>JACATO010000326.1:0-1200000 GCA_018389105.1 Nautilus pompilius | reverse complement strand
AAAAATATATATTTCCTCTGATTGGCAGACACCGTGAGCAATTCAACTGAAAGCACAACAGTGGATGGAATCAATTTGGATGAAATCAAAGAATTTGCCAAGCAGTTTAAAATACGGCGGTTATCACTTGGTTTGACACAGACTCAAGTGGGACAGGCACTAAGTGCTACAGAGGGTCCAGCTTACAGCCAGTCAGCCATTTGCCGGTTAGTACTTTCTCTTGTTGGTCACCTGCCTGGGAATAATTAACGACGAAATAACTCTTTCCCACACTTCTGTGGGAGAAAAACAAAAATCTGCTAGTCCACTTCCACAAAAGTAAGTGCCTCCTAAATACTTGCTGAACTAAAAGGCAATGTCTAACGAAAAATTGAACCCCTAAAGATCCTATTTTCAATGTACTCAAGAAACAGATTGCCCTATTTAGTTAAGCTATCGGATATTTGCAAAAAAAAAGCAGCTACAAGGTGAACACAAAGAGAATATATCTCAGATTAATTTATAAGTTTTATAATCACTTGGTGAGAGAAGATCTTGTGTACAAGAATAAGAATCACTGAACTTCTATCTGGTTAATGGGGTTCTCCTTGATTAACCCATAAGAGTAACAATTCGTGTTATCTGATCTTAAAATTTGCCATACAGCGAATTTTGATTATGTTTTTTTAAAGAGGTCTAGCAGTGGCTTTTACTTGTGGCCTCCCATGGTGAGAAATGGTTATGCAATCTGTTCAGTATATAAAGCATATGATCTCATATGAACGTAGGGATCTGTAACCCTCATAACTGGGGGAGCATATGGCAATGACAAATGCTGTTCTGCTTATTTTTCTTACCTTGGGTGGGGGGCTGGTAGTGAACATTGAAGTAGTTTGGCTTAAAGCATTGGTTATTTGGTATGTGTCTGTATTGCAGTTTTTAGAGAATAAGTCGAATTGGCTAATTTTCCCATTTTTCTTTCATTCATGGATTAGTCGATTTGGAGTATAAGATAAGGCTGGATCAGCTACGGTAATCAGCCAAGCAGTCAGAAAAATATGTCAGATTTTTCATACACTGTCACACCACAACACTGTCTACAGTACTCTTGGCTCATGAATATTAATGAAGCTGTTTTTTACGTATCAGTGAACTACTTTGTGGGACAATCTTTTGGATAAATGGAGTGTTGAAATAGTTTTTAAAATGTTTCTAGTCATGGAAAGATATTTAAAACAAACTGCAAATGTTATTATCAGTTCTGGTATCAAAAGCTTGGTGTTCATTTACTGCATGACATCACTGATCATTAGGTGATCGCCATTTGTGCTATGTTGAAACACCTACTTTTTAAAAGCCAAAAATGTCACTTTCATTTGATTTTGAGGTATTACAGCACACTCAAATTCAGAAATTCAACTCTCAATTTAATTTTTGATAGCACAAATTAATATTCAGCTCAGTTTCAAGTTGTCCAATATTTTGGATAAATGGAGGTGAACACGATCCGTTGTTCTCTGATTGAATGATTTGGTACACAACTCCTGGAAACCCACCATGGTGAATACTGTACACCATCAACAGTAAGATGGGGAGAACTGTAAAGACAGCAAGAGTAAAGAGAGATAAAGAGAATAAGAAAAAGAATGATTTTATTTTTCAAATTCTTTTATTGTACACTTGAAACACTTTATCAAATTTAAACAAACAAACGAACAATTCCGTAATGTCATATCTTTAATAATACATTCATAAATACATAATTAAAGAAACATCAATAACTGTGGCAGCTGAAGCTCTGGTAACTGCCAATAATTATAATTACTTCAAGTGAAAAACTTAAGTTTTAATCCTTCAAAGAAATTAGCATTTAACAAAGTGATTAGTTATCAATAAGAACTGATCTCAACACTAAACTGATTGACAGAACTTTAATCTGCCAAAGACCTAATCCCTGAGCACTTTCTTAACCGGTCACATTTTACTGCTCCCTAATCTCCCTCCACACTTGCAAAACTGTACACTAATTAGCACATTTTAATCCATCAAAGAACTGAATCACCAAGCATTACCTCATAACATTAGATCTAGGCATGGTTCACTACTCCTTAATTAATCACTCAACATCTGACAAATTATCAAATTCTTCATCTTCTGTATCTGAATGGAGGATGGCAGCAAGCTCTGGTGTCAAACCAGGTGAGATGTTCTCATAATCCTCAGTTTCTGTGTCATTGCCCCTTCATGGACTTCTCTGGTCTACTGATGATCTCTGCTTTAAGAAAGCCATTCACAATTAATAGCTGAGGTGCACTGTCCCATGCATCCTTAATCCACTGCATAACCTTAGCATAGTAAGCACAACACATCTTGTGTTGATGAAACTATGTTCGCCTGTCTTCATCCAAATCTCTCCATATCTTTTGGAGCTCAGCCTTGAAATAACAATTAACAGAAATGTCCAATGGCTGCAACAATTTACCATTTCCCCAGGCATGATGTCTAACAATGTCCTGCTAGGTTCCACCTTAGCTTTAGCCTCATCACTTATATGGGCGCTCATAGAATCCATGATGAACATATTTTCTGGGTGAGGAAACATTCACTGGACCAACGTAAGTAACATTCTTCTAGCCACTTTCCTATCATCTCGTTATCCATTTTTTTGTGGTTAATTTCTATCATTACACCACTGGGGAATTCTTTCTTTGGTATTGCCTATCTCTTAAAAATCACCATTTGGGGGCAACTTCTTACCATTAGCAGAACACAACAGAACCACAGTAAAACTATACTTTCCATGCTCCGCAGTCCTAATTGTAAAGCTCTCCTTCCTTTTGGACTCGACACTTCTGTTCATTGGAATGTCAAATGTCAAAAGCATTTCATCCAGATTAATCACATTCGACCTTTTCTAAATTGTCCTTCTGGAACTTGGCGTGCACAGATTTTCAGAAATTGTCTAACTTCTGTAAATCCACAGGAAGTTTCTGTGCTATGGATCACCTCTGAAACTGTAAACTCCCAAACTGATTGCAGTTTGTTAGCTTTTAATCTCAGCCACACAGTACTAAGTCCATGACGCATGCTCATTTGGTTAGCACATATTCTTCTAACTTATCCTCAATGTTAGTCCACCTGCTTTGTAGTCACAATTTACCTTGTAGTCCATAACATATCCTCTGCTTAACACCACTCTCTAAAACATTTCTCACTGACATAGGATTTTCTGTGTGCAGCCATATTGCCACAAATTTTTTCAGCAAACTTAACACCTTCCAGCTGAGATGAGGTGGAAGATTTATACATATAATTAAGGTTGAAAAAATAGAATGTAATTGATGAGCATGTGCTTGTTATTGATTGGATACTTTCACACACTTCAGTGAGCTCATCAGATCGGTAAATATTTTGAGCAGTAATTCTTGTAGTCTGTTTCAAATGAACAATTTTTTTGGTTTATTTCAGAAAATAACGGGCTTTGCCATTTTTTATTTTTTTGATTAAAGCAATTTAAATGAGTGATTCTATCCACAGATAAATTGATTTGAAGTGTAAGTCGAAACCTGGACTTGGGGAAAAATGTATCGGAAAAAATACAGAACATAGCTTTTCCTTTTTGTGTTAAATTTAAGTTAATTGAAGACTAATATTAATTTCAATTTAAAAAAGAAAAAAATTTGCTATCACTTTTCCCAACAACTAATGGAGGAATCTACTTACATCTTTTAAATGTAGGAGAAAACCATGCTGGGGAGGTGTGCTAAATTGCGTTGATCGATCTATCTCTTCTGCTGGATGAAACTTGGGCCTTTGATCATGCAGTCCATCAGCCTACCACTGAGCTTCCGTGCTACCTGGAAATTGTATTTATTAGCAAGGGATTTTCAAAAACGAATATGTGCATATTTGTTTACTGGCTTGGATTGTTTTAAAGCATTCCATTACAAAAGTTTTAAAAATGGTTTTAGATAAATTAATGGTTGTGGAATCTTCTAATCTATAATGGTTGTGGGTGAGCATTGTCAGGGTTGGGGCTAGAGAGATTATTTGTTTAGGTAAGAAAAGTTTTCGGAAGTGAAATCATATTTAAAGCTGACCAAAAAGTCTGGAATTTTTTTTTTTTTTAATGCTTCCATTTGGAGAATTGTTTTCTGCACCCAGAAGATCTGATGGAAAAACAAATATTCTAGAAGACCTGTCTCACCATGATGCTTAAGAAGCACATATGTCAGTGGTTTCAAAAATAAATTTAATTCAATTGTTCATGTTGCTGTTTTGATTGTATTCCAGTAAAATAAGAATTGAAATTTTGAGACAAGGAAAGTGTATAACATTTGTAAAAGCATATTTAAAAATCTATTTCTTAGCAGGATACAAAAATTACAATTATTATATAAGTGAAATGTTTAAGTAGGAACTTTTGTTTTACAGATTTGAAAAGTTAGACATTACTCCAAAAAGTGCTCAGAAAATAAAGCCAGTCCTGGAGAGATGGATGTCAGAAGCAGAGGAACGATACAAGAATGGAGTCCAGAATCTGACAGACTTCATTGGAAGTGAGCCCTCAAAAAAGAGGAAACGACGCACATCTTTTACACCACAAGCTTTAGAGGTCTTAAATATACATTTTGAAAAAAACACACATCCGTCAGGTAAAATTTAAGATCTTTTCCATTACTATTTCTTCTCTCTTTCTCTGTACTGATGTCATCTCTTACTGACGTCACCCACCTCTCTCTCTCTCTCCTAATCTAGAAGAAAATTATTAATGGTTTATCTAAAAATGAATGAAAAGGAAGTTGCAACATTTACAAAATGTTAAAGATGGATTGTCAAGTTTTATTACCAATGGGTAAATAAATATTTAATAGGACAACCCCATTTTTTAAAAAATGTCATCTTTTTTATTGTTAAACTGGAAAGTGCACATTTATCATTTTTTTTGCTTTTGATAATTAAAAGATAAAATTTTTGCTTCAGAATGGAATCATTAATGTAGTGATACATTCCCTCGCCAAAAAATAGAATCCTATTGAATTTCATGAATCAACTCTCAAATTTGTTGATGCAAATTACTCAGCCATATATCAACTAATTTGACTATTAGATAGATAGAAAAACATGTTATTTTTGGGTCATGATTGTAGAACTCCAGGAAATTGAAGTCTGAATCCCCAGTCTACATATAGCATAGATAAAATTGCAGTAAACATTTTGCAATATGGATCATTTTGGATGGAGGAAACTGTTACAGAAAGGGAAAGCTGTACATTAGTAAGGATTATGTGGGAAAACATGTTCAACATAAAATAATTGACAAATGCATGATCAATGAATCAGGATCTGTGTGAAATTTGGTCACTTGACTATTTGTAGCACATTGTACAGATAGACAGAAGAGTATAGGTTTAGTGAAAATCACTTAAGGTTGTTTTGTTTCTGTTGTGCATGTTTTTGGAGATTGGGTAATGATTTGGAGAACATTTTGTAACATGGACTGCATCTCTTGATGCAACTAAAGGAAACTTTACATTCTGTGGATATCTGCACATCATTAAAGATAAGTGTTTTCCTGTATGCTCCATTTCCACTCAAGTGCAACACGTTTATTGCATTTGTGTAGTTTTTCAGCACAAGGAAAAGAATTGCCAGACATCAACTCCAGTGAAAATCTATGGGATGATTTTGAACAGGTTCATACTCCACTACCAATAGCTCTGCCTGGTTTTCAGACAATACTACTTGAGAAATGGTGGAGAAGGAGATACAGCATCCAAAAAAATGTGGAATTAATATTTTTAACATCATTGGTCATGTGCATTTAAAAATATGGCAAGGCACAAAAGAAAATTTAAGACAGACACCTTTAGTTTTGAATCTACAGTTAGAAGCTACCACTGTTTTCTCAGTGATGCATTTAACTAAAACTGTGTGAATATATTAGTAAATATTGTACAGCCATAAAAGGTGTATCATAGATGATGATAGTTTATCACTGTGGTTCTCAACCTGGGGTCCACGGTCCCCTAGGGGACCGCGAAGCAATTTCAGGGGGACCGCAAAGGGGTCGCTGACTTGTGTGCCTTTCGTTTTTGGTGGACATATTCGAGACAGTTAACTGCGTTAATTTGGCATTACAAGGGAAGGAGGTCACCGTGCTCCACTGCCATGAAAAAATGAATGCTTTCAGGACGAAGCTGGAATTGTGGCATTTAAAATTAACAAAGAAGAATTTTGCACCATTTCTGGAGCTCAACGCTTTCCTCGATGAAAATAATCTCTCAGTTGATTCTGGTATTCTCAAGTTGATGAAGAATCATGTTGATATTCTTCGCACAGAGCTTGCAGGCTATTTTCCTGAAATTCACGATTTTCAGAAGTATTATAACTTTCTCTTGAATCCATTCTCCATCTCCGTCAGCGAGCTGCCTTCCGAAGACCATCTCATTGAAGAGCAGTTCATTGACTTGGTGAATGATGGAGCTGCCAAAAATGCTTTTCGCCAGATGTGTTGCAGCGACTTCTGGATTGAAATGGTACAATCATATCCGGATGTTGCAAAGATGGCTCTCAAATTGCTGATTCCATTCGCAACAACCTATGAGTGTGAGTCAGCATTCTCAACTCTTGTTTCAATCAAAACCAGATCGAGAAACAAACTCGATGTAACGCATGACATGAGAGTGGCTCTTTCAAAAACGCAGCCCAACATTGATGAAATATTGAAGGCCAAACAGGTGCAGATCTCTCATTGAACTTTTTCTTCATTTGATTTTTGAGAATTGTCATATTTTGAATAAATTTTAATTCAACAGTTTTTTTTTTTAAGACTTTTAAATTGACTAACGGTTTAGAATAAGCGCTTTTAGTACACTTTTGAATATTTTCAAAAATTCTGACTGGATTTATTTATATATATAGAAAAGTTTCTGAAATTTTGGGAAATACTCGTTTGACGACATAGAAGCAAAAACCTTGACATGCTAACATAATAATAATAATAATAACATAATATAGTAGGTCGAGCTGATTTTATGGGGGGGGCCGCGAAGGGTAAAAAAAAATCTAGGGGGACCGTGAAGCAACATTTTTAGAAAAAGGTTGGGAACCACTGGTTTATCACTATCTTCAGCAGTTTTAGGACTACTGTCTTTGTTGCAGCCTTTACCATATTTACCATGTTGTTGTCTAACAGTCTTAGTTTATCAAAGTAGATTGTTTTAAATTAGATATTTTCATTTATTCATTTACTTACAGGTGCTGAAATGACAGAGCTTTCAGAAAAATTGAATTACGATCGTGAAGTCATTAGAGTTTGGTTTTGTAACAAAAGACAGGCCCTTAAAAATACCATTAAAAAACTGAAACATGAGGTGCCGTGAAGGGGGCTGAGAATCGGAGTAACACAGAGAGGCAGCAAATCACAAGTAAATGCTGATTGGTCAAAACTAGCCAAGAGAAACAAAACTTCTGACTCTTCTAAACACCACTGTTGTTTTTATCCAACTCCAACATGGATCAGATATATTTATTAATAGGGAGTTTAAAATTTCCCCTTTTTATTATTCACTAGAAAAGCTATGAATGTGGCAGTTACCAATGTCACGTGAGCTCTCTATATCCAGGAGCTGTTGTTACCTCATTTGCGGAACTACCGAAGCCATGTTGCTTTGTGTCGTTGTGGATCATTGTTGGCAAGAGATCTTTGTACTCATCCTAGTATTCTATGCTGTCAGTAAAATACGCATGCTCGCCATGTTCAGAGGTTGAACATTATCAGTGACAATTTTATTATTTACTATGTTGACCTCTTTGGATGTTCTTGGCAGATTTCTCTCTTTTTTTTTTTAAAAAAAAGTTAATTTATTTTCTTTTTCTTTTTTGTAAAATCAAAGATGGGGTGAAAGTGTTGGAGGAAAACTGTCCTGTATGTAAGAATTTAAATTCAGTGCCCCAGTGCATTGATCAAGGACTGCTTGTGAATATTCCAATATCATTCATGAATAGTAATGTTTTTCTTTTGTATGAACTACTCATGAACATCCACAAGTGACTTTAAGAGTAGCTCATTAAGTTTATAACATACAGTGCATTTAATAAATATTCACCAACGCAACACACACACATAAAAATTCATTATTTGTTTACAAAAAGCAATGAAAAATTCATGTGCACATCTCTTAAAGAATCGAGCAGGTAAATCTCTCTTCTCTGTGGCTACTACTATCTGCGCTAAAATGTGGTTGCGTATGGTCAAACCAAAGAGGTTAATTGTTTTTAACAATTGTGTTTATTTTTATTTATTTTATTATTATTATCTTTTTTACGTTTTTTTTTTTGTTGATAAATTTCAACGCCAACAAATCCACGACTGTGATGGTGATACAAAGGTGTGGTTGTTTGGGAGACAGTTCGAATCTGCATTAGTTGGATTAATGGTACTGTATATTTGAACCATTTTATTTTTATACTATTTCTTTTTACAAATGTTTTTTTGTCTTAGGCTTTGTATGTTTTACATTGCTTTGTTAATGAATTTTTAGTAATTCTTTTTTCCCCTTCTTTTATGATTTAGTCATTTTATTGTGCAAACATCGCGGTTTATATCCTGGGGAACCTCGTGTCAGAATCACTACACCTTTTTCTTTTTTCTTGTCTTTTTACAGTCATAAATCCTTCTATTTTTGTCACAAACAGCATATATACCCTGTTGACTTTTCCATACATTATTTACTCCTGTATTACCAGCCGTCATTGACATCATCATCATCATCATCATCATCATCATCATCATCATCATTCTCTTTCCTCATGTACTGCATCTTACAATTTATTCTATTCCATCTCTCAGCGTTTTGCCGTTAGCCATTTCCATTGACTCCCATTTTACTTTTTAACTGTGATTTTTAGAGAGGACTCATTGTTTTCAACCTTTCTAGAAGACCCTCTTGGTTTTAAATGCTACATATCTGTGTTATTTTGAGAATAGATTTAAAGACAGTTTTAAATCCCGAGCTCTTTCTTCCCTTTTCCGTTTGCTGTAAGGGGAGGATAACTGTGCAGCTCAGCTGCGATTTATATAAGGAGCAGTGAACTCATTCTTTTAGATGTGTCTTTAGCCGATTTTCCATTATAAAAATTATTGGATAGCTTTGCAAACAGCGTAAAACAGTACTAGATTATGTCCTTATTTAGAATCATGAACTTGTTAGGGTGGGAATCTTTTGTGTACAGTTCTGGATGGTGCCATTCTTCAGTGTCTAAATGTAGTTGCTGTTACCAAGATAAAAAGATCTCTGTGGGAAAGAGTAACATTTAACAATATTTTCTCTGTCAGATGATGCTAAGAGATTAATGATGTTGAGTGTGCAGAAGATTTGAGATGTAGTATTGTTTTGAAGGTTGAGAAGCACGGCTATCTGCAAACTAAGTAAATAACAATATTTATTTGTACCTGTTCTGTAGTTCAGACTAGATTATTATACAACCAGAAGCTATCATTTTTAGTTTCTCTTTGTATTAGAAGTGCTATAAATAAATTTTTTTAGATTCTCTATTGGAGAGATCTTTCACATGGATATATGAATTACTAGATGTTTTAGAGAAAAATGTCTTGGTTTTTTTAAGTCCATATCTTTCAAAGTTGCATTTTCTGGGCAGATTACTCATTGGAGCAGTGGGCTAAAAGAATTGGTGAAAAAGAAGACCTACATCAAAAACAGCGGGTTCAAGACCAGTTGAGGACAGATAGTTGGGTGATTGAAAAAAAATAGAAAAATCCACTTCATATTAACATCACTGTCTTCCTCAGGACTAAACCCCGGTGATGACAACAGTGGAAGATTACCGAAATGTAGGTTTATTAGGCAGTTCATTTACCACTAATAAGGTGATGGGAAATGCCTGAACTAACCCTTCTAATTTTTTTGCATATTACTGATTCTTAAAACAAGATTAGATTACTTTCTGCTTCCTGTTGGTAAGATCAGTGAACATATTCTTTTGTTTAACGTTTGGTTGGAATTGGTATTACAGGGAAATTTTGCTGATTCCAATTTGTGTCCTCATCCCATTTTCCTTACTAGATAAACTTACTTATACAGCTGTCACAACTCGGTGGAAAATGGAAAGTTGGGAACTTTTATTATTTTGTGGGACTTTCATTTAATAGTTTTTAGTGATAAGTATTTATTTACCACTACTAAAACAATTTTTACTACTCTTTCCATCAGACTGGTTGTTGAGTTAGTTTGTGCAGATGAAACTGCATTTATGGAAACTGTTGTTTCAGGATGCAGACCAAAATTAAAGAAAAGTTCCCCACAATTTCAAGACTGTAATTTTGTATATGGATCACAGCACATTGCTATATGAGAAACAAAAGTTATAGCACACATTTCTGATGATATGTACCTTATATAGCATCTGTATGCTAGGGATATTCTGAACAATCAGGGTAATACATGAAGGTATGAAATTCATATAAGCTACTAGGAATGTTTAAATGAAATAGCATTGCCTTAATGGTATCCTTTCATCTGAATGTCCCTGCTGTTAATATTAAAACTTTTTTGCACTTACTGAGATAATTAAAAATGTTTGAAAGCTGCCTGCTTAATTCTAACTCCAGGTAGGAATTCAAATTTCTTTTAGTTTAAAATTTTAAATAGAGTTTTTGTGTATTTGTTTTCATTTTATTTCAGCTTATACCTGGCTTCAGCTGTTGGTGAAAATATCATATTAAATTTTTTGGTGATGAATATGTTGAGCACCATTCCATTCTTCTGCTGGGAGGCTCCCTGTGAAAAGCCATTTGCTGCTATTTAATTTCTTTAGGTTTTCCTTTTTTTAAAAAACTGAAACATTGGAAAATGTAAAGGGAAAAGTTTAAAAAAACAAATCTGGTGTTGACTTTATGTAGTAAATTTGGCATTGGTCAAATAGCCATTGAAAACTCTAAAAGATGTAAAAAGTAACATAGAGATGTGTACTTGCTTTAAAAACCAAGAAATATGATAGAATTTTGAAAATGTCTATTTCTAAATTCCAACACGTACAATTCTTCAAGCCAAGGTAACATACTACAATAAATTGATTTCATTAAAATAAAAAAAAGAACATTATTTCACAGTTGTTATTACAGAGGTTGTAGTTGACATGAATTCAGCAGCACATGCCGCATGTGTCTCCTCAGTCTTCCCTGAGCAAACTTTACACTTGTAGCATATATTCCCCATTCATCAAAAGCATCTCTTGCATCTTCACTATCAAACTCCAAAGCTGCTGTTCTGTGTTCTATTCTAAAAGTTCTTGAACTTCATCAATGTGAATTTTTTTTATGGCTTACTGTACAAGGTAGAGGAAGGGTGAAGAGTGAAGCCTAATTTGACACAGGCAGCCATTGTGTTGCTCACCTGAGCTGATTGCATGGTTCTTTGAAAGTTCTTAGCACCATTCAGGATTTGTTATAGACATTTGCTGTAATTTTTTTCTTTTTTTTGTGACAATTTTTAGTGGTTTTATTCGAATCATTTATAGTAAAAATAAAAACAATAATGGATTTCAATTTGATTTACCATCTTCGAGATCATTGTTTGAAATAAGCTTTGGATTTCATTGCTAAAATTTTCTTTTTTAGAATTAAAAACTATAAAGTAATGATTTGAAGAAAATTATAAAAATGAATTTATAATTTCTTGTGTTTTTTTTCTTTCTTACATAGAAGGAAAGCTTTCATCACACCTGCACAGATATGAGAGGTGACATAAAAAATGAAAGAAAACCAAATATCTTACAACCTGAATCTCCATTACTCTACACGCGTAGATTCCCAAGAACCCATTGCATGTTAAGAAATTTTACTGAAGGGAACATTTTGTCGAAAAATACCTGCAATTAGTGCTAAATCTTGTCAGTAGCAAGTTTCTGATAGATACACAGTATCAAGAATCCCTCAGGGAAAAAGAGAAAAGATAGATGTACTTCCATTGCCTGTAGCGATGCTGTTGTATGGGGAAAACATTCTACAATAGGGGTGTTGTCTTATTGGAAATTCAGATCTGATTGTAGTGAAGAAACCCCAGATTTCAGGTTGGAGAAGTTGAAAATACAGTTGAAACAGTGGTAGAAAGAAACTATTTACATTTATTTGTGTGTGTGTGTGTGTGTGTGATTGATATATGAGCTAAATGCTAAGTACAATAAGCATGTATTGTTGGCAAAAGTTTTTGATAAAGGTTTTATCATCAGAATTGCATTAAAACAAAATGCTTTTAAGTTGTCTGATTTTCTCATTGTGTATGTACCCAATTATATAGTTTCTCATACAAATATCACATGAACATTATGCTGCTATCCATTAACATTTCCCAAGATGTGATGATGTTGATGATAATTCTGAACAATTTTGTGTTGATTACTGTCCATTATATCAGATACCTTTTCATTGATGTATATTTCCTGACCATTGTTTGAAAGAATGTATCTAATGACCACTCCAGGTGTCCAGCTTTCATAATCATTTATCCTGAAGCCTGATTGTGTTCATCCTACTTTTGATTTCTTATTACCTTTGTAATGACTACAGTATGTGTATCTTTTCCCAAATGATTTTTTGAAAGTCTCCAATATTATCCAGCTATGTCCATTCTATTTTTTTTTAAATTGTATTTATTATTTTAATATTGGTCCATTGTGCTGTCATAAAGTATGAAACAGTTTGCTTCATCAGTGCTTCCTACTTCAGGCTTATCTGCAGAAGTCAAGGTTTATAATGAAATCTGTTGTCATAGCGATCCCTAACAATAGGACAGTGTTCCTGCCAGTGAACCAGTTTTTTTTGTTGTTGTTCTGGTTACACTCAGTTCTAACCTTTTTGCATCGTGGAGAAACATTACAAAATAATCGATTTGATCAGATGATATTAAAATGAAAACATTTTTGAAAAACACTGTCTGAGAGTAAACTTCTTTTCCATATTCTTTTCTTTATTTCTTTTTTAGTAATTAAAAGAAAGAAGAACAGGGACAGGAAAGCTCATTTGCTGTTATCAGCGGGAATACAAACAGATTCAAATTTTGAAATGACAAAGATCTTTGAACATTTATTGGTGTTTATGTATGATACATTTTCATGAGAGTCCATAAAAAGATAATATAATTTGTATTCTCTAAACCTTAATTGTTTTAAGCAAAACATTGTCTTTGAAGGAAATGGATTGAAACTAAATTAGATAGATACCATTTATTTAATTCCTGTGCTGAATAATTTTACTAGGAATGGTCAAATGAGACTTGACCAGAAGCCATTACAGCAATGCTATTTCATTCAGGTTCCATCTTAGGTTATTACAATTTCTGAAACCATTTGTTCACTTACTGCTATTTTAATATATGGTACCATAACCATAGTAACTTATTTAATAATCCTATCATACATGTGAACTGTGCCATGAGTAATATGGAACTGGTTAGTGTTATAGTCAAGAGGTAAGTTTTCCCTGTTCAGGGGGGGGACCAGATAAAATAAATTTTTTAATTGTGAGAAGTGCTGTAAAATTGATAAATTAGTTACATTAATTAATAATTATATACTTCACTGACTTCTGCAATCAGAGAGAGAGAGTGACAAGGGGTGTTCAAATGAAACCTGGCCAAATAGAATTTCCATAATGGCATCTGGCTGGGTCTCATTCAAGCATCCTTTATAATGTTCATAGTTAAAACTGTGGGAAATGTACACAGCATCCCTCTGGCAATGAGCTTAAACAAATCAAATATAGGTAAATCCTGGGCTGCAATTCACATGTAAACATGAAATTATAATAAACCATCTGAGACTTCTTCCGTAGCTATAAAATTGTTTAAAGTTTTTTGGTAACTCCTCCATTGGTGAAGTAGAAAAACATTTTTTCTCTATTAGGAAAAACTGAATCTTGCTGCCATGGTTACCTTCCTCTCCCCCCCCCAACCCTTCAGCAATAGCACAGTTTTTTCTATAATGAAATAAATAGTGGTTAACTGCTCTGTTCATAGCTGAAAAATTGGCAGCAATGGAATATAAAGGCGAACGATGCTTGTTTAGAAATTCTATTTAAAAAAATACGTTGTAAATATAATTGGTAATTTTGGGATTTATAAAATGTCTTATTAATCTGTTTCATTTCAAATCCTGTTTTTGGACATCTAACATCCTTGACAGTGGTCATAACAGGTCTGCACGACTCTTTGTTATTTCTGTTTTATAAGACTTGACTATGGTTGCATGATCTGTTTTTTCCCGCTCTTTCTTGGTTTAAACACTTCATTATATTATGGATTTCTGATACTATGTATCATGTTCTTCAAACACAATTTGCTATGCATGGTTTTTAAACTTAGAACAGGAAACAGCCACAATGCTTTTAGTTTAACAAATGTTCTAAATAAGTATAGATTATTATTAAAAAACGGAAGAGAAAAATGAAAAGATTGAAATGAGATTAGCAACATACATTTTATGGGCATCATTCAAAAATAATATTCTGATGAAAGGAGCGATAGGTAGAATTCTAAAATGTTTTTGAACATTTTCATTAAGTTGAATAATTTTGAATTAAAATATATTACCAAGAGCATGGAAGAAACTTTGGATTTCACCACAGAAATGTATCTTGGTTGTATCAGTTTAATTATGGTTGCTATTTCTCACTAAGAATGGCATCTTCTCGGTGAATTGACTGGTTCAAGCTGATTTATCCACTTGCATACTGACTTGTAATTATGACCTCTAGTGTAGGTAACTATAGACAACAGAGAAATTCTCCTCATTTCTTGTTTTCCAAACACAGATCTTTCAAATATTAAGACCATTTAAGTTACTTGGAATTATCTAGACATTGGTAAGATGGTAGAATGAGTATTTTAATAATGTAGTAATGAATAAATTATATTTTCTAAGAAATTATCCTTTAAAAAAAAAACATGGTATAAATTTTACAGAGTTGAGGGGTGGCAGGACATCCATGTGCCTGCTATGGATTAAGGTCCAGGTTTGGCTTCTTCTCGCCCCTTTGTACCAATTTGTTTCAAAAACGAATTTTAGTAAGGATTTTTTGTCCTGGTACTCCTAGGTACTCGATTGGGCCCCCAAGGCTGATGCCCCACAACTTCCCCTTCTCATTCATTTTTGTGAAATGCCCTCAAGATCTCGAAGTCAGGAGGTTTGCCAAGCAGGAAATCCACTTTCCTCCTACTTTTTTTTTTTTTTTTTTGGTGATTTTTAAATATTTTTATTTAGTTTTTTTGATAAGTACAGATTATTGTGGAGTTAAAATTACTTACAGTACAAGAAACAACGTCTTTAATGAGTTATTACTGAAAACAGATTTGTTATTGTAATAAATCAACCTGCTACTGATTTTGTCAGACTTTTTGAGAGAATTTTTTGTCTATTTTTGTTTTTTTTAAATGAATAAAATAACTGGCATAGAAACCAAATGCTCACATCGTATCTTTGAAAGTTGTTGTTATGCTCAATATCTGTATTTCATGTTTTTAACGTTAATAACTTGAGCTGAAACTGAATGAAGTACCTAAAGAATTATTCCTTATCATTTCTGGTCACTTTTTTAATAATTCCATCCCACTCACATCTCTAAAGATATCCCTGGTAGGTTTGAAGAATAGTTTGTTTTCCTCTTTTGTTAATTTTTATCTGAAAATTAAACATAAAACTATGCACTATTTCCCAAACCTGTGTTATGTACTTGCCTAATCACAGCTGGATCAGATACCAATGACCACCCCCTTGAGAAGGCTGGACTAGCTGAGGTTTATTGGATTGGCTTAAGATGGAAAAATAGGATGTCCTATGTCCGATTAGTGTTTCAAGGTTGGATGTAGCACGGTGAATAAATAAGATGTAGAATAGGCCAGGTAACTGGTAATAATTCTCTCACCATTGCATTCAGATGAACAGGTTTAACTATCCTACAAAACAAATTATAGCTTTCTATAGAAATATAGTTATTGTTAATTGTTCCCCTCTACCACCTACTGGAATTTAGGAAGTTGTACGTTTTTTGCCACACACTTTGCATTTTGTCTGATTGTCAGAAATGTTACACACACAAAAAACAGATGAATCAGCTCCAAACAATTCGTGTGGAATTTTTTACTTACTCTGTGTAACTGAAGTCTTGAAGTTGTTCTAGGTACTATAAACTAAAGAGCTGACGTTCCACTGCTTACAGAAAGTTTACTTTCACTTTTAATTAAGAGAAGCTTTTTTTTAAAACTTCATTAAAGCAGGTGTAAAAAAGTTTTTTTTATTATTGTTTTGGATATGTGGTTACCAAGAGGTTGGAATTCATGTAGACAATCAATCTTGTGGTTTAATTTCTATTGTTCTTGTCTCTGTAACAAAGAAAAGCCAAATTTTAAGCCATGTTGCTTGCTTCATGATTTTTAAACAGGTTGTGGCAATTCATTTAATTTAAACACATATAATTATTATATGCTGAAAAAATAAATGGATAAATCTGATGGGTGATCTTATTTTTATAATTTTTTTAGTAGTCGTAGTGTTGTTGCTGGCATACATATGTCTGCAAAGTAGATAATCTCAGCGAAGTAACATAGAGGTATCAGCTCAGCAGGTAAATCCCTACCAGAACTCAAGTTAGATAATGGAGGAAACCAGAGTGCTTGGAGAAAACTGATGCAGCTGGCTGGGGAAGAACAGATAGAATAAACCATACCAGGGGGTACACAAAATTCAGCTATTCCCATAGGAACTGAACTCAAGATCTCAAACCTTAGCAAGCTACCCATTGGACTACCACACTGCATTTTCTGTAGTGCATTGTGTCATATTTACTTATTGTTGTCTTCAATGTTTTGTTTTGGTTGGCACTCAGAGGAGACTGATGTTTACAGGTATGTTTTGTTTATGTCCACAATGGACCAACCAGCTCAAAAATCGCCAAGTAAATTACATAGGATGAGGATAAATTAAAAAGTGGCAAAACTTAATACCGATTATTTGGATATCAAAGTCTATGTATAATTTTTTTAAAATTTGTTAAAAAATATCAATCTTTGATGCTGAGTCTGTAATTGTTTATACTTCTCTTTCTGTAATGGTTTAGCCAAAAAGGCTTTCCTTATTTCATCTGCTGGTTGTTTGCTTGTTGAGTTATGTACCTTACTTATTCTGATAATGGCGTAAAACTGGAAACTCTGAGATTCTGGATGGATTTACCATCTGGTACTTAGCACTGAACAACACAGATGTGCAGTAGGCAGCTTTTAAAAAGAAAACTTATTGTTACATTTTTGTTCCAGCAGTGGGGCAGACATTACTATAGCTTTTGCATGTCAAACCTGTAATCATAGTTATTTTTCATCAAATGCAACAAGAAACTGAAATTTTATTTGAAAAACCCGGTTTTCTCTTATTTGAAGATTTTGCTCAAGTTTGTGCCCTTACTGCAGTAGCTATAACCAGTCCTGCCTGTACATAGCTGGCTTGTATTAAATGTAAAGTTTTTCTTGGATTCTTGTGAAAGTGTTATTGTAAACCAAGCAAGCAAGAGAGCAGAAAACAGTCTAAACTTGCTCATTGTCAGTTTTGCAAAGAAGCTATTTCAAGTCAAACACTACAAATTATAATAACAGAATGAATGTTCATCCAGCAACTAATATATACTGGCATTCAAGATTATGGGCACACCATAAGAAAAACACTGTCTGTCTTTTCAACACTTTAATGTTAATAAATATGCATTAATCTAGCAAAAAGCCATGAAAAATTATATAAACCATGTACTGGAATGTATAAACTATTGATCATGTCATCATTATTAAAGGGCTTTTTTCATGAAAGCAGTCTTCATCTTTTTGAAATACTGCCTCGTTTCTCTTGCAAGCATCTCCATCACTGACTGACATTGGATGGACCTTTCTCCTTGACTCTATGGTCTATTTCATCCTATTACACAAGTTCAATAGGGCTTGTCGGGAGACTGAGGGGGTCAGACCATAGTTTTAAGATGTCTTTCTGATTCTTTTCTTGGAGTATTTTGTATTGATCCCTGCAGTGTTTCAGATCATGTTGCTGCAGTACAAACCCCATCACCTATCGAACTGCACCCTAATGGAATTATATGACCTTGTGGAATGTTGTGATGTCTGACTTTTGTGAGAATCTAATCAATTTTAAATTCCATGTAAATGGATAACCAGCCAGACCACCACATACTTTAGCATTTTCTCTATCCTGCTTAATTGCAGGTCAAACACAGCTCTTAATCTTTTATCTGACCTCTCTTTTAACACAGAACCAAACAGTTTAAACCCTGTTGCCGTTGGACTAGAGTGAAGTATTAATTCAAGTTCTGATGCTGTTTAGCCAAGTTGTCATTCTTTTACCTTATTACCATGCCTAAGCAAGGGCTTTCTATCTGCGACTTACCCAATTAATCTAACCTGTTTTAACCACCTTTTGGTGTTAGAGGTTAAGATACTGATTGTTGCTGATGGTTTGCTGTAGACTTATCTTTCCACTGTACGGCTTTTGTCTTTCTCTATTCTGCCCTCTGTTCATGGCCTGTTCTATAAATTCTAACTGGTTGTTCACACAGCCTTGTGTAGCTTAACTTAACTTCAGAATTTCACATAGTAACCAGCTTTATGAAGGGTAACAATGGTGAATCTTCTGTCGCATGGAATTTGGTCTCAGATGCCTTTTTCAAGCAAAGTAATAGCAGTAAGGTCCATTAAAATTTTTCAATTACTTAACTCAGTAATAGGAAGACATATTATAGGAACACCATAGCTTTTGGCATGAACTAACTTTAATACTCATAGAAATAACTTGGTGGGTCCATAGTTATGCAGAAAAGATTGAAGTAATAACAGTTTACATGGTTGATCCATGATTTATTGGATTCAAAAAATAATTTTTTTTTCTGGGATAATGAAGTGTTGAAAAACCAAATTTTAAAGTGCTTTTGTGTGGTATGCTCATGGTTTTGTTAGCTAGTGGATATTCGCCTAGTTCTGGATGCTGGATGATTCAGGTCATGCAACAAAATCTCTCATTAACATTTTTTCTTAACGTCAAAATAACCAATATTCTTTCTTTTCTAAGTTTAAGATTTCGGAACAAACTTATAAATCCTCAGAAATCATAACCAGAACTCTGATAATTAGATTCTGGTTTCCATTTTTGCAGACTGCATTCACTTTTCGCAAGATAGCAGGCTCTTCATATTATTATCTTCTGCCATCCCCTCGTTACCTCATGTTTTCTTTCTTTTTGACAACGATGCTTTCAGCTGTATTTGTATCAACTGTGAGTTAATATGTTGTCACATGCAGTACCAAAGGTTTTGTATCTTTATTTATTTAATATCTTGACAAAGTATCAGCTGGAATGTCTTATGAGAAAAAAATGAAAGTACATATTATATCCTCCAGACAGCAGCGGATTTTGAAACCAGCCAGCGAGTAAATTTTTATAACTGATATAAGCTAAAGCTTGTTTAACGAATGTTACACCATTTTGAAAATTATAAATTTGACATGTTTCTCTAAGTTTTTACTCGGTGTGGTATTTAAAGTACAATTAACCTCAGATGAAATCAACAATACTAAGGTACAGAAAGGGTTGCTTTAAATTTTTAAAAAAACAAATAAACAGGTCTTAGAATTTCTTGTATGTAGTTGAAAAGATTGCTTGTGTTAAGGGAACTGTTAGACTAGTGGACTGCCTGTTCAAGCCTGATTATCATTACCTCCCTGATGTGGTACCTATTCACTTTTCTTCACCAGCTGGACATTGTGGTTTATTCCCACATAAAAATGGAGAGTTCTAGTAAAGATTCCTTTGTGCCGAAGTCAGACATGCCTGGCCCCTTACGGTGCAGGCTCTATCTAGTGGCTCACTGCGGCACCACACTAGCACTATTTACAGTGTCATCTCCATTGTTGAGACTGGCATACGACAATAATTTCATAAGGGGATTGTCGAGGAAGGCTGGGAGGTGCAGCCTCTTTCACTGTACTCACATTCGCACAGGTGAGTTAAATGGAACTCCAAAAATTAAAGGTGGGGTCTTAAAAATGATTGATGGGAGGAAATTCTGTTGGTGGCTGCCAGAGAAGTTGGAAGAAACAAGCCTAATTCACACATGATCCAATGCCGCTGGAAGATTTTTTAAATCATGGAATAGCCAACTCCTACAGGGGTCTTGAGACCAACCATGGGCTTTAATTTCCTGTCAGAGACTTGTAACCTTTTGAAGTGTAAAAATGTAACTTTATACTTAACAATCAAAAACGAGAGAAGATACGTAATTTTGGTTTTTAAAATCTGTATTTTTGGATTTTTTAAAGTTCTACGGCTTCACATCTGACTTTTTTTCCCAGTAAGTGTGAAGTTAGTGTATGCATCCAGGCCAATTTAGCCGCTGCCATAACCTCTGAGGTACACCCATATGGGAATAATTGCCATTTAGATTATTTCATTCATCTGGCTTACCTTTATATTTAAAAGAAATTCAATATACAGCCTCATTTCTGCCAATAAGAGAATTGTCCTTTTTTGTTAAAAAAGAGACGCCAAAGATAGCTGGCTTTTATCTAAAGCCGCAGTTAATTTTAGCCTGTGTGTGGTTACAAGTTGTTTTTTTTTGGTTTTAGTGTTTTGATGCTGGTGCATATTCGTTTGCATGATAACAGAACATTCTTTATGGTCACAACCCAGGAACTTGATACCTTGGCTTCTCTCCCCTGATGAACGATCCCACTTCTCATTGCAGACACTAGTTATAATTGACTTGGAGAAATACAGTCACCTTTGGAGCTACATGGTGAATCTGTTTTACAAAGCAGGTAGGTGATTGCTAACACAAATTTAACTGCCCCTGAAATAAGAGATTTTTGTACACAGTTTTATTCATTGAAGGCAAGCTTTTTAGAAATATGTGCTTCTTATAAATCCTTGCATATCACTTTGTTTTTGACTGCTACATTTTGTTGAGAGTATTTGGATGAGGTGACTGTAGAAGGCTGATATCTGATTTGTTTTCAGCACCTCACTGGTGATACAATCTCATTTGCATAATTTGTCTGTTATGAATGTTTGAGTAAAGTTCATGGTTGCTGCTGCTGTTTTTTTCTCCTTAGAAAAACAGTTTCTGTATTATAACTACACCTGGTGTCTGGATGATGAACAAATGTATATTGACTTACCCATCATATTTATATAATTCTAACTACTCATGGTCAGACTGGAGTGGTCTTTATTCATGCAATTGTTCATTCACTTGTTCTCTCTTTCTCTCTCTCTCTCTCTCTTAAACAGTTTCCCCCTTTAATGTCATTGTCATAATAAAGACAGTGTACTGTCTAGAAATCTTAATAGAGTTCTGTTGTTTTTATTGGCTACACACAGTTTCCTCGGTTATCATAGTATTTAAATATCCATTAAAACAGGTAAGTGTAACATACTTCGTTTACATTTAGCACCAGTTTCAGTGTTTATAGCCTAGGCTAACAGCAAATTAAAGAATCTTTAAAACAAAAACCAAGTTCATGCTCTCTTTTATCATCGCAAACCTTTGACTGAAGAATCTCTGTAACAATGCATGCTTCTGAACTAATGGGATGAGTCTTGGTTTTGTGTACTCTGATACCTACAAAAGTGGATAAGCCTGGAGGAGAAGGGTAGTACTACAGTTATCCATTAGGAACCATTATGTGGAGCCTGGGTACATTCAAGTTAGCAGGAAAATCCCTGCTAGCTCTTCATTTTTAATGTGGGAAGAAACTCACATGGCTTGTTAGGGGTAGAAAGACACTGTGCTGGAGGTCATATAATTCAACTTGTGTGTTATCTTTCAATGTTGAAGAATACAAATTGTTCAAATGATGATAAAACTATCTATATTTTCATCAACGATGGATATGGCATAATTTTATAAAATTTCTGTTTATTATCAGCTTTTTGTTTGGAATCCAATTTACAATGAATCAGGACACAGTTTATATGAGCTAGTAAACAAATAGAATGAGAAAAGCTGCTGCAGACACTTGAGCGCAAGTGATAATGGAAGCTGTAGAGAATTTGCATCATTATTTTATACAATAAAATAAGCAGAATGTAAATTAATAACTAAAAAAATTAACAAAAAACAAGCCCATTAATACTAATTGTTTATGCACCATGTAGCATATTCAAATAACAAAAAAATGTAGATAGTATATATTTCTAAAACATCTGTAGAAGTTGGCTCCATACATTATTAGAATCAGTTTATCTATTCTAGATTACAACATATATATAGAATTTACCACAGTGGCAGCTTATGTATACTCAGCCATTAGAAACAACTGGATACCTAGCTGTGCCTATGAGGTTCATAAATGTGAAGTGACTTGGCTACAGAGGATCAGGGTTGACTCAGTCTGCCATGTTTTCTTCTCATTCTCCTTCACCAATGAGTTTCCTCCCATGTGTAAAAATACAAAGCTCCAGTAGGGACTTTCAGGCAATGTTCCAACATCAGTGTCTGGGAAGGACCAGCTGTCCCATCATTGTTATGGTGGCTCATCTCAGGTCACCCAACTTACAGAAATATGAAAAGTGTCAGAAGTGGACCCTGACAACACGTTTTATCATTTATTGTCCCATTACAGGTGAGTATCTGGTACGGCCCCGCATCAGTCCTGACTATACAGATTCTGTTCAGCTACTCTTGTTGTACATCTACAATAATAGTGAGGATGACACCCTAGTTCACCCAAAAGATGCTCTTACTATTTATTGGCTTTATTTAAAACAATGTTCTGCCATAGCTGGCAGGCATTTTCCAAGTTGTTTCTTTTATTAAACTTAAAAACGTGTAAAGCGACTTATTTTGTTTACCTGTACCAATAACGACTAAGAGAGCGGGATGCACGTTCTCAATTTAGTTGTGGATGTGATATTGGATTTTGGCTAAAACTGAAAAAAAAATTCCAGGCCGTTTTAACACATTTTCAATGCTTGCTGTACTGTAGCTATTGGAGTCATCCGAAAAGGATGCTGAAAATCCATCATGACGTCAGCATACTGTGTGATTGTCCAGACCAGCCTTCGATCATCGTTAGTTAGGGGTTAACTCTACAAAATTCGAATTTCAAACATTTGATGGGCAAACTAATTAGGGGTTTTGTGATTGTATACAGGAAAGTATTATTTTAGCTGACTAATACTAGGGATCAAAGCTATGATTCAGTATTAGAAAATATCTTCCTTAATTACAGAACTACTGTTTGGAAATCCAAAAGTATCATTAGAAACTAAAGTATAAGATTTCAGTTAAAGGGAGATAAATATAACAAACAAGAGAAACTAAAAGTAGAAGTTTACGCGCAGTAGATAGATACACAAATTGATTGAATTTTAGAACGAATTTAAATTAATTGGTTACCTATTTTATCATAATTATCCCCATTACATCATTAGCAATTCCACACATGATTTAGCTAACTACGGTAATAACATCGATTAAGGATGATAGATTTATTGGGATGCTTTACAAATTAGAGTTTACAGTAAATAGATATTGATGATTAAGACCCGGTCTCAAATTATAAAGAATTTTAGATACAGATCTGAGATAACTGTATGGGGAATTTACTTTCATTATTATTATTATTATTATTATTATTATTATTATTATTACTGATAAAGAAATAAATTTTAAATGTGAAGATTATATCATCAAAAAAGGTGGAATTTGTGGGATCGATTTAGATGAAATAAAGCAAATTAAATAAGATACTGCTTGAATGTTATGCGGAGTTTGATATAAATGTTAAATTGCCAGTTGCTATAGGGGAAAAAAGGAGATAAAGTAACTATTTTTCAAGTAAATGTTCTGTATAAAAAATTACATTAGTTTTTTTTTTTTACAGAGTTATGTCCCTTAGAAGCCGACTTCGACTGACCACCAGCTAAAGGGAGATTATCGATGGTTCTAAGTTCGTGAAATGATACGCAGGTAAACACCCGAAGAAGAGAGGTCTTATGTGTACACCCAGCTCCTCCTCCTCCTCTTTAATCTGCTTCATCTCCAGTTCTTTCGGAAATTCTGCCATATTCGCGTGAGGACGGCTATCGATTGTTCGACGACAGGGAGCCGACCGCTGGCTCGTCCGGAAATAGGGGGTCGGCGAGAAGGATCCCGTCACTGAGGAAATGGTCTTTCCGACACTGGCCACTCACTAGGGACTTTCCTGTTTCGCCCCTCCGCAGCCCTTAGTTCCCGTCCGGTAACAGAACCAGTCGGGGTGTTGTTCCTCCCGGAGCTCCCTCTGGCGGGTGGCGGGGGAGAGCGCGCGCGTCGTCTCTACTTGGGCTCTCTGTTTGCGGCGGTCGCAGTTCCTAATCTTCATCTCGCATCGACGGTTATCCAAAATCTGGCTGGGTGCCGCAGACTTTCCGGAAACTACATTCTTGAAGGAAGTCTGAAAACGCCGTCTGCAGGTCTGGTCTTCTTCGCCCCCTGACCTCATCGAAGTCTGAACATGCACTCGTTTCTGAGTCGGTAATCGCCTTCATCCCCCTTATAATCTTAAGTGAGACGATTATTCAAATCTTAATAACGTATGAGCTATTTTACCCCCAGAGTTTGGGCCAGCAAACCTTCGAGGATGGCCGGAATTCTACACTCCCCTTTTTACAGTCTTCAAACATGTATTTCCTTCTTCTAGATGGATGTTTTCGGCGAAGAAAGTGATGGCCAGGGAAAACTCGAGGTGTTTGGGTGATTTCGGCAGATCTGTCACCGGCAGCCTGTGCTGAGACAGACAGACTCTCGCGTTTAATGTCTGAAGTATAATCGGAAGCAGACTCTCTCTCTCTACTGACATCATCTCTCTCTATCTATCTCTCCATCCCCCTTCTCTCTCTCTATCTATCTCTCCATCCCCCTTCTCTCTCTATATCTATCTCTCCATCCCCCCTCTCTCTCTGTACTGACATCACTCTCTCTCTCTCTCTCTGTACTGACATCATCTCTCTTCTCTCTCTCTTTCTCTCTCTCTCCTCTCTCTCTCTCTTTCTCTCTCTTTCTCTCTCTCTCTCTCTCGTACTGACATCATCTCTCTCTCTCTCTCTTTCTCTCTCTTTCTCCTCTCTCTCTCTCTCTCTCTCTGTACTGACATCATCTTCTCTCTCTCTCTCTTTCTTCTCTCTGTACTGACATCATCTCTCTCTCTCTCTCTTCTGTACTGACATCATCTCTCTCTCTCTCTCTCTCTTTCTCTCTTTCTCTCTCTCTCTCTCTTTCTTCTCTCTCTCTTTCTCTCTCTCTCTCTCTCTTCTCTCTCTCTCTCTCTCTCTCGCTGTACTGACATCATCTCTCTCCTCTCTCTCTGTACTGACATCATCCTCTCTCTCTCTCTCTCCTCTCTCTCTCCTCTTCTTTTCTCTCTATCTCTCTCTGTGATGACATCATCTTTCTTTCCGACTTCATCTCTCTCTCTCTCTCTCTCTCTCTCTCTCCTCTCTCTCTCTCATCTCCTCCTCCTCAATCTTCCGCGAGCGCTGACTGCAGGCAGGATAAAGACTTCCGATAGAAAATAACCCACTAACTCTTATTAAGAAAATGGAAAAGAAAAAAAAAGGTTGGCGTCTAATTTCTTTTCTAGCTTTTAATTTGTAATTATTTTCAAATGTCTGAAGAAAAATTCTTATATTCCAGCGCATCTTTTTTCCTGTAAACAAAGCGAAACATTTAATTGACGTGGTTATATTGATATGTAACTTGCTAAGAGATTAAGTCAGTTACACCTTATGGTGGTTGCTATTGATATGTACGTCGTATGCAAAATTTAAATCAGTTGGACATTTTCCAGGCCAGGGTATCTATTTCTCTATCGATAAAAACAGCAAAAAATATATACGCTTTCATCAGTCATATAAAACCTGCTAACGGCTCATTACCCAGCCAACACCCGGTGTGAGCTGAGCCTAGACAAGAAGCTGGAGATTTTACAAAAGGTCTGAATTCTCAATTTTGCACTGAAAAAAAATTGAAATTACGGAAGATCAAATGACTGAAAGAACTGATATATTTTCGAAAGGTATTATATACAAAAAGCTGGTATTTTCCGTATGGCATTCACGAGCTATTTACACAGCACGTCCGTTATAAGTTATAGAATATACCGCGTATCGATCTCTAGATCTGCCTCCCAGTTGAAATTCTGTCGGACTAAATGGATTGTCGAACGGAATGGCAGCAAATATTAAGTCTAATATCTAAATTCTAAATAGAATAGACTCAAAATCTCTAAAAATGCTGTGTAGTCGTGTGGAATTTTGGATTAAAAGAAGACACAAAATCTTTCCAAAGTTCGCGGTAAGTACTATGGTGCGCACCTTTGAGGCTTCTACCGGCTGTTAGCATTCGGCAAAGAAATGGTGCTAATCGGAAAGATACGGCTGTATGAGGGGGGGATGACGTTAAGTATTCACCTATCGGCTTGGCTTGATTGATAGATGAACATTCGAAAGCAACTTCTTTGGGCAGAAAATTCAAACAGAATCACCAATCAGCTAAATTCTAGTGTTTCAGTCAACGTTCTGGGGAACCAGCTGTCCGGCATTTGACAAAGGGTTAAACAAGTCGTGCATTTGTTGATGAACGTCTAGACTTCGGAATATCCTCTTGCCTGTGCTGGATAAAGAGATTCTTGGTCGTAATCTCCACATGCTGCAGAAAAATGTAAAGCACACCGCAGATTCAGACAAATAAGGTCTGGGAAAAGGTCAAACAGACTGTTGATATCCTCCTGGGCTTCACAACTAAAGCTTAAGAACAAAATCCAATCTTACAGATTCAGCTGCAGGGGGGAATCTGTTTATCAATGATAAGCTAGTAAATTCATACTTAGATTCTTAAATAACGCAAAAAGACTCTTTTACCTGAAACCACTTTTCGAATGTATATGCACACAAGCTCGAAACCTGAAGTGTCGCAATTATTTTGACAGGTATCTGTATTTTCTTAATTATGCCGAGATTGTTTATCTTGTATCTGATCTTTCGGTGTCAGCAGCGAACTCTCCTGGGTGATATTACTGTTTCCTCAATGATGATGTGGACACTTTGAAAATTGATTTTCTGGGTACTACTGCTGTCAGTTCGTCGGATCACAGCTGGAGCTTGACACATTAATGTGTCTATCAACAAAACTGCTTCATCCTGTCATTTAATCTGCTATATTTTGCCTTTGAGAGCAGACCGCCGGACCGTCTTACCAATGACGGGGACAGCGAGCCCCGAACTGATAATTAGGCTGTTGGCTTTCGATTTCTCAATTTTCGTTCTCAAATGTACACTTTAACTTTGGTGGACATTTGCGCCTGACTTCCTGCATCGCTCTCTACCTCTGCTAGGATTCACTTGAAGTAGTATCTGTAACCTTAATGCCCATCTCTTCACCGTTACTTTCTATTTAACCCTCTAAGCGAACTGATTTTCTCGGTTTAGGGTCATATCCACAAGAAACCGCTGCCTCTGGCGTGTACGTTGTGTACTAGGTAACTATGCATCCTCATGCTCTCATCTCCAGCCATCACACAATGGACCCTCATTTCTGTGATGTTTAGAACAGCTAAACAGAAACCTGACAGATATGTGACATTTCTTTTGTTTGGATGGGGAGGGCAGAAGGTTGGCCGGTAAAGGGTCAGGGCTCATCGAATGGAGAGGTGCCATTAGCTCCGAACCAACACAATGTAAGACCACGCTCGGCTTTCACTTTCCCGACTCTGACCTTGATTTCACTTTTTCGTTGAGTTTCTAGTGGGGCTCCAGCGCCAGCCTTCTGAAGACTTAAATCTACAGGAACAGCAGCGAACCTAGTGGATAATCAACGCATCGGCTAATATTTGCTGCCCTCATGTTCGTGGGGGGGGGGTACATACACTTGTGGCCGTAATTGTAGTGACGTCATTAGGTAATCCATCCAAGCATAATCGATCGAGTATAAAATAAACTTATAAACATTTACATTACTAACAGAAATAATAATAATAATAATGGTGTAATTATATGCGCTAATAAACTGATTTATGTATGAAGAATGGCTGACTATGTTAGAATTCAGCGAAGTCCTGATGGTGAAACGATTCCAGCATCAGTTTTCTAGCCTCCATCTGACATGCGGAATAACAGCTGTACTGGCTGAACATCCAGCCCAAGGATCATCCCAGGCTTATCCGGCCAACAGGAAAGACAGGAATAACGATCTACAAAGCGCAGTCTCTCTACAAGAAGAATGTCTAGAGGTCCCTGGCGGATAAAATCAGCGTTAGATGTCACGGACGCTCGGAAACAAAACCGAGAACATTTTGGAAACGAGGTTTTCAAACGTTAGTTTTGACAGGGTTCTTTAGGGGCTTGAATCTTGGACGTGTGAGAGGAGACTTGATGGAGGTTTTAGGATAATCAGGAACGTACTGACATTTTCTCCAACTATCTGCGGATACCAGGAGGTGCTAACTGGAAATTAGCTAAGATTCTCACAGACAATTATATTTTTTTAACCAGCGGAATAAACTGCCCGGGTATTCTATAGCGTCGGAGACCATTTTTTCTTCAGATGGGGCCCTTGCGCAAACTTATGAATACTTCCTGTCTTTTTGTAGCTATTAATTTGGGATACATCGCTGGAAGGCACAATCGACTAAACCGTGTGCGAGCCTCTTCTTGATCCCGAAGGCAGTTCGATACCATCTCGCTCCTTTTTTCTTTTTTGATTGAAAAACAAAACCTAAATGGACACAAACTGGTAGAAATTGGGATCAGTCAGATGTCGGGCTTAGTAAACGTTCGTCTCATCCAACAGCGCCCCAGCATCGAAATGATAGTAGTAAATGCTGATGCTGATAGAATCCGGTCGGGACCGGCTCAATTTGGCACGGTTTCCTCATCAGTTTTCTCCCACATCTAAAAGTGAAGGGGTAGTAGGTAGTTTCACCTCACGTCTACAGTTGTTGAGAAGACAATGGGAAGACCTCGTCAACTGTTGGCGGACATGACGGACAGACAGTGAGAGAAGTTTCTCACATCCAGCGGACGGTTTTAAAGAAAAATGACGTCAGCACGACAACTTCCGTAAGCTGTTTTCTAATTCCGACTTAACATCTGGCCATTTATATGACATAATTCTTCGACACAGCGAATTTTGTAATCTATGGGGATAATTTCAACAACAATTCAGAATTTCTCAAAAATGGCGCGGGATATGAGTACTTTTGACAGATAGAATTCATTGTTTATCAAAGCAGCTCTCACACACTAAGCCCGTGGAACGTTCATTCTTGCCTCATCTCCGCCGTAATCGCTAAACGACAGCTGCCATCTTTTTTCAAGTCCTGGTTTCGAATGATTGTTACTATCGCAATTTGCGAAATTCTTCATTAAAGAGACTGTCCTTGAGTTTGGGCAAAAACCCGCGCGTAATTAACTTCATAGAAGGAACTGTTAGTGTCGCTCTTGCTGCTCCGGAAGTTGGCCATTTCCGGCCGTCAGCTCTGACGTCATATCCAAGAACGATAAGCGGTATTGGCTTTGCGAAGATCTGAGTCGCGCCCTAAGGCCTTATTACTAGTTAATGCATTTTTAAAATCACTACGCGACCTTGAAAAATCAAAAAGTTTATTACAGTATTTGATCTTCAACGAAATATAGTTTGATTTTAGCATCTGATTTCGGAAAATCTTGAGTATTACGAACTCGCTCACACGGTTGAGGTTATATCAGAACTTGTCTCGGTTAGTCTGTAGCTTTCTAATTAATCGGGTAAGCCGATAAGACTCTGTTAATTGATGGTGTCGATTTAGTTGATCGAAAATAAAGAATAACGATTTTTCCCGAAATGGTTTAGTTTTATTTAGTATTTTTAATGGCCAGGAATGGAACCAAATCCGATTCTTTTCCTCAAGAGCCCCACACAAAACAGTTTGGGTCTGAGAGTTTTTTTTTTCGAAGCTTTAATATCGATGCACATTTGAAAATGTAGAAGTGAGTCAATCAGATTTACTGGAAGTATCGAAGAACTCGTGTACGGCTCTTCTAAGCTGCGGAGTCGGATGCGGCCGCTCATAGAGTTTTCAAGCTTAACCCTTCTCCTGGAGCCGGGCAAAGAATACATCGTCACTCTCCCGTCGCTGTCTGATATTTCGAACAAGTAAAAAAATAATCACCAAACACCTTTAAGCAGATCTTTATTCTATATTTATGAGATAAGGTATCACTGCTATTAGACATTGATATCTTTAAACTTTTATCCTCATCTCTGCTATTTCCACTACCACGTCTCCACCGCAGGGATCTCCGATCGCCTTCGGGTGCCACACTGCGTACCACGGGATAGTGGCCGCCAACTGGACGAGAACGTGGCTTCCACCCTCAGCCAGGGCGCCGAAGATCCCTTCCTAGTTTAGTGTTAGCGTGTCTCAGAGTGGCAGGGTGCGCCTCTGTCGGGAACATTCTCGCTGGACGGATCGATAAGGTGGGCGTCAGGTGTAGGGTAGAATCCCGATCGCGCAGACGAACACGGTACTGATAATGTACGCCATCACTATGCGGGGGAACGATTTTCTAAAAAAAAGCAGGATCGGCCACTTTATTCCAGACATAAAAAAACATCAGCTACCCAACTTTCCACCCGACAACCGCACACTCATTACGTTAAAAGCCCTGATACATTTCTGATAAACGTAAAACGTATTACATCTTTAATCCGCTCCGCTCGACCAAGAATCGGTTATCCCAATATGCTAATCTTTTATACAGATTACCGTATTTGCCGGTGTATAAGTCGACCTTTTTAGATCAAAAATCGACATAAAAAAATCGACCTCGACTTATACACCGAGTCATGAAATTCAACTTCGTATTCATCGCTTCAAATGTGATGGTAATTACTACACTCTTCACAAAAAGTTATTAGCCAGTAAGAGCAGAATAATGTGGTTGCCCTTACAAGGCCAGATATTGCGTTCACTGCCCTTAAAAGGACACATTATGCGTTCTCGTACGTGGAAGTCGCTCAGTACTTCGTGTGGCCGCCGTTCGCATCGATATCGGCTCGAACTCTTCTTGAGTTCCGAAGATGTTGCGAATCGATTCAATCTGCAAAGCCGAATCAGTCGTCGATCGGCCCTGGAACTGGTAGCTCTTGGACGACCACTCACGCTGAGTCGATCCAGACATCCATACTTCCGGAACTTTCTCACCCAGAAGCCGACAGTCGCCCTTGGCACTCCAAGAAAGTCAGCAATAGCGTTTCGGCTCAGGCCAACAACTTCTCACATCCCGATGGCTCGGTAACCAAGGCCGTTTCTCATGCATCTCATTGTGCGTGGGTGTGCGTCCGTCAGGCTCATCAAACAGCGAGAAACTGAATCATTATAAAGCGTTCGTCGCATTGACACGCACCCTCAGCAACAATTTCAAATATTTTCACCTCAATCACGGACACCGAAAGCCAGGCAGCGACGATGACTGCTTCGGGGAAGTTATTGGCTGGGTAGCTAATAACTTTATTTGTAGAGTGTAGTTATGGTACGTGCAGAATACGAAGAAAATTTTCTCCCCTTTCTCGTATCTCATTTGTTGTCTCTGCGTTTGCCTTAACAAGCAATCATTTGACTAAAAATTCTTTGCAAAGATCAATCTAATTATAGAAGTGAATGGTATAAAATGATAACTACGTAAACATTCTATCATTATACTTACCCATGTCTAAACGAATGAAATACTCTGCGAAGTTCAAACTGCAAGTTGTAAACTTTGCCGAAGAAACTAACAACTGTGCTGCCTCAAGAAAGTTTGGCGTAAATGAGAAACTCGTAAGAGATTGGAAACGCAATGCAACACAGCTAGCAGTGATGCCAAGAAACAAATGTGCTAATAGAGGAAAAAGCTGCCAGTGGCCAGCACTTGAACAAGAACTTGTATGCTGGGTCGAGGAGCAACGAAAGTGTGGGTTCGTCGTCACAAGAAATATGATTCGTCTGCGAGCTTTGGCTTGTGCCAAACAAAGCAAGATTACCGATTTCAAAGGAACTATAAGTTGGTGTTCACGATTTTTAAAGAGAAATGACCTTGTGCTACGACAAAGAACTAAACTTGCTCAGAAACTGCCTGAAGATTTAGAGGAAAAGATAACTCTCTTTCAATCCGTCGTAATCAAGATGAGAAAAAAAGAACAATATGACTTATCGCAAATTGGAAATATGGACGAAACACCGGTATGGTTTGATATGCCTACATCGAAAACTGTATCTGCCAAAGGTGAAAAAACTGTTCTCGTGAGAACAACAGGCCACGAAAAGTCTAGATTCACTGTTGTTCTTTCCTGCTTAGCTGACGGTACAAAGCTGAAGCCGATGGTCGTTTTTAAGAGAAAAACTCTACCGAAAGGACAGTTCCCTTCTGGTGTAGTAATTCACAATCATCCAAAAGGATGGATGGATGAGGAGGGAATCAAGATCTGGATAGAAAAAGTATGGAACTCTCGACCTGGAGGAATGTTAAAGAAGAAAAGTCTTCTCGTATGGGATTCTTTCAAAGCCCATCTAGTGGACTCCGTCAAAAGAAAACTTAAATGCAACAACACTGATGTCGCCGTTATTCCTGGTGGACTAACAAGTGTTGTGCAGCCACTTGATGTTTCTTTGAACAAGCCGTTCAAAGACAGATTGAGAGGAAATTGGAGTAATTGGATGATAGAAGGCGAGAAGCAGTTTACTAAAGGGGGAGCCATGAAAGCACCATCGTTAGAAATAATAACAGGATGGATTAAACAGTCGTGGGATGATGTGTCGCTGTCTACTGTGGAACGCTCCTTTAAGAAATGCTGCATTTCCAACGCTCTCGATGGGACAGAAGACGACCTTATCTGGGAAGAGGAGGAGGAAACTGAGGATAAAGAAGACCAAGAAGATGCCCTTTATGACGACAGACTAAACGAAAATGAATGGAACGAGCTTTTTGGAAATAGTAACGATGAAGACGGATTTTGAACTCTATGTAAGCACTTTATAATTCTAATTTATTGTTTCTTAACTAAAAATAAACCACTTTCTAAGAGTGTTCATTGTTGTTAGTCTCTCTCGGCGCGTAATATCACAGGGTTACAAAGTAAATAGTATTCAAAATGGCGTATAGATCGCTCGCTACAAACTCGCGAATTTGAACACATTTCGTCAATAAATTTCGCATATTTCTGGTTGAATTTTAAAGTTTAAGATAATAAAACAATTGAGCTCGACTTATACAAAGGATATATCATAAAATCGTAAATTTCCGTCGAATTTTAGGGGGTCGACTTATACAACGAGTCGACTTATACACCGGCAAATACGGTAAACTTTCGGAGGCCGCCCTACAGAAAAAAATTCCTTGTAATCCGCGATAAATACAGGGGTCCCAGCCGAGACGAAATCAGCCGGAAGGCGCCGCTACTGTCTGACCCCTAAAGCCCTACATCTGAGAAAAGATTTTACGTTATCCACAGGGAATATGATGGCCAAATAGATCTTTTATTATTCGCACACATGTTGGACCGGAACAAGTTCTGTGGGCTCACCGGGATTGTCTTGAGAGCTGTCTTCTTATTCCGTACAAAATTAACTCCTTTCGCAGTAAATGAAATCCCTTAGTCCTTAAGTCTTTTTCTTTCAAAAATGCTGGTGGCATCAGAAGACGACAGGAGAGCATCGGTATTGGCGAAGTCTCGCCTCCTTCGACAGAAGGGCTTAGACCCCGGCAGCCACGCAAAATGGCTGACCGAAACCCCTTATTAAAACTCTTTAATCTGTAGATGTGAAAGGAAATCCACCCGTTTGGCTTATGAGGAAAAGCCAAAAAGAATCATGCCAGCGACATACGCCGAGCAGAGACTATCGAACTCGCAGTCCAGTAGTTTAACATATCTACTCTTCACATTCTTTCTTCATCTTCTTTTTTAAAATAGATCTTATTCAAATAAACTAGAACATCCTTTCCAAGACACGTGATTTTAAAGAAAATATACATCTGTCTTCATGAACGTTTTATCTTTATAAAGGTTTTCATGACGCTATTCTACGTGAAGAGGAATCCCAAGAATTTGCTGAGAGAAAAGCTATAGATTTTGATACACGAAGAATGCCTGCGGTTACCTGTTGATCAGATCTCTACTAAAAGAAGTAAAAATGCGACGACCGGAAGAAGAGCAAGAAGATCATCGCGTTAGGAGTGTTGGATGAAGGCCTTTCCTGAAGGTTGGCCGTAGACCAGCTGCTAGACGCTATCACGAAGTTACCAATGCCACCGGAATTCGGCGCTGATCTGACGATTCCCAAATTTACTATTGGGATAAACAGACATACCATCTAAGAAATTGGTACTTAACAGGGACTCGGAATGCGTCAATACGTGTAGAATTCATTAGATGCACCAATGTATAACGGGACGGTTGACATCCATGAAGTGTTGACAGGTTGTTTATAGGTTTGACTAACATCTGGACCTCAGGTCCCTGTTAACGTTGTTGGTACACGTAGCCTGTGTAAGGGCAGATGCCGGAGATGGATAACTCGCCGCCCGACAAACCTTATGGTTGTGGATGTTGGAAACTGCGCGAGTGGACAAAAGTTTCTACCGAAAATATATCTGGAAACCAGAAAAAACGCTGTTATCGTATGTGTCCCTTTGTACACAGATGCATGCCTGGAGTCGCGTCCCTGAAGGGCTCAGCGCTTCAGACTCCACGAGGAAAATTCGTAATCGAATTTTATTTTGTAAATGAGAGAGAAAAGTTGAGAAGACCCGCACGAGATCGGCTGGTGGAGAGAGGAGAAGAAACAATACCAGGAAAATGCAGACGACCCCTAACCGGGTTCCTCAACAATGGCGGTCTACCACCAGGTCACCACGTATCTTGCGGGCCAGAACGGTAGTCAACACCCTGACTCCCATCACAAAGCCATTATGAAGTCAGGAACTCAGAATGATTAAGATATCTATTTCTGAAAGAACGCTAATGTTGCCTAAAATTGGAACAGAGGAACTTTTAGCCGTCAGTTTCAATCTACACTTTATTATCAAAAAACATTTGATGCTGCACGAGGATATCGAGTTCCATCATGATAGACCTAGTTTATATAACCATTAATGGGCGGCGCGAGAGTCAGGTGGTTAGCCTAGCGAACTGTCGTTGTTGAGGCCTCGAACTCGAATCCCGGTCGGTTTGGCGCACCTTCCTAGCTCGGTTTCTTCGCCAGCCGGCTGCGTGAATTTTCCTTCTACATCTAGAAATAAAAGGGTCTAGTGTGGAGCTTCGGCCGGCCACATTTGCTGGTTCCTGAGTATAGTCATGGCGATATAATTAGCAACCTTCAGATTCGAAGACGTCACCATTCATAAATGTTAACGGAATAATTAAGCAGCCCTCAGGTGAACAACGAAGTAGCGAAGAGGTTAAATATTGTCTGATTTATAGGTCTTGTAAGACGTCTATGGTTACCAATTTTAGCGAATGACTGACTGTGACCCAACTATGATTTTACAGTCAATTATCCAAAATATCTGTATTAATTTCAGAAAGAAGCAGCATATTGTAAACTTTCACAAGGTTAAGTTCTGGTTCTGGGAGGTGTGTTTGCGGAGTAATCTGGAATAGATGAATAATAGTCTACAGAGCGCAGTAAGATTTGTGCTCGAATCTGCCGACTGGCCAGGCTATGGTGAGTTATGACGGTGTCCTGACTTTCTTTCTATCTATGCGTTAGACGGATGATAGGACTTGGAACACCATTTTATATTAAAATGCTACTTTCTTTGGTCTGCTTACCATCGGCATGGACAGACAGAAGTCTCTTTAAAAGGAAGTTAATATGGTAACCGTTTATTATTCCATAGTTTAGCGTAAATTCTTGCGCCACAGCCACACGCAATTACAGAATAAGAACCGAGAAGACCTGGACTCGTCCGTGAAATGCCAGTTACAAAAGACAGTAGTTGACTCATAACATCGCAACGAATAAAGGAATAGTTAGTATCTCGGCCCCTCTTCTCAAGTAACATGGGCCACCTCTGCAGCAGGCTAAGCTTCACAACAACGGCTATCGTACGTGTCGCGACAACGTCTCTGTCAATCTGTACCACCACGAAACTACATCTTCTAAACTCGACACTGCAGTTTAACAAGTTACATAAAAGCAATGACATTTCTCAGTTCTTTGGTATATTTTGTAGTTTTAATCTTATAATTCAAGCATTTTAGGAGGTTAAAGTACAATCATTACACTGTTTTTGGTAGGTAAAAAAAGATACAGACAGAACGGGTTCTAGAAGAGACTGAACGCAAACACATTAACTCGCGAACCCAGAACACTGATAGATGACAGCCCGGAGATTAGACGTAGTCGGCCGACCAGCGGGTCTAGAAATGCGGCTAAAAACCAAGAGTCGGTACATTTGCAATGGTTTCCTTCAATTTTGCTTTTTAAATGAAGGACTGAAAAGCTGGTCTCAACTCTGTGCCCGTTCCATCTGTCACAGGGGAGTCGTCACATGACTGTCTGCAAACGGCTGTATTTCCCGTTCCTCTAAATCCGGGCAGAGCGGATCGTCTGTTAAAATCGCCCAGCCCATTTTAGACTCTCCAAGCAAACCCCGCTGGTTGCTGGGTATTATCAGGTCCCCGGAAGATGGTTTCTGAACGCTCAGCGAAGAGATTCGGGATGACCGCGTGGTGGCGCCACGTTGGTGCTGGAAGTGGGACAGCTTTGCCCGAACGACTAACTGAACCTGAAAGAACAAGACAGGATTCGCTTAATATTCTTAGGGTATCCAGAGACGCGAGCGGAATAGTCTGGCTGTCGGCTTGTTTGTGTTCTGAGAGTACGTTAGGTACCTCGTTTGCGGTTGTCAACATGTTAAAGAAAACAAACCGACACTGGGCAACATTTGTAATTCCGCCGGACCGAACACTCTGTCGCTAAACGAATGCGTCTGATCATAATCCTTATTTTTATGAGGAAATTTAATGTCTATTAAACCATTCCACTTGATATGAGAGCTTAAAATTGTACTGAGTCTAGCAGCTGCATTAATGACTTACACTTAGAAGATCGGTATTTATATATGGAAAGTGTATTCGCTTGAAGGAAGCTATCTGCAATCAGACCGGCTGTAACTGGTAGCCATCAGTAGCAGGAGCCCTGTTCAAAGATTTATATATATCTAAGCTTTGCGGATCAGTCATTGGAAGGGCGGATATTTGACAGAAAGCATTGTGAACAAAATCCCGTTCCCCGGCACGTGTCCCGGATTGGTATGCTGAAAACTCTTCTCGATTTGACGCCATTTGTATCTAAGATAAAATACATGATGGAAAATGGTCATGTGGACGGACCCGCTCATGTTCTATCCAGAACACCAAGCCGGCGGGGAAAAGAGAGTATGACAACGGAAACCATAACCAAGGCGACCGGATAGTGCCGTGCTAGAGAGGTACGTCAAACCCAGCCGGCCTCGACCGACCGGAAATCAAAATGGAGCTCTCGACTTTAGCAGTCCGGTATCATCAGCAGCAGTTAATGGACAACACTGCACTTGGTTGCTGAAAGAAGCTAGAAGATAAATACTGGTGAAGATGGAACATTATGCTTACTTCTACAAAGACTAGATGCGAAGAAATCAGTCAGAATCGACTCCAGTCGCTGCATTTTCTAATCGATAATCCTTTACTATTAGGCGAACGCGCGACTGCAAAAGTAGCAGTGATCTTAAATCACGGATATGACGTGACACGCTCAGTTTACTGATGAAAATCACCGCCAGAGGACTCTGCAATGATCTGCTACAAACAAGCGAAGGAGACGGATACTTTCAATCTCTGCTGATTGTTTGTTGTTATTGCTCTGTAGCTGGATTATACATTTTTCTTCCTTACTTTCATACCAACGAAAATCGTAATCAGCCAATAACTTTTCTAAACCCAGCCATGCACTTTCGATTTTACTTGATAAATGAAAGCCGTGTGAATCAGCCCAAGTAATACATTTTCAAAATATATGTTACCATACAAAATGTATTCATCCACAGGGATTCTGTTGTTCATAAGAAATGCAGGGTGCTGACGAGCAAGTGGCATAAATGGAGTTCCATCATATCACAGTCCATTGTCTGACGCTCTTCTGTCTCTTCTAACGACGTCACATCACATGACGTCCGTTTTCCAAGCTGTGGCCAGCCCTTCCTATGGCGCATGCGTGACAATAGCCATTAGAGCACAAAATGTCGGCGTTCTTGCCGCGCGGCCACGGGCCAGCTGTCCTGCCGGAAAGACCGGTTTCTGTAAGGGGCCAACACTATAGTCTTCCTCGCTATCTGGCGACGCAACCGGGGTCGAGAGGACGAAGGACTGATCCCGACAGTCTGCCGAATCCCGCCAATCATCTCTTCCACAGCCTCGCAGCAGATATCCGATGACGTCACGAGGGTCGGGCATCTTGTCACCTCTCAGAAAGTCTGATTAGTTCCTCAAGATCTAGGGGTCGCTCGTGCACTTTTTTCAACAAAGGAAAATTAAGCGCGAGGCGTGGTGCAGAATTAAAACGACGAATGGCGGCGATACCGAGTGTGGTAATGAATGTGCGGATCGATCGGTTCCGGGAAAACCGATGGCCGAGGAGACGGAACGATCGAGGTCCGACCGGTCGGAAGCCATGGTTCCAAACACCGACGAGGCGCGAAGATCGATATCTCGCTGATTAGGCGAGGGTTAAGGGAAAACAAGACCGACGTTTTTACGATTTCGTGGAAGCCGCTGTAACGCGATAAAATGTCTGGCCGTCTCAGCATTTTCCCCGGCCTCTGTACCACACAGATGTGATGGGAGGTGGGGTGGGGTGTCTGGAGATAATCGCGGCCTGCGGGAATCGGAGAGTCGGAATTTGGCGAATTCTGACGATGTTTCCGTCGAACAAGATTAATAGCAGAAAATTAATTTTAGTGCCCGAAATTCCTTTATTATTCGTTGTTTCAGTTTTTTTGGACACCCGCCCAAAATAACCCGTATACGATTTGGCAGTCATCTGTTGAAAGTTTCTATTATAATTTTTGCTTTGAGTTATTATGGTTTTCTGTCATCCTCCTGGAGATGTGCAGGTGTAAACCCAAGACAAATACAGCTGTAAACCATGGACATGTCCAAACGTCCGAGCTGATTTATTATAACGGTGAATACCGTAAAGAACTGTTATTTACTCTCATAGGGCAGCAGAATTTTCCAGAGCAGTAAATAAACCTCAGTTTCTTCCCACATCTTCCGTCGCGCACCTGTCTTCATTGAGGAAGGTGAAGGTAAAACCATCTCAACTGTTAATCAGTCTCCTACGTACTCACAAATGTTCTCAATACTTTATGATTAAAACCTCGGTTTATCTATTCTCCTCAGCATTTTCCCCCGTAGTGATTACCTTTCTGTGGAGTTTTTTCTCTCGCATACTTAATATCACCACCAACTTTGATCCAGGCTGCCGAGGGTCCATAAAATTAGTACAGAGTAATAAGGAAAGTTGTGGGGGGGTTGCCACGTGATGCAAATCTAAAAGCTTTTCTAAGTAATGGGGAAGAAGTGTCAGCTGAACGTCAGACCGTCTTTAATAATGGGAGCTGATAAAACTCCTAACAGCTACGGGCTGTCAGCTGAACTCCAACACAGCGGGTGCGCGAGGAGCCCTTGATTGACGGCAGGCTGCCAGAATTCCTTAATAAAAAGGGGGTTGATACCTGTTCGACACAGCCATCGTGCAATTTTCTGGAAATGCTAAATGTTGCAAATGAAATGGCCGACGCTGAAAAGTAAACGAAGACTGCTTGTTTAGACCTCAGTACGGAATCTAATAAGGCTAATCGAATTTAACATAACCGGAAGGTGGTATTGGTGTAAGGGTCTTTATTAAGGAACTTCTCCAAAGATAGGTGCCAGTCCTAAATGGGTTAATATTTGATTGTTCGGCGCAGCAGCTTAGAGATCGGGAAATCCTGTTTATTTTGAAAAAAAAAACTGATGTCGTAGAGGATGTGGGAGTGAAAGGTGAAGGAGAAACTGACAGAGAAATTTATAAAACATGGCAGATTTTCGTAACGAGAAATGCATATTGGCGGATACTACGGTTAAAAGATGGAGCGGGTGGGTTGGGGGGTTAGTGGGACAGAATCAGGTCAATGAGTCATTGTATAAACGTTCCTTAGTTACAAGAGACAGAGCCGCGATGGCTCACCCGAGGCCCCTTCCGAGAAAGAAAATTGCCCATAACTATTTCAACCGATTTAATATCACTATTAAACACACTCGCCGCAAGATTATTCCGTATATTAACAAATTTATTACTAACACAAACTTATAACCGCGACGGAATCTTACTTAATTTGTAGTTATGTTCTCCTGTAGACGGCTGGACGGATTAGTCTCCATGTGCTCGTTCGACGCCCCTGATTACCTGGAGAATGGTCAAATTCAACCACTCATTAATCTTTAATCTGTTTGCTATTGTTATACGTCAAACAATGCAATTTCTTTCCCTGTTCACATGATATTTTTATTTGTAACTCTAAAAGAAATACAGAGGAAAGGGGGGCTAAATAAAAAAAAATGGCGTCAACCAGACTATTCTGTAAATTCCAAATATATCACAAAACGATTATTGTTCTCTGTGGAGTCTTAAAACCTGTCAGCGTTTTCCTTTAAATCGAGAAATTTTTGGAGATTCACAGAAATACCTACATAGCTTTTCCATGTATATAAATAGCCATTCGTACATCCACATCTCCGGTCAATGTTAGAGTAATTTTACCAAAAAGAGCATTGATCCTGAATAGCGAAGACACGTATCAAAATGTGTGGGTAATGGAGGTGGTCAGCGGATGGCCACGGGTCGAGAAGTACCCGATATCGCTGTGGCAGGGTTGTTGCAAAGGTTAGGAAAACTGAACATTCTTCTCTTAAAAGAATAGGTGGACTAGCAAGAAAACTACCACTAGGAGAGAAAACACGATTTTATCAAAGCTTTAAGAAAAGGACAGATTTGACTCAAGAGGTACATTAGTTAGATAGTCAAAAGAAAGTAGTGCCAAAAGTGGATTTTTGATGAGAATGGACATCGAAGCGCATTCGATTACAAGACAGAACTTTATTGCAGAAAAATAAAAAGATTTTAATGAAGACTGGAGGTGATGCTTGCAGATGAAAGTTCACTTAATCCTTTTTTTTCGTAAAGGTGGTACTTTGAGAAGAAACTCAAGTGAAAGATGTGAATTAAATTGTATTTTATCAAACCATAAGTAACCAGGAAGTGTGCATATCTAGTCCTGTTCTCCTACCAGAAGGAGCACCAACGAATACGAATTGGTGTTATCTTTGAAAGAGAAAAAAAATAGATCGAGCAAAAATTGCTGACAAACTCGAACCTGACGGTGACATTCACGCAGCAAAGAAAGCTCGGTGGCTTGAAGATTGGCCTGGGAATTCTCCTGATTTAAATCCAGTTGAGAACGTAATGGGCAGCGATGGGGCAATATACTGAAAAAAAACATCTAAGGAATAGAGAAGAATTGGCGAACATCATTAAGGTGACTTGGAGAAATATGTCATCATACATGACATTAGCTGAAACGATGCCAGCCAGAATGAAGGCGATCGTTACAGACAAGGGTTATTGGTTAAAATGAAAGACTAGTAATTTTCAAATAAGTACTTGATAAAAACTAGAACACATATAGCTGTCTTTAACACTTGGAATGAGAAAAAAGCATACGACACTGAATATTGGGCCACTTTGACTGGCTTCAGTATCAGGTTTTCTCTTGACCTTCTAAAATGGTAACTTAGAAGATTTGATATTTTTATTTGTTCGGCGTATTGGAACTTCAAACCTCTAAGCATCTTAATAAATCTCTCTTACGTTATAATTGGATAACCCCACGTCTTCAACTAAGATCATATGGGACCTAAATAATGAGATATCTATTTCCATTCTCCTCTTTATTGCTGCTAACATTATATTAGCTATTTTACCAAAATGAAACCCGCAGTCTTCGAGATTTTGGTAAACGATTAACCCTATATCCATTTTCGAAACTGCATTTTCCAGTTAAGTGTCATTCATACGGTAATAATTATATTTACCCCTATTGTATTTTTACATATTTAACATTAAATTCATTTTCCACTTTCTAATGTAGCTCCCTCTACCAAACAAAAAGAGCAGAATGGACCCGTGTCTCCAAAGACATTAAAGAGTGAATAACAATAATTCATTCTCTTGCACGCTACTCTGAAATTAAAGGTGCCACGCCAAGTGGCTGTGTTAATGGTTTCCAGACTAAGTGTCTACTCCATTATTATTAGTAAACATTTAAATTGGAATCATTAGGCGACCGAAATTAGTCTGTGTCAATTACTTGCTATCCAGATTTTCAATAACTTCGCCCTGGCTCATTACACTAGCCATTAGTATTTTATCGAACTCCGACCGGAAGAAATACCCTTAATGGAATACCCTGTAGTTCTCCGATCGCCATAAATTATCGCTGTTAATTAAATTTAAAAAACACATCGCTAGGAGCTGCTATGTACGGCAAGGGAAACTTACAACGCATAAAAAGATTATTGTAATAAAGACAGGGGGAGCAATGGTCCAGAAGGGCATAACGAAGACAGGAAGCAGGTTAGAACACGAGAGAACATCTTTAATAGACTAGTTTTGCTTTCTCACTTTGCGTAGAGGGCGGGGGACACGGAGTATTAACTTTGGTGACCAAGCAAGTTACCCGGGTACCGTTGAGAACTCGCTCTTGGCGGTGGACAGGGTACAAGCCGAACAAAAGTTACCTGCGGAATCTCTCTACTATGTGTATCTGAAACTCCCCCTTCCAGAACTAGTTCGCCCTTCTACTCGAGCTAGAATTACAGAAGCTCACAAACGGCTGAGAACTAATGAGGGAAGATTCTGAAACAAATACCTGGCTAACGTTCAAGCGTGGACCGTGCTGCTGCTATTGCCTACTCGTTCGCCTGTTAGGTTTTGAAAGCGTAAAAGACACATACACGGTGTAACATTTCTCCAGACGACCATCGAACCCATAAACTAACTACGGCAGTACGGCTGGATACTCATCTGAACTGGCAAAAAAGAGGACAAATCAAACCGTCATAACACAGAGAAAAGCGGACTCATGATACCGTACAAATGGTCTATATAGCGAACAGTGATACTGAATTCAACAATATCTGTATGGAAATGGGAAGAAATTTCATTCCTTATCAACCATAATTTCAGATTTACAACAGTTACAAGTTACGACCTTTTCTCTTCGGTAACTGATTAGGTAAAGTGGAAGGCTGTCAATCACCCGGGTAGAGACGACGTCATCTGATATCACTCTCCATATTGTCTGTCAAGCAGATACGAGCAGTTATTGTGATTTAGTTTATTTAGAGTATTTCCGAGTAATTTATTTCATGCATCATCAATTCTATCATAATATTTTAGTTATTTAGTGTATTTTAAGCATTTACAACTCGGAAACATTGTAGAGAATTAACTCTTTTAATAATTAAACGTCTTTCTCTAAATGTGGACAGAACCAATTATAATGAAACTAAAGTTTTCTTGTGTTTGCTTGATATTCTCCTAAAAGTCTACCAGTTGAACTGTATCCTTTACATTTCAGGTTTTTCTTAGTAATTGATCCCAAGAGCCCTAATAAAGTAAAAGCGGACAGTTATTAGCGACTATAAAAATTAGTACGGGTAGTTCAGAAATTTCCTGTCATTTTGTTACTAGAACTAAAATTAATCGACCTATGTTTCGACGATATTCCCCTGTCGTCATTATCAGATCATAGTCCTAAGAAGAACTGTTTTGTTTCGAAGTGATGCTGACTTGTAGTAGATATTTGCAATGGGGGTTCAGATTTTGGTTGTTACAAATCGTCAGAGTTGGTCTTGAACTTTTCGTCAAGCAGAAGATCAACAGTTTCCATGGCTCTCTGGTTTCCCTTACAAGGGGAGCAGTTCAGATTGATGATGAGGTGTTGCGATATCGCATCCAACCGGCCACTCACCCGTTGACATAAATGCCTCATTGTTGCTGAGACGGAAGTTGTATCGCTGAACAGCGCTGACATCACCCGTGCCAACATCCAGCTGTCTTCTCTGCGTTCGCCATGACTTATCTTTATGGTAAAACCGTTCTTCATAATCCTCCAGTTCGCCATCATTGACCTTCAATACAGACTTCGGGCTCTGCTCAGTCCAGTTAGCAGAATCAAAACGGAAGTCGTAGACATGTCCATTTAAATTCATCAAAACAGTCAACGCGTTAGTTTAAAATCCCGTGTTATCTGCCTCTCTCAGTCACGCGACCCCGTCTACATGGTGATGTACATCACGAGCGCCAACGGCACGAGGCATCGTTAACATTCTGCCAGCTTTACTGTGTCGCGCAACATGTGCTCTTTATATTCTGAGCGCACGGCCTTATGGGTAACATGGACTGTTCCATTATTTTTTATGGGTATTCACTCTATAAATTTTATTCAATAATATTATCAAAATTTTTAAAAATTTGATACTGTCGACTTGGAAAGTGAAAACTGCATAAAAATAATTATTTAAAGTTTCAGCATCTCTACTGTCAGGAATCTGGAATCTGTCGCTTTTTCAGTTCGAATTAACACATAAATAAAACGATTTACAATTCTCTCCTATATATCGTGATTCATCAACCGCAATTTCACCTTTTCCACACATGCATACACACGGAATGGCGGCGCGCTAGTCCAGTTGTTAGCCCACTGGGATTTCTTCTCGCTCTTCTCCACCAGTTGGTCGAAAACAGGTTTCATCCCACACACCCCCCTCCCAAGAAAGGAAAGTTTTTCAGTAGGGACTTTGGATAGCTTCGAATCCCCATCAAATACTATTTCGGCCAGAGATGAAGACGAGAATACTTGACACCCGGAAGCGTGCAACGACGGCCATTCTTGATAGCCGTCGTAACCGGAAGTGAGCGGAGCGCTGCGACAGGCGAGGTCGGCCGGTATCGGTACTTTCCGTATACACGAAGCCACTTCGCCGGACTTTCCTCGCTTTCTTACCGTAGGTAGCGATTATGAAGTGAGGTCGGTTCAGAATTAAATCTATCTGCTGTCAAGTAAACGTCAACTCCAGTTCTGCTGACGAGGAAAGTTAATTTAGGCTTTCACTCGTGAAGAGTTTGGCTGCGATGACTTGTGCCATTCATGTCTGGCTGGCTGGCGGTGTTAAAATGTATACGATCGAAAAAAGAGAGATTCGATAAAATCTAAGGAATCACAGTTCCACAGAATCCAGATAGGGGCCGGAAATTTACAGCCATCTGCCTCGCGACAGCTATTTGGGTGTCAGTACAAATAAAACGAAATAAGCTACGATGCGGATTATCGGAGACGGCTGAGAACTCAGTCTGAGATCCCGAAATCTATTATTGCTGTGTCTATGCCTATTTGTAATCACCGAGTTATATAGCGTCGTTATTGTGATTAACTGCGCGAAATGGAGAAAAAACACGACATAAACCTTCCTTGCGTCATTCTAATCTGCTCGAGACGTAATCCGGCTGAAGGATAATCGGTTGTAATCTTATCCGGCCGGCTTCATTTGAACGCTGCACTTCCATTCTTACCTTTAGTTTTAAAATATTTGAATTATAAATAAATAGTTCATTCAATCGGTCTGTTATCCTTCCTGAAAAGTAAATTTTGGGTTTGACCTCGTATTCCTTGGTTTGGCCGAGTGGACTTCTCTTGAATCCCGCGGATTTACGTCAGTAGAGTTTTGTTTTGACCTGGTTGTTAGGCGCGTAACTAGGCTGTTATGACGGTCCACCCTCGCTCAAGCATCTGAGTTATCAAACACGGAGTCGAGAAAAACTGTGTGCCGAAGACCGATCCATGGGAGATTCACCTGAAGTATTCTCGCAGCGACACTGAACGGTGCTTGCTTGCAGCGGACGCGGAGGAAGCGGCAAATAAAGGAACAATACAGCTTTCTAAAATCTACCTACGAAAGGAAACCGTTAGAATTACACCTTAAAGGATTTAGGGAGCTTTATAGAACGGCCCACTCACCACAAGTGCTGCAAAGATCCATCGATCTAAGATGAAATTAACAATGAAAATGAAGCCTAAATCGCTGATGGAGAACTGAAATTAACAAGTTTGAAACCGTAAAAGTTAAAAAAAACACGCTATCTAAACTCCATTTTACATATTTCTCAATACATTTATTTAAGGTCAACAGAAGAGATAATCAGTGCTTACGTTAATCTGAGAATACGTCACAAGTTTCGTAAATCTGTTTCACAAAATTGCAAATAGACCATTGCTTCCCAGAGTCGTACGCTGCTGACAGTAGGTCATAAGGTCAGGGTTGGTGTATGGTATGTATCATGAAGTCAGTAGGATCTTCGGCTTGATCGCTATATATATATAGTAAAAGTTCGGAAGTACTGGTCCAAGGAAAAGAAAACCGGCTTGCGGACAGAATTCTGAATGGCGTGCCCCTCTGGGTTTCTACAATAATATTTATATTTGTATGTCTAATGCTAACAGTTACTGACATGAATTTAAATCACACTGTCAACTTGATTGACTGTCTGTGGTATAGACATCACTGATTAGAAGTTTCGGTAACGCGGTGATCGCGTGCAATACTAGAATAATAGAATGATGCCGCCATTCCGTGGATACTGTCAACCCCCCAAAGACCCCTTTCTGAAATTCACTGTTTCATAATGGCTTATTATCGTCTGAACACCTCTCCGCTCTCTTCCTACCAGAATGTCGCCGCATAAGATGCCAGCTTCCTTACGAAGACCTGCCACTGTCTTTCGCTTTTACAAAAATCTTTGGAATTTCCATCTGTAATGATTTTTTCTTCTTTTTTTTTTTGGAAATTTTCGAAAGACCCTATTTTCCAGTTCTGAAGATATATACTCCAATTGGTCTCGCCCTTTGCAATTCCATCACTGTATAGTCGTTCCGATTTTTTTTAAAAAAAGACTAATTATTTATTTTCAATTACCATTATTGTTTCTTCAAAGAATTTAATGCTTACCTCGCGGTTTAGAAAGCAGTAGAAGATGGCGACCAGTAATCCCTGAAAGACAAAAGGAAAACAAGCGTAAACAGTTTATTCTCCGTTATTTCAAATAACAACGAACTCTCTGACCTAGCAAGCACCATTTAGCCTGACAAGATTCCACCTGCTTCTGAAACTGGTCTGTAATATTTAATACAAGACGATTAAAATTCATTTGAATGAGAAAAACACGAACTCTCGTCAGTGTTTCTCTGCTATGAATTCGGTTAAGGATAATAAACAAAAATCAAGGATCTGAAAGAAACTTCCGTCTGATATATATTTCTGTTCGATGATCAAAATGAGCCAATCACTTTATCGGTAAATCTGCTGTATTATGCCTGTACCTCCACATGCGTCATAGCCTCGAAGCTGAAAGAGAGAGAGCAGGTGGATAACCAGCTCAAACCATCTTCGTTTAAATCAAGTTCCCTGAGCAGGTGCGACTGCCACAATACGAGATATATGGTGTCGGAAACCATGCCTTTAACTGACGACACTCAAGACGCACTTCATCTCTCTGATCTGAGTAGTTAGTGGATTTACAACCTCCAACCCCACCGTCATACGAGATAATCTCCTCAAGAATGATGGCATTTTTTGTTATTTTCTAAAATCTAGCCAGTTCACCTTGGGATTTAATTAAGACTTTGCGGTAAGTCTAGACATTTTGCCAACATGTCGCTAAGCGCGACAAAGTAACTAAGAAATATAAGGGTTATCCTGTGTTTGGCGTATGGTGAATGCCAGTGGCTGATTAATATTACGACATTCAGTATACAGCGTCTTTTAGTTTTATACGAAACAATGGGTCATAAAAAAGGAAACTTGGAAATGCTCTGGTGTGAGTAAGAAGTGGTAAACATGACTGCGTACGAATGATGTTACCATCCTGAAGAGAGTGGGCGAGCATACTCACCCTAGAGCCGGAGATGGCGTCAAAGCAAGGAAAAAGAGTCTGTCTGGAGATTAGAAGGCAAGGTGAGACTGAGACTCTCTTCCTGTAGTCACAAGACGACTCAGATGAGTGGATTACTGGAGTCCGCTACTGGTCGTCTTTCGCCATCTTTGCGGGACGTCTGAGTTAGTTGTGGGTGCACACGAAAACAATGGTCTGGTCTTTGATCTGCGGGTAGCTGTCAGGCTCACAATTTATCCCTTCACTATTATCCGCGCACTGATTTTGATTACCATTCATCCATACTTGTAAATACAGCAACCAATAGATTGACGGACGATGAGCAAGGTTAGAGATTAATTAACAGGATTAACAGGAAATTTATCTTTGAAACTTTCTGAGTGGCATGGAGTATTTCGGAAGCTTTTGTGGATTAAATCAGAATTTATCTCTTAGTGTAAACCATCGTAATGTGGCATATCTGGTGATGTATTTTTGCATTAGAAATACTAGGTAAGGCTGTCGTTCTCATCCCATTTGATGATTATCTCAGACAGGTCTTAATGACCTGACGTGTGCATTTACACCGGTTGCTAACAACTCAGATATTAATAGAGCCTAATTGAAATATTTTGGCTGCCAATGAGAAACCGAGCATAATATTCTTAGAAAAGAGTAACGTAACAAAAATATGTTCCATGTTTATTACATTTCTGATCGGTCAACTGTTGATTTTGCACCAGTAACACCAGCCATGTCATGCGTTTGTGTGTGTGTGGCCACTGGACGAATAGCACCCATGTTTCCCATTGCGTAAATACTGCAAAGTGCACCCTGGGATTGGATGCATAGAAGTCTCAAGAAGGTCGGTCGCATTATATGCAATGTGACTCTGAGATGAACAAAGCAATTGAAGGGCTGCTATTTAGTCTGTTCTGAGACCACTGCCTTTCTAGATGTCTACATGGACAGATTACAACAAACGGGAAGCAGAAGAGACGAAGCTGCCACCCAAAGTAATATTTGGCCGCGCCGGATATCCGCTAGGAAGAGCTTCCGGCGGTGTTCACGGCGCAGGTTTTCAAATGTTCTCTATCCATGCAAGCCCTCGGAGCTGGAGAGATCCAGGATTTTCTTCAAACTCTTCCCAACCCTCCAACCCCCGCGCTATCTCGCTTCCCTGATCTGAACCCTGTGAACCACGTATGGGGTGAGATTTATCGCTCCGTAAGTCGTCGTCTCAGACATCCTTTTGGTCTGACAGAGGGATTAGAGGAACATCCGACCAGGCTCTTTACCAAAGGCAACCCAACATGTGTGAAGATCTATAGGGGAAAGCTCCGTTGATCCTAAATATAATCCACACTCTTGAGTTTTAAAGCGTTTTTTTAAAGAAATTCCACTGGCAATCTTAAACCCTGAGCAGTCTGCTGTTATCTCGTATCTCATTCGTTCCAGTTTTTTTTTTTAATTTCAAATATTTTAGCTGACGAAAGATTTTTTTTAAAAAAAGAATAAGCAAACCACAGAAACCCTGTAGCCTATGGAGTCCCCAGTTGTTCTGAAACCGTAAATAAAACAAAAGAAGAAAAATATTTAAGGAGACCACAGCAGCCTGTGCACTGTAAGCTGCTTTATTAAGATAATAATATGCAAAATAAAGCCGATTTATTCATTCTTTGGTGAAAAGCTTCTTCCGTCTCGAGAATATCGACAGACCTGCCACGTGATATTCTGAAGTGCGTTCAATAAATCCGGAAAAATCGATACTAAATGATAAATTTCTTTAAAATGAGAAAAAAAATTAATAAAATCGATGAACAGGAAGAAAAGGTGAATATTTCTAAGATTTTAGGCATTTCCACGTTATTTCCGAAGTGAAGAACAAGCGGCATCATCGTTTTTGTTGGTGGTGGTGTTTGCAGGTGTGGTGCGGTGGGACGACCTTCTCCGAAGAGATGGGAACGGGGCGAGGCCGAGGCGTCGTTTGGAGCGAGCTCCCCGTGGTTCTATGAAGCCGACTGCCAGGGAACCGAAATGCCTTGACATCCCGTAGGGCGAGACAGTGTCTCACGTGATCACTTCCCCAGCCGAAACCTTCAGGAAGGAAGCCTCGGGGCTCTTAACCTTTCCAGCCGGATGGCAGGGCCCAGGGCGAAAAGAATCCCTGCCCCTGCCCTTGCGAGCAGGAGACTTTGCAACAGTCGCCTTGATCCCCCCGCCCGACCAGTCCCCAAAACCGACTGACCAGCAGGAACCAAGAAGCCGTGGGCGCTAATTAGGTACCAGGTTATTTCCATAGGGCAGTATCATTTGGAAGACTATCTTAAAGCGGTACACACAGCCGCTGTGGCAGAGTTAACATTCACTTCTTTCATATTAACCAGTTCAGTTCTGTCAGAATTTTAAAGAGCCGATTTGTTTCAGGATACAGACGCAAAACTAGCGAATAACTCTCAGTTTAAAGCAGGAAGGGAAGTTTGTAAATTTGTCTGTGGCAACAAAAGAGTTTTTGACTTTTAATGCCGCAAATTCTCTAGAACGAGAACGATATTCTCATTCATGGTTCACTGCACAAAAGAAAAATGGATGCATAGTAACATCGAGAGCTCAACATCTTCAGTCGACCCGACAAACGCCTACCTTCCGACCTTGAAAGTTTTCGTAACCTTTGTTTTCTTTGTGATGACAGCAAAACCAAGAGCCGATCTTCGCTACTGGAGATGCAAAACTACTGAACACGTGACTAAAATCTAGCCCAAAGATAGCTGCGCACAAGCGCTGGAACTCACTGCGTCTTCTATAGGGTCTGCTGCTGGAGTGACAATACGATTCTAAACCAAAGCTTGTATATCGAAATGTTTGGGTGGTGGTCTCCCTACGGATTCGTGTAGGGAAAAAAACAAACAAAATAGCTACATTTTTTACTGGATAAATTTGATGAAAGTTTCCGTTCTCCGAGTAGTGTTGGCGGGTGTGTCAGCCTCTGAGCCATACCAGGCAGATGATTGATTAGTGGAAGTGGCAACAACTACGGCGACGCGACGGAGGACCTAGCGTAACCGGACTTGTGGAGAATAGCGACCGCAACGCCCGGGGTGCGAACTCGGGCTTTCACTCCTAGCAGCCTACCGCTGGACCAACGCGGTGCGTGTATGCACAGCAATAGCTGAAAACAGCGGAAATCGCTCACCTGAAATGACTGAGAGATCGAGTTAGCGTATACAAACACCGAGGTTGACAGGGACTCGTCATCAGGAATCACAATAAACAGGATGTAGTTGATGCCAAGAAGAGGCAGCAGAACAATGGCTGCTTTCACCGTTTTCCTGCAAAGATACGATAAAGCTTAGTTAGCTGATGAAAGAATACGACTGATACGTGAAGGAAAGATGAAAAAAGACGTGGTAAAGCAATTAAATTTTAAAACAATTGTTAGCTTTTTTGTGGAAAATATTTACTAGAGGTACCAGATGAAAACGTATGATGTCAATGAGGGTCCTCGACGTCACCACTACCACAAAACGTTATTGGCGTCGAGTTATTTAAGAATTACCTGTTTATCATCTGAGGTAATTGCATATAGTTTCAGGACTAGCGAATATGACAATATGCTATAATTGCTAATAAATACAATAGATTACAGCCATGTGTTGATAAGAGACAGCATTAATTAATTTAGCAATGACGGCTGTTTCTCATTTCCGGGGGGGTCCTTGCACAAACCCCGTTGGCTTCCTGCCCCTTTGTAACTGATAAACTAAACTGAAATGAACGGCACATCAATAATTTCTCTTTTTTAGTGACGGAAGTCTCATGTATAATGGTTTCGATCCACAGTGAACTAATCAGACAGAACTACAATAGCAAAGCTGCTAGTGTCATTTCCTTTGACAATCTCATATATACATATATCTGTCAAAAATTAGTTCTTACCTGTAGCGTTTTGTTTCAGATGTATTTGTGGCCCGTAGTTTTGTTATCAGAATACATATGATACTTCCAAAGAATACCACGTTGGCCTGTGAAATAGTGGGAGAGAAAAAAAATTTTTTTTCATCATTTAAAGTTTTTAAAAAATTCTTTCGCCTGCACTTAAGATGTCTACTGCGGCAGGTAGCCGGTCCCTCATTTAACATTACCCACTAATCAAGTGCTCCGGCCGCGTTAATACATAGATTTGGGGGGGTTAGAGTCCCCGTCTTACGCCGCCTCGCTTTGGCACACTTCCATGGCTTACTTCTTTAGCCGGCAGCGTGGGTTTGTCCGGACACTCCGGTTTCCCCTCAACATCTAAAAATGAAGAGTTATATTAGGATTTTCCAGGTACATTTAGTGGGGTTCCAGTGTTAACTTTTGATTGGCTTGTACTTTGGCCACCGCCAGAGAGACTCTAACCGTTCCCAGGTGACTACTCGCTCTGTCTACAAGACGGATGCTCCACATCTTCCCCTCCTGTAAGTGCCCTTAGATCTCGAAAATCGAGAGAGATATGGGCACAGTAACAGAAGCAGGGGGGAGAGTGAGTTTAAATGTAAGTAACACGAGAAAGAATCGCATCTCATGTGTGAATATAAAATGCCCTTTAGTACAGTCACGTGTACATATGGTAAGTCCACTGCTACATACAATCAGGCAAAAAGCGCAATAGCTGCAGAAGGCCTATGAGAGTGTAGACAGTGATATTACTGTAGTGTAGTAAATGTCTGGTCAGTACTAATGGCTCCGGGGAGAAGATGTCACATGACAAATGTATAGAAATCAAAGTCGTAGCTAATAAAGACTACTCCATGCAGCAGATTGCAGCCCGACTTCATGTTTCAGATGGATCTGCATGCAACTCTCTGAGAAGAATCTGCGCAGGTATTAACATGTAAGGATTTCTTATATTGGCAATTTGAATAGAGTTCTTGACAGATTCTTATGACGTAACAAAATTATATCTCCTTACTTACATTCTTTTTATTTATAATAAATACTGTAAACTCTTCGGTTCACTGGAGCAGGTAGGTGTACGTCAAAAAGTTCGATATTAATCACACAGGCCTTTAAAGCTTCGATTCTAGAAAGCAGTGGGTCATTATAGGACTTCCCTATTAGTTCAGTAGAAGTAGCAACGGAACCAACGCACGTTTCGAAAATCTTTTTCTTGTCCCTATCTGCAGGTCTTAGGCCCGAGTGCACTGGTGCAGCAGCGTTATTGCACTGTCCAAGAGGCGTGACCTGTCTTCCGGCAGGGGAAGATGGCTGTGACGTACGTCCGTACCGCTAAGGCGGTGGGGAAAGTAACCCCTTTACTTTCTGTATCAGACTTTCCGTCCTTAACCTTCCAATATATAGAAATAATATTAAGAAGAAATGAGGGCAAAAGCACTTTGCTGATAAGGGCAGGAAGCAGCATTTTCGCTGCAAGCTTCGTACGTTAAAAACAGAATAACCTTTGATGATGATGATGGTTTTGTTAATGCCTAATCACGAAAACATAATCGATGTCACTGTGATGCAGCAGGTAGGTAATCAGCGACACCGTACTAGAACTTTTCTGTTCAGCTGTGAGAGGAGACCGATTACCTTCACTTGTTTTTTCTGCTTTGCATACATTTATAATATTGCGCAATATATATACGAGGTCTGTCGAAAAAGTATCAGACCTTAGGCTGGGAAAAAAAATTACGTACTTGGTAGGGTTCAATTGCTAATCCCCTCCGAAGTGGGCCCTTGTGCCTCCACACACTTAGCCCAGCGATCCTTCCACTGTTCGAAGCCGTCTGGACCGCTTCTTCCGGAATGGCTCTCAGCTCCACTGTCGCATCCCGCATGATGTCCTCTCGGCTTTCAAAGTGGGAGCCTTTCAGTGGCATCTTCATTTTTGGGAACAACCAGAAGTCAGAAGGAGCCATGTCTGGAGAGTAGGGATCCTGGCAAATGAGCAAAATGCTTTTCTTTACCAAGAAACCTTGGATCAGCTGTGAGGAATGAACCGGGGCGTTGTCATGATGCAGCTGCCAGTTTTGCGAGGCCCACAGATTTGGTCTCTTGTGCCGAACTGCATCACGAAAACGTCGGAGGACTTCCGGATAGTACTCCTTTGTAACTGTTTGTCCTGGTGCGTATTCATGATGCACAACACCTCAGTAGTCGAAGAAAACAGTCAGCATCACCTTGATTTTTCTCCGGACCTTAGCGACGTTGGGTGCTTCCACTGTGATGATTGAGCTTTGGTTTCTGGGTCGTACCCGTACACCCACGTCTCATCATCAGTTATCACGATATTCTGGAACTCAGGATCCCTGTTGGCAGTATCCAGCAGGTCCTGCGCAATCTCAAGACGAAGTTGTTGTTGTTCCTGAGAAAGCAGCTTGGGCACAAATTTTGCTGCCATTCTGCGCAAGCCCAAATCATCCTTTAAAACTGCATGTGCAGAATCTTTACTGATCCCAGCCTCGTCACCAATTTCCCGCACCATCAAATGACGATTCTTCATTATCAAGGTCCGCACTTTCTCGATAACAACTGCATTGCGGCTTGTTGACGGCCTCCCAGAACACTGGTCACTCTCCACCGATGTGCGGCCATCTTTGAACCTGTTGTACCATTCTTTTCTTTGGGTAACACCCATGGCATTGTCACCAAAAGCCTGTTGAATTTTTCGAATTGTTTCCGCTTGGGTGTCTCCAAGCTTTTGGCAAAACTTGATGCAAGATCATTGCTCCACATATTCCGTCATCACGGGCGAAATGAAAATGCGACAAGTTAGTAGTACAACACCCACACGCTAGCTGCCTGACAGCGAATGATGTATCCAGCAAGCCCGCCAAAAACCACGCATGCGCATGAAGGTATGCGGCTCCACTATGCGCACTTTTGCCTCCCTAACATCATTACTTCCCACGGAAAAAAATAAAGTCGGATACTTTTTCGACAGACCTCGTGTATATATATATTAACGTCTATACAACGTAGGTGGATGAATTATATTTGCATTACAGTTAGTAATGAGAGAAGGGAGAGAACTCTGATAATGCCCTGACAAATTATTTTATGGCCAGCGGGAATCCATCACTGAAAAACTTTTTAAATGATAGGAAATCATCATTATCAATATTATAAGAGAAAAACGCTTTGAGAGGTCGTAGCTTTGCTCAGCGCTTTAGGAACGATTATAAAAGAATACTTAAAAATACAAAGAGCAGTGTACTCCAAGAAGCAGGAACGATGAACCGAAGTCTGACACAAAAACTGAACGCGAGAAGTCGTTGGACCGTATCTTCAATAACTATGCCTTTGTAGCATCCTCATTAAAAAAAAAGAGTTTTTCCTAGAGTTTGTTAGGGAGATTAGCGGTGCTGGCTTTTAGCAATGACAGAATCATCAACTTTGTTGTCTTTCATCTTCCTTGTGGACATCGAGTTAAAGTCAGGCTCAAAGAAGGGAGCTCTAACATATGCCGGGATCTGATGAGTGTGTAGCAAACCTTTTTCTTAAGCTTGGAATTAAAACCAGCGATCAAAGACTAATGAACTAATCAACACCTGTCGCTCTGGACTAGCGGTAATATTTAGTCTTGCATGTTTTTCTTAATTAAATCAATGGAGATGAACGCTTATAATTTTGGTCCTGCTGGCCAAGACGCGATACAAACAGTTCGCCTATCGTCTTCTCCATCTTCATTCTCCAATCTATTCAATATTTCCGAACATCCTCGACTGATCCAGGTCTTAATGACGGGATGGAGCAAGAGTATACCGTGGAAAGCATCATAATCAGTTTTAAATCTTAAAATATTTTTTGTTTTTTTTTAAAATTCAAACCGAAAACGTTTGGAAAATACAGTGACAAAAATACCTCTTGTGAATAAGATAGAAATCGAGTGTTATCTTCTGTTCAGCGTGTTGTCCCTCATCACAATTCAGTTTCACTTCATAGTTTTTCTTCAACACCCTTACATTTCTTTAAAGAGAATATCAATTTATTCAAAATACGTTTCACTGATCGGAGAGCGAATTCAAATACCAGATCTTGCCCAATTTTCAAAATTACCATATTGGGTTCTCTAAAACTACTTCTAGGTTTCTTCTTTCGCCTCAAATTTTGTCTCGTCAATAAAAGCATTAAGTCATAAAAGAAGTGGTAAAGAAATAAATGGTAGTGTAATAAAATTACTTTCAATTTCTTATTATGCACTGTGCACAGAAATTGAGGGCTGTCGGACTTCTTCAGTTACGAACTTTAAAGAGAGTATCACAGTCACGGAGATGTTCTTAAGTGATTTTATACTATTGTTGCTGGAAGTGGTCTGGGCTCCACCTTCCTACATTAAATGGGAAAATTGTGATGCACCCTTGTAATAAATAATGCATAGAAGGAGGTCAGACAGACTTTATAAACTATTCTGCGTTCGATTATCGCCTTGCCAAGTTGACGAACGTGATTATGCAGCTGGCATACTTGAAAATCGGACAGAATGAAATCATCGGTGTTAGTTCATGTCTGTGATTAGTCGGTTATGGGAGGAGGGAAGAGAGAGATATATGACGTCGAGATGCCAGACAACATTTATTTGGGTAGAACCTAACGTTTCACTCAACCTTTGTTGTTCTGATGTCTAAATGTCCACGTCCAAAACACTCCACTATTACTTTCACTTTACATGATCAACTCGTCCTTTCTGGTAAGCTGGCAATTTTAAGATTTATCTATTTTCATAACGCACCAATATTGTAGCAAATTTTATAATTCTACAGCAAACAATGGCGTTTCTGTTTAAAATAGATTTAAATATTTAAATATTTTCGAGGGGCGAACTGTGGAAGGGAGACCTCAGTTATAATGCGCCAAGTAAAAAAAAACAAAAAACAATACAGAAGTCCTGCAAAGGCAGAGAGAATAAAGGCGAGAACAGATTAAAAACATGGCCAGAAGGAAATCTAGATATTCTGGACACGGAATACGTAAGGAAGGATTCGTGAGCTTAGTATTAACTGGACGAATTGCGGTAATCGAAGAACATGGGCTGATGTCATCATCAAACAAGGGAAGGGAGATTAGGATAGCATCATTGGTGGGATTCAGCCGGTTCACACCAGTTCGTGCGAACCTGTTCTTGGAATTTCATGAGTTCTGCGAACTGGTTGTTAACTCTTAACTTATTTTATCATCAAAATATAATATTAATTTTCAAAAATACGAAGTTTTATTATTTTAAAAGTTAGTATTTTTTATGCTGAACAAAGGAGAAAATTAGTTTTGAGCTTGTAATTTGCCATTGTATCTGCTGGTTCGATGTTGCAGATTGAGCAGTTCTTGCGTGATAACCTGTAAGAAATTATTAATTCTTATAATTTCAAGACTTTAAATGTTAAAAAGTATTGTTATATAATTATGAAATAATTACGTGAACTGGTGAACACTACCAGTTACACTTACAAATGTTTTCATTACCCGCATTATAGTACCAGGCCATTGATAATAATTTTTTAGATATTCATTTTTGCACATTTAATTTGTAATTCCTACTCCTATTACAAGAGGTATCTAAAATAATATTTGTTAGATATGGTTGTAGATGTTTTTATGCTACTACCCTCTGATTATGAAAATTATTCTCGTAATTACCATTGAATAAAAACACTGTATTTTACATTGCACAGTGAAAATATTATAGCAATCCTAGTACCTAGTGAAGCAATTTTTTACATTTCAGACTTCAGCCCTTAAAATGAAGTGGCAACAAAATATACTAGAGTTCATGCGAAAAATCCCAAGAACTGAAAGTTCAAAGGAAGAGGCCAGTGAGGACGTAAGAGTAACACAGCCATCTTTGATGAATGATACTGATGAAACTTCTGCTTCTGATACTGTGCCACCTACAGATGAGGCAGATGCCGCATCATCTCTTCCAGACTGCTGGAGTATGAAGCAATATGAGGAGTTTCAAAAAATATATAATGGATTGATTGTTCGTAGCAAGAAACTTGGCTGTGATCACTGTGCCAAATTTGATTCCTTAAACATGAAGGGAATTCACGTGTCAATTGAAGTGTTGAAGCCTCAGGGAAGAATAAAACCATCCAGCAAGCATCTCTCAGGAAAAAAATGAAAGAGCATTTTTCATCAAAGGCACATAGTGTTTGTGTAAAGCAACTACAGGATCATGCAGATGATGCAATTACAAAATGCATTGAGAAAACGAACCAGAAACATTTTGCCTCTACATGCAGAGTCTTCAATACAGTCTACAGTTTAGCAAAAAGAAGCAGGAAATTTTCTGATGTTGAAGATGAGATTGAGCTTCAAATAACAAATGGAGTTGACAGGGGTGTTGGACTTCGTTCTCACAAAACTGCTGTGAAAATAGTTGATCACATTGCAAAGGAGATAAAAAATGAAATATTTACCAAAATTATTGAACAAAATTTAAAATTCTGTGTCATCGTGTATGAAGCTGTAACCATATCTAGTAAGCCTATGGTTATAATTTTTTTGAAGATTGAAGATTGTGATCTATCACCAACAATTTTCTTTGATTTGGCAGAATTGGAAGGACAGGGAGCAGAAACAATATACGCATCTTTGTTTAAAGAGTTTTCACAATGGTGGATTTGATAATGAATATATGAGAAATAATTTGATTGCTTTCTGTTCAGATGGGGCAAGTGTAATGCTTGGCTGCAATTCTGGGGTAGGCATTAGACTTAAAACATTGTCATTTGGCATTGTTTAAATCATCATTTGCAACTTGCTTTGGACGATTCTGTCAATGATATAAAACAAGTGAATCACTTCAAAATATTCATGGATAAAATCTACACAATCTTTCACCAATCAAACAAAAACCAAATGCAACTCTTCAAAATTTCAGAAGAACTTGGACAACAAATTCTGAAGATAGGTAAAGTTCTGGGACCAGCTGCTTGCAGTCTAAGATCTGCTCTTGCTGTGTGGCGTGCTTATCCAGCATTGTACAAATATTTCTCTAGTGAGACAAAACATTCAGGGATAGGTGCCCGTCTTTGCAACAAGCATTTCTTGGATGATTTGGCACTGATGATAGACATACTGCAAGAAATTTCCTTACTTTCTAATGCCCTTCAAGCTAGAAGTTTAACTTTGCCAAGAGCTGAAAAACTAATAAAAAGGTCCATTAAGGCATTTGAAATGCTCAAAGAAAGTAAGGGAACCTTTGAAAAGGAAATTGATGTCAGAGTTGCTTCAGATGCCTTTAAGGATATTCAGTTCGTTGAAAACAACAAAGTTGTTAGCCTTCCTCGTCAAAAGCTACTGGAGGCAGTGATAGAAAATATGAAAAACAGGTTGATGGACTGTGATCATTTAACATCAAAGAACAGTGCACAAGAAAATGACAACAAAAATCATGAACTGTTAAACTTGCTTGAGCCAAATTTGTGGAACAGTGAGGAAGTTGTTGTACCCTGGAAAGCTGCAGAAGAAGAACTGAGTGAATTCGTGAATTCAGTGAAGTTTTCCATCATGAAATCAGCATTAATGATTTCCGTGACTATGTGGAAAATGCCCTACAAAATTCCCACAACCCTGCGATTCCTCAAAGTGTACAAAAGGCTAAAAATATTGTCGGTACTATTGCAGTCAGTTCTGCAGAGGCAGAAAGGTTTTTCAAGAATGATTATTATATATTCAGATAAAAGAAGCCGCCTTACAGTTGAGAGTGTAGCAAACTTTATGACAATTAATCTGATTGGCTTCCCATTGGACTCATGGGATGCCGCTCCTTCGGTCAAAACATGGCTTAGAAAAAAACCACTGCTGATGACAACAGGGTCAAACAAAAGAAAGCTAAAGACATTGATGACAATCAAGTGGCTATTTGGAAATTTTTAAAGTGAAAGATTACAAATGTTAAATTAATAAAAGACTCAGGTAAAGAATTTTTGTTATTTTTTTTGCCAAAATGGTAACATTCAATGGAAATGCAGCAAACACTATAGTAAAGTATTTTTATTTTTACCTAGCTCAGAAAAATGAATAATACATAAAATCATAAAATTTATAAACAGTAATATGTATAATTAATAATAATAGTAATAATAATTCAAAAAGCACAAACAATCAAACATGAATTTACATAGATATATCTTCATATTACTTAGTTCATTAACTATATAGTCCCTTCGATGTTATTATAGTGATGCTTTAACCATTGTTTAGACTTTTTTTAATTTGGGAAATAATTATCATTAATAATTTGATTTGCTAAACTGTAGAATGCGGCAGGTCGGCAGCCCAAAGATCAACCTTTGGACCTCTATTGGACCAAACTGCCATGCTTTTTGTGAGAGAACCGGTTGTTAAAATATTTGAATCCCACCACTGGATAGCATCGTCAAAAGATTCCGGGTGGAGAAGATGGAGATTTATGGAAGGCAACCATCTGTTGGGTATTCAAATAGTTCAATCTTTTTCTTCCAAATAAAATACGTAGTCTTAGAGACAGTAGCCCATTATTATCCAAAATGTTCGGAAGAATTTCGCCATTACGAATTTATGTATATTTAAATTTTATTTGGAGCACCAACTTGGGTATGTCACATTTTAAAATGCAATTCTACACCAAAAATTCTTTTAAAAATAATCTTTCCCAGAGAATTAAAAAGTTTTTTTTTTATAGTAGTTTATTGCGCAAAACGGAAAATAGAGTGAATGTTCTTATGTCAGTACTCCGACAAGCCAGCTTTAACAGCGCGAGGAGATTTTACCTTGGTTAGCAATAATAAAAAAAAACAACAAATTTTGTACCAGGGTATTTCTCGGGTTATTTTAAGAAAAATTTCTTTAATTTTATCGTGTCGGCGACATGGACGGGTTGTTTTCAGCTCTCGATCCAGATGTTCCAACAAGCGCTTGATCCAATGTACATCAGAGCATTCAGGTAGTCAAGGAAGAAGTGAAACACTTTGACTGTATTAGATTGTGGTTACAAGAGATACAGCAAGTAGTGTTATTTCTCTTTTAAAAAAATGGACATTAGTTCTCAGTATCTTCTTGGTACAGCGTTGGAAGATATGTCGTTAAAATGCTATTGTAGCTGGCAAAGTAGAACGTCTTTCCACAAAGTCACATTTCAATTTTTCACTGCGCCAGATTGCAACCCACACCACGACACTCCCGTCTCATTCCTATTGGACAGAAAGTGTTTCTTAGGAACTACACACTTTCTGTAACCAGGTCGGTGCAGAAGACGTCGGACGGTTCCTTGGTTCGTTTCTCTTGCATGGACGATGTCGGCAAGAGAATCTTGACAGTGAGTGGGTACGTAACACGTTCATGTTGTGGGGGCTTCGTAGGTCTCCGTACCGCAGCAGTGGAATTCGCCTCCGTAAACTTTGCGATCACAAATCCGTGAAGTGTCGCGGTCTTGGGCAATTTCTCGTTGGTCCAGGACTCCGCTCTGAGGGGCCACCTGTATCAAATATATGGATAATTACATCAGCAAAGTCTCAGACGTCTTATATTCCAACAGAAGGAGATTTTAGCTCATCTCGATGTGAAAAGTTTGAGCTGTTTTATCTCACAAATTGCTGTGTCCAAACGTTGAAGCGGTTTGTACATTTCCTCGGAGGATTCAGCGCAGGTTGTAGAGTTTTCCAGGAAACGCGAGATGAGGTCTAAAGGAATATGCGACCTACGGGCGGAAAGCGAGTCGACGCTGGACCACAATTACGTGAGCCGGAAGGAAGGGAGATCTCGCGCCGGTCGCGTGCCAAATACACCCTAAATTAAGCAAATATTTTCTATTAGCGAGTTTGAAAGAACAAACTCTCTTTCCTTTTCCACTCGATAAGCAGATGAGTCGACAATTCAGTACATAGAGTAATTCCAGAATATAAAAACTGCGATCATTCGGCATCACAGCCGCAAGGACATCTGTCCCCTCGTATTTCCTTTTGCAGAACACTAGTATTTCGTGAGAAAAAAAAAATAGATTTTAGGTACATCAGTTATTTATAGAAAAAATGAGAAACATTAGCTTCTCCCTTAATACTGTCAATTTTGCATAATTACCGTCCATCAAAGGAAAGAGGTGCCACTGTCGAGCATCGGCTTCGTCGCGATCCCTAAAAGTGATTTTATAACAAATTAAGTTAACCTATTAATCAGCGCAAGGTCCCCAGAACTCGTCGGATAGTGCCCCGCCCGCCTTAAATGATTTAAAGTAATTGTCACGATGTAAATCTTAGATAGTTTGATCAATAGATATACACAGCGGGCGGGGCACGGTCTATGCTACCTGTGTCACGAAATATTTCAGAGAAACCCTACACAATTACCGGAAAATGACATCCTGAAGTTTAGTAGGGGATACTTTATTATATCTGTCGCACTAATGGTCAGTAGTCAGACTACTAGTATTAGGAACCCATCTAAGGTTACCTATTCCCTATCTGGAAAAGTTTAAATACCCAAATCTTGTCACTTCGAAAGTCTTCATAGGCTAAACTCGCCCATCGAAGATTTTTCAACCTTTCTTCATAAACCAGGCCAGACATATCTCCCTCCCATAGTCTTAGTGTACATTCTCCTAACTTTCTTTAAAGTATTGATATCTTTTACTTAATGATGAGTCTGTACTTTATGCTCTAAAGTGGTCTGACTAATGCCTTTTAAAGTGGGACTAGAACTTTCACTGCTTTACTCTCTTTATAATACGATTCGTCATTCCCCAGACTATATTTGGTAAACACTCCTTCATTGCTATCAACTTTCTTTCTCACCTCCTACTACTGTCGTGACGGTAGCACATGTCTGAATCTAAGACGCCTCCAATTTAAAACATTAGATTTCATTTGCCATTTATGAACCAATTTACTATTAAACAATATAAATCAGATTCTAAACTCTTAATACTTTCGCTATCATTAGAACTGCCTTGTAAGTTGGCACTATTCGTAAATTTCGTAATATTATTTGATATTCTGTTGTCAATATCATCTACACCGCAATTTAGTTTACTGGTGACCATGATAACCTCGGACATGGCGCCGTCTACAATTCTGGGTTATGGGCATAACAGAAAGTTACCAATTATACCGGAGAATTTCCATTCTCAATCTAAAGCCAATTAGAATCGTATGAATTAAAATCAAGATAAAGACCACGCATAGATATTTCTTCTGTTCAAGTTACTAAAGATGGCAGATTTTCTAGAAGGGAAACCCTGCCAACTAATCAAATTATTTTTATCCAATTGAAAGATAATGCTCTTAGTGATACTGTCCAGTGTTTTGCCTAAAGATAATGTTAAACTAAACGGTTTCTAATTAATGAGATAACTTTTGCCCCCTTTTCAAAACAACAGAACATTTCTGTTTCCATTAAGGATGAAATATCTGAAACAAATTTAATTTTAATAATCTTCGATAGATGTCACGAGACCCACTGATTGCTTTATCCAATTTAAGACCAATATTATTTCTTCTGTATTAGCAACGTCATCAACACGAACAATTTCAGATTTGCGGATTGGCCCTGGATTTTTCTGGTTAGATACACTAGACCTAACTCTACCTAATCTCCGGTGCTTTTTAAAAACTACGTTTTGTGAGCTACAAAGCTTTTAGACAATCGGTTACCTCCAGTTGATATGCCTATTTCACATATTCTATGAAATTCACCGCTGGCAGGTTTTGCGTATGTTGAAGCTTGTGAGGAGGGATTCACTGGGCTTAGGAACAATTTGGAGTAAAGGTATTTATGGTATCATAGCAGGAGCTGTACTGCATTAGAGCTAAAGTCATTAAGAAATGTGGACAGGTTTTTGTGAGCGAGAACACCACGCGAGTGTTTCTTACTGAATGGAGGCTGCTATCCGGTATAAACAACGGGTTACATGACTGACTGGCTGTCACCATTGCCACTCACAGTTAAGCCGATAATTAATATTTATGCACAAACTGCATTGGCTTCAGTTGAATTTCCACACTCTCGTAGATAGAAGTCCAGAAAAAAATCTGAGATGTTCTGTTTTAAATAGACATTAAACAGGCGTCGTGTTCGTGGAGCTGGGCCGAGCCGAGCCCTTGGGTTCTTGTTTCCGGGACCTTCCAACCTTCAGGGGTTCGATCTGTGGGATTTTGTTGTTTTTTTACCGATATGGTCAGCCCAGCAAGACCGGACACACCCTTTGTACGTGGGGGGGTTGATTTTTTTTTTGAAGACAAATAAAACAGACAAGGACTGGTCCGGCACAAATCTACTGTCACGTGCCTGACGCCATCCACGGGATCTTCTCTGGCGATCGGTGCTGAGTAGCTGCACATAGCTTACAAAAGTCTATACACCGGACTAACTACAAATTCCAGCCTAAGTTAGGATATCCCCGGACACAATATCAGCGCCACTGTTGCTTTCACGCGCTTTACGTTAGCTTTAAAGTATCTAAACTTTCAGCAAACAAAAACTACTCACATTTTCCATCTTTGCTGCTATTTAGAAGAATTCTCCGTACTTATCAGGGGTACAGAGAAGACCCCAGGACTCGCGAACGTCATTTGCCCGTGGCTCCAGTGCCAAGAAATTTCGAGGCTCTTCGTCTCTTATCCTACGATCGAATGCTCCGTAAGTTTGTGAACTGGCGGTAACGAAACGAATTAAAAGATTAAGGGTAAAAATCTGAAAATTTACTCTGTATTTTCTCCCTTTTTTTCTGATAGCCACGAATTCTTATCGAAGGCACCGGCTACCAATATAATGTTCAGGATTGAAAGCTGGAATTTCGAGGAGTTTTCCAAAAGGACATATAAATTTATATATATATATATATTCCTTTAAGGAACAGGTTTTTGTTCGAAAACTGGCTCACGATAAACTGAGAAAACAATATATTTCCAAAATTGATAATTTGTTCTCTTTTTCTTTGATTACCAGACGATAATCCAGACAGAGAGAGTAGAGTGTTCAGAGAAGAAAAATTGGATGGGAGGTTATGATACAGATGACGTCCCTACACGAGACTCTTATTAAACAGAGGGTCGCCACACATCACAAATTTAAAGTCAGATTATAATAATGTAAACACAAAATGGTGAGCGGGTGTTGCTCGGAACCTCTCCAGTTTTATCTGTCTCATACTGGTCGCTTTGAACATCTGCAGCAAGTGTTCGATGTACCAAAGGAACCCGCGGCGCCATCTAGCAAAAGTTATAAAAATACTTTACACGAAACGCAAGAGGACAAGTGGCGGTACCTAGCGGAAATCAGCTCAGCATCTCGCCGGGTTCCACGTCATGTTATCTTCTGGATCCTCTTAAGAGAAAACCCCAGAAGAGCCGGATCCACGCAAATTTTCCCGAAGTGATGATAAAAACGTGAAAAACTTTTCGATATAAAATTAGAATTTTCTTTCGATTCCAGCTGTAGAAGAGCTGCCACGAAACTGCGTTCTTTTGCACCAGGTTTTAGAGGGGGGAGAGTTATTGGGCTTTCAGACAAGATTCTTGGGAAAAATCCAACTCGAAACTGTGACTAGAATCACGGAGCTTAATTGGTTTCTTGAGGTGGTTCAGAGCTGCCACGATTCGACATCAAACGAAGCATTTCGAAGTAACGGTAAACGTCAGTCGGGAACTCTAGCACCAGGACTACAACTCAGCTGGACAGGAGAGATGCCTGCCCACGATGAGTCCCGACACATCGACCGTAATTTTATTTACTCGGAGATTGTTTATTTGGTCAGGTTTTACATTTGAGAATAGTCGGGGCCCCGTGTTCCTTTAGCAGAGGCCGATCTAATCGATGTCTCTCCTCTTCTTCTTAACATCCTTTTCTTGATGGCGATAGAGTACATTTCAGGTGACAGCAAAAGCTGCAAAACTTTCTGATTTATCAGCCTGGGAAATATTCTAAGGTTTTTATTACTAAGTTTTATTTACTCGATTTTTTAAATATTTGTATTGTTTTGAGAAAATAAGCTCATTGTTTTGTATCCTTTGACGGTTCTGTGAGACACCAGTTCTTGTCCCTTGTCAGTGGCCGAAACATCTCTTTTACTTCATCTTTAATTAATAGCACAAAGAACCGAAAAGACCGTCTTTGCGGAATAATTGATGGATGGATACGCTCTTAATCTATTACCTAATTATACACATGCAATCTTTACATTTATAATACAAATTCTGAACCCCCGATCAAACTGACAGTGTTAAATGTCCAATGAATATCATTAATCTTTTGGAACAGAGTTTCTTAACCATCTTCATGCCCCGCGCTCTCGTAGTTTTATCGCCTACCTTTCGAAGTGATTACGCAGATCTACACGTTTGTTCGTTGTTTTGCTTACCTCTACTCCGATAACTGCATTACAGTTCTCATTTGTCTATGTACAGTATTTCCTGTGGAGGTGGGGTTGACGACCGAATTAAGTGATTTATTATTTTCATTAATAAAATATATTAATTAAAAAAAAAAGAAGTTTTATCCGGGGATAAGGCGGCTTCGAATAAAGGGATGTCATCCGTTACTCCTGTTGCAGCAGGATCCTTTTACACCGTTTTTAATTCAGAGAAGACAGGGATTTGAAAATCCGGTATACACATCGCAGTACCACATCCGGCTAACTCTAAATAGCCCGCTCCCCTGGCGCCCATTATAAACTCGAAACATCTGAGGACAAACCTAAAAATCTAAATAAAGGAAACCGTCTTTCTGTACATAAATATAAAAAGGGGTGTCGTTTACTAGTTAATTAGAGAGCTCAACATAGGGATTATCTTTAAAATATGCTTGACGATTAATGAGATAGAACGACTGAGATTTTCGCCGGGGTGTTTGACTATATTTCTAAACTAAACTTAAAGAGAGATTTTAAACAAGTTCTTCTAAATATATAATATAGAGTCAGTTGGGGTTTTGAGCGCGGAACTAGAATTTGGAATTGTTAATTTTACCGGTAAGAGCAGAAATGATTAAAGTCGGCATTGTTTACAGATGGTGGACAACAACTGAGATACTGTGGTCAGTTCTGAAAAGGTGAAAACTATCGCTCAGGCACCTCTGTGTTGAGCCGTGGCGCCATCTTATGCGGAGAAGTGAAGGGGTTCTCGGATAACAGTCTCACTATCTTCAAGTAAAGTGCTCGTTCGCTTTATCTTTTTCGTCTTCATGTGTCCGCCCGACCTGGCGTGAAACGCAGCGTAAAAGGATTGAATCTCGTAGCCAAGATGTCTAGGCTATTGTTCTATTTATCGCCGTCAGACTCGTGGAGATTATACAGGTTCTCTGCATCCAACCGTTTCGTAAGTTCGCTCGCACTGACCGGCACAGAGAACTTAATGTCTGTTTGAGTGAGTGGCTCAGCCATCTCCTCTTTCTTATCAATCCCCAGAAGGCCTCACAGTGGAACTATGTAGCGGCTAGAAAGTCTCTCTCTCTCTCTCTCTGCTGTTATTCTTTGCAACTCGTGTCTTTGTCTTCATTAGCAGTTAAATAATTATTTACGTTGTCGTATTAAAAAGCAATATTAACATTATCGTTGTGCGCGATTTTCTTACTACCAGATTTTCAGGATACCAAACTGCGGCAATTCTGTAGCCTCTATTGCCACCAGAACGAATTGTCTACATAAAGGAATAAACTAAAGATTTTATCGCTTTTCCGTCTGTAACTGAATATGTAATATCCTACAAAGTGTAAATCTATTAAAAAGTTAAATTCGCAGTTTGGTCTCACCTGAATCAGTAGATTAGCTGAGGTTTTCATCAAGTAAGAGAAATCACGCAGCAAGATTCGCTTTTAATCGGTCGACTCCAAGATTTCAAAATAGCTGCCAGTCCACATCACAAGAAATTTTATAGTTTGAGACATGGACGTATTTTAAAAGACTTCTCTACAGATATTTCAACAAAACGAGAAGTTAAAAATTGCTAAGCTGGATTTAATTAGAAATACCTCGGGCAATAGCGGGGTTTCTGACGCGTGAAATATCAAACAACTCGCTATTAGACCACTGATTGTCAGCGCGTGAAAACTACACAGATAATTTTGGAAGCCATCTTCTTGAGGGGATGAGCTGCTCGCGTTTCTTCTGATTCCGGATTACTGGAATGGGGTGCTCGCGTTTGTGTCTACTCACTCTGATTCCGGTTTACTGGAATGGGGTGCTCGCGTTTGTGTCTACTCACTCTGATTCCGGTTTACTGGAATGGGGTGCTCGCGTTTGTGTCTACTCACTCTGATTCCGGTTTACTGGAATGGGGTGCTCGCGTTTGTGTCTACTCACTCTGATTCCGGTTTACTGGAATGGGGTGCTCGCGTTTGTGTCTACTCACTCTGTTTCCGGTTTACTGGAATGGGGTGCTCGCGTTTGTGTCTACTCACTCTGATTCCGGTTTACTGGAATGGGGTGCTCGCGTTTGTGTCTACTCACTCTGTTTCCGGTTTACTCTAATAAACGCTGGACTTGAAAAAAAAGACTAAATATTACCAAAATGTAAACAAGCATACATACAGCCAGTATAACACACACGGGAGCCCAGTATATGCTGTCGTAATTAGTGTTATGATCAGGAATCCAACATCTGAAAACATAAAATACAAAAAATATTCTAAAATTCTGAGAGCCTCACACGTGAACGGAACAAATTGAGAGCACTCGTTTAAATAACTGCAGTGGAGAATAGAAGTCCATCAAATAAAAAATATTCTGATTAACAATAGTGTATCACCTAAGATATACACATACACAAGACGAAAAGTAATTTTACTTTATTTTTAAGGGAAGACGTAATCAACTAAAATACCATCTTTAAATGTGAACAATAGTAGCATGGACCTCTGGCTCTCTGTTAATCATTACAGACGGATTAATTTTCTACAGTTTATGGTTTTTACATTTATTATTATTTCTGTTCAGCTCTTATTAGTGGCAGCAAAATTAGTAAATAACAGTCTGTTTTCTTTGATCTAGTTACAATTTCTTGGTAAAGTAAACAGTAACTAGAATTTTAAAATATGTTATCTCCGACAGATGTTCTCTTACCCTGTCACTTTATCTCCAATGTCTGCCTAAAACCAACTGAACTTCGTGCGGTTTTGACGGAACATTATTCTCCTACCTCAATCATAAATAACTTATCGCAAATTATTCAGTGAACCCGACCGCCATCGTGTAAAACAGGTGGTGACGTCAGAGTCCGCCATCTTACGCAAGAATGGCGCTCAGCACAGTTCGCTTCTTGGCATGGAAACTAAGTTGTCGCCATTGCGCGCTTGGAAAAGGTGTTAGCGTTTTAAATCTATTTAATATCATTGAATTTAATTATGCAAGTAAGGTAACAAATAGAAAAGATTTTAGTATCTTTAATTTTGAAAATATTTTTTTTTACTATTTTAAATTATCAGCAATAATTTTTTAAAAAATAGAAAATTTAAAAAAAACCCAAATTTAAAAAATTTATTTCGTAAATGTTCAATTTTATTCTTTTCTTGTAATCAATTTCCTTTCCTTTGGGGTCGTCATTGAATGTAGAGGACTTGTGTTATAAACAGATGCAAAATATAAAGTAGCAGACTCCACTACTATCACTAATAATAATGAAGAAGGGTTATTATGATTATACGAAAATAGATAATCGATGAACCCGGAGCACTGCATAGTTTCCGCTCACGCCGCACGCGATCGCGTCTGCCACAACTCCCCTACGTTTTGAAGATGGCGTGGTTGTAAGAGTTCATCAACCGCTATAGTGAAAAAGGAAGAGACAACAGGATGCATTCAGGAGATCCTGCTGCAGAATCAAGTGGGAAAGAAACAAAGAGAATAATAAATGTGCTGACTATTCAGATAAAAGTGGAGTTGTTGAGAAGCCAGATCGAGACGTCAGTCCAGGAGCACGGGGTCGGTTAAACAACAGTTTACCATTTAAAGGCCCAAAAGGACAAAATTCTTAATTCTCTGCTAGAAGGGATTCGGTGGTAGGCATTACTAAAATAGAAATCTTACGTGGCCCGCGACACCGTGGTTCAGACAGTTTTATAAGTGTATCTGGTCCTACGTTGATGGAGAAAGCAAAAGAATACTAGAATGAGATGAAAACTGAGGGCGACTGCGATTGCTCTACCGGCTGGGTGCAGGGATTTAAAAACCGTCATGGCTTTCGCTACCTGAAGGCATCCGGCGAAAAACTGTCAGCAGAAAAACTTGTGGATGATTTTTCAAAGTTGATGCCGGATCGTAAAGTCAGTCCAGAGCAAATTTGCAATGCTGATGAGACAGGTTTACTTTGGCAGTGTCCTTCATCCCATACTTTTGTTTTTGGTGATGAAAAAATCAGCATCTGGTGTAAAGAGCCTAAAATTAATACTTCTTGAATTGTAGAATTTGCTAAGCCCCGCCGTGACTTCAAAGGGAATTAAATTTTCCCCTGTAATTTACCAGTCAAGCAAACGATCGCCATTTTGTAGCAGAGGTCAGGGAACACGCCAAGCAGGCCGGGTTTTCGGACGATCAGCCCACCCGCCATCAGAAACCGTGTCCACTCGCAATGCTTTCGCAGCATGTTTGCCTCCAAACCGTTCATCTTTGATTCAGCCCATGGATCAGGGGCCTAACCAGAAACACGAAGTGCCCATTATGGTAGTGAAATGATGTTGTGGGGGACGTTGCAGCCGCGATACTTCAAGCGTTCGTTCGTAGTGAAGGATGCAGCTTGGGGTGGGATGATGCTACCGCTGGACTCCTGAAGCAGAGACGGCTCGATGCTTGGCCAGCGATGTTGTTTACTGACGAGGCTGGTGGTGATGATTTTAATTGGTTTAGAGTATCTTAAATAAACAGCTGATCTCTCAGGATTGATGAGCTATGAAATGGGATTAAGTGGTACTGTACTAAACCTGAACTAACCCCTATTTTTCGAACCCTAGCTGACTCGGAAATATCGGTACTGTTCTAACCCCCAGATCAGTTGTCAGCGATGGGGGCGATGCGACAGTTTTACCAATTTTGTGAAGCGGGTGTCATTTACTACCCAGCAGGAAATCGAGCAGATGTATAGACTAAGAGACAGACTTGAGAAGGAACAACGTAATCAGATGACACTGACGGAGATTTTCGAGGAAACATCGAATGACTGCCCCCCAGCCTGATATTCCCTGTAACTCACTCATCCTCATTTTCATATCCAGTGGTTTCGACTTCCGCTACCTCCCTCCCTGATCATCCGTAATCGTGCCACGCCTCTTCCCTTCAAATCTGCAGAATATTTTGTGGTAAATGAAACGTTTCCTAACATTATTTTATTTGTAGCATCATTTATTTTTGCCATACCTCGGTAAAAACTCTGTGGTTGCTGTTCTGTGTAAGGGTCGAGACACCCAACACCCGGGAATGTACGTCATCTGAAATGGCTCACGTCTCGTCGACCAGTTAAGGTAAATCATTTTCTGTTGTAGACCTAGCCTGGGCCCCACAAATTACAACATCGGAGAGGAAGAGCGAGGAAAGATAATGACATGCCTAGATCTGAAGTGACATCAGTCTCGATCGGAGCCTTAGGGTCAACGGCGACGAACCGGGGAGAAGACAATTCTGGCTAATCTCCAGAAAGCGCCCAAGGCTGGAACAGCCAGGATTGTTTGTTACAACTCCCTAACGCCCAGACAATGTGTAATAATAATAATAATAACTTACCCAATATTCTCAAAATTTGATTTGACTGTAACCCAAGCGACAATAAATGGAATGGGTAAACCTGAAAAACAAACGCATGTTCAGACATTTGCAGATCTATACCAACAAAATAATTATGGATGGTAAACGTTCTAAGTTGTCCAGCGATTTATATCTATAAATTTCAAAGAAGAAATAATACAGTCATACAATTTCTATTTCCGCTTCTTTAATCTCCGGAGAGCCATGCTTTTGAATCTGAAATAAATCAATTAATTAAATCGCAGTGGCACTACGTTTTTGTTAAGGCTTTCTATTTAGAGTAGAGTTTTATTTAAGAGGCTGGTTGACTCGTATCGGTAGGATGCGAGAATAAAGAAGTGTCCGATTACCGTGCCGACCTGCTCAGAATTGTTTTGGTTGGTCTGGTCGGTTTTAATGTTTCTTCTTCATTATGATCAGATGGGGTTTAAATAATGAGGCTTTCTTCCCCTTTGTTCATGGTCGTAAAGTGTACCTATGCCAGCCCACGTGATAATGAGGCTTTGTTCATGGTCGTAAAGTGCACCTATGCCAGCCCACGTGATAATGAGGCTTTGTTCATGGTCGTAAAGTGTACCTATGCCATCCCACGTGATAATGAGGCTTTGTTCATGGTCGTAAAGTGCACCTATGCCAGCCCACGTGATAATGAGGCTTTGTTCATGGTCGTAAAGTGTACCTATGCCAGCCCACGTGATAATGAGGCTTTCTTTCCCTTTGTTCATGGTCGTAAAGTGTACCTATGCCATCCCACGTGATAATGAGGCTTTCTTCCCCTTTGTTCATAGTCGTAAAGTGTACCTATGCCATCCCACGTGATAATGAGGCTTTGTTCATGGTCGTAAAGTGCACCTATGCCAGCCCACGTGATAATGAGGCTTTCTTCCCCTTTGTTCATAGTCGTAAAGTGTACCTATGCCATCCCACGTGATAATGAGGCTTTGTTCATGGTCGTAAAGTGTACCTATGCCAGCCCACGTGATAATGAGGCTTTGTTCATGGTCGTAAAGTGTACCTATGCCAGCCCACGTAATAATGAGGCTTTCTTCCCCTTGTTCATGGTCGTAAAGTGTACCTATGCCATCCCACGTGATAATGAGGCTTTCTTCCCCTTTGTTCATGGTCGTAAAGTGTACCTATGCCAGCCCACGTAATAATGAGGCTTTCTTCCCCTTTGTTCATGGTCGTAAAGTGTACCTATGCCAGCCCACGTGATAATGAGGCTTTCTTCCCCTTTGTTCATGGTCGTAAAGTGCACCTATGCCAGCCCACGTGATAATGAGGCTTTCTTCCCCTTTGTTCATGGTCGTAAAGTGCACCTATGCCAGCCCACGTGATAATGAGGCTTTCTTCCCCTTTGTTCATAGTCGTAAAGTGTACCTATGCCATCCCACGTGATAATGAGGCTTTGTTCATGGTCGTAAAGTGCACCTATGCCAGCCCACGTGATAATGAGGCTTTCTTCCCCTTTGTTCATAGTCGTAAAGTGTACCTATGCCAGCCCACGTGATAATGAGGCTTTCTTCCCCTTTGTTCATAGTCGTAAAGTGTACCTATGCCATCCCACGTGATAATGAGGCTTTGTTCATGGTCGTAAAGTGCACCTATGCCAGCCCACGTGATAATGAGGCTTTCTTCCCCTTTGTTCATGGTCGTAAAGTGCACCTATGCCAGCCCACGTGATAATGAGGCTTTCTTCCCCTTTGTTCATAGTCGTAAAGTGTACCTATGCCAGCCCACGTGATAATGAGGCTTTGTTCATGGTCGTAAAGTGTACCTATGCCAGCCCACGTGATAATGAGGCTTTCTTTCCCTTTGTTCATGGTCGTAAAGTGTACCTATGCCAGCCCACGTGATAATGAGGCTTTCTTCCCCTTTGTTCATGGTCGTAAAGTGCACCTATGCCAGCCCACGTGATAATGAGGCTTTGTTCATGGTCGTAAAGTGCACTTACCCCAGCCCACGAGTATAAAGTGCCAAAGACGCAGCCGCTCAGCAGAGTAGGTCCACACGACGATCATGTGCAAGTACAAACCCTCCACAAACATCCAGAAGAAAATGGTTGTCTGCAAATAGCTGTAGGCCGCCACCAGGCTCCTGCACACCCACTGAAAGGACACGTAAGATTTTAAACGAATGACGAGACAAAGTGTACTGCACATATGCCAACAGACGCTTCGTGAAGACGTCCATCTACTCACTACATGAGATGTACACACACGAGGCGAAGGTATACGACTTTCTTAGCAGTTTAGCTTTTCGTCTTCACTTATTTACAGGTATATCAGTCTTTTAATAAACCAGATATTATACCTATAAAAATTTTTTTAAGGAAATATCGATTAATAATGGTTTAAAAATATTTTTGAATTACTTTATAATGAAATACAAATCAGATGACGAAGAGAATGCAGAATAACGGATTTTGGCCTGACTTTTCGTGAACGGTACCGATGTTTATATAGAGTGGGGTAATTTCTAACTTAAGTCTAATCTTCAGAAAGTATTTAATCCTGAAACTTCTTAAACCAGGTTAATCTCGAAACGGACGTAATTTCGGACGACAATGGAAAAAAAAATAAAAATTACTTTATTTACGGAATTTCATTTTGATATTTAAAAATTGTTAAGGGTTGTTTTTGTCTATGAATATTTTAAATATAGTAACCGTCTTACAACCAGAATTCTAACGTAAAGAGACGCGTTGCGAGCTTGTAGATTATCTGGGTGATTTAATTCGGTTCTCGTCATTGCTTACAAAGTTGCTCAATTGTCTTCTTGCTATTATGACGGGGCTTACCAGGATGTTTTTCCTGTTCACTTCCAGAACACTGTGACGGACAGCCAACCACATTAGATTTCGGAAAATAAACGCCAAGGTCAGATGGCAATGTATCATATTTCGGATACACCGCAGGCTTCTGAAAAATAGATAACAGGACATTAAAATTAGCACCAGTGAAGGGTTAGGAATGAAATTTATAAATGAAGGCAGTTTAAATATAATATCGGTAATAGTACCCCGTGCCGTGGCCGGGGGGGGGGGAAGATTCTCTGATTTGTGGAACCTTCGCTCGTGTTACTAGATACACAAAACATGAGCTCATTACTAAGATTTCGTTCTCTCGTTCTTCCAGGTAGAAGATGAGGATGATGTGTTTACGTCAGTTTCGGTGTCTCCCGTGAAGATCTGTAATTTAATTGCTGTGGAACTCGTAGGGCACGACCCTGGATCAATCTGAGGTAGTGTGCGACCGCTCAGATGTGGAAGTGGTTACTGGGAGAACTTACATCTGCTTCTGTCTGAGGGCGGGGCGTGAGAATTCAGAGAAGCGATCTGTGGCCCAGGTGTGCAACAGCACTTTTAATTCTATTGTTTCTTTGTGAGTGACATATAAGCTTTTCTATTGTCTGGGTGGAGTTATGATGTCTTCCTGCCTTCTTGTAATAACAAATTAAACTAATAATACGAGGGGTGTGTTTCACAAACTGAAAGCAATTAATAGATGGAATAGCTGAGTATCTTTCATCTGTCCCTCCTCTCAACGTAGTTCCCAACGACTCCAATGCTGATAGATGCCTTTGGGTTGCTGTGTGAGCCAAAAATGCACCGACCGTTGGACTTCGTGGTCCCTGGAAAATATCCAACCTCGGAGAGAATTTTTCTGGGGTGCAAAGATTCAACATTTTGATTGGGACAAGATCAGGACGAGAGGGAGAATTTAGTGGAGGCTCAGAGTGCATCACTGTCGCTATCACTGATGGAGCGCTCCATTAAGGTGCAGGCCACTTATTAATAGACTGTGACGTCACTTCATTCTTCTATCCCGATAAGGAAGACTGGGAACCTTTGAAGCACGAGCTTCAATTTTGTTCTCTTTTATTGGACTCGGGGCGCCTATTGTTTCAATGATAAAGTTTCTCACCGGAAATACAGAAATATGAAGAGCGCCATGGATAGGGTTATGGTAGACATGGTGAATCCGAAATGATAAATGATATTCAGGGCCCAGATATCCACGGGAGTCTTGTGCATTTTCTGAAAAAGAAAAAAAAAAAAAAAAACAACAACAGCATATACATCTCCAAGAACAGGTTATTTTTGCTTCTGTTTTATTTACACCATCAGATGATGCGAGGTTTTATGAATACGCTCAGAACACAACAACAACAAAGATGCAGCGTCAGCTCCAGCAGCACATCGTGGAGCCTTTACCAGTAACCACGGACACTAGTCGACCTGAAGACGAAATTCATGGCACTCAAGGTCAGAGAGAAATAAAACGTAAGAGTGGTTTATTTTAGGTTAGTAAGCGTCTGTCTGTCGGTACATAAGAACACACAATGGCTGGACCTAACCCTCATCCGAGAGTGTTTTGTTTCACATTCAGCCTTTAAGTCTGAACCTCTTCTAACAACTGACCCCGAGTTTTCTTTACTCGACTCGTGCCGCCCCCGCCGCGGATGAGGGCTCTGGTTCGAAGGTCCCGCTCGGTTTGGCGACCTTCCCAGCACCGTTTCTTCCCGGTCTTTTATGCCAGTCCACCCGAGTGGGTTTTCTCCGGGTACTCCAGTTTCCACTCAGCGATAAACCACCGCTCCAGAGACCCTGACCATAACTACTCGCTTGATCACCAAGGCTGATACCCGACACTATTCCGCTTTTTTAAGAAGTAAAATGTCCTTAGACGGCGAAAAAGGGGCAGGGGATCGCAAAAGGGTGTGCACGACAACAACGAAAACTGAATGAAAAAATATGTAATCAGTATTTTCTAATTTAGCGTCACTGAATAATTTTACACTCCCACCACTGCAGTCTAATGTTTTCAAACCCTTCCAGTGATATCGCCGTAGAGATAGCGTACACCTCACTCTGCTCTACATAATATCCTATCATATCTACAAAGTTATAAGTTTTTTTAATGTTCACGAGGCTGCTGGGAAATGGATTAGTTTCTATGATTATCTCCTCTAAAGCCTTTAAGACTGGCTTTGAATGGTAAAAATAATCGATACTAAAACTACCAATCAATAATTTTCCTAAAATTCATTAATAAAAACTTCATAAACTGCTTCAAAGGTAATTATTCTAAGTCTTCGTTTTCAATCGAATCTTTATTTGGCAAACATTTTCCTTTATTGGAGATTATGTTTTAAGCCGATGGTCAGAAAACACAACTTTAAAACCATATTTTGGTTATTTGCAGTTCCAGACCATTTATCTCTTGCAACATTTTATTATAATAATAATAATAAAAGATGGAGAGATGCAGGTACTAGTAAAGGTAGAGAAAGAATTCTTTTAAAATTTGTTTTAACTTGGAACGACAAAGTCCTCGAAACCTACAAGTTTGGTACTTTAACGAATGACCCCTGACGCCCATAAACTTTATATCATATGTACAAACCGACTCTTTTTTGAACACAGTTGATGTAGTTTTTGTTTCTTTGTCTCGTTTCAATTCCGCCCAAGTTTAAACTGAGAGATTCCCAAACCGATTCCTCTTCCTGCCGCGTGAGGGCTGACGGAATAAAAACCAGGTGCTGGCCTCCAGTTATAATTGCGGCGGACTTGATTAGTTTGGCTGGACTTCAAAGGAAGTAGCGGCCTGATGAGACTAACTGAGGTAACGCAAACGATGAATGATGCTGCCGTCAGCGTGGCTACCAAACAAATTATGGAACTTTGTGTGAATGTGCCAAAAAATTAGTTACTACGGCGGTTTTGGGGGCAAACTCATTAGTGGTGGGAAGTTTAGAGGAGGGAGGCTGTCAGGTTTGTACTGAGAACAGATTTCCTCTCCCTGGTGATGGGGATGCGATGGACCGGACGGTAGGCCCAATCTCCCTCCGCCCACCCCTATTCCGGCCGTAAAACAGTTTTCGAGTCATTTTCTAGGAACAACAATAGAATTTGGGGACGGGGTGGGGTTAATACTTCATTAGTAGCTCAAAATGAATTAGATGTTTACGAAAAACAGGAAGAAGCCATCGCAGCGAGACGATTAGACCCGCAGAGGAGACCTGCTGGGATCGGAATACCGCATGGAGCCTTTGTTCAATTATTTTATCTGCTGAAATTCTTGTTTGCCTCCAATCGCGTCACCATCCATGCCACCGCCGATCGCGCGACAGCGAGGGCGAAGGACGACTAGGGAATCCATTAAAGCGCGGAGCGGAACCTGGCCACGTCCGGTCCCGTCGTGTGGAGTCTTCTGATACCAGGCGGAACGGGAAGGAAAATGTTTTGGAGAAAACGGAAAAAATAAGCGGCGGGAGTAATTGGGAGGTTCCAGTCATGAACAGGGCGGACATTCTTCGTACAACCAGAGATACTTTGATTTAAACTCGACCACGACTCATTGAACACGGTGAGCAGCGTCTGCCCGGGTAACAGTGTAGAAAATAGGCCACGGTCAGTATGAAGATGTACAAAAAAAGACAACAGATAAATAAACCTTACCCCCCCTTTTTTCCCCCTCCCGGAAAACTAATTAAAAATAAGATTTAAAGGTGCATTCGTTTGTTGTTGTTGTCTTTTTTTTAAATTCGGGACGATGAGGACTTTCCGTTTCGGCGATTCAGGTTTTTTCATGTTAACTGGGACACAGTATGGCTGCCAGGCCTCAGTGTCACTGCAAGCGGAAAAAACGGTTTTCAGGACGGACCACAAGAGACCTAAAGTAAAGTCGTTCTTGGCAAGAGCCGTGAGTAAGAACCAGGAATAACGGGCTACGTCTGAGCAGCCGACACCAGAACACAACCAAAAGCCAGTCAGATCGGCACAGACGTGCGCCAGGTAGTGATGCGAAGTATTGGAGGATGCAAGCTGGCGAGGATTTAACGATAACAGCTACAGCTGAAGCCGGTCTTTCTGCGGTACGGGATTAGCGGGCGCCTGTCGTGGCAAGCAAACGTGTTGTACATGAGAGCAGACTTCGTGCAATCACTCCAACCATCTCAAAGCGTTTGGAGCACATGAGGTTCCGTGGCACTCCTTCCTCGATCCACATTTCGTTATAGACCATTTGAAAAAAAAACATTTACTGTTATTTTAAACTGTAACCATAGTAATCGGGTCCCTACTGAAGTTAGATTTCGATGCGTCTAATGAGTAGACTCCAGGTAGCCATGAAAACTGAAAGATTTTAAAAAGGCGGAAAATCGATTTGTTGACTCATCCCAGTTTAATTTGAAAACAGAATTTATTGTATTTGAAGCATTTATGCATTTATTTTATGATTTCAAGTTTAAGTATCCAACAACTCCAAAATCTCTCTCTCTCTCTCTCCTCTCTCTCTCTCTCTCTCTCTCTCTCTCTTCTCTCTCTCTCTCTCTCTCTCTCTCGTTCTTACACTTATTTATATGAAGCACTTTGGAAATGAGTAATATTACTTGCTAATAAGGAATTCAAGGATATCTAAAATACGTTGGTGACACCTTTCTTATCTCGCTGTATAAAAGGAAAGACCCATACCAGTTTCCAAAACATGTGGACAACATTTATTCATTGATGATAGCGATAACGACCAGTTTCTTTGTTTGGATGTCCTAATTACCGGCAAGCTGGTTACTAGTCTGGTGTGTACAGGAAGAAGATACACATTGGGCGCTGCCTTCACTCTGACTTCAACCGACGTAAGAACGTCGAGAAAAACATCTTTCATACAGCTTCGCGAAAAATGGCTCAGCAGCAGAAGTTGTCACAGAGATGGTGGAATTAAACAAATCAAAACAGGAGGCTCTAATTTGTACATTAGAGTTGTCACTGAAAGCCTGGTCCCACTCTACAAAAGCTTTGTAACTTGAAAAAAATAAGTTAACACATCTGGTTTCAAAACAAGTCCGCTTTCCATCAGGTGTACATTTTACTCCATCTTTTTTGTGGCTGTTTCATGAAAGCACAGACGAGACAACAGGCCCGCCACCACCAAAACCAGAGCACAGGTAGGCCTAGTTAGCTAGCCAGGTAACCACTAGCGGATCATATAATCGCCACCGTGAAGCATCTCCGATTTCCTCTAAAACATTTGACTGCTTCAAAGTTTTCCTTCTTTTGGCAGTCGAAATCCAAGGTTCAGCTTTAAATTTCTGTAATAACTCTACCGGCTTTTCTTCTCATCTAACGTAACACACCTGAAATACTGCACTCAAAAATATTTTAAAGGATGGCGAGTTCTGTATGAGATCAATGCGAATATTATCGCGTTTACTTCACCTTTAATAACTACATTAGAGAACCAAAACGATCATCTTTTCCGGGTATTTACACGGCTTTACATGAGCGTGGATGTCGTGGAGACAGTCTGGTGTTTTGCTGTTTTTACAGTTTCGCGCTGTTTTCTGCAGTTTACTTTAAAAATAAAGATGATTTGGATACAACAGCATATTTTTCTATATGAAAAATTTCTTGGTTTTTGCAGCCTTATGAGTTAGACGGAAGAAAATTCATTAGATGTTCGGCGCCATCTTTTGCTGTATCCTGCTGATGCAGCGGCTGCTTAAATTTAAACCAAGGAATGTACTTTCAGGAAAATATGGAATCGTTTTATTTTTCGGTAATCGCCTAAGGAACATATATATTTAAAATCGTTCAACTCAAGTCTACCAGCAACTGAAAGACAGGAACGGTCCTCTGGCTATGACTGTCTGTAGTAAGGCGGCCGATAGTCTAGTGGTCAGCTATTTCGCTGCCATAGTTGAGGGTACAAGTTCGAATCCACATCGCAACCGGATCGGCTCAGCGCATCTCCCTAACAGTTTCTTCTCGCTTTAATTCACCAGTCGGCCACGTGGGTTTCCTTTGGAAACTCCTTTATCCTCCACATCTGAAAAACAAAGGGTTTTAGTATTGCTTTTCGGGTACACGCGATTGGGGTGGGGTTTCGTGAGCGACTGATGACTGGTTCGTTCAGGAGCCCACCCAGGTAACTCGCTTGGTCACTGGGGCCCATATTCCGCATCTACGTCCTTAGACCTCAGGAAAGGGGTTTGCCACGAAGAAGATTAGCTGCTAGAAGAGGTGGAGAGAGAAGCCGACCAAGGTATCACAAGCCGAAACTGGGATCTTGAGCATCTTGGCTACCAAAAGAAGAAAATCTCGTAAGATGGTTTTGTTTCTTTTTAAGAGAATACCGATATGATTGTGAAATGTCACCGCGCTCCAAGTTCAGCCATTATTGTAGACAGCGCCGACTGGCGGCGGTTATAAAATTTACCACGAATGGGAACAGCTTATGCGGCTCGGCCAATCGGAGAACCGCTTGTTAAACTACAGCGGCGGCTCGCTCTTGAGACGAGCGTACACACGCCAGCGAGACGCGACCTTTTATAAACCACAAGTTTGTTTTGGAAAGACAAATACGAACGACGGCGAGAAAGGAAAAGGGGGAAAAAAGGCGCTTGTCTAACAACCTAAATAAAACTACGTTTGATACGCCGCTCATTCAAATATTTGATGTTCGAGAAGGGGGTGGAGGGGAGAAGAAAGCATCTCCGCACGCGTCCTGGTAGCTCTGCAGCCTTACAAAAGAGTGTTCATTCTGTGTCCGGATCGATCCGCCGTGGGTTGGTGTAGGGTGGAGAGGAGGCTGTGTTCGCTCTAGAGGCGCTGACCTGAGAGGAGCTTCTTTTTGTAAGCGCAAGCCTTGAACAGCTATTTTAAAAAAAATAGACGAAGGGGGGGTAACCCTGTCTGCCTTTCCGAGAGCACCAACGGCCGTGATGAAGGAATCTCGCTAAGCACATTACGTTCTTGTTGACCAATGCATTAAATGGCTGTTAATAGTTTTTTTCTAAATAAATAAACTTTCCTGATTGAGAAGTTAATACGAGAACTACAGATTTTTCTAGGCGCGAGTGAATACAAGGGGAGGGGGGGTGTTTAGATGGTAGAATAAGAAGACCATTTGCTCACGGGGCCGACAAATGTGGGTGGGTTCGCAGTAGACATTAAGATTAACGTCTCCCGGGTAAATAAATCACCCGCCGTTCACCACTTTTATTATTATTATTATTATTATATTATTATTATTATTATTATTATTATTATTATTATTATTAACGACTTCAAGCTTTGAGCGTAATTATGGGCAACGAATGTTAAGGTTAGTTCATTAGGCTGCCGTGTTTATCCCATATAATTTCTTACTACTAATCTGGATTAGCCTCAGCTTACACCGGGATTTTGTGTAGAGAGTTAATGGAATTCAATAACGATGGCTGCTATCGCTTTGTTTGGCAGACGAGAGTAGCGCCTAAAAGCGAAATTCTATATTTGACAAGCCCTTCATAAAACTGAGCACCCTCCCCCGGCAAATTAAAGTGGGGGGGGCGAATAACGACCCCATAGAGTGAAGCTAATGGGCTCAGCCATGAACTTAAAGGGTCCACGTTGGCTGGCTCGGAAAAATCTGTTCACTAATCGTCGGCCATAACCTTTGAGCAACGGTCAGCGTCCACCAGCAGAAGGTGGTTTTCGGCTGATTAACAGTGAGAGAATTCTGGCTTGGACGAGACGATACTGAAATACCGCGAACAAATAAAGGGCCGGTTTGGAATGTTTGGTTCTAGGCGACAACAGCAGCCCAGGGAGAGGGGTGAGCTTTCCGCGGGTTATTTGGCCAGTGGCTTCATTAGAAACTCGCGAGCTTCTCGAGCAAAAGAGGTATCGCCTCCAGTTCCGTCCGGGTGTCGTCTGATGGAAGACGGATGGATTTATACTGCAGCGAGACAATGATCTGAAACACATGGCCGCGTACAACAATGCCAGGAAATAATTGACAAAACGTTACGGTTTGGCCACCTCAACCCCACGGGTCTAAACCCCCACGGAACTTGCTTCAGATAAAATAAATCAAAGAGTCAAGGAAAGGAGCCAACAGCATTCGTACGCTATGGGACTGCTTACAAGGAAAACGGCGGTTCCTCACAGAACGGAATTTCGAGGGGTCGCCGCCCAAAATATATGCTGCGGTTATTCATATAAAAAAAGCAGCCAATTTAATGAAACGTCTTTAGGTGATAAACAGTCACAATTAATGGTTTATATGCTCCGACACCTGGTTTACCTGATTTTTCTGGAATAGTGAGTTTTTATTAACGGTATGTATTGAAAAAGGCAAAAGTAAAGTGTTTTTCGTACGGTTCACTCTAATGTGTGTGTGTGTGTGTGTGGTGTGTGTGTGTGTGCGCGCGTGTGTGCGCGCGTGTGTGTGTGTGTGTGTGTGTGTGTGTGTGCGGCTGGAATAAAGAGTCACAGGAATTTGGATGAAATACAATTAATTATCTTTTTTTTTTTAAAAAAAAAGAAAAATTTTCAAATGTCTAGATCTCACAAAAAGAAACTACCGAGGCGTATATTATGGGATGTCTGCTTGTAAATCTGGGCCCATCTCTCTCTCTGGTTTGTGAATTTAAAAAAAAAGAAGAAAAAAGTTCCCAGTGTTTGTCTCGATTCCAGCTGGTTACTGCGAACACGGAATTTCTCTCCAGGCTTATAGAAGCTAGAAGAGATCAGACTCGCTACTGCCAACGGTTTTATCAGACAACAGAAAATATACCACATAAAAGAGACAATTTAGAGAGGAAGCCCCCTCTCTTAACCTTCCCTCTCAGTGTTTGTGTTTTCAAATGAAAACCGTGAAGTTTCGATGGATCCCATAAAAGAAAATGTCGATGTATTTACCAATTTCATCTCTTGCGGTGTTTTCAGGAATTAAACTTAAAAGTAGAAAATGCCCACAACATCGTTCCGCCCTCGCATCTTTTCCATTTAATGTAATATCTAATTTGGGCAGCATCCTGAAAGGTACTTGTCCATCTGGAACAAACAAGTGACCAGAAGGGACAAGATCAGCTAAAGCAGACTTCGGAGCCTTATTTTATAAGGAGCCAGCGAGGAGATCGGCTGGCTAACCAACCATCAGGTCATGCGGAAGGGTCTCTTACCGGGATCTCCATGTGGAGACATTGCGAGTAGTTGGCCAGTTCGTCCCAAGCGCCGTCTTCATGGCAAAATCGACTCGCGTTTTCTGGAAAAATAAAATAATACGATTATATTCAGGCGATAAGGTTTTCCATACTTCCAAAGACCTTTATAGGAAAATGTATAAAGTGTCAAGTTTTATTATGATTTGAAAATGATTAATCTGTTTTTTTTTTTTACTTTTATTCCACAGTCACGTGGTATTTTCAGTATTTGGGGATAAATCGATGAACCCGAAATAGCTTCAAATTTCATAAAACAAAATGGCGAATAATCTGCACGGGATAAATTACTACACGAAATAATCATTAAAAAAACAGTTAAGCAAACTATATCATGCATTGATTTTTTAAAAATTTGCATCTTTATTAATACTACTATAACTGTTATTAAACGAATCGAAAAGTTCGAATCTCGGTCGTGGACGGTTGGGTTCGAAGCTCCTCCCCGGGTGACCTCTTCCTGCTTTCCCTTGGCCGCCCGCCTGTCTAGTACATCTGAAAACGATGAGTTTTTGTGAGATTTTTCTGAGTGCTGGTAAATCTTGACCATACCTAGGTAGCTTACTGGATTACAAATCCTGATATCATGCACCTTCCTTCTCCAGATGCCTCCTGCGAGACTTAGTCCCTAGACCTCGAAGTTCAGGACAGAAGTTTGACGATAATAAAGAGAAGACAAGATCAGGTCCTTGATGCTTCTACGTTGTATTTATGAATGTACAGCCTCATTTCTTTTTCTTTCTCGGTAAACAAACAAATTTCCAGGTACCGAATCGTTGTTTCCTTTGTGATAGTTTTGTTATCTTCGTGAAGGGATTATTGCTTAGTTTGTTCCTAGAACCTGGTTACTTCGTAGGTAATTACGCAGTTGTTGTGATAATCTCTGTTATTTAATTAAAAACATCGACTTTCTAACGCGACAAACTTTTGCCCTTTGGAATTAAAACAAATAACAAATAAAAGAAGCGAATCCAACATAAATTAAGGATGCACTGAGCTGTAATACCGATCTATTGCCAACTCGGTTTCTTCCAAGAAGATGAACCGAAGGCTGTTACGATTTCTAATTCAGATAAGAGCTTCATAATTTTGATAATTAAACAGGTTTTGGAATTGTTTGAAACTGGAAAATCTTACGTTTATTGGAGATTACGATGATTTTAAAAATTTCATACATTTCTGTTATTTAAAGTTTGATATGTCCCGAATCTTATTAGTTTCTCGGCGCTTTTGGCAGTTTGAAACATAAAATTCACACTGTATCTCGATCCTAACGTTAAAATATATTCTGAAGTAAAATTTTATAATATAAGGCTGTTCGTCTTTTTTTTCTTTTTAAAGCAACTCGCAAACAGCCGAAGTCGTCCACACTTCTAACGCCATGAGAACTAGTGTACGAAGATTGTTAGATCTGCAGATGCAGGCTTATCGGAAAAACGAGTTCGGCTTCAGATCTTAGACCGGTCTGGAAGCATTAGTTATTGCCCGTGTTCAGCTGGCCACGCTCTCATAATACAGAATATTTCGGGTTGGAGCCATACACGGACTTGTCATTACACAAGGTACTGCGCCCACACCTGTGCTAAGTGATATAGAATTGATAGGTGGCGGGGTGCACGGGTAGTAGAGACTTATACTGTATATCTGAATTAAATTGTATGTTGTTGAAAATACGAAAGTGCAGTATGAAAACAATAGCACTAATCAAACAAAACAATTAGTACTGAATGTGAAAGATAAAGCATTATTTTCATCAGACGTTTTCTTTATTCTATCTTTGATCATGGAAACGCTCTAAGAGCACCAACCTCCGAAGCAGAGATGACATATGATGATGATGATAAAGGGGGGCTTTTAAAGCTAATGTTTTCTAAAACGAACTCATCAAAATAGACTGGTTTTACTGTTGAAGGAAAGGAGAAAAAATAATAGCAGTTTATTCGCTCTCTCTTAGTTCCTTTATTGAAGACGCTTAAGAATTTTGCGGTTTGATAATAAAAGAATATGATTTGACTGTATTCATTGCGTGTCTAATATTTCTGGGGGTGAGCATACAAAATATATGATTTGAGTTTATTCGATCATCAACTGAAAGAAGCCAATCAAGACAGTCCAAGTGATTGTAATGTACGAGTGCCAAATAAAGCATATCCTCTCTGATAAAATAATTTGATCACTACAATTTTAAACAGCTTTATTGTGGCAATGCGAGTTATTAAACTTACATAAAAATGGCAGAAGTAAACAAACTATCACTTGGTAAAATCTCCAAAGGTGTATCCATAGCACTCGGACTCCATAGGGCGTGGAATAAATAAAGTTTTCTGTCGCCTCTTCCAGGTTCTGACATAGTAGATTAGGAAATCCAGCTTTCTGTTCGTGGTTTCCGACATGAGCGATCTGATTACTTTCCTTTATCTATCTGTTTCCAATGAGCTTGGTTTATATTGTGCATAAGCATGGCTAACGAAAGAACTTCCTCAGATTTCCTTCCGACTCGAGCCTGTTCATTTGATGAGAGCAGCTTGAATTTAATTTTGAAACTATCGAGGACTTGGGTTTCTTTGGGCATGATTATTAGAATGGTTAAAAGAACTAGACATTTTTCTTCTAAGAAAAGAAATGGATCAATACAAAAACCGTCACCAGAGGAAGAATGAATCCTGGCAAGGCTTTAAGTTAACAATATATTCATTTCAAATGGTACATTAACTAAATAATTGGAAAAAAAAACATTGTCAGGAGGGTATTGGATAGATCCGTTAGAAAATATTTGGTAAAGGTGAGCTTCAAATCGTGCATCTTAGCTAAAAATAGAATTCTCTTCCAAATAAATATAAAAGATTTCAATTTTGTAAGAAATGCTAAAATGGAAAGTAGAAAATTGGATTAAAGTGATATTTGCAGATGAAAGTTAACTTAATCTTTTTGATAATCGTAGTGCTCTAAGAGTCAGAAGAGAATAAGATGAAACCTTTAACTCAAACTGTATTTTACCAGCTCAGAAGTGTCTATATTTAGGCTTGACTTTTTTCATGGTAAACATAATTTACTTTTCCTATCAAAAATTCAAATTTATTTTTAAATATTTTTAAAGCAAATTTCGTGGAATCTGCTAAAAAATTCTTCCGCTTGTGTACTTTCAGTTAATTACACAAAAATGCTCAATGACACAAGAGAAAAAGGTCTTTATTTGTCCAAGGACAATACAACAATTCATTAGTCTGAAAACTGGCCTGGGAATTCTCCAGATTTAGATCCAGTTAAGAACATAATGGACAGCGATTGATGGGGGAAAATATTGCAAAAGAAAATCATCTAAAAATGAAAAAGAATTGAAAATAAGTTATTAGAAAGGCTTGGAAAATATTTAATCGAACAAGGCATTAGATGAAATAGTGGCAGGTAAAATGAAAGAAGCCATTAAAAACAAAGTTTACTGGTGAAATCAATACTTGGCAGTTTAAACTCGTTCTTGTTCTCATAATTTCAGCTTTTTTGTCATTCTTTTGTTCTTCATGTTTCCCAGTAATTAGTTGATGAAACTAAAGCAAAGTTAACCCTTCGTGTTAAGGGAATAAAAATAAATAATACAAACAATAAATTAGTAGGTCAAAATCACTAACCAAGGTTGCATATCATTAAAAAAAAAACAAAAAAGGGGCATATATTCTGTAAGGGTTAATAGTAGCTTGAGGGATGAACCACAAGATGACCAAAGAAGGCCGCAGCTCACCTGGCTGAAGTTTTTTACACTGTTCAGAATGGCGTCGTGGTTCGATTGCTGTGTAGGCGATCACAAGTTTGACAAAAGGGTCAGCAGGGCTCGAGGAGTAAAGTTCTGCTCAGGTGTCTTTAAGTCAACGGATTTTATGAAGATTGATGGTACGCAGAGGATTGATTCTACCGCGAGCACCAGAACGGGGTGGGGCAATCTCAATAAATAACAGGAAGTATTAAGTGGGAATGTTGATGAAAGAGCGATCCGGAGAGTAGGCGTCTGTAGAACGAACTGTCAAAGAAATGGTCGCCGAGCAGGACGTGTGGCCACGTCGTGAGCTTAGTATGGAGGTTGGCGGTAGTCGTATTTGCCCTGGACGTTGCTGAACTAATCCATCAGCAGAACAGAGAGGATAGCGTCAAAACAAGATTAATGCTTCTGGTTGTAGAAGGATCGGTCCGTATGTAAGCAGCCCGTAAGACTGGTTCAGGGGCGGGAGAGTCGCTACCGTGGTATAGACAACAGAGAACAGGAGTCACGTGATGGCCTCGCGACAGAACTCCGGTGAAAGTAATGTTAACCCATCACTTCTGAACGGGATGGGTAAAGTCTGAGTGTGAGCAAGAGCGGTTATGCGGAGCTTACGTGCTGGATTGATGCCCTTCATGTTGGCAGGACAGGCTATCACGGCGGTTCTGTTAGGTGCCGTCTGTGGCCAGCAAGAAACGGAATCCCATGATGCATTGCAGTACGGTAGTGAGGAACCTGCACAGAAAGCAAACATATTTTCAGAACATACCGGTCTGTGTTAACGCTGACAGACAGTGCCTACAAAACGCGTTCATCTCCACACCAACGGAAACCCCGCGGATCTTTTACGCTTTGAGTGAAGACCTGTATAAAAAATTTTAAAAAACGAGCCAGGGCTAAGCAACTGAGCTCACGGCGGAAGTAGACGCCTCTCTGCCCGTCGCGTCTGCCTACTGTACATGAAGACGATTCCAATTCGCCGGCCGGGGCTAACTCTGGATACTTCAGATTCCCTGCTCCGTCCTGCTGCACTGGCGGGAGAGCGGACGGCTGGACACTGGTCATCACTGTAAACAATCGCCGACGGTACGCGATGGACAGCGACAGTAACCAGGAAGTATATTTACTCGAACTCTCTCATGATAGACTTTTCTTCCGCGCTTGATGAATTGCAAATTTTCTCTTTACGTCCAACCCCTGTCAGTCCATATGCACAGAAGCAAAAATCCCGTTTAATATAATCTCAAGGCCATTAACCCTCCGCATACCTCGCCAGTTTTTACTTTCCTTGTACCAGCAGTCAAGAAGATCTGATTGGCATTTCTTCTGAGCCAGTTGCGTGTTCAGTCAGCGGTTAGAGCTCGACGGGTCAGGGCAGCGCGCGGCTTTGTATTCGCCATGTTAGTGAGGAAGGTCTTCACGCTGAGTAATACACATCTTAAGGGTTGTGGGGTACAAGTACGCCCCAGGTGGTATACAGGGGGTTAGGAAATGTATTTAAAAAAAAAACAAAACAGAAGAGCAAAACGCGGATTATATTAGTTTGGGCCGCCGCCCCTAACCATATGGCGGAGTTGGGAGCACGCGGTATTATCGTGGCTGGTTGGGGGTCGGGGCCCTCTCGCGTGATCACACAGTTAATTAAGTTTTCTCTCAAGAAAGCATACTGAGTAAAATTAGCGTTAAGACCATATAGTTATTTAACCGGCAAAGGTTAAATAGCTATATAGTTTTCATCTGTGCAGCATCACCTTTCAAACAAAATTGCTTTTCCCATCCCAATTCCATTCAAATCTGTATTACTCAGCGCAGACAGAGCCATGAACGCGGTAACTTCCTCATTAATATAATGATTCTTTGTAACGACACTAGGCTGGGGTGCAGATGACATGGTATACGGAGGGTTAAGAGGCGTCTTCTATATTCTCCCCTCCCAGGCTAAATTCTTTTACGCTAACCAGTTATACTCTGCGCATGAAGATATTACTTAAAATCAGTTGGGATATTACTTCCCCAGAATATAAATACCTGCCTGTTAGTTTTATGGAAGTTCTACCGAATGAACCTTTGATCTAAAGCACACAGCCTGAAAATAATCAAATCATTGACATTGTTAGAAATATCTAAAATGAGTCTGTACGGGATACTGTGTGTCGCGGGTCTGTGGGAAAGTCAATATCGGCGGGAGAACGTTCTCTTCTCGTCAGGGATTCAGAACGGGTATTGGCAGTGAACAATCCCTGTCCAACTTCTTCAAATAAGAAAGATGGACTCCAAAGTAGCTTCGCTTTATCATTACAGGCACAGATGATCCTTGATTAGACAAAAGGGTCGGAAACAGTGCAAGACTATTGATGGGATTTTAAACAGAATGGTGATGGTGACGACAAGATTTTTCCACAAACGAGGAAGACTGGATAGCTCTCCATACTTTATGGTTAAGGATCGCGGCTCCATCTCTCTTCAGACCTCATCCAGTCCGCAGAAAGGACAGCCACGGATAGAACTGTCTCAGACGGATTATATGCAATAAATAAATAAACAGATAGGTTCTTATCACACGGAATTTGTCAATTTTTGCTGAAAATAGCGAGAAAGTATCGACAACTAGGCAAAATACCATAAATTATAGCTGTAGTTATTAATATTAGGCGACGGAAGTACGAGTTCGTTTTGCGCGAGCGGAGTCAGAAAGAAATCACGTGGACTTTTGTTGTCGTCTGCATCCGCGCAGACTTCGATCTTAGGTTTGCTTGTTTCTTAAAGTTAAAAATTCCGCGGAAATAAATGAGTCGTTCTGAATTCTAACCCGTCTAAATTCCCAGCAGCCATGAAGACCCCCGAGAAAACTGTCAACGAAAACAAAGGGACTGACCTTCCAGCGAGTTCGATGAATGCGAACGCGGAAGGATACTGACACTTCTCCATCTTTGCTTCTATATTTAATATCTGCTAATTTGTTTTGTGTTGGTGAAGCTTCCGGCGGCTATAGAATTCTGCAAGACAGATAGGCGGGGGCGACTGGGCCTTCCTTCGTTCGGGGACGGTTCCTTCCTGAGTTTTTGCTGTACTTTTTGGTCGCAGCACGGACGAATCCTGCGCCATTGGTTTCTGCCTTCTGCCACCACTTCCCAGGGTTCCGCTGGAGCGATGACTTTTTCAAGTTCCGTTTGTCAGTAAGGTAGGCGCAGCCCCAGAGACAGCAGGCCGACAGTGGAAGTATGGCGACTTGGAGCTGATAAGTGAGGCCGTAATGGTTTTTCTACTATATGTTATCGAATGGCGGGAGAAAGAAAATAATAATAATAAGAAGTAGGACTATTAATGGTGTTCTAGGGTTGTATTCGCCGTCGCATGCGAGTGAGGCAGACACCCTTCAAACAAAACTGCCATCCGAAATCCTCATCCGGTTACACCACTCGGCTTCTCTGACTGGAGGTCCTGGAGTGAGTATCGTGGCAATCAAAGGCGCCCCTCCCCTCTGTAACAAAACTCTTTAGTGTGTTGATCACTGCTGTGAAGCAAAATTGAGGCTAAGCAGTTTGGGTTACCATGCGGAGACTTCCTCGGCTCCTGCCCTGACATTCACGCTCTATTTTCGCTTTATTCAGTACAAAGCGTCCAGCAGCGATTTGGCCGATAACCGACACATGACCTTCATTCAGCAAATCCGATATCGCGATTTGTAACATGTCGTACACGACCATGAAAACTGGGTTTTCTTTACCGCAGAAGTTTTTGAAAATTAATCTGGAAAACACAAAAAAAAAAAAACACCAAACCGCGACTCGACGACAGAGTTTCGTTGGTGCTGGCATGAAAAATAAACTCTGTGGCCAAGACGGTATTGCCCAACTTCTCTGCAGATTGAGTCACGTGGAAACAGAAGCGCTATCAGACAACAGGCGGGATAGTTTCATAAATGGACTTTTTAAAAAGTCTATGATCCATTAAAGACTTTGTTAATGAATTATTTCATTACATTACATAGCTCTATTTATGGTTGACAAACGGTTTCAGCTTTAATACTGTAACTTTTCTAAGAAGCGACGCCCCTGAAGTCTCCGTCTTACTACAGGAATTAAAGCCGTCCAATGTACAGCGAGAAGCGCAAGAACCATAAAGGTACACTACATTGCCCACCTGCGACTAAACGTATTGGATTCAGCTCTACCCATCCTAAGATATCGTAACCCATATCCCTGAATCGCTCATTTTCTGAGATAGTGTCGAACACTTTCAGCCGTTTTGTAGTTGGGACATGTCTTTGCAGTGATCATTCCTATCCTGTGAATGCGGAGAGATTTAGGTGGGTATGACCAGCACGTAGTCCGCTAATATTTACCCGTAGATCCCTGGGTAAGTCGTGAAAATCTTTTCGCACGTTCTTTTATTCTAATATTTAAAATCCTTTATCAGATCTTCTCTTAAATGTAAAGAAGAAAATTAGATTAAGTAAATCCAGGGGCGTAGCTAGCGTTTGTGCCGCCCGGGGCGGTCGTAGAATTTGCCGCCCTCTAAATAACGTAGAATTTCAAAACCTCCAAAAAATTCATTTTTTATTTATTTATTTATTGAAAAAAAGTACTATTAGAAAATAAAAATGATCAAATATATAATGAGAAAATATTGATATTCAATTCAAAATTAATTAGAAGTGACTCACTTCAAGTGAGCAAATTTCTTTTACAGCAAATTTTAGAAAAACTTTCTTCCTTTCAAAAAACTACCATTAAAAATTGAACGAAAAATTCAGGAAAAAAATAATATCTGGAAAAATAGAACGAAAAAATACATTATATATGTAACATACTGTCCTGAACTAAATTTGACAACCAAAAAATGCCGCCCCCCATTAGCTACGCCCCTGAGTAAATCTAATAGTTTTAATTCTTCAGTATATGATAAACTAAAATAACCCCGAAACGTTTCAGCAGATCTATGCTGAACTCTTTCTGATAATTCCACTGCTTTTCTCATACAAAATATTCATGCCTAACGCAGCACAAACAGGATGTAGCCGATCCAGGGACTGTTTCTGGCTGGCGCGACCCCTAACTGACTGTATTTCGTTTTTAAAAAAAATTATTAAATTAAAATTTTAATCAAAAATCACTTTTTTTTTCCATTGACAATTTTCGAGATTCTGTTTAGACAGCGGATTGGTTCCTCAAGATGTCTCGATGCCGTGAGTTATGTTACTGCTGCTTCAAAGTGTACTTGCAATAGTCTGGTAAAGTGAAAGCGAAAAGAACTTACAGGAACTACCAGTACAGAAACGAAACTTCTTTAAAGCAGTCACGTGTACCAGTAACTTCCGGCTGCTTTCAAGTATTTTGAGTAGACAGAGGAATTTAGTTCTTGTCGATTTTGATAAATTCTTGAATTTTACGCGTGCCATTTATGACTTTGTAGCATTTTTAGCTTAGTTTAGAGGCAAGAAGCTTGGAAACTTGCCATGAATATAATTCTTACATTAATTAATAACACCAATGGGTTCTATCACTTAAAATATTTTCCGACACCCAACTTTCCTTAATCTCAGCAAATTTGTCTTCTTAGTAACTGAATACAACCAAAAACATTATTCTCTGTCTACACGCCGCGAACCCCTGATCAGTTTGAAAATCCCTATTAGGTCTTCTCTTTAGATGTCTAAAATTTAAAGTTGGCAGATATAACATTTGTAATCGTTTCCCGTGTTAAAGTCACTATTATCATCGAGAGCTGAAAGCCGTATTTCTGAAGAGATTACGGGCCTTAGGTTACTACTAAAAGGATAGTGACATCACTGCCACCTGGAGTGCTTTTTTTTTAAAGCTTAGCGAAACTGCGTGATTTGAAAACAGTTTCTACTTATCCCTTTTCTACTCTTTTTAAAAAAAAATTACTAAAAACGTCCTGTTACTTTCTAGCCGGTGGAGGGCCGGCTTTCTTTTGTAATAAAACTGAGGGTTAGAAACAATAATATATAAATAAAAATGACAAAATTTAAATCTTTTATAATTTCACTTTCTGACTGGTATAATTAACCCTTCGTGTACCACTAGGACACAAGGCAGCCGACTATGGATCGTGTTTGTGAATACCAACAGAGTGATGCTGCACAGATGAAAATTATTAGAACTGTTCATTTTCTTGTCTTCGGTTTATATTTTAGTTTTAAGCCAACAGGATTCTGCCACTAAACAAAAGGCCGTTAAAGTGTTAATAAATATTGTGTATAATGCCAATTTTAATCAGTAAATTCGACCTGAAGCCGAATCCCACTTATTCGATAAACACAAAATCTTGTCTGAAGTTATTTGCATATATCGGGCACAGAACACTGTTGTCAGTCGACTCGTGGCTCTAAAGTCTAACCACCAAACACGTGATCGACGGTGTGTAAGAGCATGGATTTCGAGGGGATATCCACGATGGTTGTGATCAAAGACTCCGTGTGCAGTGGGCCCGTTTCCAATACGTCGGTAGCTGATTGTTATATAAACTGATGAGCATAGAAATGGCGCTGCAACACGGGGTGTTCCATGTTACCAAGATTCATCAATATCTGCTGACCTCAGACTGGATTCTCTTACGCCAGTCGCACGCATGTATACATATAACAGTGATATTGCTTCCCAGCCTTTGAAGATCTTTCTCGTTACTCTTCAACTTACCACTGCTGGCGTCGCTCTGGCTGCGCTTCGTCTGGTTCGATTCAAAGATATCCCGGGTCGCATCGGCCTCGTCGCTGTTGTGAATAGCGGATGAATACTACAGATACTGACTGTCAAAAAAGCAAGCATCAAATAAACTTATCCGCATAAAAATGTAATTCTTTTAACTGATGTACATGTATGTAAGTAACGACACACGCGTAAATTATGGTCCAGCGGTAGGCAGTGGGGTCTGGCTTACTACCTCCCTGACATCCCTTCTTTTCGCTCTTCTTCACCAGCCGAGTTTCCTCCCACATCTAAAGATGGAGAGTTCCGGTAGATGTGATGTCCCGCTGGTGGACTGGTCTGATACCTCCCCCCCAACCATCCTTGTTTCTAGCCAGCTGACGAAGGGTCCGCCAAGAATCTATTCAGGTAGGAAAAACCAGACAGCTCCGAGGTATGTTAGTCCGGCATGGTGCCTCAGGACTGCCGAGGGGCGAATTTTTGGGCGCACCGTGTAGACTGTTAATCGCACGTTTGACCAGCGGGTCCGTCTCTTCACTTACCAGGCTTGCGGTCCTGGTGGTAAAATTCATATTCCTAATGCAGCCGTCAACAAACTCGACCAGTGCCGTAAAAGACACGATCGACATTACGACACTTCCCAAGCTGACCGGCTTCTACTTTCTTGTACTAGGTCTGTACCTTTAAAAATAAAGCTGGTAGATGGGTTCATTAGCGCCAAAGTCGTTATCAGCACATTCCACGGGGAGGGGTCGCTAGCGGTGCCATATTCAGACACAACTACGGCCTCACTAAGAAAAGAGATCAGAATCTCCTATTTCCGGTAGCTCGGTCGGCACAGCGGGCAAAAAGAGAACAAACTTGTCCCGCCGGCGGGAGATTTCACAAAACACTAACCCATACGAGATCTGATCAGCTGCTGAGTGTGCAGGGTCAGGGTTAGGAGCCGATCGGCCTGCGGCTCCCTTCTTTGGTATCCATCAACAAAACTGAGTCACACGTAGACCCGTCAAAAAGGGCGGACTTCCTTCCTTTCTAAGACTGGCACGTGATTGCTTATTTATACACACATGCGCAGCTATGATTAGATGCGATACATAGACTCATTCCTGCTAAATGATGGAGAGTAAAATCTTCCGAATGGAGCCTCAGCAGAACCGTATCAGAAAAGACGTTCGAAACCTCTCAGCGAAAGATTTTGGGTCGCCATTTGCCCAGATACTCAAAATGTTTGCTTCTGCGCAGCTTTGGCCAATCCACAAAAAACATCAAACCATCGGAGAATTCACACAGACAGGGGGGGGAGAGAAGAATTCCAATATTTTGCCGAAAAAGGAAACGTATCCGATGATTGGATTACCGACAGCAAAGAAGTCGAAAAAATGTACACATTAGAAGTGGCACAAATCACGAGCATCTCCAAGACCGATGGCCTCCAATTCCTACGCTCAAACTCGGGTCTGCCTCCGGACCACCTCGAGCTACCTAGAAAGATACTTGAAAACGATACTTCTTTGGAGATATAACCCTGACCCTGACAAACACCCTAATTCAAAACTCTAGACTTTTACTGTTTATTCCATTAATAATCTTTTATTACAAATCGCGTTTTTATTCAGCTAAATACCCTGGCACCACAGCGATTACAACAAAATTGTATTATATCATGAAAGTTACCGATTCATTGAATTATAGGGTTACGCTAACATCGCGATATTAATGTCAACATGATAAATTCTTTAGTTACTTGTCATAAATATATCGTTACTATCGATTCGCAACTGTTAGGTTTGATATCACCATGGTTACACCAGCGTGTTTAGGGCATTACCCTAGAAGCGATTAAAATGTTGCTGTATAAAGCACAGAGCAGGAGAAATCCGTTTATACGTATTTCTGTATAGCAGGGTTAAAAATCAGTTTAGAATATTTATTCATTCATCGACTGGGTAATAAAAAGAAAATCTTTTGCATTTTTCCAGTCCGAAAACTCGAACTATCCCATCATGATGTTATATAATGAACAGTCATTTAACATTTAGTTATTCATATGAATACCTGCAACTAAATATAATTAATTATTAAATAGCAAAACAATTAAGGACTAACTAGATTATAGATTAAAGAAAAAATATATATATGTGTGTGTGTGTGTATTCCTCTCATATAATAAGCGAAAAGCCTTCCAAGTCTGCAATTGTTTTACGGTGGTCCAGAAGTCATCATACTTTTGCCTTAAAAAGACCTAAATAATGAGGAATATGACATCGCGAGTATAATCCTACAGTAATCTTCTCTGGAAGAAAAGGTGTGAATTACTTCTCCCACTTACACTACGTGCAGCTTTGCAGACGACCCATTACAGTTTCTTTCATAAGCTGGCCAAATGTAGTTTAAGATCATTTAACACTGACTGAGATGGTCCAGGCTCTCGGGATGGTTCAAGAAGGAATGACACAGACAGATGTTTCTTTACGGTACCATGTTCATCGCGGTGTAATCTCTTGGACGCCAGCAAGTTATCGTCAGGCTGGTCAGTTGTGGAGAGATACCTCGTTCTGGTCGCTATCTCGCCGTCTTGCCAGAATAAACCGTTTTCCAACAGCGCGATTTTTCCAAGCCTGCTCCAAAGAAAAACAGACTTCAATCATTCATGCTAGTGGTATGTGGTCCAGAATACCACTGCTACATACGAGGTCTGTCGAAAAAGTATCCGACCGTAGGCTGGGGAAAAAAATTACTTACTTGGTGAGGTTCAATGGCTGATCCCCTTCGAAGTAGGCCCTTGTGCCTCCACACACTTAGCCCAGCGATCCTTCCACTGTTCGAAGCACGTCTGGAATGCTTCTTCCAGAATGGCTCTCAGCTCTGCCGTCACACTCCGCATGATGTCCTCTCGGCTCTCAAAGTGGGAGCCATTCAGTGACATCTTCATTTTTGGGAACAACCAAAAGCCAGAAGGAGCCATGTCTGGAGAGTAGGGAACCTGGCGAATAAGCGAAATGCCTTTCTTTGCCAAGAAACCTTGGATCAGCTGCGACGAATGAGCTGGGGCGTTGTCATGATGCAGCTGCCAGTTTTGTGAGGCCCACAGATCCGGTATCTTGCGCCAAACTGCATCACGAAGACATCGGAGGACTTCCTGGTAGTACTCCTTTGTAACTGTTTGTCCTTCTGGTGCGTATTCGTGATGCACAACGCTTCGGTAGTCAAAGAAAACAGTCAGCATCACCTTGATTTTTCTCCGGACCTTGGCGACGTTGGGTGCTTCCACTATGATGACTGAGCTTTGGTTACCGGGTCGTACCATACACCCACGTCTCATCTCCAGTTATCACGGTATTCTGGAACTCAGGATCTCTGTTGGCAGTATCCAGCAGGTCCTGCGCAATCTCAAGACGAAGTTGTTGTTCCTGAGAAAGCAGCTTGGGCACAAATTTCACTGCCACTCTGCGCAAGCCCAAATCCTCCTTTAAAATTGCATGTGCAGAATCTTTACTGATCCCAACCTCGTCACCAATTTCCCACACCGTAAAACGACAGTCCTCCATTATCAAGGTCCGCATTTTCTCGATAACAACTGCATTGCGGCTTGTTGACGGCCTCCCAGAACACTGGTCACTCTCCACCGATGTGCGGCCATCTTTGAACCTGTTGTACCATTCTTTTCTTTGGGTAACACCCATGGCATTGTCACCAAAAGCCTGTTGAATTTTTCGAATTGTTTCCGCTTGGGTATCTCAAAGCTTTTGGCAAAACTTGATGCAAGATCGTTGCTCCACATGTTCCGTCATCACAGGAGAAATGAAAATGCGACGAGTAAGTAATACAGCACCTCACACGATGGCTGCCTGACAGCGACTGACGCATCCAGCAAGCCCACCAAAAACCACACATGCACATGAAGGTATGCGGCTCCACTATGCACACTTTTGCCTCCCTAACATCATTACTTCCCACGGGAAAAAATAAAGTCGGATACGTTTTCGACACACCTCGTATTCGTCTAACACAGCGCCACCAACAGCTGGGCATGTATTGGGCGACACCACATGGTAACCAGAGGATAAAGCTTTGGAGCCGTGTTCTTTTCACTCACGCCATCAACAATGGACTGGATAGAGTCTAGAGGCGGGCTAGGAAACGATTGGCTATACCCAGCATGATGGATTTGGTGAGGAAAACCCTAGTGCTATGGTTTATCATTCAAGCTGGCCGTAATACTGACTTAGTCACCATTAGGACGGTGGCGTGGTATCAGACACATGGATGAGATCATTACGCTTGTAATCGTCTCCGTCTCACCTAACTTCCTCTCTATTAATTACAGCGCTGTCCGCACTCTGTCCATGTTGTCAGTGCTGCCCTCCAGATCCACATATTTAGTATCCAGGATCGGATTAAGGCATAAGCTAGGTAAACTGTAGCTCAAGGCATCCAGCAACAACAACAAAAAAAATCACTTTTAGGATTATTTACGAATTTATTAATGCATGCATGTCGAAACCTATTAAAATAATCGTAATAAAATAGTATACATTGTATTTGAAAATAAATTGTCCACTGTATACTTTTTTATTTGTGGCATCTTAGGGTTTGATCCCCTGGAGCGTCAGAGAAAGTTTAGGTTAGGGCCTCAAAATATCTTAATCTGGCTCTGTGGCCTGCGCAGTATCCGAACATAAGTCCGATTGAACATGATTTGGACATCTGCGGTCGTCAAGTCCGCCTACAGTTCTTGATCGAAGAATGGAGCAAGATTTTACGACGACAGCTGGAGCAGTTGATTTGGTTGATACCAAGACGTGAACTTGTATTAGGATGGCCGCATACGTTATTAAAGCATTCTCTGCCAATGTCAGTTGGTCTTAGACCTAGCGTCGTTGCCATTTTGCGGGCTCAATTCAGACAGCCATTTGGTTTTCGCTCAACAATTTAACATAACTTCCGCTGACACCAAGCCTTCCTTTGTGGAAAGTTTAGATCAATATAAAAATCCCCATTCGACCAGTCCACGTATATAGAAACCACAGGCTTGGAAACGTATGCTGCTCATTTTTCGTGATGAGTGTATGGTATTTTTTTACTAAAATTCTTTTTCAAATATTTGGAGTCCAGAGGCTGTCGTCCGACCTTAAACCAAACACCGGAGACAGTCACTTGACGACGAAGCGGTGTTCGTGAAAGATCTGCACGTTAACCAATCCTAAAAATTTTATGCATCCCGAGGAAGAACTGATCCTTCGTTAAAACATGACTCCTTAGTTTGCATAAATGTATGAATATTATTAAAAAACAAGGACATTTTTCCAGGGCAAGATTTTCCTAAAAACATTTCGCTATTTATAAATCAGCGTTTTTATACCTTTAGTTCTTTAGTTTTCAACATTAAGGTATAATAATTAATTCTTTTCTACTATATTATAATTATAGAATTTTGACCGAATCGTGCGCTTTCCTTATAATCAAAAACATTACATTTACATTATATACTGCTAACTACTTTAGATGTGTAAATGGGTTACAACAGTTGTTTTCGTATTTTTGTAATTAATTTGCTATTACATTAAATTAAATTCAAATATATAATAATATTTTGGGATAAGACAGTCTATTCGTCTCAGTACTGCAACAACATCATTGCATTCCAAAACGAGAGCGATGAAAAACGTCCGAATTAACTCTCTATCTTCTGTAAATAGCACATCGTCCTTAATTATTACCTTTTTTGTTGCTCGGAAACTATTTAAGTCTTACACAGATCGGTTATTTGTTGTCGAGTCGTCGTACAAGAGCCTCTACATGGGAGACAACCTTGGCTTCAGTGCCGCCGCTGTCGCTAGGAAGCGTTGCTGGTCCTGGAACTCTTCATATTTCAGATGTGGTGCAGGGTTGTAGGTTGACTGGAGTAACCGCCCGGAGTAAACTCACGCGACCAGCTGGTGAACATGGATAAAACATCCATAATTTCAGTTTTATGTGCGGCTGGAGACATTAACTGGTCACCAGAAACTCGCCGACATTTAAATCCGCAGACCTTGTCCGAATATGAGCCAGTTTTATGCTCGGGTGTTATGGGTTTTCCGAAAATTACGGTGCCACTTTAGGCCATACCTAGCACAGCTTTTATTACGGAAAAGTATGTGCAAGTAAAAAACTTGGATTAAAGTATCATTTTATTACATCTTCGGAGACTGACAGGGAGATCTTTCCCCCGACAAGGCAGAATCGCGAAGTAAATAATATCAAATCGATAAGGTAGAAGAAACCTGCAAAGGCTGTCCTCTCATGGTGGCAGTTTTATGCCACATCTACGGACTGAGTATAGTTCAACGGTTGACATCAGTAAAAAACTAAATAAAAAACAAAGCCGTCTTCCGATGGCCAATAGTTTCGGACCATTTCACGCGCAAGATTAGCATCATCTCGGTTAAGGATTACAGAAAGATCTTCAGGTCTTTGGACTCGAGTTACTGCAGCCAAGTAATAGCCTGGAAGCCATTAGGGCTAGAGATCCAATCTCCTGCTAGATGTAATCATCGCTCTATGAAAGTAAACCGAAGTTGACGAGTTCCTGCCTACCTATAAACAGACTTTTGAATTCGTATAGTAATAGCAACTCAGAAATACAGCTGCATGTTTAATGGTGATGAAGGATCCACGGGGAATTGTTACGTAAATAAACTAAATTTAGCACGAATTTTAATGGAGTAGTTTCTGTCATCATCTCTTGCGCACAGTCACTTTAACTTCATATTGTAAAGAAAACAACAACAGGTCAAGGTTTCCTGGTAGTAACAGGGAATCTCTGTGCCAGTCACCGAAATGACGTCATGATGGCGGCTGGTTCAGAAACCGATCAGCACGGGAAGAATATTCGGTTTGTACTTCTTTTTTTTAAAAAGGGTTTAACATTCTTTATAAAGGGAAACTGAACCTCTACGGGCTGAATAGAATAACGCTTGTGTGTCTGTCGACAGAAGTATATCCAGACAAGAAGAGTTAAAGGGGATAATTCGGAAGCCTAATATGCATTTTCGATCGCTACTTATTCTGTTTCTTCTTTTTATAAACTCTGAGCGGCAGCATAGGACAGAGCCACGTTACCCTTGGGAGTGGTAACGAGCCCCCCCCTAACCACCAGTAGTCGGTACTCTTGTTAATTCTATCTTCGAAATAAATCATCAAACTGAAACTTCCGGTTGAGCAGCCGCCCTGAATCATCAAACTGAAACTTCCGGTTGAGCAGCCGCCCTGACTGATTTAGAAGATCCACTTATTTTCTCGACTCTTTAAATTAAAATTTCAACAAAAAAAAAAGATCGTTAGAGTTTAAATTGATAAATAATTAAACTGTTAATTTGAAAAAAATATATATATATATTTATATAAATATTCAGCTCTGCGTTTGTTCAACGATCAATAGCTAAATGAGTTTCAAAAGTACACAAAGATATCATCAAACTTTCCATTTCAGCGACTTCCGCCGATCTCGAGAACTCTGAAAAGGGCTGCTGAGTATCAAATATCAAATGTTCAGTTTAATAATTGTTACTTTTTATCAATTCGGTTCTGTGCAGATCTGATAACACAAATAAAGTACTTGTATTTGTTCTTAATTACTGAAATAAAACGACGCCTTCAAGGAGGGCGACGCAAACAAATAGAACCATAATTACGTTCTTGGAAGCAAACAATCAAACCGATTCACTCTCGATGACGATAAATTAAATACATTTTGACCATCGAAACTAATTACTGTAGGATTCCCCCCCAATAGTTTTATCGCGTTACTGCCATGGTTAGAATTATCTGTATTCTATCCATTTTTTAAACTAATTCGAGACAAGTTTCCAAAAAGGAGTCTTGTAGAATATGAATAAGAAGGTCTGGTTTCCAGCGATCGAGGTCCCAGGACGTCTCGTAGCGGAAGGGCCAGTCGCTTTCCGGATATGCGAGAAGACAGAACGCCAAAGCTGACCGGGATCCGAACACGAGCATCCAACCATATCAGTTTGCTGCAGCACCACTCACTGGCCGTGAATTCTTATTTCCAGCTAACTTACCTGTGCATTCCGACAGTTTTCGACGATGAGTTAGACAAAGCGGATTATCCGCTAACTATTTTGAAAGATTCCAAGCGTGTATCCCCCTTAAATGTTTAAAATCCAATCTTTGTGAGATCTAATATTTTTAATTATTCACCGAATTTCCTAGGGCTAACCCCTGACAGCATTCGGGTAGATCTCCGCTGGACTCATTTTAATAAATCGGTGCCTTAGGCTTACAGCAGCGGACTCTGGATGTGAACAGCGGAACTAAAAGTTCCATGTCTGATGGCCCACCCCTAACTACTAGCACCCTGCTTTGCACCGCTCTTTAGCATCTGAGATATTTTGCTCAAGCAATCACTTCTGGGACCCTTTGCCACTAATCGTTTTTTCTACACCACATAGCTCGAAATTAAAGCAAACTCCCTTAAGTCCGAAAGAAATATTTTCTGCGTCCTGGAGGACGATAGATAATCAAGGACGATGAGCTGTGACAACTCGCTGGATCGATCGCCGGCTCCATCTTAAACACAGACAGTTCCATTTCGATTCTGTATGATGCGAATGCCAACATAGAATATAAGAGAAGTAAAAATGAACGTCCCCATTCCGCCCTCTGGGGAGTCGAGAAGGCTTGCAGATTGTTTATTATAGATTGCTAGCCAGTGATGTATCTGGTCACGTGATTAGAGAGCCTGAGCGGCACGTGGCGAGGAAGACATGGCTTCGAACTCAACGCTGGTCGCTGTAGGGTTGTTACAGGTTCCTTAAATCGGCGGATTTGGTATCAGAAAACATGCCAGCGTTACCGACTTTGTAATTAAATAAAATGGAACTTTCGGTTCTTAGTTCCGACGCGTAATAATTCCAGTTCCTAGAGCAAGTGGCTGACCAGAATCGTTCATTATTAGCTCGCCTTTCTGGTTTCCGTAGCATTAGTTTTTTTGGAGAAATTAGCGACTTCCGGCTCTAAGATGTCCGACCGTCGTCGTTCTAACACCAGCAGATATTTCGGTGGAAACTGGCATCCCCCTCCCTCTCTCTGCCAAATGTTAACTTCCACTGGGAAACAAGTACTCCATTATAATAAATAGCCGGATTTTCTTACGACATTTCAGACTTTTGCAACAAAAATAATATATATATATATTTTTTAATCTGGTGTTGGGGAGGGTCAGACATTCTTTGGTTTTGACATGTCTGGTTAAAACCAGGGGCCCATCTAAAGGATTCGTCCACTGTAAAAGGTGACTAATAGCGGCGATGATCACGTTTGGTGAGGACCGGTGCCATTTATGTGAACCGAGTGATGGGTAATTAACTGAGCGCAGCCCCAACCTCCGCTTCTTCGATGAGAACTTCCCTCTCATCTGTTGCCCACAGTCTGCTAGAACAGCGTAGATCTTGTCTTAAAACTCGCCAATGCGATTAAGAACCCCAGGTACGCAATAGCCGAGAAAGCGGAACTAGGGTCGGTTGAGAGCGCTTAAGCTAAGATTTCTAGGTTTTCATTGATAATTGGAGTAATAAATACGCATAATCTCCTGTATGGAAACTGGTCGCGGACAAATCTGACGACCACAGGTGGAAGAAAGAGGTTGGGAAATACACAATTCCAGCACGAGGTGAGGACAGCACAAACTAACGGTAATGAATTGTGTATACAGCTTAAAATAACAAATCGCATGGATTCACTATTTGTGCACATTTCATAAATACTCGAATATTTACCCGGTGATGTCTGGACCGTGAATTCGTAGATTGTCGGGGTTCAGACGATGACCGATGACCTTCCGCACACAGATTTATGTTTACCCAAAGATCTGCCTCTGACAAAAGCATTTCTGGCTTCATGTTTATGCGAACCCTGTAGGCACGGACCTTTCCTAGATTACTTTAGGGTTGCATTCTAAAAATCTCATTACTCGCCCAAATCTTCAAAGCACCGCATCAGTGGTGAATGGATGCTAATCAATTCCCTTTGAGTACGTACATCTACAAAATCACTTGCTTCTTTTGACATCGTAATCTTCGCAGTTTTTATGCTGATTATTTCTATTCTTCCTTAAGATTTTCCTGAAACAATATTATTCCACGTCCTTACGGAGTTCGCCCAGTCGATAACAACTGGAAAATATTTTCCTTCTAATCTAATTGCGAGATTTTCGCCCGTTATAAAAACAATGACCCTGACCACTTTTCCAAAATTAATTTTGTATATGCAACATATATTTTACTGGATAAATACCCGCTCCCGCCCAGTTTGTCTTTATTTCTACCGAAACACGGTTCGACCTCCATTAGTCTGGCGCACGCCCTCTACCGGCTACTTCCTGAGGAAGCTACAGTCGAGGAGATTCTTCGAGATGACGTCGTGAGTTTCGTTTCCCTTGATTACTGATAGCAAACCTTCCAATGTCTCTGGAAATAATTATGGTTGGCATTCTTAGCAACAAAAAAAAAATATATGTTTTGTTCATTCGGGGCCATATCACGCTGAAGGGGTGTAATAGCCTGTGAAAAGTATACGGTATAACCCGAGATATCGTATGCCTCGTCTTGCTGCACCCTATGGTTTCCTCATGAATTTCATTCTTGCGATGGAAGGGAAAAGGAAGAAGCTTAAATGGGGTTGTTTTTAAGGGGATACCTGAAGCGAGATACTAATTAATTAGCGTCGACTTTACCATGGAAATAAAAACATCACGAAAAGCTGGCGGATTCTAATTTGCATGTGAACTGAACTATTTAGATGGATTTTAAAGCGATGATTATACAGAAAGAGATTATTTAATGTATGATAAGGAAGAGCAATGGCCATCGAGTTTACAGCTCGATAACAAAACCTAAACCCACTGTAGCTGGACGCCGAATCCTTCACCAGTCTTCCAACAAAACGGTCTCTGGATTTTCCGAAGATTGACGATGCTAGAAATGCATCAATACCATTTCAGAAAAAAAGAAGAGAAGAAAATTATGAAGACAAGAAACAAGTACAGGAAACTAAAGAAGGAGAAATGAGATGTAGATGAAGTTGATGTTGTATGTTTTTAAGTTTAAAGATAACAGGTAATAAATAATCATGTTTTCTAGATGTGAATCCACTATTTATCGTGTTAGACACACTTATTTCGCGTCAATCGTAAATGCACTCGATCATTGTGGAAAGTAGTCTGAGAGAATTACCAAGTCAGTGCCAATGAATATAAAGGCCAAATAATTTCCGTTTTCAAAAAAAAAAAGGAAGAAGCATAATGTCTACAGTGGCTACAGTAGATATTTGGCACAGAGTGTAGTGATATTTCGCAAAACCAATAACTTAATACCATGCAACATTTCCACTTGGAATGTATACACGAGTTTCAATGGCGACAAACAAACCAGTTAACAGGCTCCAATATTCTGAGCAGGCATGGTTACCTTGACGACAGGGCTGTGCTTCTTCCTAGTAGCGCTCGAGTGAGGACGGCTTTAAATGAAGCTTCTGCGAAAGACCTTTGTCTAAGAACGACTTCACTTTCCTCACCGTGCGCTTTGTTGAAGACGCTTTCGACTCATTAGTTCCTTGGCATTAGCAACATTTTACTCTTCAGAATTCTCCCAGACATCTGAGTCCATATTACATTCGATGAAAGTGACCCGGTGGCCGTGCAGTCCCGGACTGAAAGATTGGTCTTCATCCTGTTTCATGGTAAGTTTCAAATACTTCCCGTAGTAACATTCTTCTGCTGACCTTCCCCATACCATACATCGTCCATCTTGGTCAATAGTCACATTTTTACTCGTTTGAATTTACCAGGTTCTTTACACACACACACACTCTCTCTCTCTGGCAAAATCGACGCACTTTCTCCGGTTTATTATGGCACCGGTGAAAGGCTTCTATATGGGCTACCCTTCTTACCAACTTGGCATTGAGGAAGACAACAAAAATATACTGCATTATGAGAGAGGAGGGGGAGAGGAAGCAGAAAGAAAGAGTAACTGGAATATTTTTAAAAAACAACAACACAAAGAATCTATAGCGTGGCCGAAAATTTTACATCACCCTGAAATTTTCTAATTTTACCTGACAAAGTCTACTTAATTTGCATAGAAATGTTACTATTAAAGTGCAAACCTCTTTGAAGTTTTCGCATAATTAATCTAAAAATTACCGAATTTGAAAAAAAATTGTGACAAATCTAAAACCATATGAACCATGACAACAATTATGACTCAGTTAGAACAATTAAAAAGCAGATACTTAGAAGTAGTAATGAGTACTGTGCACATGGGTATCATTTGAAGATAATCTTTTTTAAGTTTCTAAGATGATGGGAAATTTTGGTTATGGTTGAAGTTTGAAATTCAGGTGTTTAATGGAAGACCTAAGATTTTGGTGTTGTTGTTTTTTTCTTTTTTAAAAAGATAATTAATACATTGTACATGTGGAAAGTGGGAAATATTTTAGGTTTTCTCAACTACTGTGCCATATTTATATAATGGTAAAGAATTCATAATGTCTATAGATGTAAAAAGTATTTTCGGGAATCGAACTGGATCTTCGTACAAACTTGACATCCTGCTACAACTCGGCGCCATCCATTTATCCAATCACCAGAAGAATGCCGCAAATAAGTGAATGCCGCTTCAGATCCTTCCAAAACGGTCTCTCTCAGAAGTGGACTTTTACCTGCAGTCGTGGAAGTCTGTTATTAAGAATCTTCGCAGAATTAAAGCATATTCGCCGCTATAATTCGCCTTACTCTTTCCAATCTGTTATTAAATGCCTCTATTGATTTTTAAAACTGTCTGCGGACTCTCGCTATAATTATCCGTTTACACGACGACACTTCAATAGTCCTTCCATCTTTTTTTTTAATATTTAGCGTTACGTGCTACGCTTCATTGAATGGTTTCCCCAAACGTGAACTAAAAAGGAAACTAATCGAGTAGCAACGCCATTAATTCTGAGAGTGTAAGTGGTTCCTGGGAACCACGCTCACCGAGAGCTTTGGGGTGACACCTGCTTCTCTCACTTAAAGCCGTAGTAGACGCGTGTCTTTCGCTGGCGTGTAATCGATTTACTGCCGGAAACCTGTTGCAACAAGTTTCGCTTTGCCTTCCAGAAAACCCATCGCTAAGGTTGGTCATCGCATCTATTGGGCGGCGTGGCGATGCTGTACTCCAGTGGCTTCATTTACGCCCGACTCCGACCGTTAGCGATTGGTCTGCGCAGCAGAGTTTCTACACCACCGTACGGTTTTTCCTAATTCTGGCTGGTGAAGTCCAATTAAACCCGATGAATTAGCATACCAACGGCTTTGCTGTAGTTTCACGCGTAGTTACTAGAAAAATGAGGCATTTTGACACCCTAACTACAAATAGATGATCTCCAGGAAAAAAAAAACCTTATAAATTATAACCCCATTAAAAATATTTTTAAAAAAACATATTTTAAAGTAGTCACAGGTCCAGTATATATTTGGTGTGCTCAAGTCGTGTTTTAACTCTCCGTACGCCACCGCATCAGCTGCTTACCTCCCTTATACCACTAGTGTTGTTGAACTGGTGGCACACACGTCATGAGATACATGTGGGAGAGTTATATTAAGGAGGGAGATACTAAATGTCACAGGCCCCTATAACTTAATTTGTGTTGAGCAATACAGATTCTAAGAGCTGTGCAGCCCAGACAGTATATAGAGGGTTAATAATAATCAGAAGTGATAAAACAATCAGGTACTGTAGGAAGCAAACCAGCATCACAATACAGGCATGGCGACATCTGTAGAAACTTTAATTTTAAAAAAAAGGTCAATAAAACACCTGAAAGTATTTAGTCGGTGTGTTTAGGATCAGAGACTCAGTATTTATGGCAGTAAGAAAATGTAACGACAGAAATGATTAATCTTTTTAAGGTTAATACAGACTAAAATTATGAGAAATATGTACTCCAAGGCCCAGAATGTTAAGTGACATATTTTTAATACGTTTTTTTATATAGCTGATGTATACGTATTCCCACAACTAAAAAAGCATGGTAAAACATTTCTTTCTTAAAATGATAAGAAGGAAACCGCAATATTAAATTTGCGGCCTGAACACTAAATCTGCGTAAGGTCACGTGTTGGCCAAGATACGCAGACTTAGAGGGAAATTTCGCTCTGGCTTAGTACTTATAAGCGTTCGATTCCGCGTCGACAGCAGCCGACGGCTGGACTTGGAGCTGTTCGTTTTACTCTTACTGAAAGACACGTGATTTATGCCGTCTCGCTATGATGAGAACCTTTATATCTTGGTCATCTCCCCCCCTTTTTTTTCTGAAAAGTAATTGGCGTTCAGACGCATTTCTGTCGAACACAAATTGTCGAATGTTCTCCTAATGTCTTCGCCAGCCCCACCCCAATACTGGAGAGGCTGTTGGGCAGTGCAGTGGTTAGTTCGCGTGCCACGCTGGCTCTTCTTTACCACCCGGATGCGACGGTTTTCTTCCACATCTAAAAGAGGAGTATGGCGGGGTTTCGCGCAATGGATATTCCGCGGGTACCTTTATACTTGACTACCGCTCTAAAACCTCTTGTGCTGTGTTCATACGCCATATTTATGCTGAGTGGCGAGAATTCTTCGAGTCCTTCAGCGCACGTGCATTATTACAGAAAATACACAAAAACAAAACGAAAGCGTAGAGTGCATTATTATTTGGTATGTGAGCCCTTTGCTCCATGAAAAGCATGACCCCTTGTTTTTATGCTCCCGCACAGGTTATCAATGTATGGCTTCGAATGGTGTTCCAGGTGCTCGGTGTCCGTTTGAATATCTAAGTGTCCGTATAACCCCACTGACCACGCTAAGGCATCTTTGTGAGTGTTTCATCAGCCTCTTTACGTCCCGCGCGGTTTGTATGGTTGTGGTCACTGTCATGATGAAAGATGAATCCCCTCCCATGCGATACACTTTTTTTTTGAAGAACGGCAGGATGCATGAACGCCCGCCTGTTATACAGCCCCGCCCGTACCCTGACTGTTACACCGCTCCCCAGTCCACCTTCCAACAAACTTCTGCTGATTATCGCCAAACAGTTCGAACTTGGACTCATCTGTGAAGGGCACCTTCTTCCTGGTTTAGTCATCCAGTTTTTTCATCTATACTACCAAATTCAGGCCGTATGGTTACCTTTCCTCGTCTTCTATCACGCAGAAAACACACGCCGGAGGTACTTAACATAATATTGAGAGGCCGCGTCTATTGCCATCCGTACCAGCTTCGAGTTTCCACCCAAGAGTCTCATACAGCTCCTTCTGAAATATGTGATCGGGCTGCAGTCTGCCGCATGGAGTAGCCAGCCTTCAATAGCTAAGACTTTGGTATCATCTATACGCTTTTCATGTGACATTTCTTTCCCAGAAGCCATAGTTTTCACCGCGCTACAAGGATATTGCTGCCTATACTTTATGGTCCTTCTGCAGATATGACACTTTCTGATTGCTTGCATGACCACCAATGACAGTGCAATATATAGCAACACGTGACCGTATTACGGAGCATTCTATACCAAGTCTCCTCTTTGCTTCCCTAATTATTCCAATACTGGATGTGTTTATAACAATAGCAAGCAACTGCTGCAATAACAACAAAAAGCAAAGAAATACAATATTATAAAAATTATTTCCACTCATGCAGTCTTGACGTATAGAATTATAATTATTTTCAAAGTCTTTTGTCTTTAATGTTAGTACGGAAACCAAAGAGAGTTCTTGGCACAACACTCCCTAAGGGAGTGGGCTGGCCAAAACTTTAGAAAGGAAACATTTTCAGGCAGGTGCTCATACCCTCCTTCTCTATGTTGCCTTTGTTTCTGTCTCTTGAATTCTTTCCTTACAAATGTCAGATAGAAGAAACTTTTGCGCCTGCTTCCTTTGTTGTTCTTTTTTTTAAAAAAATTTAAACCGATCTTCTTGTTCGAGAAACTGGCGGTCGCTCCCGATGTTTCTGATAGAATATCTGCTATTAACAGGAATTCTTCGAGGAAATTTTGAAGCTTATTGTTTCGAAATTCCATCAGTTTTCCTCGAACAGCACACAACGGTACCGTTTTTTTTCTTTTTTTACCGAAAACATCCATTGGAGATGAAATGCTGTACCGGCATCCACCGTTTGAGTTCTGACAGCTGTCACTGCTGATATCGATAAACATGGCTCTTTCTTTCTTTATTTTGCCTTTAAAAAATAAAAAGAGAGACCTGAAATATAAACCCACTTATTTTTTTAGCTGGAACAAATCTTGATAAGCCGGGCTGATGCTGCACGGTCTGTCTTTGTTTTAATTAGACTTCAAACCACATTGAACAGTATAGATTAGTTCTTTAAATTATTTGGCGATCAAAAGGCTTTTTTTATTTCTTTAATAGAGTTCGTGGTAAAAAATGACATTTATCTTCTTAATGGCTTTGTGGAACACCGACTTTTAGAGAAACGGCCGTGTGCCTGCAGGGCCGCGTAAGACATCAGCTGTAATCGCACGCGGAAACCAACCTTCAAACAGTACGTAGAGGCAGCGACCACTGCTGAGGAGGAGACAGGGTTGACTCGGAAAGACGTTCTGGTGACAGTAGAACGCCGCCGTATCCAGCCGTCAGGAACGAAGACACTATACTCACTCACACGCTCTTTATATGTTCGGCAGAGTTGGGGTTGTGGTCCCTTAAAGCAGGTAGTAGATTTTATTACCCGACTGGTTTACATTGTCAGTAAAGTTCGAATCCCGGTCGGAACCGGCTCGGTTTGGCGTACGTACTTCTGTCCACAGCTTTCGCTGAGTTTCCTTCAACATTTAAAAAACGAAAAGTAGGGGTTCTCTGAGCAATAGCTTGCCAGGTCTTCTCAGACATTTCCTGCCGCGGCCATCTTGATCATTGACCAGAGGAAATGGGGTCATCGCTGACCCCAGGACTACACCTCGTTCCAGCCCGAATAACCTCCGGCCAATGGATTCAGTTAAATACGTACATCTAATATAGAAGGCAGATAGAATTATTAATAATCTGCAGAAAGGCGGGCAGATTATAGGCGAGCGAAAATTCCGAATTTTCTAGAAAGCTGACTTAGAAAGGCGCTGAAGCTCGTTTTACATAAAGGTTTTATCTCTGCTGATGTTTGTTAACTGTTTTAAATTTTAGTTTAAATAAGATATCGGTGTGTGAAAGCTTCCAGGAGAAAAACAAGGAGCAAACACTGGATTTTCGTTAAAAAAGATTCAGATGTAGGCCGAGGTATGGACGATCGGCCAGAGGAGTAAGTTGCATATGCTCACCCTGGAAGATTGGCTGGAGTGCTGCATTTGGAGAAGGACCGAACGAGTTGTCGTGTCCGCTGGTAAGTAAGTAAGTACACACGCGGCAAGACTGCCGGCTTGACATGTACCGCGCTGGGAATCAGCGAGTTTGGTTCGGATTATAGAACTGGTGAGCAGATGGATGCGGCCTTCCGCTTGTTTGCATTCGCCGTACGTGGAGCTCTTCATCGCAGTCTTCCACCCCACCTATTTCTCGTCTTCATCTGTGGAGCTCGGCCAAGAAGCTGATGACCTTCGCCGTCTCTTCAAGAAAATCGCGCACCATCATCTGGGCACCAGGGAGGGAGAAAATGGTTAGGACGCTGCTTGAGAGAACACCGATGATCGATCCTTCCTTCTACCTTAAGCCTGTCCGACCGAATTGCGACCGTACTAGCACTTTTCCGGTTTTAGCGTATTGAAAGCTTGAACTTACAACTGGAATAGTCCTCCGCTGAACAGAATAAAGCAAACAATCCTTACTTAAGGCATAACAACAGTTAAGCTTATACAACGGAAGTTTTAGGCTGCAAGTAAAGGTTCGGTGGCTGCCACTACTTGATTTTCCCATGATGTCATTTATCCGTTTCCACTGGTAACCGATATTCTTCCTTATTCTCAATTCTTTATTTTGTTACTCTCAATAAAATTTCGGCAAAATCTTCTCTTAATGTTTTTTTTGTTTTGTTTTTTTACTTAATTACTTGACTTCGGCTATAACCAGCTGTTGCTGTTGACGATGTACCAGCATCTACCACTCCGGGGTTTCTTCTTCACGTTTTGTCTGTTAATCGATTCGTCGAAGGGCAAGTCACGCACCTCCGGCCCTTACTAGAATCCGCGATAAGAGTTTTCTCCAACCCACTCGTCCATTGTATCCCAGTTTAAATACAGATGCCCTCGAGCAGTTTGTGGTCTCAGATTCGCAGTATGGGATTACTGTGGAAATTCTTGTAAATCGGCAGAGTCCGGACAAAGGTTCGTTCGACATGAAGGAGAACGAAGGGGTCACTGTGGCGGCGCGTTCAACAGTCTCACAAGACCATGCAATGTATGGTGAATAAGAAATCTTCAGTGGTGCCAACTGTTTCTTTCGGATCGTGTATTTCCACTGATTTCTGATGATGCGAGTTACGGTTGTCCTGAATTACGTTCGCGACGTTATTAGGAAAGAACATCCGTCAATAACAACTCCTTATAGGTTCAGCGTCCACACAATACTCGAGAGGTTCTGGTGCTGCGATATTTCCTGGATATATATAGAAATTAATTGTAAATTTAAAAAGTTCGATTTCCGCAGAAAGACTGACTTCTGGCGTGGTATCTTTATCCGCGGGCCGCGTGGGTTTCCTCTCCCACGTGAGAACGAAAAGAAGTCCCAGTAGGGATTTTCTGTGACCCCTTTTCTGAATATCGTCGAGAAATCACGAGAGCCCATTACTTAAGATCTATTTCTTCTTCGTCTATCGTGGATCGTGGATGGTGCTCCACACCTGCTGATTGACTCCCGACTCAGGAATGGCGCATAGTGGAAAGGATTTGCATACACCAGCCCGGTCCCTTCAGAGCCCCAATGGGTCTTTCATGTAGTATACTGTCTTCCAACATCAAGGTACTGTTGCTAAACCGGCGAGTTCCCTTCTGTTCGGAAGAATTTAATTTGAAATAAAATTCTAGATGAATATTTACAGTGTAAATAACTAAACTAAAGGAATTTAACCCTTCGCGCACCGCGTCGGAGCGATACACGGATTTGTCCTCTCAAAGAGTCGTTATATTAATGAGGACATTATTACCTGACACAGCCTTTGTGGCTCAACTGTACTGAGTAAGACAGATATATCAGTAGTGGGTGAAAATACAGAAAACTTTTAAAAACAATGAATTACAAAACGTGAATAAAACAGGCTCTTATCTTAATAACATTTCTAAAATTACAAAAATTGTAATTGAACCAGATTCAGTTTAGAGCGCTGCCAAGTTTCCAAATGCATTATTACATCTACAGTCTTAATATACAGGGTTTCCTAGATTGTTTAGTTTTCTTTCCGTTAGTGGCTCGCTACAGTATAAGATTTGTAATAGAAGGGACAGCAGGTCAGATCATCTGATAGTTTAGCATTTTTACTCTCGCTTTAATCGATACCAGCCAGAAATCGTTGAAGATATATCAGGCAAAAGATAATTTTTAAAACTAAATTGAAAACGTTCTAATCTTATTTATAAACTTCTAAAAACTGGACCTTGTAAATATAATTGAAGATTGGAGAAGTGTATGCATATTCTTATTTTAAATTTTGTTCTTAGTTATTTGGAAAATGACAGAATAGAATTTAGGGAAAAATGGTAAATTCTAGAAATAGCATTGTTTAACAAAGGTGATTTTTTTTAAAAAGCCATTATAGATTTTATATTAACTTATTTTTTAAAATATATTCAAAAATTAAGCTTTACTTTTCACTATCACTTAAATAAATACAAACTGAATTAATATAGTGCGTCACGATAGATATAACATAACATCTATTCCTGCCATTTATTTGCGTTATACTCGTAAAGCAAATTAATGTCACATTTTTATATCACCATTTACCAAAAATCTATTATGCGATTCTTGGTTGTTGTTGTTTTTTTCAAATTCAGATATTTCATTAAATTTTTATACTTGCTATCAATCAAAATTTAACAGTAGCAGATATTTCGAGTGGATATATATTGTGTACAGCTTATTTAGCGTAGTTATCAATGAAGCCGTTCTCACTCGTGGTTTATCGAAAGTAACTGCACATCAGATAAAGGAGTCTCTGGTTTTGCGGGTCATAATTACTCCCCTCCACCAGTCCTCATCTCTGCGGCGAATATCTTTCTAGAAATTCTGGTGATGCCGCCCTCTCTCTCTCCATCTCTCTCTCTCTCTCTCTCTCTCTCTCCTCTCTCTCTCGCCAGCTCTCTCTCTCCTCTCTCTTCTCTCGCCATCTCTCTCTCTCTCCATCTCTCTCTTCTCTCTCTCTACTCTCTCTCTACTCTCTCTCATCTCCCATCTCTCTCTCTCTCGCTCTCTCTCTCTCTCGCTCTCCTCTCCATCTCCTCTCTCTCTCTCTCTCTCTCTCTCTCTCTCTCTCGTCTCTCTCTCCTCTCTCTCTCTCTCTCTCTCTCCTCTCGCTCTCTCTCTCTCCTCTCTCTCTCTCTCTGACAGCGAAGACTCGATCATTACCGAACGACACCCTGCTTCGTTAGAACTCATTCGGCTAAAGCCCCTGTAAAAATGGCCTGTAGTCCTAAAAGAAGTCTAACACCAAGTTATAGAATGCGTGCGAATTCGGAACCTTCTTAAAATTTGCGTATACTATTCCCAGCCTTATTTGCAGCTGTCGAGGAACATCCGAGAAGACGAGACAACCAACTACCAGGGAAACCCTACCAGAACTCTCAGCTGTGAGTGGCCACCGAAGAAAACTTACATGGCGGACCAGTCAACAAGAAATCGTGTCCAGAACGTGCGCTCAACCAGAGCAATCAGGTAGTCTAACCACCCCGCACATATCTGATGGCCGAACCATCTTTATATGGCACGGATCGCATAATAGAGTAAATGTCGTGTATATGCCATGTTAAAAAAAACTCTTAGTTTTTTTCCTTAGATCGCTGCATATCAAATGATGTTTCCGTTAACGGAAACCCGGTTGCCAAGTCAGTTATCGCAGATGAAGTATAGATGATCAAAGCAGGCCATTCCGCTTGAAGGAACACCTCAGACAGGCGGACAGACATCCTCCTAACGATTGTTAGAACCCATTCGCCGCTTACGCTCTGCCAAAGATAGAAATTCCGGGGCTCCGGTAGCGCAAGATTAGCAACGCCCCCTAGCGGTAAACCTCGGCATGAAGCTTATTCACCCGAGTTTTTTTTTACCTTGTACAACATCAGCAATCGCTTATACGATCTCTTTCCATTGCTTTCAAAAAGTCTTGCAGCCGAGGTAACTAATGAAAACACCTTCAAACGAAAGACCGAGAAAGATACCGAAGTGGGACAGCTTCTTGGGCGGCATCACTTTCCTATAAACGTTTCTCTTTTTCTACAATTCCTTCCGACTTATCACAGATTTGGGATAAGTTTTCATCTTTCGAAAAAGTTGTTCGGATCCGCTCATCTTAACGTCAGCGCAGCGGGGAAGTTAGGCACGTATCTCACAGAGTTTCCGATGAGCCACATAACAGTTTAAAGTAACCAAACACCATAGTTTCTCTTAAACAAAAGTTTGTGACTATCCAAATCTTTTGCAAAGATGCAATCTTCGTATAATGATGGCTACTTTGATTTCTTTTCAGAATTTTGCTGATAGTAACTTAGCTAAATAACGAACCTATGGTTCGGAGTTCTTTCCGTTTTGTTATTGTCAGTTCCGGAGAAAACCGTCATGGTGGCGCGGACAAACAGAATCTATCAGCATTTTAGACAGTGACCGGTGAGGACAAAAGGGGATTTACAACCACTTGTCTTTTGTTTATTACCCTAGAGAAAATAATTACAAAATCTATCTTCGAATCCAGACTGACACCGAACTCTTCGCGCTTCTGAGCACTTGTAATTGAGTTACACTTGTCGTCGTGATGTAAAAGGTCTCTCTGGAAATCATGTTCAGTTTTTCAATTACAGACATTTTCCGCTTTAAATATGTGGAAAATTACAAAGCGGTGCGCATGCGCCTCAACACCTTGATGTAACCTTATGAAAATTCATCAGATTTAATTCAAGTTTATGAAGCAAAACTAGAAAATTTCTATGGTAATGAAAGATGTCTGGCCATCAGCTAACGTCCTGGCCCGCGACAAATAATATTCAAGCAGCCACTTTGAAGGCAAACGTTTAGAAATCAGAAGCAATCGTGGGTGCCATTTTAGAGACCAAAATGGCTATCCTTGCAGCGACCGGAAGATCCCCGAAATTGTGGAGAAAACGTAATTAATGGTAGTCGCTTAGGTGTGCGAGGGCAGTAACGTATCGTTTCAAAAGTAAACCAGAATATAGAGGTAATAGCGAAGCGCGACGTCTCCGAGTTGTGGCCTAAGCGTGGTCTTCACATCGGACCGATTTCGGGAGAACCAGAGCGAGGCTTTCGACGTTGGTCGACTAACGTGCCACCTCAACTGGCCACCAGATGTCGTCCCCCCGCTAAATACGAACGAGGCTTTAAAGAAAAACAACATTAGTAGTATAAGAAGAAGCAAACTATAAGAAAATAATCAGCCATCTTAACTGAGAAAAGTAAACAGCGTAGAAATAGAAGCGAAGTATTTCATTATCGGGCTAAAATATTGGAAAAAAAATTTTTTAATGATAAGATTGAGTTATAACATTTAATTAGGAATATTCGCGAATTTTGTTTAATGAGGGAAAAAGAGGACTGAATATAATTTTTTAAAAAAAAAACAAACAAGAAAAATCTGATCTTATTTTTCCCAAGCAGACGTTCATAACGGAAAGGCAGGGGCGCTTATAGGAATGAATATCCTTCTTGAAAAGGAACTCAGCGTAGATAAAGGGAAAGAGAATATCGCAGTTTAAAGATCTCTAAATGGACAAATAAAAAAACGATCTTGAATATTTTAAAGCCAGTAATGGCTATCCAGTGCTCTGGCACAATAATTCAGCAGTCTGCTGGTATTGCCAGATATTTTTATCGCGGAGAACGGCAAATAAAAACTACCAATAGAGTGAGATCCATTGATCTGGCACGCACAAACGACCCCTATACCCCTTTTGGTGTTGAATCAGGGAGATTTTATATCTCAACCCGGTCCAAATTTTCCCATATACAGGTGAGAGCTTTTTAAGATTCAATCTTATTGGTTGGACGTGGACGGGTTTCCTCTGTGGCAAAATAATAGATGTGCCTTTAAAATGCCAGCGTACCCAGCAGAATTTAGGCACCCTTCGATGAAAACGAATTCTGTGTTTCCGCCATGGAAGAATCCAGCTCATACCATGACACTCCTGCCTTCAGACTTGGCCATAAGCAAAAGATGATTGAGGTTGAAGCTTTCGGTAGGTTTTTAAACCCAGGCGCCACCTGTAGACATGTATTGCTAAAACCCGGAGTTCACCAATACTCGAGAGACGTGATAGACGTTTTCGGACCAAACCCTTTAGAGCGATTTAACCCTGTTGGACAGAAGGGGTATGAACCTCACTCGTTACACACGGCTGGTAGCCAAGTCAGTAGAGACGTCGGTAGGGGGTGGACATGGCGAGTAATGGCACTTTCTTAACGTGGTGTCGCGGCTGATGGCCTCTCGGACTGCTTTTGACGCCCCACTGAACCTCGTAATGACGAACATCCACGAGAAATGTCGAGATTTTTAGCAATTTGTCGTTGACTCTGGCCACACTTTGAACGGTCTATATAGCACGATCTTAAACAAACGGGACCCCGCCTGTTTTCTGCAGAGTGATAGGAAGCAATGCGTGTCTGTCCAACAAGACGTTAGAAAAAGTAAATTTCGGGCATATACATTCATCCTTAGAGGTTGGCAAATAAACATGGCGGGGGGCACTGTACAGTTCCAAATAAACATGGCGGGGGAGCACTGTACAGTTCCAAATAAACATGGCGGGGGGCACTGTACAGTTCCAAATAAACATGGCGGGGGGGCACTGCACAGTTCCAAATAAACATGGCGGGGGGCACTGCACAGTTCCAAATAAACATGGCGGGGGGCACTGTACAGTTCCAAATAAACATGGCGGGGGGCACTGTACAGTTCCAAATAAACATGGCGGGGGGCACTGTACAGTTCCAAATAAACATGGCGGGGGGCACTGTACAGTTCCAAATAAACATGGCGGGGGGCACTGTACAGTTCCAAATAAACATGGCGGGGGGCACTGCACAGTTCCAAATAAACATGGCGGGGGGGCACTGTACAGTTCCAAATAAACATGGCGGGGGGCACTGTACAGTTCCAAATAAACATGGCGGGGGAGCACTGTACAGTTCCAAATAAACATGGCGGGGGGCACTGTACAGTTCCAAATAACATGGCGGGGGGGCACTGTACAGTTCCAAATAAACATGGCGGGGGAGCACTGTACAGTTCCAAATAAACATGGCGGGGGAGCACTGTACAGTTCCAAATAAACATGGCGGGGGGCACTGCACAGTTCCAAATAAACATGGCGGGGGGCACTGCACAGTTCCAAATAAACATGGCGGGGGGCACTGTACAGTTCCAAATAAACATGGCGGGGGGCACTGTACAGTTCCAAATAAACATGGCGGGGGGCACTGTACAGTTCCAAATAAACATGGCGGGGGGCACTGCACAGTTTCCGAAAATTTTGGCAGAAACTAACAATTTATTTTTTTTTAAAAATCAGTTTTCGCTTGCACCAATCAAAATCACTATTTGAAGACGAAACACCGTGACGACAGCCAGTTCATGTATACATAAAGAACTAGAAGATGATGCATTTTCAAGAAAATTCAGGTTTCTACAACGATTACTATTTCGATTTTCAAAAGTTCATGTCTCGTTTCATTTATCTCAATGTTTCTAATGTTTACATTCTATGGCTTTTTAATGAGAAGAAATCCGTTTGTTTTTTGCTTTTGTTATATTTATGTTTTCTCTTACCAAGGGGATGTGGCCGTTAGCTGGTTTTTTGACAAATTCACTTTTCAACTTGACAGCATTTAGGTAAATAGGGTCTGTGTGAAAGTATCATTTAAAATCTGAAACCTAGAAAATTTAATTCTATTTATATACCTTTCGTTTAAATGATTTCTACCGCTGGTAAAGTACAGAGAGACGATCATAGATCAATTAAGAGATTAACTACTAATTTACTTTAGAAATCAATAACAGTGGAAAGGCTCTTCCGGTTGTCAGTCCCAAATGAATCAGAAAAATGAGGCACAGACCTGAATTACCAATGTTATGTAAGGTGTATTCAGTTACCTACTAAAACAGTATTAGTTTTATTTCTTTCCAATTAGAAATTATATATATCAAGGGTTTAAGATGTGGACTCATATTATCTTAAACAAAGAATACTCAGCTGTAAAGCCACTGTCGATATTGAATAGATTTAAATAAAAAAGATATTATGCATTACAACCCCAGCACGTAGTTTAACATTTAAGAATATCCGTACCGTGTCCCTCCATAATAAGTTAGCGACCCCAATAAATGAAACCATCTGGCCGATATTTCTACTTTTCCTGTATGGCTATCGGTATTATTGGACAGGGCGGATATCCGATGTGTACTATCGTCTTGCTGAAAACTTACGAATCCGGGCGATATATATATATATATATATATATTTTTTTTTTGTTTTCCCGGGGTCCTATTATAGATCTGTCTACAACAGATTGTCATAAATCTCGGCATTTCTCGTAGATCCACGTCCAGTATTATTATGGAGTTCGCCGGATCGAACGTCAATGCAGCGGCAGAGAAACTCAGAATGTCTTTAACAGAAATGTGCCAAAAAGGGGTCCAATACCGACCTTACCCACCTATCTAAGAAGGGCATGGAGCCCGTAAAAAAATTCTTCTGTCGAATAAGAATAAAGGGCTTTAAAAGGTTAGGTGAGGGACGTGTCTGGACTCTCGAGTATTGGAGAAGAGTACTCAGGTTCTGGAGGATTTCCACGGTCAAGTTATGAGGCTGGGATGTTGTGGCAGGGGTCGCTCTCTGGCATAATGGAAAGATGGAATTAGTGGTGATTGCTGAAGGACGTCACGATTCTGCCGTGCACACGGTTACCTTAAAGGCAACTTATAACTGCACCTATAAGGCAAACTGAGAGTGGATAAAGAATCAAAACATTCAACTATTTTCCTGGTTAACCCAAAGCTCTGATATGAATTTAATGGAACATCTGTGATAACATCTGAATCATAGGCTATGCACAACTCGTCCACGTACCACCGACACGACGAAATTGAAGAAGCTCTCACATACTGTACGGTGGTAGAATCAATGCCAGACAGGGTAGTGGACATTAAGACTGCAAACGTTGGCTTTATCAAGTATCAACCATAATAAATTTCACTTCAGTACCTTTTTTCCCCACACGTTTTCTCCAGCAAGCTGACAAATTTGAATAACAAAAAATGGCGAAATTGTCATAGCGGGGATATATATCCACATGTGTGTGTGTGTGTGTGACAATTAATGTAATGCATTTAAAATTTCATTCTAAATACCGCTATTAAACCCTTAAGCAGATGTGTCCATCAGTAATTTGAATATTACGTTATAAGATTAGCATTCTGTACTCTGTACATTAGTTTCTCTTTACAAACGAACTTATTAACAAACCGAAGAAACTCTATCTGCGACAAATCTGGCATGTCGCCAAAATGCTAAATATCAGAATTTTACCATATTTTCTTTCATATTTTTGTTGCACCATTAAAGAATGGCGTCTGATGGTAGACTACCGAACTACCGGGGTTGAGGGCCTTGGTTCGAATCCCATTCGGCTTGGCATACATGCATACATCCCCGACACGGGTTTTTCACCAGTTGGCCTAGCGGCTTTCCTCCAACATCTAAAAAGTGACGAGTTCTAGTAACGATTCTTAGAGTACATGTGGCACACGCGGGTATACGGACCGCTGCCCATGAGCCCTCAACAATACCTAAATAACTACTCGCTCGGTTACCGAGGCTAACGCCCATCACCACTGTATTTTTTTTGCTAAAAGGTCGGAAAATCGAAATTAATTCGGAGAAGTAGAAAGTCTGCAGTTGATTTATACCACATGCGAATCGTATTAAACCTTCTTTAGGCTGTCTGACCTCGATGCTGACTGCTGAGGTTCAGCCGAACATTCGGAAGTAACGATAGGTAAAGACGAAAGACGGGAAGCGACGAGTCGGTAGTCTGGCTGCTTGCCGGGAGATAGGGGGCGCTTCTCTCGGCGGTTTTCGGACACACCTGTATCGTACTCTGCGCGCTTCACCCTCGACCAGCCAGTCCACGGAAATTGTCCAACTCCTTGTTTCCTTCGGGTTCTTTTAAGTTCGTATTTTTAAATGGTCGCCGGTTGCAAGTCGATCCAAACGAGATAGGCGTTCATAGTCGATTAATGAAAAATTAAATGCAAATCTGCGGTTGACTACTGGACGCCTAAAGTTGACGGTTCCGGTTCGAATCCCGATCGGGACGAGCTCGGTTTGGCGTATCTTATCGGCATAGTTTCCTCTCGCTCTTCCCTGCCACCCGGCCGCCTGGGTTACCTCTTACTGATGAGAGCCATGGGGAACCATCCCTCTCCTGTTCAGTTCCCAGGTTTAGCGGCTATGATTCGCGAGCAGACAGCAAACACGTGACACTGGACACTTATGCGCCATTTTCCTTTCTTTCTTTTAAAAAAAAAACATACTTTTACTTAATTAAATCTATTTAAGAATCCTCCCTATCTTATTATTATTCAATGTCACGAGGTTAATCGGAAAGGAGAGCAAACGCTACATATTTTTTGAAAAACCTATTATTATTATTATTATTATTATTATTATTATTATTATTATTATTATTAAGATGTAAACAACATCCTTTAAAAAAATTGCAAGACAGAAAGAATGAATCAATAGAAAAGACGAGCTGAATACGTTTAAAATCAAAACGAAGAAAGAGAGAGATGGGAGCTTACCTTGAGCATCATCATCAACAGAAGGTGATGGCCGAGAGAACGTCTGGCACAAGGAAGCTGTTTGCGCGAGGTAATCCATGGGTCGATCTAAGGAAGAGGAAGAATTCGGCCCGACCGACGGGAAAACTGGATTCGCCCACCAACTCGGCTCTCAGAGGACTGACTCATCCAAAACCGGGCGCTCCATCGATCTGTTCTTACACAGCTGAACAATCTGCTAAGAAACGGCGACTGCAGGTAGATGATCTCAGCAACTTTTCTTCCCGCTCTCGGTCTGGTGGTTTTTTGTACTTTCAAAACTTTACAACTTCCCTCCCCCAATTACTGCAGGCAGTGGGAGAGGCCGGCGATTGTCGGGCATCTCATTAGTCGCGTGTGCTCCTTTTGGAGTCTCGGATGAAGACGGACCCGATCTCGCAGAAGATGAGGCACAGGAAACAAAGATTGAGCCCCGGACCACGCAGGCTCCCCTCATCCAGAAATGGTCAAACTGAGCAAGAACTAAGAACTCCTGTAAATAGAAACGAATCGATTTCGCGTAAAAAAAAACATATAACGGAGCCGCAGTCGGCCCAGTCACTTTGAGCCGCGAACCGTCTCACAGAGCGACCGTGACATCATCACTGGTTCCTGTTTACATTGCAATTCCACTGCGCTTACCTTCCGTTAAAGCTAACGTCGAAAAGCATTATCCTCAAAGTGAAAGTAGATACCTGGTATTTGATGCGCACTCATCATCTGACGCTGATTCAGCCTGCAGCCTGAAGCGGGTGTCGTGTTCTGTCCCAGTCCACACCAGCGCCCGAAACTCGGTGCCGGTTAGTATTATTTTATACGAGTGTAGACAGACGGTCAGTCAAATCCTTCCCGCGCAGTGATATTAAAGAAATATGTAATTACACATCCTCCGTGCAGATGTCGAAGAGCATTCCAGCAGCATCAGGTGACAGGCATCTTACCTGCTTATTACCTATGCCGACTTGTATTTCTGAATTCCAACAATCTGCTACAACCCCCTCTTTACAAAACGACGACTATTTCTTCCAACTCGTTTCCCCTGTTTTATTTATTTATTTATTTTATTTTTAATAGATTCATAAAACGTTTGAACTTTTTATTTGTTTTTTTTACGTTTAAACTTAACCGAAGCAGCAACCGTATAAATCGTGTTTATGCCGGCCATTTCTGTACCTGAACAGTTATGGGAATCCAGGGAGTGTACGCGTGCGTGTGCGAGAGAGATATGACGTCACTACACAGAGAGAGGTTAGAGGGAGATGACGTCACTACATAGAGAGAGGGGGGAGATAGTACATCACTACAGAGAGATATGGCGTCACTACATAGAGAGAGGGAGATATGACATCACTACAGAGAGAGATATGACGTCACTACATAGAGAGATGCTAGAGAGATATGACATCACTACATAGAGAGAGGGGGGAGATAGTACATCACTACAGAGAGATATGGCGTCACTACACAGAGAGAGGTTAGAGGGAGATGACGTCACTACATAGAAAGAGGGGGAGATATGACATCACTACAGAGAGATATGACGTCACTACATAGAGAGATGTTAGAGAGATATGACATCACTACATAGAGAGAGGGGGGAGATAGTACATCACTACAGAGAGATATGGCGTCACTACATAGAGAGAGGGAGATATGACATCACTACAGAGAGAGATATGACGTCACTACAGAGAGAGATCTAGAGAGATATGACATCACTACACAGAGAGAGGTTAGAGGGAGATGACGTCACTACATAGAGAGAGGCGGAGATGATGTCACTACATAGAGAGATGTTAGAGAGATATGACATCACTACATAGAGAGAGGGGGAGATATGACATCACTACAGAGAGAGATATGACGTCACTACATAGAGAGATGTTAGAGAGATATGACATCACTACATAGAGAGGGGGAGATATTACATCACTACAGAGAGATATGACGTCACTACATAGAGAGGGGTGAGGGGAGAGAGATAATGTCACTACATAGAGAGAGGGGGAGATATGACATCACTACAGAGAGATATGACGTCACTACATAGAGAGGGGGAGAAATGACATCACTACAGAGAGATATGGCGTCACTACACAGAGAGAGGTTAGAGGGAGATGACGTCACTACATAGAGAGAGGGGGATATGACGTCACTACATAGAGAGAGGAGGAGATGACGTCACTACATAGAGAGAGGGGGATATGACGTCACTACATAGAGAGAGGAGGAGATGACGTCACTACATAGAGAGAGGGGGGAGATGATGTCACTACATAGAGAGAGGAGGGAGATATGACATCACTACAGAGAGATATGACATCACTACATAGAGAGGGGGATATATGACATCACTACAGAGAGAGATATGAGGTCACTACATAGAGAGATGTTAGAGAGATATGAAATCACTACATGAGAGAGGGGGAGATATTACATCACTACAGAGAGATATGACGTCACTACATAGAGAGAGGGGGAGATATGACATCACTACACAGAGAAAGGAGATGACGTCACTACATAGAGAGATGTTAGAGAGATATGACATCACTACATAGAGAGGGGGAGATATTACATCAGTACAGAGAGATATGACGTCACTACATAGAGAGGGGTGAGGGGAGAGAGATGTTAGAGAGATATGACATCACTACATAGAGAGGGGGGAGATATTACATCACTACAGAGAGATATGACGTCACTACATAGAGAGAGGCGGAGATGATGTCACTATATAGAGAGGGGTGAGGGGAGAGAGATGATGTCACTACATAGAGAGAGGGGGAGAGATGACGTCGCTACACAGAGAGAAGGGGGACAGGAAAGAGAGGATAAAGATTATAAGCCATGTAAGTAGAAATAAATACGCCTCTGTACGAAAAATATCTACACTTATTATGTGCAAAATAATTCGAAAATAAAATGTGGATTAAAATAAATCCTCTTTAAATGTAGAAAAGGTAAATTTGGTCCAAGCGGATTAGTTGAAACCATTTTAATACATTCAGCAGCCTACAGGATCTGACAGCATGGAATCAGATGGTGGGTACTGCACGCTCCTGTCTCCACCAGCTGCTGTTCGCGTGGACATCAATCATTACCGGAGGTGTCACGACATTAGCATCGTCTTCAATGATCGAGTTTTTTCGTCTCTTATGGAATATTCAGATTTTATTAGATTGTAGCATCGTTAACACCGACTGCGACCCCCTTTTTTCACATGGGAGATTGCGGGAAACGAGATGAAGTGGATTCAGCTTGCAGGTGTAGGGCTTCAGATACAATTAGAATGAAGTCGTTGGTTTTAAATTTAGAAAAATCAAGCAAACAAAAAGCCCCATAAAAATGTTTAAATGTGAAGGCAAACAGCGATGTATCGACAGCGAAAACAGCGAAGTGCTCGAGGATGTGGCTGGATTCAGCTGACCAACTCGGTAGTTGTTGAAAAAGCTGTTTTCTCAAACAAGACCGGGTCTACACAAGTAACATGGGCATGGAGACGCTAGAACAACTTAATAAAACAATCAAAAAAGAAAAAAAAAGGTGCCATTCGTGTGGGAGGGTTTGTTTACTGAAGTTTCATTCTTGATATTTGTTAATAGAAGCATTAAGCACCAAGACCGGCCGCTCACATGAGCTCACCTCAGTGATAACAACACCAGGACGTTATAATGCTCCGTCTCCGGTGCTTTTGGAATGGCTGTCAATGCATGATTCTTTAAAGCTCGCATTGGTACAAAACAAGGGACTCAACAGTGTTCGTTAGACCTTTAACACCCACAAGGATAATAAGGCAGATCTCTCTAGTCCAGGAATTAACCTTGCTTTAGTTGATGGTAAAAACCGACCATCACTTTGCGCCTGACAGCCCTAACAATGGCTCTCGCGGCATTCACTTCTAGAAGACGAATTATTCTACTGTCTTCATAATAATAATTTACTCGCTAATGAAAAGTAAATCGGCACCAGCAGCATCTTATCTTGTAAACAATTGCCCGAAATCAATGAATTTTTAAGGAACGAATTACTACCAGTGTCGAAACAGCCGAGTCTTCCTCGCTATCCGTGTAATCATTACGGCGATGTTCAACATCACAAAAAGATGTTCCCTTAAATTGCTGCATCTTTCATAAATGATAATACATAAAACATTATTTTACTCTTTATATTGTCAGGTTCTCCAGTTCTGGATTTCTCAAGGCAGCAATACAACATATTTATTTCAGGACTCTGGATTTAAAGATGAAATGTTTTATTTGTCATTATTTTAATAATTCATGGCGAAGAACGAACGGCTCTAATCTCGGGTTGAGCATCAATTTTCCGTCAGTTATAAAGCCATTTGTTGTTAAAGGGTTAAACGAAATTTTCGGTTTCAACTAATAGATAGTTTTTTTTTTCCTCTACTCTCTACCATCAGAAGATACAGGATCATTTTGTACTTGTTAAACTCTTTGCCGGAGCCTTTATGACATGACACTTGCTGCGCACCTCGAATGCTCACGTATACACGGACTCCCTCTGGCGGCTACTTTCGTCTCTGATCATCAGTAGCTCGTTAAAAGGTAAAAGCAGCAGGAATACAGTCGATCTGGTGAAAGTTTCCGGACTTTCGTTAGCCGGGTTCGCGTCCAGAGGACCAGCCGTACAGTTCAGTAGAAGGCCTCAGGTAACTGAACTTACATAAATTATTGAACTTTTACCGGAACATGAAAGTGGTTAGGTCCAGAATGATGCTAGAAATCGAGAGATGGTCACTGACGTATGGGGAATTTTCGGTCTAGTCAGCTTTAATTATTTTAAGAATCGGCCAGAATCCCCTTTTAGCCAATAGGGATGAAACGCTTTGAAGGGTCTGGTCAGGGAACAGGCCTTCAGTATTGGCGAAGGTCTGAAATCCTCACCTGTATAAAACAATGAAGACCTTCAATCTCGACGTCTTCATCCCACGGCCAAATATGGAGGCGAGAGTATCGTGGTATGGGCTGCTACTGGTATGGTGGAAAGACAGAGTTTGAGATTATTAAAAGGTGCCTTAATTCTGCCGAGTAAATTTATTGCTATTTTGAAGACGCACCTTCTATTGTACCAACAAGATATACTTGGAGAATGGCGCTACAGGCGACACCTACCGTATTATCACAGCATGGATGAAGAATCTCGGCAACCAATTATTTCCCTTGGTACCCCGGAAGTTTTATATGAAGATGATCGACCGCCCGTGAGAGCATCTGGATCATCAGCTGAGGGAACCCCGTTCACGTCCCTCCAAAATGATGGAGATGAAATAAACTTTCGCAGGAATATGAAGAATCCTGGACTAGACAATGATGCGAAATTTGGTTGATCCAATATCAAACGGGAGTATAGGTTCTTCACACCCCAAAAAGTCGATCGACCAAGTACAGACATGAGAACTTTCCGTTTTCACATCAAAGTGATCTTGTCGTAATAATAACAACAGGTGAAAAATTATTATGGCTGGGCAGTGTAGCTGGATCTTCTCTATTTCTTAATGAAGCTGTGTTTGTGAAAGGTTGAGTATCTGCCGATATAAAACGCTCTCCAGCACAAAGTTACGCAGTTATCTGTTCCAGACAAAAAAAAAAAAAAAAAACTGGCTTTTTACTTTAAATCTGTAATAACCGACAAAGTACCAAGAAACTTTCTTTCGTGTTAATTGTTATGTAAATTAAAGATGTTGGTTAGGTTCTTTATGCCAGTCACTGAAGATGAGTTTTAGTCTAGTGCGGGCCAGAGCAAAGTGTTTCTGATAATTTCTCAGCCATTTCGATTTAAAATTATGCAAAGCAACTTAATAAAATCCAATTCGAAAATAAAGTGAAAAGTTCCAGCTTTCAGATTTTTCTGTGAAAGTGACCTGTGTTCATAATTTATCCAGTTTTTAAAGTTCGAACTAAGATCGTCATTTTCACTGGGTTTTGGAGAAATTTATCCTAAATAATAATAATAATAATAATAATAATAATATAATAATAATAATAATAATAATAATAATAATAATAATAATAATAATAATAATAATAACAACAACAACAACAACAACAACAACAACAACAACAAACAACAACAACAACAACAACAACAACAATAATAATAATAATAATAATAATAAGAATAATAATAATAATAATAATAATAATAATAATAATAATAATAATAATGTGTTTATTCTTTGGATAGAGAAAGAAAAATCAAGTTGTGTAACACTTAAAAGTAGAAAAGTAAAGCAAAATTAGTCTATGAACCAATTAAGGAGATCTGTAAATTAGCATATTCCACCCCTACCCCTTACAAACTTTATAAATATTTTCTCGTTTCGTTTGTAATAGTTGGGTGTTTCAAAATCCGTTGGTTAGATTGAAGAAGTTTTCTGACCAAACACAAGAATTATGGTTGTAATGGAGCCTCTCGATGTCTCAGAGTAACAGAACTGTCGCGGTGGCTACCTAATCCGAAATCAGCCCAACAACAGTGGCGTAGCGGTTCTGGCGAATGCGGTTCCGAGGCAAATCAACTTGGCAGCAAGATTCAAGCTTGCAAGGTGCCGCAAACAGATGCACATTCAGGATGACCACCGACATTACACTGTCTGAGAAACAGGAACAATCATCGTCATGGCCAAGGGCTGAAGAGCTCTGTCGTCTGCTTGTCGGCCATGATGATGCCATGTCTAACGTGGATGCTCATTTTTAAAGAGTTTATCTAGTGTAAGGATGTAATTATTACTGAAAACACCGCTGGTTAAGCAGCAAAACAAATCTGTTTTTAAGTGCAATTACAGCACTCAGGTTTTCGTGCTTAAAGAAAAAGAAAGTCGACAATAATAAAAAAATTAACTAATGTTATAGCTTGTCAAAACTGATAAGAAATTATTAATCTGTTTATTTCAAAACGGAAGTTTTTTAAAGAGAGCGCTTTTCCATATAAGCAGCTAATTGTGATGAATTGATTTAGTTTCTGTCCCGTGACAAGAAGATAAGAAAGAGTAAAGAGTAAATAAAACAATTCAAAATAATCGGATCGGATCGGAGAGAGAGATTAGCAGCGAAAGCTTCAAATAAAAAAGTAATCACAGCCGGGTGTAATGAGATGGTGTAAAATAAAACTATTACTCTTATTATTGGATGCACTTATTTTCGATTGTTGTAGGCGTTTACACAAGTGGCTGAAGTTCGTTGCCACTTTAGTCAACCGCGCCAACGGGCACGTGCGCATTACCTAATATATGGTCGCCGCCCCTAGTAGCTGAAGATGGCCGTTCACAGATTTCCCTCGATTAACCGAGTAGGAAGAAGCTCCTGCCCTCACACTGACCTCGGGTTTGGGGAAGTAACTGCAAACAGCTTTGTCGCTTTAATGGAGATATTTCCTTGGATATCTAGGGGGCAATAAATGCTGATATAATTCAACACTTAAGCTTAAATAAAATGAAAATGAAGTTAAACAGCAGGGTGACTAAATGCCAACAGTTATTAAAACAAATTAAAGACAATCTTTTTAAAAAGTAGACTTCTGTTGAATTCCACAATTTTTCTGAGGCTTTGAGAGAATAGGAAATATGAGATAATTACATTTAAATCTTTGTTTTAAAACAATTACCAATATTCTTATTAATAGCTACAAAGTTGGGTTTTAATTAAGCTACACAGTCGACATAATACACAGGTAGATAATTAACCCTCTGTATACTATTTTTTATCACTCTTCACACCTGCATCACGCAGCAAAGGCTGAGCCCGAGTTAATATAACTCTTTGTAATAACAAATTTGTAAGTGGATCGAACCTCAAGTGTCCACATCACAGATACGCTGACTAAATACACGGCCGGTTTAACTAGCGCTGATGGTGTGGTATACGGAGGGTTAAATAAACCTAAGTTTTTTTAATGTAAAAACCGAGGTTTTCTAGATTTATTTGCTCGTTGGGTGGTCGGCAAAAACTGTCCCGTGGCTTCCTTTTCTAGAAACTATGCGACTGCGATGGAAAATTTAAGTTGGACCGAAAAGGGAAATCGTCTCGGGTGTTTAAGGTGCCTGTATTTATGCTGCAGCAACAAATAATTTCCTAAATAAATGATGAAAAAGCCCGCGTCAGTTTCATTTGGATTTGATTCTTCCTCGGGGTAGTTAGTATTACACCACCAGCCCTCTGGTTTATCATGCCTACGTATCTCCAGGGTGGGGCTGCTAATACAATTTTAAAAAGTATATCAAAATACTTTGTTCTGCCATCTTTGTTATTATTATTATTTCCGACTTTAACAAAAATTATTTCGGTTGTTTGATGAGATACCCATCGACCGGCGGCCCCGTGGTAGACTACTGGAGCGGTTGGGGTTAGGGTCCGAGTTCGAATCCCAGTCATGGTTGGCTAGATTTCGCGTACTTCCCCAGTACGTTTTCTTTACCAACCACACACATTTGTGCTCTCCCCTTCCCCTACTACATCTAAAAACCGGAATTATCCAGAAGACACTTCCGGTGGCTCGCAGCTCCTTGGCCACCGTTCAGGAGCCCCACACGATTCCTGGGTAACTTACTTGGTGAGCACGAGGCTGATACTCCATCCAGATCAGGCGACAGAGAGAAGCCATTGAGCGGTGAACGCCCCCTGGCGCTAAGTGGCTTCTGGTTGCCTAGAAGCCCAGCATCCTTCTTTACGACAACCTTTCCTTTTAACCTCTTTAATTGCCTTTCTCGTGATTCTCGGTTGAAAATTGGCCTGGTCACGAGCGGAAGCCAGGTGAGGGGAGTAAACGCAACTGCCCCCCCCCCCCCCCCCCGTGTAGACGGGGGTTTATGTTATCTCACCTGACGGACTGACTGCATGGCCGCCAGCTGGCCGGTGTCTTCGGAATACCGACTGACCGGCCACCGAGTAACCCTCAAATCACCTTTGTGCGCGTAACCATAAAGAGAGTTGGGGTTAGATTATTAATGTAGCAGGTACTACGTGAACTGATTTCCTTTATTTTTAGCCATGCAAACGACGCGCTAGGGACTAGAGACAAGGGAGGTAATCCTCGTGACAGCTCAGCAACAGTACAAGGCGCACATTCCCTTGGAAAACTCGCAGCAGATCTGACATCTTCCGTACGCTTCAAACAGGCAGAAGCCATCAGTGGTGCAGCATCAGGAAATAAATTTAGAAATCAGTGATAAGTAAATAAATTTAAAATTGTCATCACCAGTTATCAGAAGTCAAGGTAAAAAGGTACCAGTTATTGACAGTTCGTTAAATAACTTCTCAAGGACAACGTCGAGTATTATATCGTTATTTATATTGGTAATGCTTCCAAATATTTCTGAACTACTGCACAAGGATGCTAAAGACAATCCAAGTTGGTAAATTATCGATCTTAATCTATATTTGCCTACAACAATTAGAATTACGTTTGTTGGCACAAATTCCCCTAAGGCGATCGATCATACTTTCTTTTAGCCACTGAAATTTAAAAAAAAAAAACTTTGCTGCAGTCATCCACTTTTTTAAAATTTTCTTCTTACTTTTTATTTCAGGTTGATAAGCAGCCTTAATAAATGGTACTTTTGGAGATCTGAAAAGGTAGAAGCCACGCACCGTGTGGCTAACACATCAGTACAATTGCAAATCTAAAAGCCATTAAAGACGCGGGATACAGCACTTTAGTCTAAATCACCTTGGTCTACAAACTCTTTAGTCTAAAAGCACTTAGGGCTAAAGGCGCAATAGTCTACAAGCATTTGATCTAATTTGAAATTATTTTAAACACAATGGCTGAATAGGAGTTAATCACAGTGCAGGGGTAATATTGTTAAAGCAGGGCTTGTGTGTATCTGGCAAAGCTTCTGGCAAACTGTGTTTTATGACTAATGACAATTGCTGAATACGACTCAACCAGAGTAGAAGGGTAATTGTCATCAAATCGTGACTTGGTATACTGACCACTGCATTTTCAACTCAGTTATTTAATTCATCTAGAACAGAAAGTAGCAAATAAGGAATATTTTACTTTAGTGAATTTTGTGATCTTATTTTTTTACAAAAGAACATATTTCCATATCAAGTGAATGGCACGTGACCCGACTCGGCACTTGATTATGCCTTTATTTGCTCCCAGTTTTGATTGATTTTATTCTATAAAAATAAATACAATTATATAATCTATGAAATAAATACACACATCCTTTTGTGATCAACATTTAGCACACCATATTTGGAGTGATTTTAGACAAAAATGCTTTAGACGATTGTACCTACACCAACACACACGCGCGCGCATGCATGCATTTTCAGAATTACCTGCCGTGCATCAAACACTTTACCTAGGACACAGTTGTGCAGGAAGTAAAAACTCAGGGGTCTCACTACGGCAAGCGGAAGTTGGGCCCGATGCAGTTTAGATTACATCGTTAATAAAAACAATTCCAACGACTGCGTGGATTTATCGTGTGTAAGAGGATCACAGGGCCGAGTATCGCTCAATCCCTGACCGCCAGTGGCTTACACGGAGCCGGCGGTGTGGCAGGACACACCTGAGCGAAGTCTGTCGCTATTGTTCCAACGGTTTGCAAACATTGTCAACTGAAGGAGGTTCGCTTCATGTTGGGAACTCTTAGTAAACTTGGGATTTTTAAATAGAAATATTTCCTCGAGAGAAACAACCGATTATAAAATGTCCGAGCAAGAGGTAAATATGCACAATCCATTAGGGATCTGGACCTGGTTCCCTCATCCATCGCATCTCAATCAACCAACTGCTGTCCCGACCCTGAAGTATAAGAAGAAAAAAAGTATTTTCCACATCCAACAACAAAATAACCTGGTCTCTTTATTCGAGGCGTTTTCTCTTTAAGGCCTCGAGGTGAGACAGTAAAACTGCCGACCTATTTCATGTTCTCTTCTGTTGGTAACGTTGCCTTTCTCCATATCATCAAATCCCGGATCTGCTACTGAAGAATAATAACTTTCACTTTCTCTACTGCTCCATGATGTCATTAAGTTTTGAAGAAATTAGCATAGATTTTCTTCAAGATAACAGAAAATAAAGCTGTAAGAAAACATATTATTGCCAAACAAAATACTATTTTAAATTTTATTATATTAGAATGGACTTTACTCTCAATTTATATATTAATGAACACAATATTTCTGCTGGCGCGGGTTTGGTCAGGGTTAAAGATTTGAACTAATTCTCAACCTTATCTTTCCTTTTAAAAGATAACCTTTACAAACTTTTACGCTCTACCGACATAAATTAGGCTCGCCGGCATCAATTTATTTGCATATCAAAAAACATAGTGCTAAAGATAATTACAAACATAAAGAATTTAATAGATTAAATGATAACATTAGAAGGATTAGAAAAAGTTACTGTTTCTTTCTGCAACGTTTTTGCATTTATCGTAGAACACGAATTATGGAAAGTAAAGTACATGGTAAGGTTTACCTTGTGAGGTGTTCCTTTCTCCTCCCTAACCACAGCCCAAGGGCTTCCAGCAGTACCCGGATAACTCACTCGGTCTTTAAGGCCCCCTCTCAACACTTCGAACCAGAGCAGGGTCCGCAAGGCAAGCAAAACAGGTGTCGTTCTCCTGTTTGCTATGCTCTTTCCAATAATAATAATAATAATCAGCTAATATCCACATCCAGTTGAATCTGGGTGTTTCGACAGTGAACACATGACAGTCTGTTGCGATCCTTCGATGTACCTGGGCAGCCTCTGGACCACAGCAATTCCAAGCTTACATTGTGTGACATCAGTGGCTCTCCCAACCTTTTAAATGTTACTCTCCTCTCGCTTGGGTTCTTAGTTTCTAATTTAACATTTCGTCAGCATACCATACATCCAGTGATCTGCTTTACTAAAATTAATTTTAGTTAAATTTTTACAGTCACGTTACTGAAATACGTATTTAGTTACTTTAACCTTCCCAGATCGGTGTTAATTTATTAGCACTCTGATGAGGAATGCAATATAACACCAACGACACCAGTCACCCGGGTCCTTCTAATAATGTCACTTAGTGCCTTAGGTATTACTGCAAAACAAATATATTTGACGCAGAGAATTTTAATCCAATGTGTTGCGAAGACAAATTGGCTAAGCAAGGAAACTTCTGTATTTTTAAGTCCGAGCAAGAAAAACTGATTCCAACCACCTCAAGTGATCGATATACCGGTTAGCAGCCGCGCCACAAGAGATGGTCTAAAGTATAAAATGTCCTACAGCCCCAACATCCATTAGCGAACGTAAGAGATTTACCAAAACTTCCACCACAGTTAAAATCTCCGTATTTGCGGTGTTGTAAGACACCCCACCAACCGGTCCTGACTTCCCACTTGACCAGTTTCCGGGGAGAAGCGAAGTGTGAATGGTCTCCCAACCAGGGACATCATTAGCAACTCTATTCTAAGAAAAGGGTGGCTCGATGGCTGGCTTACTGGACTGCAGTTCGAGTGCCAGTCGGGACAGACTCGGTTTGTCATATCGCTAGCATCGACCCCCCCTTTTTACCGGCTCGCTAGATGGGTTTTCTCCCACATCCAAACCTAAAAGCCTCTAGTAGCATTTTGTCAACACAATCTTCAGCTGTGTGATGTAGAATAACGAACTAATTTCTCCATTTTTGTTCTTTTTGAAACCTCACCTGTGCTAATTAATATTCATAAGCCCGACCTGAATACTCACCACGCGCGCGCCTTCTGTTTGGGTATGGCTGTCTTGTCTACTTCCTCGCTTGGACGCTAAGAGAAGGAGAAAATGTTCCGTTTTATTTGCGGTTGCTCGCCCGTAGACATCAGACTTTGCAGATGGCAGCGCGAACGTTTCGACCACGTAGCTCTGTACCTACACTGGCTATTCGCAGCCTGTAAGTCCGCACTGGCGCTTTTCGTGGGCGTAACGGGGCTCTGGACTGACGTCCATATGTGAGTTGTACGGAGCCGACCCCAGGCCGTTTCCTTGTAGATATCCTACACCTATACTGACATGGCTGATGACTGGTGACTTATCGGCTGCATCACCACTGTCAAAAGAAAAGAAAGATCAGCCATGTAAACTTCCGGTCTTTAACAACTTTTATTCGTCAGCACTCTCAGTACCGCCTATGGACGAGAAAGATGCATTTTCGTCTGATCTAATAGAGTTTCCACCATAAATTTTTCCCGTTTCCGAAGATTTAATGTATCACCGCCACAAAGCTCGTTTGTTCTCCAGTGTCAGACTAATTGGCGCTGACGCTGCACACGGGGTCAGTTTGACCATTTCTGCCAGTAACAGCTAATTTCGGAGGTCGATCGCATAGAACAAATCCACAACTCGATATTATTTTTGAAATATTACGCCTCTGCGCGTCAAAAAGAACTGAGCTAAATTAGACAACATAAATATTATTACCGACGGAGACGCTGAATTAATCAGTTGTGGGGTTTGTTTTTATCTTGTGAAATAAATTAATTCGAGTTTGGCGACTAGAAGAAGATTTCGTACAGTAAAAGATGTTTGCCCCAGGCCCTGGTAAAGCGATGACAATTAAATAGCGGAAAAGGTGGCAACTGGGACCAGTTTTATCTGTATAGAGATCAGCATTGTTCTGATGGTGGGAAGCTTCGAACCAGTGGTTGCCTCTTATGGTTAGCAATGAAATCCACAATAACTTAATGTTTCTAGTAGAGAACTTGAGCAGTTGTTTTAGTTGCCATTGCGGTCCGCGCCCACCCCCGGGTGGTCACACACGAGTCACTTGGCAGAGGAGATCCTGAAGGGAATCCACCCAGCGCACGATGACGTATGGCGTGTAAAAAAAAAATTAAACTGGGGAAATGAATTTATGAATATTCCTGAATTATTGATTAGTTTACGTGGATTAAAATAAATCAGCTTCTACTTTCATTCCTTTCTGGAGCACAGAATGGTTTTCGAACCACTAAATATTCTACTCATGCATGTAGAAAAGAGATGATTTGGTTCAGCGATGAGACAAGATTGGCTTTCGTCTCCAAGCAACCGCAAGAAATTCGAGTTGTTGACGCTGCAACTTTGCTTCGCTGTGCATTATTAACGCTAAACTTATTACCTCGGTAAAAAGTCAGATCTTTTCGAAACCACCGACAATACACCATTCCCTCCCCCGAGAAACGTGATTTTAGCCGAATTTCTTAAATTTTGTTCAAAGGAAATAAAAAAATTGCAATGTAGAAAGAATGTTTTACACAAGGAACCCAGGCATAAAGAAATCGGTTATATAATCCCGTGGTTAGGGTAGGTGACGAGCTGTTATAAAATCTAAGGATTAAAGATGGATTTGGCCAGACGTAAAGAAAGTGGTAAGCGGTGGCTGGTAGTAGGAACGACTCTACTACCACTATGTTAAAACATGGCGCCAAAGTCCCGAAAGATTAGCGATTACTTCTCGTTTGCCTGGCTAAATGACCTGATATTCGCGATCTCTTTGGTGTAAAATCGTCAAGAAGCTTTTCCATCCTAAGCACATCTATTTTGGTCGAGACTGAAATACAAATCTCTCTCTCTCTCTCTCCTGCATGTTTTTTTTTTGTTGTTTTTCATTCAAGTAAGCAGCGTGGTCGGAAAAGTAGGAGCCCGAGGCCGTCAGACATTTCTGAGCCCTAGAGAATGCGAACGAAAATTGTCTCGTGGATTAAGGTGCTCGTCGCTTTCGGGAATAACGCAGTGAAAGTTACGAACCGGTTTCCGGATTTGTTGTTGAGAGAAATGAAAGTAGAAAGTAAGACTTCATTATCGTAGGTAATTCGATCGTGAGGCGACTGGGTGGGTCTGCGCGGAGAGACCGAAGGAAATTGGACGCATGTGTGCTATCCAGAAGCCAGGATAAATGATACAGCCGATCAGATTAGCGACATCGTCGGAGGATGAAACAAAGCTGTTGTAATGATGATTCATGTGGGAACAAATGATATACAGCCAGCCACACTGACGAAATGATGGATAAGTACCGGAAAATTATTCGCAAACTGAAGAATGCCAAATGAGGGGATTTTAGTATCTGGCATTCTTTCCCAGCATGGAAGAATTTAGTTTAATTTTGTATTCTTTCGATCCCTTTACAGGTAAGTCTTTGTACCAAGAGGATGGAATCTCAGAGGGGGGACGGCAGAAATACTTGGCCTCGACCAGATTGGTGATAAGATGCTAACTTTTAAGTTGATTGAGGATGCGGCAAAGAGAAACCATTTTATCGGAGCGGAAGAATGTTTTAATCTTAAAAGGGAAGAGGATGAGGAGTTGAATCCAATGAATCACGGGATCTGAACGGCAAAAATATAGGGGGGAATCAAACCCGGAAATTGCTTGCATTTTCTAGCTGCTGCCGTCTATCGCATTCCTAGTTGTACAGATGTTTTCTGGTTTAAAATAAATTCAGGGCTGCACGAACCAGAAATCAAATTAGTTCATAAAACTGGGCACTTGTTGCTCAGCTTTAAATACACTGATGTTGCACGCGGTTCCCTCTTAATCAGTGATTTACCTACCACGGACAAACCCCTCTCCCCTGCCGGACTTTGCTCTGGTGACCGCGGCTCTGAGCGTAAATCCCACTTCACAAGAACCACACGGCAGCTGAAGGAAGCTGCGAGGTTTTTCTTCAGAATGCTAACTTACGACCTTAGAAACGTGCGTGGCATCAGTGAACTGGGACCCGCTTCTACCTGTTGACAGTGATGTAAACAGAGACTCTTGTGACTTTTTGTCTTCTTTTTTTGAAGGAATTTTTACAGAGAGTCAGTTCCTATTAGAGTGATCAATGAAAGGTGGCGGAACATGCGAGATGGATTGAATGTTTACCGTTTTGCATGAAATGTTCCCTGAGAATAAATTATCTGTTATCAGATGCAAACTGAAACGTTTGTACCGGAAGAAGACAGTGGGGCCCTTTAAGTACACCGCGAGTAATACAGTTCGTGGTCAAGAAACAGCCTATGTACTATAATATTTATTTCGCTAGCGTCTTTACTAGAGAACGCTACGAGTTAATTTCTCAGCCAAAAGCTTTTCGATGTGTCATTTATGTTACTGTTAGGTGAGAGAAGTACGAACATCGATTAGCCAGACACAGCAAAGGACCGGATTGAATCCACCATATATTATTATCATAACTAATCCATGAAAAGATATGCTACTATATATATATAAATGTGGTAGAGATTAACGACAGTGAAGCTTGAATGGTGCAGGCTGCCAGAGGGTACATTCTTTATCTTTGGAAAATTGATACCAGATACTTACACAAGAAGAATCGCTGGTGGTAAATGATAATACATCGAAAAGTTACAAACAACACGTGCCTGAAAATCAATCAAGTTTTAAGAATGTTAAATCGTACTATGTTAAAATCTCAGAAATCCTTATTTCTCTGTATTGATTACACATTTTTTTTTCGGTATGCAGTTAGGCTTGATTCAAATTATTTAAAGGATGTTCGACTATAGGCAAACTTACACTTCTCGACTTTCTTTGGTTTCAAATTATTATTATAGTTTTGATCAGAAATGGTCAATAATTAAACCGAATCCCGGTGTGTATTTATTATAACGAAACTTACACGAACTGCGCTGAAATCGGATAGAAGCATTTTGATTGAAGGTAGTGTGCTTGATACATTTAAAAATAAAATCTGAAAAGCAGGGAACCTGCTTCAAATTCTTTAGTAAAGCTCGATCTCGATAATCATCTTTTGCGATTTACTGAATAAAAATACAACAATCCCATTGTGAACAAGAACACTATATGCTGATTGGTATCCAATTTTTTCAATGTGATACTGCTATATGGCAGAATGTTTAAACTTTTGTCCGCTAACTGTAAGTCCCATATAATTACAAATTCTCCGCATCCAGACCATTTGGCAGCTGCGTTAGGAAATGAGACCTTCAGACTTCAGACTCTGAGCTTCTTGCACATTTAGATTGATGATGTCTTAGTACTTCTAAAGAGTGCGGTAAAATGACAAAACTCAAGAAATCTGTCTTCCGAATTCTTGTGGATAGTTTTTTTTTTTTTAAATTAATTTTACACAGCTTTGTGTGTACCTCACAAGCATTAAAAATAATAATAAAATTTAGAAAAAAAATTGGATTTCATGCGTAATTTATGGTAGGTTTTATTCCATCTTTACAGTTGTGGCATTAGCGGTCACAGATCCCATAATGATTTCCAAGATGAAACGCTTCTCGTTCCGAAAGTCTGACGATGATTAACCCAAACTATTCTTTTCCTTGTCCTCGTGGTTCTGATTTACAATCTTAAGTATCTACAAGTTTTCTTGCCTCAGTATTCGTAAGTTTGAAGGTCATTTCTGATCTGTCCGATGAAGCCAAAAAGTGAGTCGTACAGAACGGAAATCGAACACAGGTCTATTTTCACTAGATGCGGACCTTTACCAGTAGCACTGATTCTTTGAAGAATGTCCCACCACTCTAAAGTCTTAGGAACTCCAATTTCCAGACTGGTGATTGCAGCTTCCTGTTGAGCAGCTTTTCGGTTTCCAATATTTCGTTTAAAGGATCTTGACAGCACTGTAGCCAAAATCGTAAAGCCTCAGTAGTATGACAGAGTCAGCGTTCATCTTTAAAAGGAACAAAAACTAATCATTCCCTCAAGACTTTTGGCCCTGGAGAGATGTCTTGTTTATGTATATGTTAATCCGACCCTATGCTCACAACTTGGAGCAGGTTCAAAGACAAATCATTAGAATGATTAGCACCACATGTAGGCATAGTTATAAGAAGTTATTTTTGCAGTTCTACATATGTTCGGGTAGAATAGTGCCAACTCTGGGAGCATTTGTTGGACATCTTTTCTATATGGGGGAGTTCGCGTAAGAGAATGCAATCAGAATTTTAGTTAGCTCGACATTCTTGTGTAAGCCATTTACAAGAATACGTCGTCTCAGAGGCCACACGCGCTTTGCTGTATACAATAATGTAAATATTAAGGTGGTGATATACACGCATTTCACAGGCAAGGAAATAAAAACAGGAGAGTTGAAGATGATAAACCAAATATTTTTAGAAATTTAACACCGGATAAGAACAGTTTAGCCCACTGTAAGAACTGCAAGCGGCCAATTTCGAAACAACTTTCGACATCGTAACAATAGACATTAAAAATAAGTGAGGAAAAGCTGAAAAGAAGCTGGTTAATAGGGTAACCTTCACTCTACTGGCCCCGTAAAAACTGTCAATATATATTTTTTAAAAATTCAGCCAAGGAATTCTTAACAAATCCGAGAAGAAAAACAAACATACGAACAGCGAGAACAAGACAGCTAAGAGCAAATAACAGATTAGTATTTTTAAAAATCTGTTTCTCTAAAATTAAAGCAAATGTTCTTGGATTCTGTATTGGATTTTTTATATACGTGACAAAAAGTCTTTTGTAATAATAATAATAATAATAATAATAATAATAATAATAATAATAATAATAATAATAATAATAATAAAGTACGTAGAGCATATTTTCCTTTTTGTTTTAAATTTACTTACTTCTATTGAATAGGAATTTCGTCTCTAAATATGAGAGAGAGAGAGAGAGAGAGAGAGAGAGAGATGGAGAGAGCGAGAGAGACTGACTACGGCCATGTGGGTTCTGCGAAGGTTTACTTAGTGAAGTCGGAAATTTTCGTGACGCCAGTTGGCAGCGCTTCCTAGCGGACAACCGCAGTACACTTCCTCACCAGCATTGTCTCCCTTGTAGACATGGGTTTACAATAAAAAATAATGTCCACTGTAGTAAGAATATTCATTATGTTTTGCAGTTTCCTTTAAAAGAAAAGAACAAACTGACTCTCCCCGCAGCAGGACTCGTGTTCTCTGAAGGTGGAACAACAGCCGACCACTTCCAACTTCTGTTGCTTTTTTTTCTAACAGCGGGTGTCTAAAGATCTCCGTCTAGCGCTGCAACTTTAGCAGTCCTTTTGTTTCAGGTAACCAGAGGATGAACAGAAACCGAGGCAGGAAATCGGGAATCACCTGAAAAATCTGGTCTCGAGTAAATAAAAAGGAAATGCAATCAGTGTAAACGGGAATAATCCGCTTGGTGGAGCCCCGCCTGTCATTGGAGCATATCGAAAGTATATCAGAAATGCATAAGCAAAACTGTTATCGTTTATTCCTCATTCGAACGAAACCACCTGGTTTCGGATAACTGTCGTTAACCGGCTGCTGTCCAGTTTACGAGCAATACCTGTACTAACGTTATCTCATTTATTAGCCAAACATGCATCGCACTTAATGAGTACCGCGAGTAAACTGAACCACGTGGGGCGAGCGTATAAGTTCATGGACCGAGAGGTTACCTCCGTGGTTGGCGCTGACTCGGAACGTCAGGTGCTGGCCGTGTTTGCACCTGTGCCATTATCTACAGCGCCTTTAAACTTTCTCGTCAAAAGGAAATACAGTAAAATAGTAGCAGAGCTGGCAGAATTTCTCAACCTCTCTGTTTGGAAGCCGGGCTTTGCGCATCTGATCTCGCCAGGAAAGTTGTCTCAAAATAGAAAAGAAAACCTTTACTTTGGGGGAACTTTCCTACCCCGGTGCGAAAGATGAGAAAAGTTATGAAGAAATTCCGAACAAACACCGGATATCGTAAAGTTTGGAACCAGTCGTAATTCCGTGTTTAAGACGGCCACCGACTGATTTCGCCAGTTTGAATGCTTTCCTCTGTTTATTTATTCAAACTTTCGAGAGACGCGGACTGTAGTTCTCAGGGCTCAAACACTTAATGTTTAATTAAACCTTTCTAACGTAACTTCAGATTCTGGCTTCTGTATCTTTCAATGAGGTAGGTCCCTTTGTTTTCGCTAAGGCTCCCTTTTCGGTCATCAGATTTCCATTAGTCGATGTGCCGAACGATGGTGTTTCAGAAGAAAGGCAATCCTGCTAGAAAATCATAGTACCACGGTTTTCCGCTAGGAGGCGCCACGCGGAAGCCGGTACTTCCTTCTTCAGCAGAGAAATCCCTATTAAATCTTTTGAATTTTAGATGCGGACGGAAACCGGAGGAAACTAGCATGGATGGCTGGCTGGCTGGCTGGTAAAGAGGAAGGAGAAAAACCCCATGCATGAAAAGTAGGCTTCCGGTTGTTCTTCCTGTCGTCTGCGCCACGTACAGTAAAATCCATGACGACATCTCAGAGGCTGACAAAAGCGGTCGTTGTAGACAGGTGGTCATTACTCATCACAATCTTATATCAAGAGATGAAGAAGTAGCGATCGTTCATTTACGTTCCACTTTACCATAGCATATTCTAATTAATCGAATATCTATTTTTAAAAGAATTTAATTATTAATGAGATGCAAAAATGTTAAATAATATCTACAGTTGACCTCCGTATGATCGCCAGTTTCCGTACGTAGAGAACACGGAAATCACCACGTAATGGTAGAATATTGTGAGCAACAAACCCCTGGAAGCTCAAGTTAAACACACACTAAGTAAAACAATAAATAAAGGCAGAAATTTATGCAAAACATTTTGGTTTGTTGTTGTTTTTTTCAAGGAAAGTACGTAAAAGATAACGAAGTAATTAAGAAGTGACAGTGATAGTCGCTTTAAAAATGATTTAGATTCCTCCGTGAGCGCAGTAAATAATACGGTACAGCAGATGGAACCGCTCACAACTGTTTCTTTCTCTTTCTCTAGCTGCGAACGGAAAATAATCACCGCCAGCCGGCCTGCACACAGCCCCTGGGTGATCTTCTCGCTCCCTTATTGAGCTGGCAAATGTAAAACAGCTTCCTTTATCTTCAAACCAACCTCTCGAGCCTCGACCAAGTGCCACCGGTTAGTTAAGTGGGGCAAGATGTCGAAGTTTTTATCTATATATATATGTATGTATATGTGTGTGTTTACATATTAAAAACAGGTGCCATGAAGACCCCTAAATATACTAATGCTCGCTACTCCTTTCACATCCAACACAAACGTAGGACTTCTGCTCTACCTTTTCGAACATTGCATCGTGGAATTTTAAAATCTCGCTCACCTTTCGCTGGTTTATTGTTTTAAAAAGTGTAAAAACCCTCCATCTGTCACCTTCTTTCCCGCCTCGCTCCGAACAGCTATCGAAACCTCAGGTGAGAATGACTTCATACAGTCATCAGGCATGTGTAGGTATAGGCGCTCTATGTGCTGATTTAAAGGGACCAAAATCCAACGTGCGACGGTTAAATTGGTCTACCTTCCGCTGTCTCTCTCTGTGTCCCTCCTAAAGCCACCCTAATCCGACACATCTTTGATGCGACCTGATAGAAAAAGGTTAAGTTTTAAATTTAAAGCATAGATATGGACGTTTGCTGATTTGTACCTGAAACTGGGAGCGTTGTAGAATAGCTTCATTCGATGCACAGGGTGTTTTCTAGACTGACTGCACAAAAAAGCCGGTATGTCTGTGGCTGTAACATCCGTCTGCGCAGACGGTTACAACCTGAACAACCGCTCTCTCCCCCTGGCCCAGTCTCCCTCATCTCCAGATGTTTAAAAACAAGAAAAACACTTTACTGGGTGCATTTTTGCACAACTAAATATTTTCGAGAGGAATTCGCCAAAGAATTTCTGCGACGAAAATATTTGCATTGGGACTTGAGGACGATTTATGAGATTTTAAATATTTTCCTAAAAAAATTAAATCTGTCTTATTTGTTAAATTCATTTTTAAAATATCTCGAACAGCCCCTAGAGTCTTAGAGTAGAACAATACACACAAAGAAATCTTTTTAAACAATTAATTTTGAGAATATGAGCCGGACATTTTACACTTTGTTTTCGAAAATTATTGTTGTTTTTTTTAAAATAAAATTGGCATAAAAACCTCATGAAAGTAGTTTTTTTAATATAACGGAAGCAAGTGAAACTTTAATGTCGTCTGTTCTTAAGCAATCACAACCGGTTCTTAAAGATGAAAAAATAAAAATAATATACGTTAAAAGTCCAGCGGATGTTAAGTTGGAGAGAACGCTAAATGTTATAGGAGAAATAAGATAGATGTGGAAGTTGTGAATTCTTCTTTTGATGGTCAAGTTTTTGATTTAAAGCTCCCGGCGCCAAAACTTAAATGTACAGATTTTTCAGCACATTTAAGACCACGGGTAAAACAGGTGTGTGTTTTTAGAACTATGGTTTTATATTTGTATTATGATATATTATGGAATTAAAGATACTGACACTAATGAGATAGAAATGAATGCATACTCCACAGAAAGATTTATATATTTATTGCCTGGTCACTTTAAGTTGGAAAGTCGCCTTAGCAACTGAGCTGATGTGTAGAAAACACGGCATACACACCATCAAGGTGAACATATTATAATAAACTATGTAGCCCAGTTAAAGAATCGCCATAATGTATAATTACTCGACTTTCTAAAAGAAAAATGCTGAACTAAATATTCAAAATAAAGGGTAAAAAATGTTTTCTCTGGTGTATACATCCGCGTCTACATCCAGGTGGTAATAAAAGTCGGCCGTATAGGGTAACGAGATATCAAATTGGTGGAGATTTTAACAAAATCAGAAAGGTACATATATATACTAACCCTGTAACGGCAGCACACGTGATACCTCATTCTCGCGCACGTATCCAGCGAAGACGAGAAGTTGCGCGTAGTTCGAGATATCAGTTGTTTCACCCGACTGCGAGCTGGTTTTTGCTGGACTCGCCTTAATCTTGGTCTCGGATGTCTTCCTGACATTTCCACCATTCGTTCATGAATAACATCGTGCCATTTTGTTCTCTTTTTTTTGGAGTAGGACTTGCATCGTCGCCACACGTCACAGCTCTACCATTTCCATAGCGCGTGGTTTTAACAGAGTCCTCAGCAGCCCCTTAGGGTCCCACGGTGACTCGCTCTCCAGCCCCTGGCTTCTTCTGGAGAGCCAGTCCCCGATCGGAGACTCTGGTTCTTGCCACTGGGGCTGGTGGGTCGTCAGAATTCCCGGCAGTGGACAATCCGAAGGTGACTCGAGTGAGCGCCTCTGGGCGGCCCCTGAATTAACAAAGCCCTTGGTTAGGGGAAAATCGGGGCTGAAGAAAAAAAAAAAAACGCGGATAAAAGGAATCGAGTACAAATGTTGTAAAAAAACAAACGACATTACTTGTTACTAATAATTTTTATTAATGAATAATTAGAATAATTAAATCTAATTATCCTCATTAAATTTTGCTTGTATGTAAAAAACTTAATCGATTTTCCTGAGTCTCCGAGGAGATGAAAGAAGTAGCTCAGCGAACGGTCACAACACCAGCCTCTCGCCTGTTGTAGCCACAATAAAATCGCTAACAGTCTTATTCCTGCACAGTCCCTTTCTTCCTTCCATTGTGATGAAGCTTGCAAATAATCTGATACAACTGGGTTAACATCAAAATATATAATATGTTCTCCTGTTTCTAAAATCGGCTGATGAGCAAGGTTACGCTTACACACTCAGAATTTAAACCCAATATTTAAGCAAAGACACATTCAATCACTTATAAATCACCCTCAACCTACCAATATACAGGTACGTCTCAAAAAATTGGAATATCGTGGAAGAGTTCAATATTTTTGTCAGTTATTTCAGAAAGAGAAAATTGTATATATTCTAGACTCATTACATGTAAACTAAAATATTTCAAGCAATTTTTAATTTTAATTTTGATAATTGCGGCCTACAGCTAAAAAAATAGAAAAAAACGTATCTCAAAATATTAGAATATTCCATTTCTAGTTTAAGTAAATCACTATTTATGCAGTATAAATACCATGATTCCCTCAGTCTGGTTCAGTACAAACAACCACAGTCATGGGGAAGATTGCTGACTTTGAAAGTTGTCCAGAAGACACTTATTGACACCCTCCACAAGGAGGGTAAGCCACAGAAGGTCATTGCTTAAAGGACTGGCTATTCACAGAGTGCTGTATATTCATGGAAAGTTGACTGGAAGGGAAAAGTATGGTAGGAAAAGGGGAATAAGCGAGAGGGATGATCGCAGCCTTGAGAGGATTGTCAAGAAAAGACGATTCAAGAACTTGGGGGGGGGGCTTCACAAAGAGTGGACTGAGGTGGAATCAGTGCATCAAGAGCCACCACGCACAGACGCGTCCAGGAAATGGGCTACAAGTGTCGCATTCCTAGTGTCAAGCCACTCCTGAAACAGAGACAACGTCAGAAGCATCTTACCTGGGCTAAGGAGAAAAAGAACTGGACTGTTGCTCGGTGGTCCAAAGTCCTCTTCAGATGAAAGTAAATTGCGTTTCATTTGGAAATCAAGGTCCCACAGTCTGGAGGAAGAGTGGAGAGGCACAGAATCCAAGTTGCTTGAAGTCCAGTGTGAAGTTTCGGGGTGTCATGTCATCTGCTGGTGTTGGTCCACTGTGTCTTATCAAGTCCAAAGTCAACGCAGACGTCTACCAAGAGATTTTAGAGCACTTCATGCTTCTGTCTGTTACAAGCTTTATGGAGATGCTGATTTCCTTTTCCAGCAGGACATGGCACCTTCCCACAGTGCCAAAGCTACTAGTAACTGATTTGCTGACCATGGTATTACTGTGCTTGATTGGCCAGCCAACTCGCCTGACCTGAACCCCTCAAGAGGAAAATGATAGAGACACCAGACCCAACAATACGGACGAGCTGAAGGCTGCTATCAAAGCAACCTGGGCTTCCATAACACCTCAGCAGTGCCATCGTCTCCATGCCACGCCGCATTGATGCAGTGATTCATGCAATAGGAGCTCTGACCAAGTATTGGGTGCATAGATGAACATACATTTCAGAAGTTCGACATTTCTATATTATAAATCCTTTTCTTTAATTGATTTTATGAAATATTCTAATATTTTGAGATAGTGGATTTTTTATTTTCATGAGCTGTAAGCTGTAATCATCAAAATTAAAACAAAAAAAAGGCTTGAAATATTTCCATTTGTGTGTAATGAATCTAGAATATAAGAAAGTTTCACTGTTTGAATTAAATTACAGAAAAAAAACGAACTCTTCCACGATATTCTAATTTTTTATATATATATATATATATTTAAAGCAGCGGAAACTGAACTTCTGTGAGTGGAAACGGCGAGAATAATGGTTGTCTTAGATGTGCTTGCATCCGATCAAATAATTAATAGCCAATGAGAATCAGCTGCTATTTTGCCGCCAACCTATTTCATGCCGTGGTAAAAAAATCTGGCGTTCTCATTGGCCAATAAAACCCCAGATATTATTGCGGTCTCTACTGCGTCGGATTCAATAGAGTATTAAGCAGCTAAACAGGGCTGCTCTCTCCCTTCACTCACTCCCTGCTAAGTAGTCGGGCACACCCTCACCCCTTTATTTGCAGGTAACTTGATGATATGGCACATAAAAAAATTTACATTGAAGATATTTTTCGCTTCCCTAAAATGTCTCCCTGTTGAGACTTCAGGCATCACTCCCGTCTGTTAAGAAACCCTGTTTTAAACTATACCATCATTCATAGTGTGATAATAAAATCTGAAGATGATCTATCCACTATATAAAAAGTTATTATTCTACCTACTGATAAGCTGTCCTGATCGTTCATCTTTAAAAATAAATGTTTTTGGTTAATGATTAACAATTTAACGCTTAAAAATAACCTGTTGACGAATGTCTCGTCACCCTCGGCCATCGCGCCTGAGGCTGGAGACTTAGAAAGAAATGAATACCTGACTCTCAAAATATCATAAGACAAAGACAGACTGCCATCAATAGACTGATGTCTGAATTTGCACCTGTGGTCGAGTAGACATGTGCAAAATATTAAAAGATACTTATGTTCTTTGATTTTTAACGCAGGTAGCAAGATGTGAAAGAATTGTTCCTGTGGCACCAGCTCCCAGAAGTAGGTTTCTCCTGCAGTGGCTGGTTCAGAAATCAACAAAAAAAAAAGATGGAGTCAGCGATGTCGCTCTTAAAAAGCCACTATTTTTCAGTATGGACGACCTCCCCCACACCTCTTCCGCACCTTTTAAAGTTGTAAATTCCAATGACACTATAAGATTTCCACCTGGCAATGATAACGCCCTAGTCCCGACTTCAACTTCTTCTCAAGGTGTGAGCCAAAAAAAACTACAATAGGAGATACGCAGAAGCAGCCGCCCAACACCTCAGCTATTGAAAAAGTACCTTTCGTGCCTTGTTCAAACGCCCAGAAGCAGTCAAGCATTTGTTGTTGTTTTTTTTAAACGAACAGAAAGATCTCTGCAATTTCCGAGGAAGATGGAACAATATTTCGTAAAACCTAAATCCACGAAAGCGCGCTTGAACTTACCAAAAACAAGCTCTTAATTCATATTGCTTAACGTCCATAAAACCAGAAGAAGCAACACTTACAAGCTCATTTGGGAGGCCAGTTATTAAAGCATATGAGACACTGGTCAATAAAGTCCTGATCCAGATATCCTGACGACTTTCCCTGTCAAAAAAACATTTTTCTGAGTCGAGCGGTAGTGGCTGAGATAGAAAATTATTTCGAAATGAACGTCATTGCAGAGGAAAAATTTATACATGGGGATTTTAAATACGTGTTGCCAAATAGCCATCGAGAATTCTTTGAATGTATTGATGAGTGCGATGGGCAGCGCGCCGTTGATAAGCTTCAAGAATCACTAGCCATTTATCTTCGTCGTGATCGGAGTGTTGATCACGTGAGAAATAATAGGCTTTCTATAATGGCGAGGGCGGTGACTAAGGCAGGTGAAGAAGAACTCTATTTTCTCGGCGCAGATGAGCCTAGTGGCCAAGGTGTGAAAGACAAGCTCAAAGAGCCTGGGAAACAGATTTTAAGAGAATGGTCACTAGAATTTCTCCCCCTGTGGCAGATGATGCAATATCAAACGCAGAAGAGGAGGAGACGGACTCTGGGCCGGGGAGAGGTCTCGGTTGAGGACGATTTAGCAGCCTCTCTTGAATTTGTATGTCCTGTTCACAGGTCCAGCCTCGTCTGCCAGTCTGTCAGTCAGTCAGCCAGCCGTACTGTGAGTGAAATAACCACACTTTTACACAGCATCTGCTCATTCTTCCACAGGCCCTCTCTCTCCGCAGTTATCTGAACACTTCTAAATCTTCTGGATGCCGGTCTGTCTTCCTCGAATGCTCTTGGAGTGTTTTTCAAGAAATCTGATAAGAAAGCAGCAGATGGTTTCTTTGGCAACTTTAAGATCCTGGTGTTTCTCGCTAACATATTCGAGGTTGACTCGATAACACCAGCAGTTGCAGTCTTACAGTGTAACCAGCTTAGATGTCGAAAGATTTACAGAGGATGTCGAGGAGAAACTTTCTTCGTTGAAGGAGAAATCACTAGTAAGAAGTTGGATTGCCACTCTAAAGTAGATGGAGCATTGTGAAGATGATGGGTTTCTCTTGAAGAGCACTGAGCTTCATAACACAGCACATCGGCGTAAAAACATCACAAGAACTTCACAAATCACCATAATATTCTGGCGGTCATGAACGAGGTTGTGAAACCCACTAATATAATTTCTGAAAAACAGTTTTGCTATTGATGACAGACTTTTTCTGTCATCTAACCTTTCGTAAACTTGAATCCTGATGCAGATTTTAAAGATATGTACCATATCATTTGTTTTTACTTAAAACTAGAGCAGCTTGGCATCAAATATGGTCAGCTCTCAGAATTGGATGAAAGTGAATTTTTACAGAATGAACATTTGTGAATCGGTTCGCAAGTTTTCCAGATTTTATCTGTACACTGTAGTCAAAACTGCTGTATCTTGAATTCTGGCTTTAAACTCCTACATGCTGATGTAGAGAGGCTGGTTAGTGTAAGGAACATATCCTTGAGTCCTCCATTAGGTTGAAGATGAATTTAGAGACAGAATACTTTTAGCTGTATGTACATGACGATCTGTCTCCACTGTACTTGTGAGGCCAGCAGTTTTATATTTGATGAATAAGAGGGCGCAAACACAGAGCAAGAGAGAAAGTCAAGGGAAAAAAAGCAAATATACTTTCTTAGCTCATTTATTTCCTAAGGTATCTTCAAAACAAGGAAATTACTCACACACACCAGAAGGCGAGTCCTTATCAAAGCAAAGAAGACAAAAACATTAAAAAAATTGACAGAGTATACCTATCTACTTAACCTAACTTTCTTTTTAACCATCAAAATTAAGTCAACCTGCTGTTTAGCCGCAGATGCTGGCACAGCCAGCAGTCAGCCTGTTTTCCAAAAATGCTATATAAAGCTATCATTTATTGTGAAGAGAAGGACCCTAAAATACCTTCATCTCAAACCTGGAGTCTTACTTTCTGTTGATGCATTTGAAAACTATAGATTTGTTTGTCAGAAGGTTTATAACTTAGATCCCTGTCAATTCTTCCCTAGCCTGGAATGTTTGTCTAGATATACACTAGAACAAAACTAAATCCCTTGGCAGGTCGTGACGTGCTATCATTGACAGCACGAAGCTTAAGAAATCGAACCTCTGTGGTACTGCATGCTGTATCTAAAAACTCCAAATTAAATTATATGTAAAGATTATATAAAATCTTTCGAAGTAACTGACAGTCAGATTTTACTTCCCTCACCCTGGAGATGTAATAAGATTAGAAGATAAGAATTGTAAAGTTTCGACCAAGCAAAAAGAAAAATATTACATTATTTACTTAGATGCAAATAGTTTGTGTGGTTGGTTAGGGTTAACCACTGGTAAACAACTGCATCCGCTAGCTATAGATTCCAAATATCGAGTGACCTTGGCCTTCCCTGTTTAAGATGCTAGAAGATAAACTCGTATTTAAAAATTTTAAATACTCTTTATAATAAATAAAATTATGTTGTACGTCACAGAAATCTCCAGCTATATTTGTCTCAAAGCATGAAGATAAAAATTCGTAGGACTATTGATTTTAATCAATCTACTTGCTTAAAATCCTACGTTGAATTAAATACAGATATGAAAACTAAGTTTACAAATGATTTTGAAAAAAAAATTTTTTCATAAGTTAACTAACAACTTTGTTTATGTTAAGACAATGGAAGATTTTAAAGAAAAGAAAAGTTGTAAGGGTTTTCACAGCCCCAGAGTAACTAGAAAGGGCGTGGTGATAATATAACTCAATGCCATAATAGAAATATTAACGAAAACCTATTTCTTTTACATATAAAAATACTAGTTATTTTAACTAACCTCTACTTTTACTGCTCATTTTAGATCATTCAAAATATTTAATGTATGATTTTCACTTAAATGTTAGTAATTCAAAATAAAAAACTAAATATCTATCGCTTATTTTAAAATACACATTTTCTACGTTATATCATAGAAATAAAACACCCTTAAGGGAATAAGAAGAATTGCAGTAGAATATGTTTGATTTTTCCCCTGTCTAATTATTCAAATTTACATATCGAAGAAACAGTGTTATTAATCTTTATGATTTTCAATATTTCATCAGTTCAAAATTTAGTGTATTCTGTTTTAAAATGTTTTTATAACGATATATTCTTACTAATCAATATCATTTAAAGTTTCTTTATCTAACTTTTTGTCTGCATCTCTTTCATTGTTTTTTTTTCCTTTTCTCACCTGCTTCTGACATCCTAATGGATCCGTTTCTTTGTTGTTATAATCATTTGTTAATGTTTCTAAAATGCTTACCCAATCACTATTGTTTTTTTCCGTAAACGTTTTCACTAACATCTTTAAGTTTTTATTAAGTCTCTCAACCGCAACTGCTTTACCTTAATTATATGTATGGTAAGGTTCTATTCCATCTAAAAAAATTTTAAAACTTTAAAAAATGAATTTACTTCCCACATAAATCCATAATTTATCTGGTTTTCTACTGGACTGTAAAATAAATTTCTAAATTGTTTTATTAAAGATTTTTTCAGGGTTTTTTTAAAGGAACACCATGCATATTTAGAAAATACATTTATTACATTTAACATATGTGTATAACTTTAACCCTATTTTTAAAAAGCTCGCATATCAACTGAACCCACCACCAGGTGTCTTCTATCGAATGAACAATTACCCCTCTTCCATGGTTATTTTCCCCAGCAATTTATGTAACTCTTCATTCGTACAAAATCAGTGTTTACTTTTCTCATTCGAGCGAGAACCAGTAGCAAGTTTGGTGAGACCTCTAACAGATTAACCCTTCACTGTAGTTTTAGCTAAATCGTTGCCAGCCTCTCCCCCATCCCTTAAACTAGAATATTGAATATTTTTAACATCATTAATTAAATCTGTTTTTGCCTGCTTCTAATACGTCGGGAAATAACCATGAACCCTGTTTATGGCCACGCTCTATTAACAGGTTCTTCGCCCGCCAGAATCCAATTTTGATCCACTGAAAAAAAAACGCATACTAATAACCTGTTCATTTTTGTATTAATTCGAGTTTGTTGATGGTTTCGTGTGGTGATCCTCAAGAGTAATTTCTTTCCGATGGTTTTGAGTTCACAGAGGAAAGCGATTGTGGAACTGGGCCTGATTTTAAACAAATTAAAGTAGATGAAGATAATTATTATTATTAAAGAGTGAAAACTTATAGCTGGAAAAGTGTTTGTGAACTGATATGAAAGAAGGAAAAACCGAACATGACGGAGGCGTAGAAAACTTCAAGACCAAAATAATATTTCTGATCCGGAAGAAACCGATTCAAAATTTAGAAATTTATTTCTGAAGACTTTTGTGACAAAAAAACCAATCAAATCCCAAATCATTCTATGTAGGTAGAGGTAATATTATTGATATCTTTTATATTTCCCAAAACCATCACACACTTTCTAGACTGACCACCAGAGCTCATTCTAACGTTGTTATCCTGTTTCCATTATATTAAATAACCTCCAACATATTTAAGATGACTTGGTTAGTAAGGGTGACTTTTAATGAATTTATGTAGCATTTTAATACCAAGTAAACTAAATTATTTTAGCTGATTATAAATACGAAGCAGCAGCTACCGGCACCTATTTCTCAAAGTCTAGATTTAGTACCTTTATCACCCAAAGATTAATAAAAATAGATAGGTATGTGGAATTGCTGGATTCGCCTCTTCCTTTCATAGTTGACAACACAGAAATAGATGCAGATTATTTGGCTTCTAAGGATGATCAGTCTGCATCTACTTCACAATACTTAGAAACTAACAAGTCTTCTATTGGATTATCCACCATAGGAGTAATTTCTAATAAGCTTAATATTGACGACGACTATAAATTGACAATACTACTGGTTTATGGGAACTTTTAACTAATCCAATACAGACAGATATATTCTTAGTGAAAAAACATTTAAAATGAAGTCACAATTTAAATTTACCATTCATCTATTTAACATAACAATGAAGCTGTACAAAATAAATTACTTTCAAGTAAAAGTTATGAGTAACAAATATATTGCGCCTGATCTAGGACAGAAAGAAATTCTTAACAGTTCAGCAAAAGATTGATCTAGATGAAGACAATTTAAGCTACAGAATATAAGATAATCATGTACAGGTGGAGGTGTAAGAAAGATAGAGCTTTTACTTTCAAATCCAAATCAGTTAATAAGTGAAAGACAGTTTACTTTTAGCATTTAAACAAGCTGGAAATAATAGTGTTTTTAATGAAATAAAGGTCATTGGTGAACACTTTTTTAAATTAAATTTAACAGATAAAACTAATCTTTAAACATTATAGATACTTTAACTAATAAATAAGATAGCAAAAAAACACTAAATAATTAGTAAAATCTAAGATCCTTAGTTTTTTATCATCAAAAAACTACAAATTTTAAACCAGATTTGTATCCAACACTAAATTTAAATTATATAAAACAATATGAATTCTAATTAATCTTAAGACATATTACTTGCCTTAAAATGTTAATAATACAACTAATATTTTTAAATATAGTGCTAATAATGGATCTATTTAAACCAGAATAACTTTAGATACAGATTCATATGAACTCACACAAATTAGCATTGAAATTCAAAGACATAAAAAATATCAATTATTTGGATACAAATAGTAATATGTCACCACTAAAGTTAATAGTACTACTCAAAAATAATTTGTATTAGTTATAACTATAAAGTTGGTTTTACTGAAGATAATCATCTAAAAAATCTATTAGCATTTGATTCTGACGTTATCTTCTGGTTTTAAAAAGGTTAATATTTGATGAGTTAATTATATTCTTGTATATTGGATTTAATAAAACGTTCGTATATTAATGGGCACAGAATTCAAATGCTATATTTATTTTTCCGCTTGGATATAAAATAGATAAAAACCAAAAAAAAGTAGTTAATTTAGCAGTTAACAGAAGTTTCATTTCAAGCAGTCAAATTTAGATTACAGATTGAGATTGAAATTATATAATCTCCAGAAAGAAGTTATATCACTTAGACTGCATTTTAGACAAGTTTAAAATTGCTTAAAGAAATCTGGATTAAAAAAAAAATTAAATACTTAAGAGAAAGAAGCGAGTTGAGAAAAAATATATTATAGAGAGAGAATTGATTGATACTTTGAACAAAATGGCTGGATATGTTTTCAATAACCCATAAATAATATGATATATTGGCGATAGTGCTGAAAGTATTATTAAAGTTACTAAGGCTTATGGGCCTTTTTAAAGTAAACCTAAAACAATAAACAATAATTTAGTAATTCTAACATTCAAAGTTTTAGTAATTTGCAAATTAGATATCCTACTCAAAGCATAAATTCATTAATTATTGGAACAGAAACTAAAGATAATTACAGAAAAGTAGAAATATATCGTTTAAAGCAAATCGAAAAGTATTTCAGAAAATCGGTTGAAGCAGCTATAAGATTAGCAAAGATGCTATAGAATCGACTGAGTTGTTTACAGATTTTTGTGTATTAAATGGAATATGTTGGCATGGAGAAGATTTGGTTTTTGATGAAACTACAAATAAATGAGTTTCGTAAGTGTGAGCCTACAATTGGCACTTCCACACAAAACTGGAGAATTTTTTAAAGAACTTTTAAAACATAAAACGAAACCTGCTGATAAAGTAACTTTGACAAATGATGGAATTTTGCATTTATCTAATTAGATTAAATACATTTTAGGTAGTTGAAGAAACTGAGATTGTACTTTATATGTGACAAGCAACAACAATTAAAAGATTGATAATTTATCGGTAATTTTATTAAGATCCAGGGATTGAATTATTGTTGGTATAGAGACATGAATGATGCAGTTGCAGATGGTAATATGGAATTTAACGCAAGACATGATTACATCATTTAAAAAATCAAATTCCGAGGGTAGTTTTATATCCCTCTAAATCGTACTTTCTAGGTTTTGTAAAGACTATAAAAATGGTGTAAGGGATGAAGAATCATACTGATCTGACAAGGAATTGAGATGATGATGCAATTTTAAAGCAAACGGTAGCGCTGTGGAAAATTAATTTTTTTGAAGATAGCACTATATATTCCACAAGTACAGAGAGAGATGCTTGATGAACAGAATATAGATTTATTAAGAGGCTTGAAAGTAAAGTAAACTATGATATTGGTTATGTTAATAGTCAACGTGATTCGATCGCAGTTCCGCAAAGTACTAACTTTTTTTTTTAAGATAGACAATTACAGCAGGAACAGAGAAGCCTGGATATATTGTGTTGGGATTTCAAACTGCTAAACCAAGAAGAAAATCCTTTTATATTTAATAACTGTTAGATTACTAACATGTTCTTCTAATCACTGATAGATATATCGCTCTATTCATATAAATTTAGATTGTGAAAGAAATATTCGTAGTAGAATTTATTTTAAAAATGGTTGACTTTAAAATACGTTTTATGGAACCGTAAATTGTTTCCGGTAATTAAGTTACACTTATTGAGTTTAAAGCACATTAGTGTCTGATTGTTTTTGATGTAAGTAGACAATCAGAGATTTTTTAAAAAATAGCGTAGCTGATGTAAACTTAATAGTGCTTTTAACCAAAATTGTCCTGTAGAAACTCAAGCTTTTGTAGTATTTTGCTTGTTGGAATTATATATGTACAATAAAGGATAATAAGTGAACAGCGTTTTTAGATTTTTTTCATAAAAAAAACCATTTCTTTTGGATTGATAAAAGCTTTTAGAAGATTGCTTTACGGTTAAAAAAAATCAGTTACATAATGATTTTTTATTATTATTATTTCCAGGAAAGAAACAAATAGGGTTGGAAAAGGTTAAGGTTTTGATATTTTTATTTAAATGAACATATCAGGAAGGGAGGAGGACATCTTCCTGCTCTTTAATCTGTTTTAGAGAGTTTACATTCTAAATTTTTTTTGGTAGTGGTTTTGATAAAACTGAACATCTACCAAAATTTTAGATGATGTCGTACCATCATTCCAACCAAAAGAGTCATGTGAATTTAAAGAAAGATATATAAAGGTAGAATAGTTGGGAGGTTCTTGGAGATATTCTACCATCTTTAGATGGAGAACAGATCTTGGATGACTAGTTGGACTGAAGGCTGCTGGCAGGGGTTAGTGGCTTGTATCTAAAGCGGATGTTGGCTGGAAGATGTTAGAACTGAATGTAAAATAATCAATCAGGTATTTACTTAACAGTGCTTGTAGTGTGGAGAGACTATAAATAGATTTGTTGATAAAGGTTTAATACTTAAACCTTTGTCATAGTTTAAACTATCCCATTAATTGGTGCCATTCTTTAGTTATTAAGTAGAGATGTCATTAACTAACTTCGACATTAAGAAATATGGTTTAAAAAATTAAAACCTTTTAAAGGAGTTTTTATGCAAGATACTCTTCCAAGTAAACCAAATAAAATAGAATCTAATATTTTAAATTTAGATTAAATTAAAAACCATGGTACATATTGGATTTGTTGGTATAAAGAAGATAAAAGATATTTATTAAAGGCATATGTAAGCGTATTAAATAAGTAAAATGTAAAGTATATATTGTTTAAACTAGATTTCTAGATAATATAGATCGAATTCAGAGTTATTATTCCTGATGAAATAAAACTAAGATAATTTCTAGAAAAAAAGGCACTTGGTTATGAAGAGTTAATACAAGTGAGAAAAACAAACAAAAATGCACCAAAGTGATTTGTATAAACACCTGTAATAATTATATCACCAGGTAAATTTAAGTTACAAAGAAGAAAGAAAGAATATAAACAATCAATTTAAAAAAACAAATAAAATTGTACTGGATTATATAATTTCACATAATAATTATCTAACAAAATTAAACTTTGAAAATAATTAAAGACACTGCCTATGAAATCACCAAAATTTCTATTTAGTATTAAATATTAAATGAATAAAAATAAATTTTCAGTCAGCGAGATAATTCATTATTATTTTTAGTTTAAACATCATATTTTTACAAAACTATATGGTCTGCTTGATGGCTGAAGATTTATATAATTACAGAATTATAAACATTAATAAATCTGCTATGATGGAGATAACAAAACAGAGAGATAATTACAGCAAATATTTTGGATTAAATGAGATTCTGGAAGTAATCGTGTTATTCATGTTAAAAATTTGACAGAAATAATCATCAGATTTCTAATACTGGAGTCGTAGTTAGTACTTTACCACATCCTTTACATTATAATAAATTGATAGTACAGTTATTCGTACACCAATTAATGCAAATAGAAAGTAACATATAAACAAATAAACAAACCCGAATTTTTAGACAAAAACATTAATGCAGTATACAGTATTAAAAATAATTATGTAGGCAAAATGAAAATTTGGCATAAAATACAAATAACACGTATCCTTGCTAAAAATTAAATAAATGTTTCTCGGTAAGTCATGTGCTAATAAGGTAAACAGTGATTGGTTGTCATTCGAGTAATCAAAAAGTGCCACACCTACAGAGGCAGTGATATCATTATAGTGTGGGAATTATTATGGCTCCTGAGAAAGAAATATCACGTGACAATGTGTAGGAACCAAAGTGTTAGCTAGTGAGAGCTACTCCACGTGGAAGATGGCGACCCGACTTCATGTTTCAGGATATGCTGTTTGCAAGACTGAAAAGGGTGGGTAAAACTGGTGCTGCTGACAATAGACACGTTCCCAAGGAAAATGGTACAAAATCCAGAAGGCTGTTCTTTACGCGATAACAGACGGACCAGTAGAGATCTGTTGAATGACCTGGCTGCAAGTACAGGTGTTAACGTCTTAGACATTGACTCGAAGTGGTCTCCGCTGGCCGGCCACGTGCTGTGGGATTTTCGGTTTCCTACAACAACCAAAATGTGGGATCTGTCCACGCTCTAACCCCTTTCAGCCGTCTTCCGCATGCTTGCCGTTGTCGGCGTGGGAGAGTGCGGGTGGCATAAACAATCCGCAGACTACTTCTGCCTCCTCTGAACCGGACCACTGCGATTTTCAAGACTTCACTCACCCGCCCAAATTTGTATAAACATAGACAGAACAGATGAATAATAATTATGATGGAGCAGCTATTGTTGTTGGTGGGTTCGCTAAACGTTCTGCTACAGACCAGGGTAAGTGAGAAAAGGCCTCTTGTGTTTTGCGGAAATAGGGCGCTTTCTATAAAACTGGGGAGAATCGAGTCGACGATGAAGAGTTAAAAGGCGAGATTTCGATGCGGAGAGAGAACCATTCCACGTTCTAATCACGTCACAGGTAAACGATTCATTCGCCGCCCAGTTAAGGGGCAAAGAATGCGGAAAATTAGCGGAAGACGTCTCTCGTGCACAGATTCTTTACGAGGCCGCCGCCGTGCGATGTTAGCCGCACAAATTCACCTTTAAAAGAGACAAGGCGGCCGATCTCTATTATCATATTTCGCAGAGATTTCTTCCTGAATAACTGGAAGGATGAAAACCAAAAACAGGTACAAATTGGCAGTGATTTACCCGAAAACGGGGCTTTGGCGCTTATTAGCAGGGGTAAGAATTGTCGACTAGCCTCCTGTTTGACCTCGCACTGCTTGGATAGTTCATCCGGTCCGCTCGCTAGTGTTTCAGGGGGCTGGCTGCACGTGAGCAAGACTGATTGCTCTATCCGGCAATCAGACATATTACCACGAGTGGCCGGGCCCATAGGTAAAGTATGTCAAACTATTTAAAGGGCCAGAGGCTCGCGGCACTCAGTATGAGCGAAGCCGAGTAAGCAGCGGAGCTGTTTAAGTCTTGTAAAACTACAAGATGATTTTTAAAAACCACCCAGGAATGGACTTCATGATGGTTTGTGAGCTGCTAACTGAAGCTATGAGCGCACTTTCTAGTTACCTCGAGGCCGGGGCTCCGCCATCTTCCCGTAGCCCCCACCCCCCCGGGAACTCTTTGCTGAGGCAGCGTTGGAAGAGTCGTTTCCAAGAAAAACTAATCACACTGTCGCTCTGCTCCGTGGCTGTCTGGCTGTCTGTGGGCTCTGAAGAGCCGGACCCGAGGGAACCAGTCTCCGGGCCACGTGAAGCCGCCATTACTGAGAGAGAGAGAGAGAGAGACGCCCACGGCCCGGCAGACACACCGTCCGCAGAATGGCCCCTCCTATGCACTGACTGGATCTTCATAACACTTTCAAAGGGGGTTGGGTAGGGGGAGAGGGGGTACTCCACTGATTTAAAAGCATTTGTTTGACCATGACGGAGCGATCGCCATACTACGGCAGTCCCCCAGTTACCACTAGCACGTGATCAAGGAGCAGCAGGTGGACCGCAGTAAGCCGTCGTCTTATAACGGATGTCCGCTCCCCTTTTCGCTGTTTGATTATCTTGCTGATTTTAAGAGAACAATATTCGTAATGTAAGTGCAAATTTAACCAATCAAGTCTGACTTTAAGCGCGCACCCTTACTAACGTTTGTCTGGTGTTTGGAGGGCTGTACATCACTGCCCCTAATTCTCGAGGGTCCTCCATCCATTGAATCCCCGATTACAGCCGTCAACAGATATAAAATCAAAGAATTAAGGGGAGGCCTCCGTCCCCCTTGCCTTGTCCAAACACTAATTCCCAGAGCTATATGGTAAAGATGTAAGGGAAACTGCTAACATATGTCTGCTTCATTATAACCAGTGATGGATGGAAATGGGGCGGGGCGGTCACAGGGAGACACCACCGTTCCCCTACTTCTCAGTGTATCTGCCTGCATGTCACCACAACGTGCAAGACTCCAAACAGACGTCGTCTCCCGACTCCTCCCGAAGAGGAGTATGAGAGGACCTGGCTTCTTAGTGGCAGAAGGCCTGCTGAGGAAGAGATGGAGATTATATACACCATTATGGAACATTCTGTAATGTAAACTGGAGTGTAATCCACTTAACTGCTGCGTTTGTTCATCGATAGATAAGCAGAAATTCCAGCTTACACTTATGTATTGGCTGATCGTCTCTACTACATGTAGCTAGATTTGTAAACTGTACACTACTATTATTCTCAATAAATTTATGAATAATCTGAAAAAAGTTTTATTTTTCCCAAATGCATATTCGTTATGCCTGTCTTTATTTGACCGAGTCACTGATACAGCATGTATGTGATCATCATGCCCAGTGCATATATAGGCTCAAAATGGCCCTGAAATTTACCATATTACAGGCATATCCTTCCCAACCTCAGCCTCACGGACCTTAGCGTACCCCTAGTTCCTAAAACCCATTTCCATCACTGATTATAGCAGTAAACAATGAAGCCAACAAAATGACACTTATTACTTATCAGAAGATGCAGTTTGATTGCTTAAGTAATGAGAGAAACTAGTGAACTCTTAAGGATGCTGAATCACAACAATATCTTGGACATCACAACAATGTTAATATAAAAGACTGACTATAAACTGCTGAATATTTTTCATCAGTCAAATTTAAATAGACAATCAATAGCTCATCATCTCCACTCATTGATTCTATCTACAGTTATAATTTTCATTACTGGGTAACAATTTTCTTCCACCAGTATTCACTTTATATAATAATAATAATAATAATAATGGTAAGTCATCAGATTTGTCAGTAATTCTCAATACTATTTCTTTTGGAATAAAGACAGCAAATTTGATATTTGATTTTTTGCCATTATCTATGTACAATAAAGAAAGTAATAATAAAAAATCAATGATTAATCCTAGTCCAGAGACAAGATCACCATTCTGAACACAGAGGTTTCCGATCTGATTTGCTCTGAGGGTGTCCCAACCTTCACAGACTCTTAGGTTATCCTAGTCCCATGCAGAAATGGCTGATACTCCATCTAAAATTTTCTGTGTTGTCATAAAAACCTGCATCAATAACTTGATAACAAAATTTTAATAACCTTACAGTACATCATAGGATTTTTAAATGAAACAGTAAAATTAACCATTTCACAAATTAAGTCAAATGTTTTTCAGAATCTGAAACCTATATTTTTAGTATCTAATAAATTCAGAGAAGATATTTTTTTTTATTTTTTCATGAAAGTTTCTTTTTTTTATAAAATTATCATTGATTTCCAACAGTAATCAAAGTATTATGCAAACACAATCAATCTGTTTGGACAGTCGACAATCCAAAGTTTGCATAATCAATTCATCAATGCATTATTCATCAAAATAAGATTATATTTTATGCAAAAGTTTGTGTAGTTCCAGAAGTTTGAAATTAACCATAGGATAACTCATTTTACCACACAAGTCAGAGTGAATCATCTCGGCAGGGCTGATGTTGTCAGATCATGTCAGTGAGGTCTGTTGACTAGTGGCTGGGTATTAGGGATATAGTTTGGAAATCCATATGATGGGTTTTCAAGTATATTTCATTAACAGAACACTGGTGTTTCAGGAAGTGAACAGACACTTAATGGATGAAAATCTCTTCGGTGGTTATCATAATGACTGAAAAGACCATCTGTGTAGTGGTTACACTACATGTAATGTGAAAACTAGTACATCATATAAATACCACATGGAAGCTACATAAAGATGCACTGTTGAGGTCTTTATGGTAGTTGTAAAAAGACAATTTTCATTCAATGAGTGCTGATGTGCTTCTATGTCAGTTGTAATCTCGAACATGTTGCAGCAACGATAAGCTGCTAGTGACTGTTGGATTTTCAGACAGTTCTCTTTCATATCACTGCATCCTGCATAGGTGCTGTGCCAATTCCACAGAAAATACCATGCCATCTTTTTTCCAAGCATTGTCTGTTGCTGTTAATTTCAACTTATAGTGTATCTCTTCATTGGAAAAATCATTTTAGAGTTTGTGCCTCACACACCTGATATATAATGTATCGTCAGACTACCTATTTCAGTCAAACTGTAATAGAAGAAATTTGCAACATTTTCATTAGGAATCTACTCTCAACATCCATGCTTTTTTGGAACATTCCCTGTTACTTATTCTTTTTGTAGGATTTTCGGTCGGACAGAATAACTATCATTATGTGTGAATGAGGCCTGAAGAATAAACATTGTGTAAAGTTATTTAAATCCATTACAGTTTATTGTTTATCATATGTGGAATTTATTAAAGCATAGGAAGCTATGAATAAAATTCAGCATGGCTATATATATGTATAATTCTGGAAATGAGAAGTGATATTCAATGCATATACCTCTGATTCCTGGAATATTGATTCAAACCTAAGTAAAATGTATTATGATTATTTATGTTTTCTCTATTTTGACATTAATGCTAGAAAGGAAAACCTACAAAAAAGTAAAATATCATAATAATTCTGGATATATCTGCTATAATACATTTTAAGAACTACATACTATGGTAATATTAATTTTCATCATTTTTTTCTTATTTCACATGAAGTTTACAGATATTAGGTTATACATCAATATTTTATAGTTGTTTCTTGAAAGCTCTTTATGAAAAAAAAAAAAAAAAAAAGATTTTCAGGATATACTTGGTCTTCTGGGAAAATCCTGTTCTAACTTTTGAGCCAGATGGTGAAAATACTGAGTATTAGCCTTGATGACCAAGCATTCTACCTGGGCACGGATGGAGACTCTCAAGCTGGAGTCAAGGTACAGGACAATCAAGAGTTACCTACCCACAGAAGCTCCACATGTACCCAGAAAACCCTACTAAAAATCTTTATTTGTAGAGAGAAGAAACCCACAAGGCCAGCTGGTGAAAAGCAATGAGCCATGCAAGAAGGTACATCAAACCGACCTGATCCCAATCAGGATTTAAACTCAGCCTCTAACCATAGTAGTCAAGTAGACTAACCATTGGACCACTGATTGCCACATCTATTTAAAAATGATAAACAAAAATGTGGGTATCACAAGAGAAGTTACAGTTGACCAGTCAATGGAGGTTGCTTTGTCTAGAATTTTAATTTGATACATTTTCATTAAAAATAATCCATTATTAGCATGTCAGTACTACCAAATTTTCAACAGGTTCTACTTTCAATAGTCTCTTTTTCCATTTGACAGTTTTCTTGTATATAAGAACAAATGGTATAGCAACAATGAAAGTCAGTAATTCTGCTGTGCACAATATAACACCGTAGAATTAAATTTCTCCTTTTAAGGCTGAGAGATTATAAAATTGTTCTGTTTTTCATACCACTGTACTCGACTGAACAAATAAGTCACACCAAGGGGAACGACATGCTGAGTGTAACGATGATTTATATGAACTTTCTAATAAAGACAAGAGTTCAGGTGCTTTCCACCACCTTGTTAGTAGAACTAGAGAGCGTATCATCAGGTTGTAGCCCTGAGGTCTGTTTTAGTTTACAATGATGTTAATTTCCAGTAGGCATTTCTAGTTTTTGCATAATTCAAATGCCTGGAACTGGTCTTCAACCCATGAGACCCTTTGATTGCCTTTTTTAAATGTTTTTTTTTCCTTTTTTTATCAATGCTTTAGCCAATGTACCACCAGCGAAATAGATAATCAACATTTTTGTAACCCAACACGCTGAGCAAACCCTGTGTTGAGATCAGTAGAATATGGATCTATCTGTTTTTAAGTTACATAGTTCACTATTGAACCATTGGTTACAGTGTAGGGACAAAAATGAGTTTGGTGTTGTGTCCTGGGCCAAGACTGTTATTGGTGAGTAGTGGAGGCCTCCTAAGATGATGATTTGGACAGTAAGCATCACCAGCAATTTTTGTTTCTACCCCAAACCTAAAAAAAAAGGACCCTACTAGAATTATTTTTAGATGTAGAAGGAAACTTGAGTACCCAGGGAAAATCAAACCCAGGTGGCCAGCTGGTGAAGAAGAATCTGGGTATTATTATGAGAGAAAAGTCTAGAATATCCCAGAAGTACAATGTTTTTAAGTTTACTTCTCAAAGCCTGTTGTAAAACATCTGGAACTGTCTTGTACTCTTAATTCTGATGCAAGATAAACTTAATGTAAAATATTAATGAAAATAAACTTATAGACCCAAACTCTTTGTGCATTCATTTACCAGAATTTTGGAACAATGGGTCAACCCAGGAATAAACATTTAAAATTATATCTATCTAGTAAGACACAATCACTTCTGATTTTTTTCATGGTTATCTTGCATCATGCTAACTTTTGTACCCATCTGAAGAACTCTGCATATCCATTAACCAATATGTGGTATTTGGTAATATTACTTTTAGAAAGCTTGAGATGGTCCACTCTTCCATTCACAGCTACAATGTCTCTCCTGTTAGAGAGTAGAGAACTGTGGTACTGGTGAGACAAACTAAAATTGACTTGCTCGCATGTTTTAATAAGTGTTTATTGAATAACACTTCTCTTTTCTAGAAACCATGTCTGTGCCAAGCAATTACAAAATGTACAACAGGAATGAAAAACTGCTGAACTGAGATATGATGACCTAATATTCACTTTGTAGCCACTCAAACTGGTAAGCATGGTACTGGGACACACTGCAGGTCCATTAACAGACAGAACCCCCCCCCCCCCACACACACACACACACAAAAGAGTGAGAGGATACATACCTATTGTCATGTTGACAATGAGCAAATATATTTTTCCAACATTAATTTCATGAGTTTGCATTCCCTCATATTAAATACCAATAGTTTAATAAATTGGGAATATATCACAAATGATGAGGAATGCCATACAAACATACATTAATGCCAATCATCTGACAGTTTCTGAAATCTCTAGTCCATTTTTAATAGAAACAAGGTTTTTAAAGTAATTTTTGTGCAGGTTCAATTTCATATTTTCTCTGCGCTATACAATACTGAACGCAGGCTGCTGTATGAGAGTATGCATTCTGCTAGAAGAGTTTAGTAGCCCTCTCGATGAGATGGGGCCTAATTTTTAAACAAAAAACCTGGATCTGACCACTTAGCCAAAAATTAAAATAATGCATTTTGGATCCTAAATTAACCCCCTTCATACCAGAAAATTGTAAGATTATTATTAATTTTTCCTGCAAGACAGCACAACTTTAAAAGGCAGAATCTTTCTAAATTTTCAAGTACAGAACATTAGGCATAAACATGGTGACTTTCCTTTTCATAAATCGATCAAATACAGTGGAGTTGTGTGACTGGGTTTTAAATTTTCTGAATGCCCAGCATTTTAATTTCTGACCATTCTCCTCTAATACTGCCATAGATTCTTAGATGATACGCCCTTTCGGGCAATTTTTTGTTTGCACAAACAACAGCTACATTAAATGGCTTCCAGCATTACAAAGGTTGAACTGGTAATCAAAGTCATGGAAGCTGCAGAAGTGCAATCATCCTTTCCTACCAAAAAAGTCACTGAAATCACAAATCGACTAATTTATTGATGTCATAAACCAAATTTCTGACACGTAAATGACTTCCTACAATGTTAAAGAGCAGATAAGCACTTATGACAAGCATCGTGGCATTGCCCAAGCCAAAATGTTGCCAAAACACGAATTTGTCTTTGTGAATGAATTTTTTCAAAATTTAAATCGAGGGCAAGTTAAAGTTTCTTTTTGGAGTAGAAACAGTGAAAAGTAGTGGATAACCCTCTGTATACCATCTGGGATGCATTCAAACTTGCATTACTCAGCATGAGGTGAATCATAGTGGCTATAAATCACAGTACCTTCTTCATTAACATAATGACCCTTTGTGATGACAAATCCATATCATTCCAATCCCATGCAATTTGCATTATAAGTATGTTGACTAAATATGCAGCCAGTTTAACAAGTAATAACAAGTGCTTCTCTGTTGGGACAGTACTAGTAAGTTAAACACTGGCATAGTATACAGAGGGTTAAACCAGTAAACTTAAAATGACCTATACCAGAGTTATCCAAAGATGCTCAGGAAAAGCTAGATATTTAGTATTTTCAGCAGAAGTACTTTTACAGTAAATGCCATGTGTGTGAAACACCTCAATGATCACCAGACATCAAGATGGTAAAAGAAGTTCCAAATGTCCTCAATGACAAAGACTGGTTCATCAAGAAATCCTCCCTCCATCCAGGTTTCATTAATACATTTGCTCCAAAAACTTTGTCCTTTTAATAAGATTCCCCGGTCTCAATAATTAATTTTTGCCTCTGGTGCATTCAGAAATATAATTTGCCCAAAATTATGCAACTTTAAAAGTGTCACATGAAAGCACCGTAATCTGTGTAGACTTATCCCATATTTAATCAGTTGTTTATGTTTTAAATTTAACATATTACTTTGAACTTTGACTCTAAGTGCTCACAAGTAGTCTGTTGCTGTTCCGAAATCTTCATAACAGAAGTTAAAATTTAAGATAAATGATTCCTGATACAGATAAACCATTTGTTGTTGCATTGCTTTTTTTTTTTTTTAGTTTTATGCTGAATAGAAAAAAGTTTTAACTGTAAGCGATGGTACTGGAAGTCATATCTGACCAACCTTCTGATGAAAATATCACCACTTCAAATTTTATAAACTTCCTCCAGTCTAGCAAATCCAACTACAGTAAACCCTCTTAAACAAAATTCTGGCAACCAAAACAGAGATTGAAATTAAAATTGAAGCTGGAGATTTTAATGTAAGAGAACTAGTTTGCCAAAAATTTTGGTCAGCTGAGCAGATTCCTAAGTTTCACCTAACAGAACAGTTTTTCATGATTTGCAAAGTGTTTACATGTCTCACACAGTAAAAAACTGATGCAAACATGGATAGGAAGATGCAATAACACCATTGGCTGACATATTTAATATTCATAATTTGTTTTGATAATCCCAAATTTGAAATTATATATTTCATTTATTTATTATTCATCCATACAGTAAACCCTTTCCTTAAATTCCAAAAAAAACTAAGGAAATGTATCTAACCTTCTAATATAATTTGAGTTTCTATTAATTAAAATACCCACTGACAGAAAGAAGTGCACACCAATTATTTTTTGTCTTCTTGCATTCATCCCATAAATCCGTGTTAGGATTTCAGCAGTTCTAATGAACTGCACTCTTTACCTGAGATGGGTTTCATCACCATATAGGTTACCTTGGAAGCTGTATCTCTTAATTCTCTGTACAGGGAATACCCTTGTATAACAATCTCTAGTGTCTCCAGACTAATTCTGCAGGGGAAGTTAGGTATGTTGTCAGTCTCATCTCAAAGTACGTGTGTGCACAGTGAGATGGCTGTGCCCAGAGGTGGAAGAAAATCCTTAAAACCAGATTGGGGGGCACAGACAAATTTTTCATATTTTATGTTTTTTTTAAAATCCAAAATAAGAATATGAGGAAACGTATGTTTAGTTAATATTAAAACAAACTTGAGCTCTAATTTCAAAATGAAAGAAAATGCATATTTGAACAATTTACTAATAGCACATAATGTAGAATGGAAAAATCACCAAAGTAAGAAATCCCTTAAAAGGATAGGTAACTACTCTGGAAAAAGAAGAGTGTGTGCTTCCCACTAGTTCTGCTGCCTTTGGCTGTGCTCCATTCATAAAAGATAGTCAGTCACCTCTGGGAAATGTCTAGCACCCCTAAGAACATGGGTAAGTGGGATAGTCTGGTTTCCATTTCCTTTTCATACCCTGTCTAGTGATGGTTTTAATTTCCTGATATGATGTAGGTTCTCATTTATGTCGTAGATGAAATATGACAAATTCTGTATAGACACAGTGCGCCACCTGGCTGACAAACTCTGCAAATCTGTACAGCAGCTATGGCACATGATAGGTTACAGTATCTGCTTTACCAAGAGTAAAATTTAGAACATCAAAGGATCAGAATTTCTACTATTAGGTACCATTTCAAATAGTAACTTATCAAAAATGAAATAGGAAATACAAATAAATCAGTTACATCCTTTAATTTTAGAAAATTACTGCTGTAAACAAGCATATACAACAAAAAAGAAAATTTCTCTAAGATGGTATTAATTTTTAAATTGTACAAATAGCGTGCGAAGATACTTTCAATAAAATTCACAAGATTATCAAACCTCATGATGATTAAACTGTTCAGGACAAATTGGTTTCAAAACAGACTCCATATCTGCTTGTAATGACACAAAATTGATGACTACTTTATAAATTGAATTTTAAGAAGTCTTCCAGGGAATACTCAGATCTGGCATTTCAAGCCAAGGTAGGAAGACAGGTTACACAATATTTGACCCGAGGCATGTGGGTTGACATATTTTAGTTGCATGGTTTCCAATGACAACCTTGCAAACTTATTAAGTATACAAAAACATTTTGGCACAGTTTTCTCCTTAATTATTCATAAAAGCTTAAGTATTATTTAATATTAATTATAATAACTATAAAGATGACACTTGTTCAAATGCAATGTCATAGATTTTTTGCATATTTTTCACCTTTTTTAAAATATTTCTTATACATGTACTAATTTTCTTTTTTGGTAAAAAAAGCACAACAACCAACCTTAACCGACATCATATTCACCTAAAACTCACAGGAAAAAACCAACCACATTCCACATCTGGATAAAAAAATAGAAAACTATGAGTGTCTGAAAGTGATCCATTCCTGAAAATTCTATACCCAGAGGGTGGGGAGAGAATATAGAACTGGTGCCGTTGCTCCTATTCCATCTATGGATACAGAAAGATCTAACAGCTCAGGATCACCATTGCGTGTAACCTGGACTACAGCCGGGGACTGTCTGCCACTGTTCAGGGCCGAATCCCTAGTTCACGCACTATGTTGGAAGATTTCCCACAACGCTAAGTGAAGTTGGTAAATGCCAATAAAAGGGTCTCCGCTGTCAACGGCTGTAAACAAAAGAAAACGTTCCTCGAAATAAACTTTGGAAGTTTCGTGGTATTCAGCAAAGTCCCCTAACCTCCCCCTTTTTTTTTCTTAAAAACAAAACAAGCAGCATCAACGATGACGACAAAAACCCTGTCAAGTCGCCGGATTCTGAACCCTTTTAGAAATGGGGCCCGGAGCCACGAAGTTGTCAATAATAACACGCTAAACATTTTCGTAAATATCGTAATCCAAAAAATGATTTCATTTTCCTTAAAGAAAAGATTCAAGTCTAAAAAAAATACTAAAATAACAAAATAAAAATAGCGATTCTAAAGACAGAATCCATGCCATTTTGTGCCGGTAACCATCACAATAAAACTATCGTTGAGATCTAAACATTAACAAAATAAAATATTTACTTTTGTCACCAGTATCTTATTTTTATTACAATTATTCTATTAACCAGTTGCTGGGAACAGAGCCACCATATTTTAAGCAGCTACAGAGATAGAATGCTTGATTGATCTTCTGTAAGATGACAGAGGGACAGGAGACTCTTGCAAAAGGTTTTGGCTGGTTAGAGAAATGCCTATACTTGGACATACAGTGTATCAAGATGAACAGGACTAAATCTTTGAACCAAAGGCACACATGCCATGGGAAATCCTAATGGTATACAGACATGGTAGAACAAACCTTAAAGCCTGTCACGGAAAACTGAAGCCAAAAAGAGACCAACCTGAAGATGGAAGGGTTTGAACACCAGAAGAGTACAATCATAAAGGAAGAATGTGTATGAAGGAAAATGGCTGCGCATTCCTATCCTCTTGGTGACTTCATCTGACCAAAAGAAGTATGAGTAATGTGATACATTGAGCCATCAGCATCATCATCATCACCACCAGAAAGACTAAACAGAAGAATACTGTTAGATTCTAAACAAAATCTATTCTAAATTAATAATCCCATCCCTACCAAATAAAGAACGAACTGCACATTGTATAAATTAAAAAAAAAATGGAAAGTAGAGCTATGTCAAAAATAAAAGAAAATTATAATAGTTGTAGAGGTTAATTTAATCATTAATAGCAGTTTTAAGTTAGCTGAAAAACAATTATTCCATAATTTGTAATAATTCATCCATAATGAACATGTCCAGTCTCAGCCACAGAATTAAAACCAGATCTTCTTGTCCAGGAAGAACAGGATATTTTCTCAGAAATAAGTTCTTGGGCTACAAGAAGTCCATGAATAAAGAAAAAAAAAAGCTTTTTATTCAACCATCTGTTTTCTATTATTCTAAACTCATACACTGGTACCTTGGCACAACTTTACTCAGTCATGGAATCATTATCAGTCACCTTAAAACTGATATTGACAATCAGAATGTATCTCTACTCCTCTTTCTTTGTTGTTTTCTGGTTTTAGTTCCCTGATAAAAGTACATGTATTTCTAATGTATAAAATAGAGTTAATCTGTTTTTAGTTAGACGAGAGAGTCGAAAATGGATTGGTTAGAATGTGAAAGTTTTCTACTTCTGTTTCAGGCATGCTTTATTCAGTGTAATTGAATTTTTAAACTTTTACCACACATTATCCCATACTTCTTAATATTGTTCAACTCTTTCTCTCTCTCTTTCTCAAAGCCATTAACAAATGGTTATAACCATTAACATTGTAAATAATATTAAAATAATATGAACAAAACATCAACAAAAAAGATATAACCCATTAAAGAAACAAAATAAAATTTAAAATAAAATGAAGATATTATTAGTAATTTCAGTCACTAAATTTTGTCCTAGTCAAGTAAAAATTAGCAAGTTATTGTGAAAAAGGGAGATAATTCACTTCCTAGTTTATTTGTTTTTTCACCTGAACAAATAAAAATTTGTATTTAAAAATATTATTTTGAAGGACCCTGAAATTACATAAATTAATTTGGTAAAACCAAATTATTTTTTGGTAAAGCCTAATATGAAGGCAAATTGCTTGTTAAGTATAGTAGAGCTGTGGTTGCTTCATTTGACTGAATGAGTGGCTGTCGAATCACGTCTGCACCCTGATCATAGGTTTCATCAATAGATGAGGTCATCACATCTTGGACTAATTCCTGCTGTTGCTGGTCAACAGACTGCAAAGTCTGCACTGTCACCTGCTGAACTGTTCCTGGAGTGAGCTGTTGCAATTCTCGCATGCCAGGTGTGTCATGAGTTCGTTTGTGCCGCCTCATGGCGTACTTGGTGTTGAATCGTTTGTCACACTGGTCACACGAGTATGAGCGGGGGTTAACGTGGATGGTCTGGATGTGTTTTTGCTGTACTGACCGAGTCTTGAATGATGCACCACAATAGTGGCACAGGTGTGATCGGACATTAGAATGCATCGTCATGTGTTCGTTTAGATGGGCCTGGAAATATAAAGCAAAATATGTTGAGATAAGTACATAGTTAATTTCCTCTCTCAAGCAGACTACACTTCAGATTAGTTGATCAGTTGTAATAGCCATATTATTTTTGTTAAGCAAGATCTAGCGGAAAAGATTATTAATATCTTCTAACTTTTCTGTTTTCTTTACTTCTTTCGTCCTGTAATTATTTATGACCAATAGTCAGGCCTGCATAGTTGAATATTGAGTAAATAGCTAACATCTATAAATAACTTAGCACAACACATTTTTATTTAGTGACAATATCCTAATGATTCTCCTGCTTTCTACTTCATTAAAAATTAACTGTTAAACATGTCAGAGACCTAAATAATCAATGCATGCACGCACGCACACACACACACACACACTCTCTTTCTCTTTCTCTCTATCTCTGTGTGTCTCCATTTACCAAACCTAAAACTGTTTTCTCATGTTTCAAATCTAATAGCCAGTGTACAAGTTTCTATCATAAAAGGAAGGAAGTCATCTGGGTTGCAAAAACCGCAAGCAAGGAATGCTCTAGACATAATGTAGAGATTGACCACATTTAGGTTAGTCAGAGATCCCTACAGGAAGACAGGATCGTGGACACATATTAACTCCTCAGGGATCGACTTGCTATGCTGGGTTGCAAGAAGCTGGCAAAAATGGCAGAGTTAATTTAATACCATCTGCATATGACCAATCCTGTTGTAGGGTCTCTTGTGTGGCACAAGCATTGGTAATGTCTAGGCCAGGCTAACACCTGGGCAAACTGGCAGATTTACAGTTGGCACAATGGTTATTTTCTGATCTGCAGTAATGTAAGTTTGGAGAGGGGAGAAATAACCTGCCTCCACAGAACATGGGTTTATGTAATCCCTGAACAGGTCAGTGTATAAACATACTGCTAGGACACCCTTCATAATATTGTTAAGGGTACTCACGGTACATTTTTGACTAAACAGCAATGTAACGTAACGAGCTGAATTTTTTTGTAGTGTAATTTTTCCTTGTTACTCAAATGAAAAAAGTGACTAATTCTGAAGAGTTAACATTTAAATTAAATAAATCTGTCTTATGTCATTCAAACATTCCAGTGATGATATTTGAAAGAAAATGTGGTCAGGAAATGATTTCTTTAGTTATGCACTTGTTCTTGTCAAAGTTGATCTAGTGCGATAAAGTCGGGTATATTAACAAGTTAGGCAGGTAACAGCTTTTTTTGTTAAATGTTGATTCACCCTGAAGGCCTGAATGTCCTTGTTTTCTTCAGCACTTGGAAACATACATTATACTGAACATATTCAAATGAAACCCAATGGGTTGGATATGATTATGGTGAGACTACTTCAGCTGGGCTCAGTACTCTAAATTAAATATTAATTGTGGCGACTTGTGCAGATTCTGTTATGGTGTTTGGTTATGCTTACAGTCCGCTGTTTTGGTTTTCAGACAGGAGCAGAAGCCCACTTTGAATGGCGCACATTTAAAAAAAAAAGATTTTCTTAATGCAATCTGTTTCAAATCACCCAGCTGGCATTACTACTTTATTTATTAAATCTAAATCTAGAAACTGTCAGCTGGTAAGCTTATGCAGGATCAGAAGATTCAAACAAAACAGATGAAAGATTCTATGCTGTAGATTCCAATCTTTTAACAAGAAACAGTCCACAACGTGAATGCCTATTGTGCACTTTCACATCACAAAATAAACTCCTTTGATTTTATTTTATAGTTAAGTTTATTAACTACTTGTGACCACATGCTTATTTCCACAAGATGCTGTGTGCGACGCGAACTGTGGGATAGTTTTATTAAATTTAAGATTTCTAGAAACAATTTTGATTCTTGATCCTAATTTTAAAAACGTATCACACTCCCCCCCCCAAACATTTATTGGGCCACCATTTCTCATTAGGATTTTAGTTTAAAGACATCAACTTATAGGGCGATCAATCTGCATTTTTACGATGTGTTAACACTAGAAATATGCTGTGTACATTGTTGATTGGTGCAGGGAGTGCTTTTTTTTTTTAACGGAGCTGTTCAAATTCGTGATGTCTAAGTGTGGTGTTAATTTATACTTTCTCTAATTTCCTTGTACAACACTTGAGTGGAAGACAGTGCTGGGAGGGAAGGAATACTTTGATATTTTGCAAGCATTTAACAGTCTTACATATCTCTGAAATAAGTTGTGAACAAAATAATCCGTTATTCATAGCAGTTATCTCCCTTTTGATTTAAATATGTGCAAACTGAGTTAATTTATGTAGATGAGAAATATCTTGCTATCAATGACATGAATACATTTTTCTAGTAATAAAAAATAGCTAATTCTCATTTTTTAGAATTCTAAATTATATTTTCCTCATTTGTGATGCCTCACTGCTGACAAGTACATCAATTAAGTTTTTCCTTTTTTACAAATTTCAATCATGCTGGAAGGAAAATATGCACAAAGTTTAATTAAGTTACTTTATTTAGAAAGTTAATTTTACATACTTAAAAAAAAGAAAAAAGGTCCCAGAAATTTCTCAATTTTAGCAAGAATTTTAAGGAATAGGTTATATCTCACTCTGCATTAGTTAAAAATATCTTTAATTTACTGCTGTCAAGATAATCTTTAAAAAAATATCAGAGAGAGTTGACTTCTTGATCCTTATCTCTAAACTGGTCTGCTATCTTTAAATATTATTTGGGCATGTCTACAATTAGTGGTATATTCCCTTCATGGAGACAGAGGTGAAAGAGTTACAGTTTCTCCCAATTCATATGAGGTTGATTACTAACCTGAGATCGGAAGCCTTTTTCACACACAGAACAAGTAAATGGGTACACGCGTGCAGATTTGTCCATATGAGTAAATTTGTGCTGTGCCAAAGCATCAGGTCTTTTGAAGGCTTTCCCACAGAGATCACAGAGATATGGTCGTCGGTTGCAATGTACATTGTTCCTGTGCCGGACATAGTGTTCCTTCCGATGTGTTTTATATGGACAAAGGTCACACTGATACGTCTTAAGAGCTTTACCTAAATGATTGCTCATTTCTCCAGCCAGTTCTTCGTGTGTCTGCAAATGGTGCTCAAACAGGTGTGCCCGAATAGTTTTGTACTTACATTTCGGACAGGAATGGATGATAGTATGATGCTTCCGCTGCAACTCGTGTTTATTCTTGATATGGCGAGCCAGAAGCTTTGCATTGTCGGTGCTGTAGTGACACTCTTGGCAGCGGAGGATCTGCACGCTGTGTAAGACTTCGTGTCTGCGCAAGTGGCTCAGACGGATGCTTGTGAATGAACATTTCTTACACTGGAAAAGGTTCATCTGTTTTTCATGTAGCTTCATGTGCTTGACAAAGTGGCTCTCTCGTTTTGATTTAAAAGAACATTTTTTGCAGAAAAATTTAAAAGGGGCCAGAGCTTCGTAGTCCTTTTTTGGTATTCTTCTGCCTGTAGCTGTCATTTTCATTGGCAGTCGGCAAGAATCTGAAGAGAAAAATTAAGGTAGAAACCAAGAAATCTCTTTTATAACTGATTCTCAAGGGAAATATAAGGAAATGAACATGAAATCTACCTGCCTGTACAGGAAATAGTTTGAAAAGTATTTGTTTGGTTGAATTTTTAAGATCCTAAAAATAATGCATATGAAAGCTAAATGTGGCAAACAAAATATTTAACACAGAGAACCTTTCCACCATTTAAAAGTTTGAAAAGGAAAAAAAAATTCAAATGATCTTGATATTAACATCTTCAGAAGTTATGATGGCGTTGCCTCACAGCTGTTATTTTTCTTTAGCCAGTTGAGGATTAAAATTGATTTATCTTATAGATTTTCTGTTTTTTCAAATACCAAAGGCTCAAGGGAGACAACCCTAATAAGGTAAGTATAGTGCCATGATTATCCCACCAGGTATCCTATACTAGAGAAAGCCCTACTACAACTCTTCATTTTTAGATGTAGAAGAAAACTGGATAACCCAGAGGAAGTCCCCAAAACCATGGATCGAACTTGAGCTCTCAAGACTTGGCAGTTTAGTAGTCTTAACCACTGGGCTGCCGTTTTGTAGACATTATTAGAAGTATTGTTTCAAATAGCATTTCTCACCATCTCTCACTCTGTAGCATGCGTAAAAGTATCTCAGCAAGTTTTCGTCTTCCTATTAGTGCATCAGAATTACAGGGTATTCCATAATTAACCAAACAGTTTCAAATGCTCATATTTCAGTAACAAAATAAAATAAGATGGTGTTTACATTATTTTTTCTTTTAGTTTAGCAATGTGCATGGTTTTTCAAAATATATCCTTTTCATCACAATGCCCCACAGGAAAACATCTGGAAGTTTTAAATCAAATGATGCTGGAGACCACTTGAAAAACCTGTGGGTACCCAACCAGCCTTAGGAAAATGTTCATTAAGCCATTGATAACCCACACAGTGATAATGGGTGAGTGAGTATCCATGCACTGAATTTCGAGGTTCGCAATGTCTTACAATATCTGTAAATATGACTCACCTGTAACCTTGTTCTCAAAGAAAACTAAGCCAACAATGCCACCACTACAAATTTTTACTCAAAACATGATACCAGGCAGTTCAATGACAATGGCTCCACGTGACAATGCAGTTATGTCTGCTGGTATGCCGATTTAGCCTGGACAAACTTTCATCACTTCACAAAATGATGTCATATAATGTGGAGTTAACAGCAATTTTAACAAGCCAAGTCTCACAGGATTCCACTCAACAAATGAAATTGTCTTTAGGCTGATGGCCATGCACCAGGGTCAAATGAGGCAAAATAGCTACACTTCCAGTATCCTCAAAATGCATAACCAGTGACAGGATCAATTAAATTTCTTCATAGGAAGCTCACTGGAATTTTCTGCACCATTCTTTGAACTTCTACTAGTTTCCAACTTTAAATAACTTCAATCTCACTTTGCCCATTCCTTTGGAGTCAAGCATTTGGCTAATCTCTTGGTCACTACATTAACACTGTGTAGAGCTAGAGGTTTGATGCACAACTGGCAGGTTGTGTCATTATATTACAGACAAATGATTATTTCAGTCTGTTTGGTTAATTATGGGGGAAAAAACCCATATTTATGGTATCTGTCTTTTGATATTTACTTTAAAAAAATAAAAAAATAATTACTGAACGTGAATCAAACAAGTATAGTTAGTTCTGTACTATTTTCAATGCACAGTTCACAGAACTGTGCCACTCCCAAAATGGAAACACGTTTAATAAAACCTGACTGCATTCTAACCTTTTTCTTCTCTATAATATACTTAGTTTTTAGATATGCTATCTTCAAACTTTTGCCCACAAAACACAAACAATAACAAATAAATATAACTTTTTTCCTTCTTTATTCTAAAGTTTAAATATATTAAGTAAAAGTACTGATTAAACATCTTTTCTAGACACTTTTACTATTAAACAATATAGGGATATTTTGTGGAATTATTGTTCGACTATTTCAACTCTTTGTCTACCAAAAGCTTGAGTCATATAACAACTCCACTGACTCACTTGCTGCACGTGGTTCTTCATGTCTAAGGTGATTCTAAATTTGCATTAAAATGATCAATTTGGATATAAAACCTATTACAGCTGCTTGCATTACAAAGTTACTGAATATTTAGAGCATTATGGCACTTTGAAGACAACCTATAGCTGGTTTGTGAACTGGGAGTAGACAGGTAAATGTGACTGTTAAACTTTGTGTAACAGTGTGTTAGTAGCCAACTTTGGCATAGGTATGGAAAGAATGGTTTAGTTCACGAAAAACCTGACAACTACCTAAGTGTGGCTACATAAAACCAAATACCTCAGCACAGTCTGCCCAGAATAAGTTGCAGCATGTCTGCAAGATATGAGCGCACTGTAGGGTGAGATTTGAGTGCGCTAGGACCCATTTTCATTGGACTCTTACAAAATGAAGCCAGCAAATTCAACCTTCACTTTGCTGGCGATTGGTTTGCTGTTTGCCCAATATGTAAACAATGCAATGCTGACTCAAATGTTAAATGCCATTTTAGAGGTGGTGTTATGTGAACCGATTCTCTTTGATGGAGCTGTTCCAGTTCATCACTACCTGATTAAGATCATTAAGTCTGTTTTTATACTGTTTATACAAAGTCCCCATAACTGATTTGTTTTCATGGGTGTTAATGTATTATAAAAAAAGTTATAAACTACTTCAGGAGGAAAATTTGCGATGTCTTCCATAGCCTGTTCATTTCTCTAACCTGAACCCCATAACATCTCGGATGGATGAGCTATCTAGATACATTGGCTCCAGGAGCTTGTAGTCAAGTTTCCATTCTAAAGCCAAGTTGAAATTTGAGGCAGTAGAACACTACCTTGAGTCTACATCAAATATTTGATGAACAGCATGCAACACACTACTGCTGATCGTACGACTGGCTTTAGTTTGTTCAGTTGAAAAAAAAAAAGGTCAATACTTACTATGTCCAAGTAATGTGCAAAATTAATTTTAAAACTTCATGGTCAATTTTGAATTGTGCAAATGTTTTATCTTCAAACTTGTACAAGTTACAGCACAACATCCCTATATTGTTTTGAATGCTATTGTCCCAGTTATAAATATACACAAGTTTTTAAAATCAATAAAATAAAACTAGACTAATAGCAGAGTTTATTAAACAAGAATCTGACATGAATAATAATAATAAAAAAAAAATGCTGAAATTCTATGTGCTGGTATTTAAGGGATGCTGCAAAAAAAAAAAATAAATTTTTCTGAATAAAGTCTGAATTACTACACCAACACGAAACAACAAGTTGAGGTTGATGGATGACGTCAAACTGCTCAGTGACATGCCTGGTTACACAAAAGCTGGATTTTCTTCAGAATCAGCAGTTGTCAAGGATGTTGTTGGCCAGGCAATTCTCCTGACCTGAATCTTTTCAAAAAAATCTTAGTGTCTCAGTACAACTGCCAAAGAATGCATGGAGGTAAAGCTCTGAAATATTCACGGTGGCAGTAGAAATTCCTGCAAAACCATGGTTTGTTTTTGAAAGCTTTTCAGAACCTCCAAAGTGAAATGGATTTACTCAAGTGCTTTGTTGCAAGAACCTGAGTGAAAGCAAATCCAGAATGGTTGATGTTCGTGAAGATTTGATAAGTCTGATGTGAAGTCCTAAAAGAAGAAAATTTTTTTTCTTCTATTTTTTGCAACAGCCCTTACTAGTTTCCTCAAAGAAAGTAAGCAAACCATATCTATTGTAGAGACAGAGGTGATGGAAATGCCAAGGTGCAATTTTAAGAAATGAGATTTGCGACAAAAGGGAAAAACAGATGAGCAGGTCGAAGGTAAGAAACCACTGCATTAAAAAAAAGAGAGAGAGGAGGAAGAAAGAAATTTTTTTTTTGTTTTTCAAATTTTATTTTGGACAAGAATAAATAAAATTATCATTTTTGTGCCACTCAATTCAGATTAATAACTATCATGTATGGAAATGATAATAGCCTCTTCAATTTCTGACTAGTGCGTGTTTTCTCCGCTGTCTAAACTCTGGTGCAGGTTTGGCATGCTTCACGATGATACACCAGGTTTGTTGTAATTTCTCCTGTACGTTTTGTTTTTTGTGTTCTCAAAGGTAGAACCAACCACCTCTTGGCTTTCATTGTACATCATACCCGCAAATAATTCTATAAATATCAGTGTTTGGAGGATATCGGACTATACTTCAATTTTGTAATGTTAGCGAATAGATCTTATTTCCCCTCTTTTGTAATGCCAAGAATATATGACAGGTCTTGTTAAGAATGAAACAAGAAGCAAACTTATTAATGGGAGACTGCATGAAATCTTACAAATCAAACAGGTGTGACAAGAAAGTCATTCATCCTTCAATGAAGAAAGGTGACTGCTGACATAATTCAGAGGTAATGGCCAATTTAAAAAACTAAATTGATCGGTGATAATGGAAAAAAATTCAATCTACTAAATTAAATGTATATCATTATCTAGGCATAGGTGTTTTTTTTACCTTTTGCTTCATGTTCATTGATTTCATCAGCATTTTTGACACCCTCTCTGTCAATGTCATCAGTTGCCTTGAAAGATGTGGTTTTACCATCATCTGCTATAGAACCTCCATTGCTAGGCTGTGCCTGTTGTAAAGACCGGTCACCTGTGCTTTGGTCACAACTAGGTCGTCTTCCATTGTCAACAGTACTGTGCCGAATTTGAAGATGCATTCGTCTCGGTCTACCTACTCTCTTTCTTCTTTTCACTTTATTGAAATCTTCATCGTTGGAGTCTGGGAAATGGAAATAGTTCACATAGCGAGAATGCTGTTTAACCTCTCTGCCATGCAAAGATATTCGAGGGAGGAGGAGATTGCATGAAATTTCTTTATCAGCCATCTCTGGCTTCAGTGAACTCCAGCTGCCATTCTTATCTTTCTCTGCAATTTTGTTTTCTGGAATGTTGCCTCGCAACAAGAAAAGTTTAAGGCTGTTTTCCAGTCGAATCATTTCATCAAAAGAGCCAGAAACACTGGTCCCTTCTGTTGTCACTTTCACTGCAATCTGGAATTTAGATTCCAAAGTTTTAAAAAACGGATGATGGTCTTCTGGTAAGGAATCCATGAAAGATGACGACAACATTCCAGTAAGAGTAGAGAAGATCTTGGAAGATAAAAAAAAAAAAGTAACAAATGTTAGACAGGAAAGAGAAAATTCTAAAATCCTTATTAGTGAGGCTGTATTTCATTTTAGTTTTATAAAGTTCTGATTTGCATATAAAACCATGCTTATTGTAAAAGACACTGATCATCTGTTCAGTTAATAAGAGAAGTTAAAAATGAATGCTGTCATTTACTAAAACCTGGATAAGTTCATTGTTCAAAATCAATCCATGAGAGATATAACTTATGCTCTATATAGCACACTTATCATAAGCATAAGAAGAGCTGATTTAATCTGTTACACATTTTCAGTATAAAGCCCACAAAGTTGTTGAAAAATCACACATCAAGATGAGTTATCAAACAAAATGTTCTTTGCTAACTTAAACTATCAACATTGTGTCAGTTACAGATAACTAATGAGAAGTTTTAGATAAATGGGCTGATGGAGAATCTTCCTCAATACTTAATGTAGCTGTTTTGTTTGCTTATGTCAGGGCTCAGTGTGGATATATATATATATCTACAGATGGCATAGGAGTTTACATAATAATGCCAGGCCTGAGTTATCTGTAGCAACTACTGTGAAGAGATAATTGAATTCTTTAAAGGCTTGATTAGAATACCTACTTCCACTCAAAGTATCCTACCATGTAAATATTCTCACTGATTGTAACACTGAAAAAGTACAATTTCCCAAGAATGCAGGAAAAACTGATCTGGAGTTACAATACCAACATAGATCTGAGTGCATTATGTATCTGGAAGGTTTCACATTCATATTGTAACAGTCCACCAAACAATGAACAAATTGCCAAAGTCACTACTAAATTATTTCAAAAACATTTGTCAACTTAAAAATCAAGGATCTATATAGAACTGAATCTACAAGGAAATGCATACCTTGATTTGAAGAAATTATAATCAAGAAATGTACTAAGAGATTTGCACAAGTTACCAAAGAATCTACAGATTAGAATATTGTGTACGGGTCAATCCCATGCTCATTTAAAAAACTTGTTCAGATTACAATGTGATTGAAAAATTTGGACACTGAGAATTTCCAAAATATTTCGAAAAACAATAATCCCTCAATACAATTTCTAAAGTTGAATTGCTGTCTCTTGGGAGGGCCATTAGAATAACATGCTAAAACAAAGGCCACTAGCCACTTAACCGACTACTTCAAGAAAATTGCTGTACAGAATTTAGTTAGTTTAAATTCTTTATTTTATATATACTTTTCTTTGCAAAGATTAGCTGCCGTTTCTGTAAAAACATGTTTACTGATTCACTGAAACTTTGTATGGACTTAGTCTAATTTGAAGACAAGATTTTATTAACAAAAGTTTTTTTCTTTTTTTTGCATTAAAGTAAATCTCTTAAAAATGAAGATGATAACTGAGCCTGAGATTTAGTTACAAGGGGATCTTTGTATATACTGTAAACACATGAATAATAAATGCGGCTTAGAACATTCAATATGCACACAAGGAAATACTATACTTTGGTTTGTGTAAAACTGAGATGAGACCAGATAGTTTAGAGAACTAAAGTAGCCATTTAGTTAACTTTTGATATTACCCAAAAGGCAAGATAATTTTTTCAGATCCATGAGTTTTTTTTAAAATTTAAGAGAAAAATTTTTAAAATATCCACAAGATATGTTAACATACATAATTTCAAATATACTCTCATAACTCAAATACTTCAGTTTGAATCTAGGGATGTTAAAATGAAACCTAGTGAGATGCTGTTATGGACATGCAGCCCAGTTTAGGTTCCTTTTAAACATCTCTAGAATATACACTGCATTCAAAGTCAAGCAAATAACTAAAACAAAAAATGATTAAAATTTTATTCACCAAATAATCAATACAAACTCCTCTTCGTGTAACAAAAACTTTTATCAAAGAAATATGTAAGTTACAGATATTTTTAGGGGTGTAATAAGAAGCAAGAATGAATCCTAACAGAAAAAGTAAACAAAAATAAATTAGAGGTAGTCAATAAAGGATGTGGTTCCCTAATAGTTTTGTATGCTGAGCCCTATCAACAAGAGCAGTTGGCAATAAAATCAGTCTTAACAAAATTTTTTGCAGTTCTTGAAGGCAGGCAACATGCCCATCTAGTTGTAATTTCATATGGGTAATGATTAGGTCTTAAAGTCATTGGTCAATTACCTGTGCCCAATGTAGACAAGCATTATTGAGCATTAAAATAAAGTTATCGCCAGTTACATGTGCATCTGACATCCAGAATCTTGGTCCCCATACCTCATTGCAATGACATTACTTCCTAGAACACATGCAGGTCTGTATACCCTCCCAAACAATTTTTGCCTGAACCATCACACGCCCCCACCATAGTGATCCCTTTTTGACCCATGGTTGATCTTCAACTGGTTGTTGGACAATATCTCCATGCACTTGAAATTGTTCCCAGTTCACATTTAGCCATCCTGCCATCTAGGTATGCAAATGTCCAGCCACTGTTTTATCAATAGTTCTCCACCTTAGAGAATCTTCCAAACAAATATGGCAATGCATTTGGTAACATTGCACTTCAAAACAAATGTACTAACAAAAAAACCAAACTTGAAATGTACACAAGCCAATTTTTTCAAGTCTTTATATCAAAGCTAATTTACATTTCTCCTACAACTCCTTTACATATTTCTTTTCTTTCATAACAGTTGTGTTACATGAAGAGAAGTTTGTTGAACATTTGATGAATAAAACTTTTACCATGTTTTGTTTGCTGCTTAAGTTTTAGAAACAAGTGTAGATGAATGAAAATACACCTGGACATTTTACCTGTTGTTTTTTAGCTTTCTCTTTGTTAACTATTGCACTCTCATTTCTCAAAGCCTCATCAACATTGGCTTGCTCACTATCCTCACTTATTATGCTTTTGTCTGCATTCCCAGGAAGGGGAATCAATGCTTCTACCACAACTCCCTGAGACAGATTATAGGGCTCAAGACTTGGAACAGCCTGCAGTGTGAGGTTAGTGTTTGGGGGCAGATTGGTCCATATCTCACCATCCTGGAAACAGCTAGGCATGGATACAATGGTGAAGGCTGTAGATTGGGGCTGATCTTCCTCGGTTCTGATAAAAAATAAAATAAAGTGTGTATATAGCAGCATTTTCTAATGAACTGTCTTTGTGAAAGGTAGAAACCATTAATTGAATAACATACATATATAAAATAACACAGTTTAGTATCATTCTAGCTTTGTAGTTTAAACTTCAAATAAGCTTTTCTCAAAAACTTCTATGTGCTTTGTAATGCAAGATATAAAAATTAAACATTAAAACAAGTGACAATGTCCTACTACATGACAGTTGTATTTGTTTTTAAATAAAAAGTAGCTAATATTTTGCTATTAAATACAAAGTTACACATACCAGTATCAATAAAATCTCGAATTTGTTTGTGGATCATCCACATACAATATTCAAATGAATGAACATTTAGACTAATTTCTAGTTTATAGCCTTTGAATACTAAAAATTCATTATATTTCCAGTCAATTATTATTTAGAAATATTTAATAATTATTTCATTAAAAACAAAATTATATAATCAAAATAATAAAATGTCCTTCAAAATTGAAGATAACACTGTTGATGATGTTCCTTCAATGACAGATAGATTATAGCAGTGGCAGCTCACAGTGCATCATCCACACTCAATCCCTTGTACTCCAGTGACAGGCATGCATAAGACGGTTGGCAAGGGTTAAGTGCAGTAACTCGTTTTTCATATAGATGTGGGAGGAAATCCACATGGCCAGCTGGTGTAGAAGAGCAAGAAGAAACCATGCTAGACATGTAAGATACTTGTTCCAACCAAAATTCAAACTTTAGTCCAGTAGTCTACCACTCAATATTACTTGTACATGGTTTTATAAAGTCTAAAATAGTTGTTCCTTCTACTGATCTAAAATCTGGAATCAACTATTTCTGATGAAAAGATGCATTATCTAATCCTTTGTCAATGAGAATATTTATTAACTTTTTATAAACTGAAAACTTGATCTGTCTTTCCACTATTTTCTTTCTTTCTTCGTGTGTGTGTGTGTGTAAGAAACAAAAAATCTATATTTATTTTCTACTCATTTAATACTGAATGTTTCCAAATATAAAGTTTAAATAAAAAGTTTAGAGTAATTACTTTGTGAATGACCCCACTGTAGATAAGCATGAGGTAAATTCACTGCATTGCTCATATATAACAGATGAGACTGGTGAATGAAACAAACTTTTTTTTTCATATTACAATTTTAATTAATACAGATATTTTTTTTAGTGGAAAGGATTCCAGCAATTAAGTTTCTCTAATGCTATATGTGTATGATGTTTTTATTAAAATAAAAATATAAATATATCAAAAACTATTTTCATGTGCTAAGTATTAAAATATCCAGAATGTGTGGATTTGGGGCATCCCTGGTTTGCACAAAGCACATCACTGTTATAACTCCATATACATTTATTATTACATTTTTGCAGTATACTTCTCTGATTCTATTTAATTTTAATTATATATTTTCTTCACAGATTTGATCCAAACAAGCATCATCATCATCACCACCACCACTTTGACTGGGCCTTTCTGCAAGCCAGAAAAATTAGTATTATTAAGGCATTAAATTCAGGGCTCCTCCGGGATTTTTGGAGTGGTGGTGGCAAATCCAGTATGCGACCATCACGGGGTCACCCCACCCCTCGGGGAAGGAAAAATAACAATAATAGAACCATTCAGTCGGAGCGCCAGAAGCGAGTAGCATTTAAAAGTTTGTTTTTTTTTAAAAATTTAAAACTTCCCCGCACAAAAGTTTATTTTTGTGCCATTTACTTTACTAATAATACCAGCATTAAACAAGTCGGATAAGAGCGGTGCATGCCTGTAGTTAGCAAGTGCTGCCCGGGAGGAGGGGGACTGTAAAGCAACAGGACAGAGAGTATCGCGGAGGTCAACAGACTCTTGATTTCGAAAATGAAATGAAGCCTACAAAGACGACAGCGGCAAGATAAACATCGAGGTATTTCGGAGTTAGAAGCAGTCTTAAGTTTACGACGACGGAGTGCATCAGCTGTCATGACGGCTGTGTAGCTCAGCAGCCCCGCGCAGGATACAGACAACAAGTCCATGTGGTGTCACCTTCTAACTTAAGAGCTCTGCCAGTGCTCCGTTTGGAAACGAAACCACTTCTTTAAAACAAAGGCCACCATTACACATACTTACTGATCTATATGGCTACTCGACTCTCTATTCATTTCTATAAACGTCTTTTAGTACGCAGTAAGTGCCCCCAATTACATACTGGTAGTCAAGATTTTAGAAAATTTGAAAAACCACAGCTCCTCTCGGATGCCATTATTATTAACGAAACGAATGGAGCCTTTCAATCTATTGGGCAATATAAATTTGGTCTTTTTACGATTATTTTAAAACATAATCTAGCATAATATTTTTTTAAAAAAAACTAAGTATGGTGATTTAATTAATAGATGGCATTAATAAAAGTATTAACATGAATTAGTTGCTTTGATGCGCGATTAGTGTTATAGAAACTTAACTTCCGGCTGGGATATGTAACCATTTGTTTTTTTCTTTTGTTAAAGTTCTCATTTCAAAAAGCTATTTTATCTCATCTCTTCGGTGTCCGAGAAAATACGGATGCTGCTTGGTGAGTTAAAAGTTGTTATGGTTTCAGGTGTCCTTTCTACTAGCCGTTACAGAGGTATCGCACCATCCTCCTTGAGGAACCCCGCGATGAAGAGGAGACGCCTGCCTAGAGTTAGTAGGTGAAAGCCTGCCTACCCGCCTAGAGTTAGTAGGTGATAGCCTGCCTACCCGCCTAGAGTTAGTAGGTGAAAGCCTGCCTACCCGCCTAGAGTTAGTAGGTGAAAGCCTGCCTACCCGCCTAGAGTTAGTAGGTGAAAGCCTGCCTACCCGCCTAGAGTTAGTAGGTGAAAGCCTGCCTATCCGCCTAGAGTTAGTAGGTGAAAGCCTGCCTACCCGCCTAGAGTTAGTAGGTGAAAGCCTGCCTACCCGCCTAGAGTTAGTAGGTGAAAGCCTGCCTACCCGCCTAGAGTTAGTAGGTGAAAGCCTGCCTACCCGCCTAGAGTTAGTAGGTGAAAGCCTGCCTACCCGCCTAGAGTTAGTAGGTGAAAGCCTGCCTACCCGCCTAGAGTTAGTAGGTGAAAGCCTGCCTACCCGCCTAGAGTTAGTAGGTGAAAGCCTGCCTACCCGCCTAGAGTTAGTAGGTGATAAGCGCTCCCTCATGCACAAATGTTTCAAGTAATTATCTTTCGAAGGGGGATGAACCCGGCCCTAGATTAATCCGGTTTTCGGATGCTGGTTTTGAGACATCAGTAAAATTGTAGCCAGTGCGTCTTTACCTATCATCAGTCTAACACTCTGTACATCTAGGTAGAGGCAGGAAGTCTTTTTAATAATACAAGGCTTCCAGGTGAAGGATTGATTCCTAATATAGCTGCATATTACAGACTGGTGCCTATTATTAACACAGCTACGTGTTACCAAGTGCGAACCTGCAAATAGCTTGAGGCATCGACTGATATTAAAAGTCTCCCATAAGCCATTAAAAATATGCAAGCACTTTAAACCAAGAGTTATGTTAACTGTAGCAATACAGTTATGAAAATTGGCAGAAATGAAGTTTACATATTGTTGAATATTCATGACGAAAATTCATCGTTTTACATCCTCATTTCTAAATGAATAATAACATGCTATCAGGGTTCTTGCAAGTTAGTAACTGGTACGATCACTTTTTCGTGTGGCACAAGGGTTTACAGACTGGTTTATTTCTTGTCCTGTTTACACAGATATTGTTTTGCTTATCTTGTAGTGCTGTGGCAAGCTGCTGGTAGTAACCCTGACTTATGCCCCACTTTATTAGATTCAGATCTGGATGGCTAGTCAAGCACATTTTGTCTAAAGAAAGCTTGTGTCAGCCTAGTGTGTGGGAATTGATTGTCTACATACCACTGGGGTGTCAGATTCTGGTTTAAACCTCCAGTTGACTATGAAAATTAGTGTTCAAAATATCACATGCTAAGATGGTCTCTGCCAAATCTGTCATGCTGTATGATATGACTCTGCAAATCATTATGCTGAAAACAGTAAACTCTGATCAGTAAATGAAATTGAGTTTTAAAAATGTCATTAGTGAAATTTTGCAACTTCAATCATATTCCTGATCCAATCAGTGATTCTGTACAGCTTCCCACATATCTCATGATGCTAATTGGATGCACTGGTATACTTTACATTCCTAATTATTAGCACAGTTTTTCATGCACAAATGATGTAGCTGTGTCAGTCTTGACATTACATAGTAAAGCATGGTTGGCCATGCCTATGCTGCTATCTGGTGCGGCCTACAGGAAACTTATGGTAGATAATTGGATATCTACATGAGGCATGACCTATTCGGAAAAGGTTTCCAATCTACTTGAGTAAGGTGGGGTCACTATGAGTTTTTCTAGTTGTGGAATCTTTACATTTTGTAATGGAGCTTTGAAACAACACTTATTTTATAGGAATCACTTTTTGCATGCAACAAATGGTGATACTGCACAAAATATAAAAAAATTAAAAAATGATCAACAAAGAAATTTCTATGTGATGTTTATCTGCTTATTTGATGATATCTTATTGAACTCTTAACATGTTGATATGTTTAACAGCAAATATATAATTTAACTGATATCATTATTGAAGCCTTTGAGAGCATGGCACTGACATATCTGCTGTTGGCAAGTAAATTTTGAAATGCATATTTGGGCTACTATTAGGAATAATTGCTTTCTGGTTTAGTTTCAAACAAACTGCCATTGGTTGTTGCCAAACAGTTCAAATTTTGACTCATCTGTAAAGAGCACCTTCTTCAAGGTTTGGTAATTTCACTTTCATTTCTAATGCCTATTTCAGCCTTGAATTTGGTTGCCTCTCCTCAGCAAAGGGTTTTTGGAAGCTACACATCCACTGACAGTACTTTGTACTAATGTGTATTTTCCTGTTCTTGAAGAAACATTAACTCTTGTACTTGCAGCTAGGTCATTTGCAAGATCTTTACTGGCTCATCATTTATGGTGTAGAGAACAAACTCTGAAATACTTAACATCACTTTTTCAGGGTTTGGGCCTTCTCCTCCTGCTGCATGTATTGTCAGCAGTACCAGTTGCACATATCCTTCTCAAAGTTCACATGAAGTAGTAGCCTTCAATAGCTAAGACTTTGATTTCTATATGCTTGTCATGTGATATTTCCTTCCCAGGAGCTATAGTACAGTCAGCTCTTGCTTTAGGCATTTTTGGAACAGTGCCAATGTTGAATTAATACCATTTCATAATTTACATGGACAATTTTTTTTACAATAACGTGGGGCAAAGCGCAGGCTGGCAGCATAGAGGTAGGACACAAGGCACCATTGTGTAATCTCCCTTGTGTAAACATATTCACCATGATAGCAAAACCTGCAATTTGAATCCTCCTCTGTGCAACACTGTCAGGAATAAACATTTCAAAATTCCTTGGACCCAGGCCTGGGAAATTTTGTTCCCCCTCTCGACACCACTGTCGACAACACTTACAGGTGTGGTGGAAGACAAGGTGAGCATTCAGCATCCCCAATCTTTCTCAGTTTCTGTGCAACAGTTGTCGTAGTGAGTATGATCATTTTTTCCTTTAAATTATCTACCTTTATTTTTTTGAACTCTTGACTCTCATTATGACTGGAAAATGTCCATCTACATCCCAGCCAGTGTTCAACCTAAGTGTTAATGAAACCTTTCATTTAAATTTCTTTTCATTTTAGAGTCTTTATTGTTCTTAATAACAAATAAACACAGTTTAAAGAAACAGTTTTGAAAATAAATGTATGAACGTGATTTCAAACAGTTATCCCTCACCTCTACCGTGTGTATTTAGGCACAGTGTTTCCCCTAACCCTTATCATTTCCTTTATTTTTATGGAAAAATCAAGTTTAATTTACACGCAGATTTTCGGGAACATAACTACCATGTAAATCTAGAACTGACTGTATTTAATATACTACACTGATGCACTGCTTATACTTTCATAGTCCTGCAGATGTGGCACTTTTTGATTGCTTGCATGACAACAAATCACTAATATATCAACACATGACTGTACTATGGAGCATTTCATTTTTACACAAAAGATGTCATTCTGTCACATGTTATTTTTATTTTATACTCAGTTTTTTCTCTTTTCATAAGGTCAGGAAAACTACTGAAGCACAGACATCTAAAGCAACGATTTCCAATCTTTTTCTGTGTGATCTCATTAATACTGAAAACTCTTGTTATACCAACTTCCAGCATCATCAGTGCAAACTGTAGGCATGAGTCCTGCTAGGTTATCTGAGAAATACTCCTCTGAAATATTTTTTAAAAAATTACTGGATGAAATAATGCAATTCTTGTATCCTAGGCTACAAACCAATCAGGTGTTGGTTTAAAGCTGAGAGACTGGTGTTGTGCCAGCAATATGTTGGTGTGGATTATACCATGGAAAATGAGTGTGTGTGTGTGTGAACAGCAGTCAAAAGATTAAATGCTGCATGAAAATAATGATGGTCTGGTGGCCTTCAAGACCTCATCCTTTTTTTTACTTTATTTTGGGTCACAACCTCATATTTTTGGAACAGCTGATCTAATTTAAAGGTGAAATATAAAAGGTCAAAATAACGGTGCAGAAAGTGTGCATGCATTATGGATTAACTTGGACAGTAACATAGAATATGACTGCTATCATGACAAAAATGATTATTTAAAATAGTGTAAAAATATACATATAAATGTGCTGTAGGAAAGCAACTAAATACACTTAATCTATTAAAGAGTAAGTCTGGTGCATATTATGAAACATGAGGATAGGTAACTTTATGTGGACTGCAAAATGAATGTTTGATGGCTATGCTACTGAGTACAAATAGTTTTTTTTTAATATTTTGCATGACAAATGTGTACATTAAACGTTTCTTACAGCATTCTAATGTTTGTCCCATGAGCAAACATCTATATTATAATGGCTTCAAGGATAACAGCTTTCTTTCTGTTTTAATTATTAGCAGTTTATCTCTAGCTATAGAACTTCTATTTTTTAGGAACCTGAGACTAGGCTACATTCTCATGTAGATGCCTAGCAACTCTCACATTTCCAGTATTCTAAAGTGGTTGTACAAACATCAAATTACCATTTTATAAATGCCCATATTTCTTAGTGCACTTCTTGTAAGTTATGTCTTCTTGCTACATACTTGAAACTCGTAAAAGTAGTGCTGCAAGTTGTAGCTGTTATGTGATTGATTATCACTTGTAGCTGCAGGTACACAGAGGTCTGACACTTACCACAGAAAGGTTTGGCCTGTTATGGATGGCTTGTTGTTGGTGTTCATCTGTCTGACCTATTTGACCAGAAGGGATGTTATTTCAAACTGGCCTTTAGTTTGTTTTGGTCATTTTCAGTAATGAACAATATTTTCTGTCTGTCTGTTTTTATTTATCATTCAGAAACAACACTTCATATATTGCGACAATAATGTGACATTTCTATTTGCTGTAGATTTTTTAAATTGGTGATCTGCATTTTCACATTTGGATCACTTATCTTTTTAGTTCATAGTGGTTCCTAGATCTGTGCCTGTGTTGCCCTTTAGTATTAGCGTTTTCCTTGCTAACCATGACTTCTTTATTCGGCAGAACCAGTTGATTAAAATGAAGAGTTTTCTTCCTGAAATGTTTTCACTTAAATACAAATGTCTAAATATGCAATGAATGAGGCAATCAGAAATATTTAAAAGTTACTAATATTGCTAGGCTTCTGTATTTGAGGCATTTTCTCCACACGCACGCGCGCACACACACACACAGTACGCCATGCGTCAATTACTGATACGATATCTGCAATGATCAAGTCGTGTAAACCATATGTCTGTCTGTTATAAGTAGTATGTAGGAATCCAGTTTCTCTTACATCTTACCAATTGTTAGTCTTAAGAAATTATGGTCCCCCATAAACCAAACCTGAATGTTCTGCTAATAGATTCATAACTTTGGAAGTCATACTAATCATCGCTATATTACAAAGATTACCTTTTGTGGTATAACTACATTTATTCATTTCTTATGTGAAACTCAATCAAAGACTTTACAGAACCTCAAATAAAAGAAAAAACAACATTTAATTTTTTTTTTGTTTAGTACATTTAAAAATCTTCAAACATTTGCATACAGTGACTTAAAAATAATTTTAATGTAAATAAAGCAATGGTTTATGTACAATTCATGTTTAACTAACTGGTCTGAAATTATTACAGCTATTGCTAAAAGTCTTGAATTAACTGGCTTCAGATCCTGGTTGGAATGCCTTTGTTTGGAGTATCTCCCCAGCATGGTATTCTCTTACATCTAAATATGACTGAGCCCTAATAGGGATTTTTCCTGGCAAGGCAAATATCACATTCCAGTTTGGATTAGGTCACCTTGGAGGGGAGAGACTCAGCTTATATTTCTTTCTGATTTCACATTGGGAAGGAGACTTACCTCCTGCAGAGGAGGAATGTCCATTAAGGAGAAATCAAAATTATATCTTCTTTTACTTTTGTGTGTGTGTGTGTGGTGTGTGTGTGTGTAATCTTGAATTTTTTGATATTTACATTTAAATTTTAATAAAATATTTAGCAATTAGTCAAAAATTTCATTATGTAGTGATCTTTAGAAACTGAATACAACTAACTGATTTCTTAATATTACTTTGATCAGCTTTAGTAAGTTTTAGATTTTCTTTATAGTCATTTTTTCTAGGTTTGAAGTTACTTAAATATAAATCTGCTAATTATATCTTTAGCTGAGTTAATTTTTGTGGCACACTCCTAAATAACTTAGAATTTCTTTTTTTAATTAGAAAAATGACCTGTACTCTACTCGTAAAGTCAAGAAAATAAATCAGAATGGTTTAACTTCTTATTAACAACCTCCAGTACCAGAACTGGGACCACTTTCTTATGCTGGTGTCTAAATTAGTAAAATCCTGCACTTTTAAGAAATTTATTTAATGTTAATACTTATTCACTCCTTTTTCAAATGGTTCTGGCTTTGTTTCTGTTACTGCTTCAGTTGTTTTATAACTACCTCACCTTATCCTGGAGTACATTCAGGGGGGAGAGAGAGACTCATTAAAAGTCTGTCAGTTAAAAAAAACCCACAGCCAAATTTTCTGTTTATTTGTATCCGATGCAAAATGTTGTAAAGTGAGCACAAGTATAAAGTGAAATAGAGGATTATTCTGGTCATTTGTGATCACCTTGATAGTAGTAACTGAACTACTGGGCCAGGGTTAGGGAGGGGTACTTGTGTGAAGGAGTGTCTTGGAGGGTATGGAGATTTGTAGATGTGCATATTCTTTTTTTTTTCACTGTGCAAATACCTGATCTGTCTTCGACTTGCTCCCTGCTGATTGCTACTTATCTGCTTGGTCAACTCTTTGGTCTGCTGGTTCATCAGACAATTAACTATGAATTGTTTAAAGAATGACACCATTATCAGTTTTCAAAAGTGGAACATCATCAAAACGTGTTGCAGTCTGTGATTAGCGGAGTGGATTGCTTTAATGTGGCAGTTGTCTACTTATAGTGTAACTAGAAGCTCTTAACAAACCTGCTATAGTCCAGATCTTACATCATCAGACTATCACCTGTTTGAACATCTTAGATTCTCCATACCATTAACCGTTTAGGGATGATATGAAGATGGTAGGGGAATATTAGCAATTGCTAATTACATTCTATTTTTCACTGCAAGCAGAGCAGTTCCTATGAGACATTGAACTGTATATGTGACTATTGTTGGTGATTGTGTTCAAAATTAATGCAAATTTGTATTCTTTATATTGCTTGCAATTTTCATGAAATGCAAAACAGAAGTCAGTATTTAATCTATTTATCTCTATATAATGTAGTTATACATTCAAATTGCATTGTAGTTAATGCACTGTATTGTGCTCAATTTTAATTTTCTACTTTCAATTATTCATTGAATCATTTATTTTCTCCCACACACACACAAAAAGAATTTCTTTGCAACAAATTTCCCACACCCATTGGATGCAGGGTTGATTGTGGAGATAGCTGGTGTGTGCTAAGTCATGCAGAATGATATGGTAGTGAGTAGTAAGTACCCTGTTTCAAATACTAGACAGACGGGTTGAAACTAAGTAGACTTAACATCCTCTGTTCTTATTCCAGTCAAAGTATCAGACTATTTACCTTATAAGATGTTTTTTTGTTAGCTAAATTTTGATCAGAATGGAATTTTAAACTATTTAAAAAGTTAGTAATGTATTTATTTTCTCCTTGAGAGCCCCATGATTAATCTGTGGAAATTGTATGCTAATTTTTCATAGCACGTATGCCTTCCTTGCATGTTGTTCTGGTTTTCTGTATTTTAAATTTATAAATAATGAACATCAAAGCAATTATCGCATGGTTTTAAGTTTTGTATCTGCAGCACTACAATTTTTTTGTGTGTTTAGGAATTATTACAAAGAAATAAGAGTAAACTTAAATATAATATTTGTCTGTAGCAACTGCATTTATTATTGACCTTTCTCCTCTGATAAAGAAATATTGCTGCTTCTTGGTAAACCCTGTTTCTCAGCAGTGAGCTAGAAGGGGGAGTGTGTGCAGTATCAGCCTTGAGTGAGTTACCCAGGTATGGTTAGGAGTCTTGGCCAGTGGTCAAGGTGTGAGCCAGTCAAATTATTCACGGAACATCTGCATGCACTCAGGAAACCATACTGGAACTTTTCAGTTTTTTTTAGATATGAAAGGAAACTGAAGTGTTTGGAAGAAAGTTGCACAGTCAGCTGAAGAAACCAGGCTGGTTATGACCAGGATTCAAATTCAGGCTCCCAAACATAACAATCAAATATTGTATAAACTGGGCAACTTACACAATTACCAACTGTTTTATTTAAAATTTAACTTAATTTTGGACATGCACAAAATGAAAAGGTCCAGTGTACTTAGAATTGAAACATTTAATGAAACAGAATTGAGGAAATTTTTCTTTTAATTTTTGTGTGCTGTCGAAATTTTAGAAAAAATGTTATGTGATGATGGTGGTGGTGGTTGGGTCAGTAATTGATGTTGCTTCGTGAAGAATGTATGGTCTGACGTGTTTTCTCCTGCAGCTTGCTTACCAGTTCTATTCTGGAGGCAAAGAACTGGCCACAGGCATCACATTGGATTCATTTGATTTTGATGCTGTCCATTTGCATTATTGAATCTTTATTCAAAACAGCTAGTAATGAATTATATGGTGCCACTGCTTCATCTTCAGCAGCAACTTCCAAATTCTACTACATTGATTCGAGTTTTTTGTGAGGATCACTTCACTACCAGACATGCTGGTTCATCTCACTACTTCACGGATTCTGTTTCCATTTGATTATGACACTGTTTCTTAGGCATTGTTTGTGAAATTTGGCCAGTTTCTTTATCTGCTTTTTATGAAGTGTTTATGATGCATAACTATAGAGAAGTGATGATAGAACGGTGGCTTGATAAACTTTGAGTTTTGGTCTGCAGTTTTCCAAAGGGAAAGAATTATTATTGTAGTACATAACTTGTCAGGAACTAGTGATTTAAGATCATCATCTGTTCCACATTTTTATAAGCAGAATACGGTGACGTATTGTACGATAAAATTATGATAAATGGGTTTTACCATGGTAGCATTATTATCATTATTACGAACATTAGTTTGATTATTTTCAGTATGAAGGGACTCACCTGGAAAGTATGGTTGGTGAAGGTCAGAAAGTGGACACAGTTTCAAACAGAGTGAAAGCTGTTTTAGTTCGGGCATGGCGTGAACGTTGGAATGAAGTACAGTGGGGAATCTGCCTCAAACAGGTTCTAACCAGTTCCCCAGATGAAAACTGTGATCTTGCAGGTAAGTACTGATATGAGATTAAACTACAATTATTTCTTTCTCCCTCAGAGGACTCAACTAAAACAAGCTGTTGTTAATAGTCAAATTGTGGTAAATTTCTTTTCCTTAAAGAGCAGTCATTGTTGAGGAAATGGATTAAAATTGTCATTTCAAATGGGGAGATGTATAGTAAGTAGCATGGAGAATCAACAGAACATCATTTCAAACCTGGTGGGTTTTTAGAAATTAGTATTAACCTTCTATTGGTTGGTTCATATTTTTCATTAATATCTTGTTGCTAAATTAAAAAAAAAAATTAGTGAAATAATTTTCAGTATTTTTTCTCAAGAATAGCCATGAATCTCATAACAGATTAACACTGAAAGTCACATGTTTAATTAATATCAGAATAATGAAGACCGCAGATTATTAGGTAATCGGAGAGTATTGTTTTTCATTTAGACTATAAGACCTGGTAAAAGTTAAGCAAAAAAATTTCATTAAGTTGGTTTATGTTATTTTTTTTTTTGAAGAAAATTTCATTCTTCTACTCCCTTCAGTGATCACTTATTTCTGACTTTAAACAACCAGATAAGATAGATTTAAAGCAGCTGGGAATCTTGATCCCCTAATAATCTTAACTATACAGGGTGATGTGTGGAAAAGTTCATCTGGATTAGCAGATGTTAAAGTTTTGTTCAAATGAAATGTTTCTATTTTTTACCTGATGTGTTGCTGAGTTAGCAGTAGACTCAGTGTGCTTGTACTTTATAATAGACATTGCTGTCTGCATGTACTATTACTGCTGGATTAATCACCTTTGATACTCGGTTGGTGTAAAGAAAAACAAATATCTGTTTGTGTGCATACAGATGCATCTCAAAAAATTAGAATATCATGGAAGAGTTCAATATTTTTTGTCAGTTATTTCAGAAAGTGAAAATTGTATATATTCTAGACTCATTACATGTAAACTAAAATGTTTCAAGCAATTTTTAATTTAAATTTTGATAATTGCGGCTTACAGATACAAAAATATAAAAAAATTTATCTCAAAATATTGGAATATTCCATTTCGAGTTTGAGTAAATCACTATTTATGCAGTACAAATACCATGAATCTCTCGGTCTGGTTCAGTACAAACAACCACAGTCATGGGGAAGATTGCTGACTTTGAAAGTTGTCCAGAAGACACTTATTGACACCCTCCACAAGGAGGGTAAGCCACAGAAGGTCATTGCTGAAAGGGCTGGCTGTTCACAGAGTGCTGTATCAAAGCATATTCATGGAAAGTTGACTGGAAGGGAAAAGTGCGGTAGGAAAAGGTGCACAAGCAAGAGGGATGATCGCAGCCTTGAGAGGATTGTCAAGCAAAGTCGATTCAAGAACTTGGGGGAGCTTCACAAGGAGTGGACTGAGGCTGGAATCAGTGCATCAAGAGCCACCACGCACAGAACGTGTCCAGAAAATGGGCTACAAGTGTTGCATTCCTAGTGTCAAGCCACTCCTGAACCAGAGACAATGTCAGAAGCATCTTACCTGGGCTAAGGAGAAAAAGAACTGGACCGTTGCTCAATGGTCCAAAGTCCTCTTTTCAGATGAAAGTAAATTTTGCATTTCATTTGGAAATCAAGGTCCCACAGTCTGGAGGAAGAGTGGAGAGGCACAGAATCCAATTTGCTTGAAGTCCAATGTGAAGTTTTCACAGTCAGTGATGACTTGGGGTGCCATGTTATCTGCTGGTGTTGGTCCACTGTGTTTTATCAAGTCCAAAGTCAACGGAGCTGTCTACCAGGAGATTTTAGAGCACTTCATGTTTCCATGGAAATGCTGATTTCCTTTTCCAGCACGACATGGCACCTGCCCACAGTGCCAAAGCTAATACTAACTGGTTTGCTGACCATGGTATTACTGTGCTTGATTGGCCATCTAACTTGCCTGAACTGAACCACATAGAGAATCTATGGGGTATTGTCAAGAGGAAGATGAGAGACACCAGACCCAACAACACAGATGAGCTGAAGGCCACTATCAAAGCAACCTGGGCTTCCATAACACCTCAGCAATGCCACAGGCTGGTTGCCTCCATGCCATGCTGCATTGATGCAGTGATTCGTGCAAAAGGAGCCCTGACCAAATATTGAGTGCATAAATGAACATACTTTTCAGAAGTTCGACATTTCTATATTATAAATCCTTTTCGTTTTTTTATTGATCTTATGAAATATTCTAATATTTTGAGATAGTGGATTTTTGATTTTCATGAGTTTGTAAGCCGTAATCAAAATTAAAACAAAAAAAGGCTTGAAAGTTTCACTGTTTGATTTAAATTACGGAAAGAATTGAACTCTTCCATGATATTCTAATTTTTTGAGATTCACCTGTATATGACAAGTGGCAGAAAACAAAGACATAGCTGAAGAGAAGTAGAACATTTTCAGACTGAAACAAAATCTATTATCAGTCTAAATAATTTTTTATCAAAGAAAAGGAAATGCAATTCAAACATCTTATGTATAGTGTACAGAATTAGAATATCAATTAGTGCAGAGAGAAAATAATAATGCCAGTGATGAATTCTGATCATTAAGATCAGGTTTAAAATGTCTGATAAAAGTTGGTTCCATAATTTTTCATTTGAAATCTGGACATCACCTAGCTGAAATGATGATGTCATCTAAACTGAAACTACTTTCTGTCTCAGCTGTATGAATTAATTAAAGCTGAATTTTATGTATACACATTAGGGATATTTAAATGAAAACCTGTTCAAAATAGAATTGTCGTAATCATAATATCTGGCTGTGTTTAATTTGTACGCCCTCCTTGCTTTACATTTAAGATTATCAAATATGCATGATGTGTTTGGGGAAAAGATGTATCTCCCAGTTAACATTTAGAATTACAGCTTACCTTTAGAGAGATTTGAGATTTGCAGAAACATTTTTGAAGTAACTTTTAAAAATCTTTAAAACAAAATTTGAGCATAAACTTTAAACACCTAGAAGAAAATTAAACTTTAGGTACCACAGAAGGTACATGAAATAAGATTTCAGGAAGGCTGTTAGAAATGAAATTTGTTTGAACTGTCAGAAAAGCTGCCCTTAGAGAAAGATATTTTCTCAGCACAACATGCAAGAATAAGTGCAAGGTCCTTAAATACAAAGAGAACAGATGACCACTGGCGGGGTTGTAACAGTTGCATTTTTTCCAAACCGGTTAACCAGAAGGGAGGGGAATTCCTAAAATTTATTTTTGATCTGACATCTATATATTATGTAATACTGTATATACAATAAAGATGCTCTCTTCTCCTTTTAATTACTTCAGTACAAACTAAACTTTTCTTAGTTTACAACAAAAATTGTATTATATTCTAACCTTTCACCAATCGGAAAATTTCTATCATACTACCAGCTCAGTAAACGACAATAGCGAGAAACATTTAAGATTCTAATTAGTTTTTCTAAGCGATGTATGTGTCCAAACTAAACTCCGCTTGAAATAAATAAACAACGAAGGAAACAACTTAGTGAATATTACATAGCAAATATTCTAAAAAATATATATTAACAAACATAAAAGTCGTCAAAATAAAACACTGCTTGGATTATATTTTAACCTAAAGTTTATTATAATTTTGATTTAAAAATAGTAGTTCATCGACAAACTGGATCTAAATAGACCGAAGCTTGGTGATCGTAAGATCTGCTCACTTGGGACTGTTGTTGTGGGAATAGCGAGGTATTTCCTCGCTATGTTGGCAATGTTTTTTGAAGGTTGCTTCATCTACCTTCCCCCACTCTAATGGAGCAGATGCCCTTACAAGTCTTTGCTTATATGCAATCAATTCAGCTTCAATATTATGACCACAAGCATCATTTACATCATCAGAAAGGTAATTGGTGACTACTTTTTTAGTAACAGGAACTTCGGCTTGCTCCTGGGCTGGTCTCACTTGTGCCATTAGGCTTTGTATGTGCCTCCATACTGTGGTCTGTTTACTTTCAGGAAGAAAGCGTAGAGATTTATATCTCAGATCGAGTGCTATCACAAATGGTGAAGAAATGACGTGAATATTGATAGCTAAGAACACAGTGTGTTAAGAGCAAGAAAGAACTGATTTAGGGTCACAAGTAGGGCAGTATATACCCGTTTCAACTTAGGTTACCCAATCAAATCGTTTTCCAGTGGCACTACACACTAAACGTTTGGTGCTTGGAAAATGTGATAGTGACATCTTAGTATAGTTAATTGGTTTTTAAAAACTCGAACTGGTTAGAGAGAAAACTGAACCATAACTGTTAACTGTTGCAACCATAACCACTGGTGTATATAGTTAGCGGTACAGTCTCAAGACCACTGGTATTTCTGCTACATAAAGTATCTAAAATATGGTAACTGACCTCCAGCTCTGTTTCATTGATAAATATTAAATTATGGCATTGCTGATATAGCCAGTTAAGAAAACCACCCAAAGCATCATTAGGAAATACCCTAAATGTATTGTCCAGTGTGTTGGCCCTCTTTCTTTCTTGACCAAGTAGAACTGTTAAGTTTTGAGCTTAGGGGCATTTAACAGAAGCCTGACTGAAGTAGTATCATTGTAATGATACATAGCCAGGTTTCATTTGAATGTCCCCTAGCATGGCCTAGTTTTTGGAAGGAGGAAGGAAATCATTGTGACAAGAACTTAGGGAAGAGAAATATTTACCAAGATGATCATTTAAATGTTTTTATGCTATTACTTCAACAACTGACCCAGGCAATTTATTCCATTCATTTATTATTCTGTTGTGGGAAAAAAAGCATTTTCTAATATCTAGCTGTGATACCCCTAGTATTATGAACTGTGGAAAACCTAAATGTTTTCTGCTTTCCACGTATTCAGGGAGGAGTTCTCCCAGCTGCACACACACAAGCTGGTTTTAGGGTCACAGGGTACCTCCTGTATTCATGTTTAGCAAATTTTTGCTATGGGCAGTATGGTAGTGCAGTGGTTGACTGCTGGTCTAATATGGTTGAAGGTCTTTTGGCTGGGTTTTTCAAATTCTTCCTTGCCAGACAGCTGCATAGGTTTCCTTGTCGTGATTTTAGCTGTGTTTGCAGGAGAGAGGTTCTGGGCAGCTGCTGCTAGCACCATTGCTTTCTCCTGATGTCTACCAAGACCAGTACTGACCAAATCACCACTGATGTTTTAGTAAACAGAACTTCCCAAGCTTCTAGTTAGTTTGAAAAAATACAAAGCAGAATGTGATTGATTTTACAGCATTTGCAAATAGGCTGGATTTTTACTGTGTAAAAGATTTATACTTGAACTTTTTGGTAAGCTCAGTGATAAAGCAAATGAAGTTACAAACGTTTTTCTTTTTTTTAACTTTCAGAATTGCTTCTGCAACAAGCATTAGTGGGCACAAGTCCTAATTCATTAGTGATGTCCTATCTTCGGCATGCCATCAGTTCTCAGGTATGTGGTGCTGAAAGCTCTTTAATAATTAACAGCTAAATTATCTAAATATGATGATTGTAAACAGCACCGTTACATCTTGGTTCCAAGCCCTACTGTGGTAATATTGGTTTACAGGTGTCTCATGCAAGACACTTAGGGACATCTTGTTTGTTATACTAGAGACTAAAAATAGAATCACCATAACTGTGTCTGGGACATTCCTATTAGTGATGTGCTCAATATTTACAGTGGAAACTTTACTAAACTTAGCAAGTACTTAACATTTGTTCAGCATTGTTTTAGTTAAATTTTCTGTTATATATTGATGCATTTTGCATATTAGACAAATAGCTGATTCATTTTGTACAGTCTACACGAAAGTATGGGCACTCGGTGGTTAGATGGCCAAGGTTGAGGTTGGCTTAGTTTAGCATATCTCTCTGGCATGGTTCCTTTTTTCTCCTCTTTGCTAGCTGGTTATGTTGGTTTCACCTGGGTACTCTCATTTCCTGCCACATTTCTGAAAATGAAGGGTTCTCTAGTAAGGATTTCCCTGTCAAAGCTGGCAGTGCCAGGCCCTTGAGGTGAACGAAGAAAAAGAAATAATAAAAGTACATTTCAGAATTTTTACACAGATTTTGCTTAGGAATGTGTGAAATATTTAAATTAGTTATCATCAGACAATTTAACCAAGTTCTGTCTTTAAATTGTGCACTTCTCAGGTTGCTGGATGCACAAGGATATTGCAAGAAAGTTTTATAATTAATTAAAGTGCAGTCATCGAATACAGGTACAAACACTGAATATAAGGCAAGATGAAAGTTGAAACAAGCAATTTAATCCTACTGTAGGGAAACGAGGAAGAAAAATGTAAGCCTCTTGGCAGTTAGTTAACTCGGTTAAAAGAAATTAGTTATTAATTATTCACTAATCCGTTTTAAACTAGGTATCATTCTATTTCTATGTAGCTTCAATGACTTGCTTCAACAGAATCTAGATTTACATTATCCATTAAAGTAATATTTGTGAAGCACGCATGCGGAGAGATTTTCTTTCTCATTTTTCTTGCAAGTGTTATACTCTTTTGTCTAAAACTTATTGTAGAATGTTTAGAGATCATCAGCATGATACATGATGGAAATAAATGCTTAAGTAAGCTACTTATCAACATTTCTGTTAGCCTGGGCAACACTTCTTCAGTTTTACTGTTTTATTTCTGCATGCTGTTTTTACTTGTGTTGTACATTCCTAATTTCAGTTAATTCCTCACAATGTAGCATATAAAAACATCACGCAGTTTGATGACTATAACAGACCATACTGCATTCTGGGACTGGTTGAACTGATTGAAAGTGTTACTGTTAAATTCAGGTAAGTGCTGTTTGTACCACTTATGCTGCTTGAGGGAAGATGCTTCTGCTCTGTGCCAACTGTTGAACCCTTGTTCCAAAAAGGAAAAAAAAAAAACTGTTTTTAATCACTTCAAATAAATGTTACTTAAAAAAACATTGATGATATTAAATAATTAGAAAACAGTATTTAGGGGGAGCTGAGCTCCATCACATACATTTACTTGTTTGGTCTTCTAGTCCTTACAGACCACATGAAAATACTTCTTGATTGGCTACACAGAATCTATGCAGATTTTGCCCAGAAATTACATAAAAAATATTTAATTTAGTAATTAAATATATTTTGCTTGATTTTTATCACCAATTAACTAAGTTATGCCTTGAAAAAGTTTTAGAAGCAAACTTTTTATGCCTGAGACTTGTGTTGAAGAGCTTTTGGATATAATTTTTAATTAGATATTGTAAACTGTCCTCAATAGGGATCTATAGTCACGAAGATCACTCTTGGAAGGGTAACTTTGATAATGATGAATTAAACAAAAATAGTTGAAGGTTTCAAATAAACCGTATAGTTTGTTTAGTATTCTTGTGGAAATATATCAGGGTTTGCCGCTTCATCAGATGTAAGTGACCAGCTGATAGGTCCATAACTACTGTAATGTCCATTTGCTCTGCAGAAATTCACTCTACAACTGGAGTAGTTTTTTTAAAGTGGAAATGTCAGAATATAATTAACTTAGAATTTTAGCTTTTACTTCTCCATAAATTTAATAATACCATTTAGGATTTTAACTAGTTTAATTTTATCAGGTCCATTTTTGTTTAAGTTGATGTATGACTAAAGAGATTTAAAATCCTTGTTTGTTTATCCAGCTGTTCCTCAAAATTTACATTTGGAATTTTTAATTTCTCTAGAGCAGGTCCTATTTTCATTTTTAATAGCTATCCAGACAATTAGTTTTTTTTTTTTTAAACTTTTTCTTATATACGAGGTCTGTCCAAAAATAAACCAAACTTTTTAAAAAACAAATTTATTGCTTTACTTACAATTTAATCAGATTTGTCTCCTTCAAAATAGTTCCCTCCACTGTTGATACACTGCTCCCAATGTTTTTTCCAGGTTTGGAACGTGTCCTCGAACACGTTTTCAGGGATAGTACACAGTTCTCATAGCAAATTTTCTTCAATCTCTTCTATTGTCTGAAATTGGTGACCTTTCTGGGTGGATTTCAACTTTGGGAACAAAAAAAGTCTGCGGTGGCCAAATCCAGGGAGTAGGGTGGCTGGGAGGGGGGGGCGAAAGTCATCTCGTGCTTTGCCCCAAAAAGTCACGGGTAAGGGGTGACACATGAGCAGGTGTGTTGTCGTAGTGCAGCATCCAAGTTTTGTTTTTCCATGTCTCAGGCCTCCTCCTTCGCACTGCCTCTCTCAACCGCCTCAGGACACCCAAGTAAAACTCTTTATTGATCGCCTGACCACGTGGAACAAACTCATGATGAGTGACGCCCTTCCAATCAAAAAAGATGATCAACATCACCTTCACATTTGAGTGACTCTGATCTCGTGGCGATGATGATCCAACCCACTGCGACGACTGCCTTTTTGTTTCGACATCGTAGCTGTACACCCATGTTTCATCACCTGCTATGACACTTTTCAGAAAGCTTTCATCAGCATTCGAATGATCAAAGAGCTGACTGACTCGGTTCTCTTTTTCTTCATCTGTCAGCAAATGCAGCACAAATTTTGTGGCTACACAATGCATGTTCAATTTTTCTTTTAAAATCATGTCGCACGAACTTTTACAGATGCCAACTTCTTCGGAAACTTCACGGACAGTCAGGCGACGATTTCCATGGATCACAGCACGCACTTTCTCGATGTGATCGTCGTCCATTGTCGTGGAAGGTCGTCCAGATTTGGGATTGTCTTCAGTGGATGTTCTTCCCGATTTGAAACGCTGGTACCCCTTGTGACGTTGCATACGGCTCAAACAATCCTCCCCATAGGCCTATTGCAACATTAGAGAAGTCTCTGTAAAAGTTTTTTTTCCAATTTGAAACAGAATTTCGCACAAACACGTTGCTCTTCAAGATCCTTCATTGTTCAACTTGCAACAAATTGCCGAATGCACTAAACATACTTTCACTCTAGCGCATGTAGATCGATGACTAACTGATGTGGCATGATGCAGCCATTATTAGAATGAAGGTCAAAGTCACCAATACACAGCACTGCAGTTGTGAGCATGCTGCGCCAGCAGGTTGGCATGCTGTTTCAAAAGGTCGGTTCCTTTTTGGACAGACCTCATATATATATATATATATATATTAGAATTTAAATATTTTCGATAGTTATCCAATTTTGTTTTTGTTTATTAAATTATCTCTTACCACAGACCTTTAATCAATATTGTGTGAAATGTTCAGCATGGTTTGCTAATTAACATTAGATAGATCTAAAACAAGTTGATTTTATTCTTTTATATTCTTAAAGAAAAAAGTAACATGCAGCAGCAGAGCTTGGAACCATAAAAAATTCACATTCATCAGCACCTGTTCTTATAGATGTGCACGGATGTTACAGCATTTGTGTTGTGTATCAGTGGTCACAAAAGAAAACCCAGTTGGTATTATGGCTATCTCGAGACGGCTTGAGGTCTAATAATCCATGTGTGCTCCATGACAGTCATTTTCATTCCTTTACCTGAAATTCGTAGATATCAATAAATGCAGCAGAACTTTCTCTGGAATGTTCCTTCATTCTTCTTGTAAGAGCTGAAGAAATACCTGGTGTATCTGAGGTGTTGGATAGTGAAATTGTTCGTGTTATTTAATTGAGTTATTGTTTTCAGGAACAAGATGGTCAAAAGTAGAAAATAAACATTGGCGATGTGCAGAAAATCTCAAGTCACTCTGGTAATATAAGGTCAGGCATTATTGCATTATCCTGGCCTAGGTCTGCATGAAAAGAACAAGGTGTAGGCTGTAGGATCTCATTTTTTATACCGTGTTGACATCAGGTATACAGAATTGGTATGGGGTTGTGAGATTTCTCCGCATACTTTAACACACACACACACACGACAAAATCAATCAATGAGGTATACTCAGGTTATTTGGAACCTTTTTCAATTATGCATGGGTGGTTTACATCTAGACTAATAAGGTTGAGGGCCCAAGTTTGAATTCTGATCAGGACTAGTTCAGTTTGACATATCTCTCTGGCATAGTTTTTTCTCACTCTTCTTCACTGGCCTGGACCCTGTACAGCAGGCATTGAACGTCATCACTGAATGGTGGTGGTGTCTGTCTGAGGTCAGGTTCTGCACTGTTGACACTATTGGAGCCAAGCTTGCTGGGCACAGACCCATGGTAGGGGATACCAGCATTCCACAAGTAGTTCCAGACAGGGTCTGGTTAGTCATCTGGCATAACTCCTGAATACTCTGTGCTGTCAAGGGTACATTAATGAACCAATTCTGCAAGAGATATAATTGCATGTAGTTGTCTTAGACTTTGGAATCCCAGAGTATGGTTTCTATAGCACACTAGTGTGTTGGCACCCAGGATGGCAGCAATCTTAGACAGATCATCTCAACTTGCAACTTCTCAACTGCTTTGTTCCTCTCACTTTCAGATAATCTCAGCATTTTTTCAGTTGGAATAATTAGTGAATGTGACTGCACAGCTGATTATCTGGGCTTTTTATATAGCCAACCTCCAGGATATACTTTTTATGGTTTGCACATGTATAGCATGATTGTCTGAGTGTGCTCTCATAGCTAGAAAACCCCTACTCTCTGAGTAATGTGGAAACTTAAACTAGTAAAGAATGCCCTTGGAAGCTCTGCCACATGTACATGGAAAAATCCATTAGAACCTTCAATTTTAGATATTGGGGAAATCAGAGTGCTTGGAGAAAATTCGTACGGCTGGGTTGTGAGGAAGAGTGAAAAAAGGGACCATGCCAGAGAGGTACACCAAACTGAGCCAGTCCTGAAGGATTTGAACCTGGGTTCATCATTGGACTGCGGACTGCCCACATTTAATCAATTAAAATGCTCCAAATAAATGTTCTTTTTATAAGGATATATTATTAGAATAATAAAAGTTATAATAGAGAAGTTGTGAATTAAAAGTATTTGACAGGTAGTTTGTTCAGATGCAGAGTAGTCCTTCACAGCCTCAGGTGGTTCATTTACCTGCCCGACTACTTACTGTCTGAGAGGGTTCACTTGCTTGCTTGTTATTTCCAGCTACACCTGCAGTGCCGACTCACCACTTGTGCTTGCGCGCTCTCTACAAAAACTTTTGCACTGGTTATTACTCTGCATTCTGAAGTCTTTACAAAAGTTAACAGACGGTCGGCAGACACAAGAGTACAGCGTCATCATCGACCGCACTTGCACGGCCATACAGAAGATAATGCAAGGAGGCCCTGTTTGGGCATTGTTGTACATAGCCAGATCAGAAGACACCGGTATGTATGGGTTTACTCTAAAGAAGAACATTTTTCCCAAATAAGGCAGAAGTTGTTACTTTTATTGGTTTGAGATACTCGTTTGGAAGAAAGAGACTTGTTGGTGAATAAGAAATGTGCTCTTTAGTCCCTTGACATATTGGGTTGGGAAGCAGGGTCTGCTGAAACTGCTTCCTGATTACCGGTAATCCAGTTTTTCAGTTTTGACTACTGGTTTATTCAAGAGAAAATAAGAATAGAAGCTAAATTTGATGCATCAGAGCTGTCCAAAACTTTTCTTTGTGCTGTATCTCCTAATCTGTGTGGTGTGCCATGATTTCTCAGTGCTGGCAGTTGGTCTGATGATAAGTTTGTATCATTTAACCAGATGTCAGTTAGCTGGCCATCAGAAATTTTAACTTGAGACCTTCCCAATGTCAATCAAAAACTAAATAAATAAAGCTACAACCATTTAGTTTTTATTTCCAAGGGCTGTTTCAATTACATCTTTTGCAGTCTTAGTTGAGCTGGAAAAGGAATATTGTGTAGAATTAGGTGGTACATACCTTCTGTGAAGAAGCTACTACATCGTGGCATGGGGGGTGATACCGAAAATAAATTGCTTGAATAACCGAAGACAAAATGATACTTTTCTCTATTGGTAGATGGTAGTGCTGGGATTCTGAGCAAAAACTGTTTTATATCAATTTTTTAAACAGAAGAGGGGCCTGTCACTTCAAACTATTTCCCATTGATTAATGGCACTGCCATAGGATTAAAGGGCTTATTGACTCTTGATTTTATTAGTATCCATTTTGACTATCACATGATTTGAGAGCTTGGATTAGCAGTATATCTGAAAAAGGGATATTCCATGGAAAATTGATGTTCTTTGTTTTAATCACTATCTTTAACTAGTAGTAAAGGATGCTTCTAAAATATACATATATATATTGAAGCAAAAATAGTTGTAGACATTTTTGGGAATTGAGTACCCTTGGCCTGATCTTTGAGCAGAAAGTTGTTAAACCCAAGGGGTCCAAAATATTTTGCAATCATAGTGTTGTTGTACTCTTCAGAGACATTGATTGACACTGACTAGCACCAATTTTAGAGTGAGTTTGTCAGCTTTATGTTGTTGCTGTTTTCTTAAAACAGCTTCTAAACCTTTTATCTAAATTATCTCCTGATCACTGGAATACCACAACTTTTGACTGCAGTACAAAGTTCATGTGATTTTCTGGAAATACTAAAAGCTTCTCCAGCTACTAAAGAAAATTCTTTGCCTTTGCTGAATGAAGTAAACAATCTAGATGGAGACATTGAAGTTTGGTATAAGGTTTTTTTTTTTTTTTTTTATGTAAAAGTTGGTTCAAAATTCCTGCAGCACAGTTTTCTGGATGACAAAGCCATCTTCAATGCAGCAAACATCTTGCACACCTTACTCCGTCGTGTTGCTGTCCCACATCTGTATAGAGTCAAAATCTGGATTTTTGAAATGCTTTAGTGATGCTCCCATTGTGTATTATAATCTACAATAATTTGCCACAATGGATTTCACCTTGATTTTTTAAAGAGGAGAAAGAAGATTATAGACATTAATATTTCTAGTATTAATCGCACTGTGATACACACCTCTGCCACTAAAACAATTGATAGCATTTACCGTATTTGCCGGTGTATAAGTCGACTCGTTGTATAAGTCGACCCCCTAAAATTCGACGGAAATTTACGATTTTATGATATATCCTTTGTATAAGTCGAGCTCAATTGTTTTATTATCTTAAACTTTAAAATTCAACCTGAAATATGCGAAATTTATTGACGAAATGTGTTCAAATTCGCGAGTTTGTAGCGAGCGATCTATACGCCATTTTGAATACTATTTACTTTGTAACCCTGTGATATTACGCGCCGAGAGAGACTAACAACAATGAACACTCTTAGAAAGTGGTTTATTTTTAGTTAAGAAACAATAAATTAGAATTATAAAGTGCTTACATAGAGTTCAAAATCCGTCTTCATCGTTACTATTTCCAAAAAGCTCGTTCCATTCATTTTCGTTTAGTCTGTCGTCATAAAGGGCATCTTCTTGGTCTTCTTTATCCTCAGTTTCCTCCTCCTCTTCCCAGATAAGGTCGTCTTCTGTCCCATCGAGAGCGTTGGAAATGCAGCATTTCTTAAAGGAGCGTTCCACAGTAGACAGCGACACATCATCCCACGACTGTTTAATCCATCCTGTTATTATTTCTAACGATGGTGCTTTCATGGCTCCCCCTTTAGTAAACTGCTTCTCGCCTTCTATCATCCAATTACTCCAATTTCCTCTCAATCTGTCTTTGAACGGCTTGTTCAAAGAAACATCAAGTGGCTGCACAACACTTGATAGTCCACCAGGAATAACGGCGACATCAGTGTTGTTGCATTTAAGTTTTCTTTTGACGGAGTCCACTAGATGGGCTTTGAAAGAATCCCATACGAGAAGACTTTTCTTCTTTAACATTCCTCCAGGTCGAGAGTTCCATACTTTTTCTATCCAGATCTTGATTCCCTCCTCATCCATCCATCCTTTTGGATGATTGTGAATTACTACACCAGAAGGGAACTGTCCTTTCGGTAGAGTTTTTCTCTTAAAAACGACCATCGGCTTCAGCTTTGTACCGTCAGCTAAGCAGGAAAGAACAACAGTGAATCTAGACTTTTCGTGGCCTGTTGTTCTCACGAGAACAGTTTTTTCACCTTTGGCAGATACAGTTTTCGATGTAGGCATATCAAACCATACCGGTGTTTCGTCCATATTTCCAATTTGCGATAAGTCATATTGTTCTTTTTTTCTCATCTTGATTACGACGGATTGAAAGAGAGTTATCTTTTCCTCTAAATCTTCAGGCAGTTTCTGAGCAAGTTTAGTTCTTTGTCGTAGCACAAGGTCATTTCTCTTTAAAAATCGTGAACACCAACTTATAGTTCCTTTGAAATCGGTAATCTTGCTTTGTTTGGCACAAGCCAAAGCTCGCAGACGAATCATATTTCTTGTGACGACGAACCCACACTTTCGTTGCTCCTCGACCCAGCATACAAGTTCTTGTTCAAGTGCTGGCCACTGGCAGCTTTTTCCTCTATTAGCACATTTGTTTCTTGGCATCACTGCTAGCTGTGTTGCATTGCGTTTCCAATCTCTTACGAGTTTCTCATTTACGCCAAACTTTCTTGAGGCAGCACAGTTGTTAGTTTCTTCGGCAAAGTTTACAACTTGCAGTTTGAACTTCGCAGAGTATTTCATTCGTTTAGACATGGGTAAGTATAATGATAGAATGTTTACGTAGTTATCATTTTATACCATTCACTTCTATAATTAGATTGATCTTTGCAAAGAATTTTTAGTCAAATGATTGCTTGTTAAGGCAAACGCAGAGACAACAAATGAGATACGAGAAAGGGGAGAAAATTTTCTTCGTATTCTGCACGTACCATAACTACACTCTACAAATAAAGTTATTAGCTACCCAGCCAATAACTTCCCCGAAGCAGTCATCGTCGCTGCCTGGCTTTCGGTGTCCGTGATTGAGGTGAAAATATTTGAAATTGTTGCTGAGGGTGCGTGTCAATGCGACGAACGCTTTATAATGATTCAGTTTCTCGCTGTTTGATGAGCCTGACGGACGCACACCCACGCACAATGAGATGCATGAGAAACGGCCTTGGTTACCGAGCCATCGGGATGTGAGAAGTTGTTGGCCTGAGCCGAAACGCTATTGCTGACTTTCTTGGAGTGCCAAGGGCGACTGTCGGCTTCTGGGTGAGAAAGTTCCGGAAGTATGGATGTCTGGATCGACTCAGCGTGAGTGGTCGTCCAAGAGCTACCAGTTCCAGGGCCGATCGACGACTGATTCGGCTTTGCAGATTGAATCGATTCGCAACATCTTCGGAACTCAAGAAGAGTTCGAGCCGATATCGATGCGAACGGCGGCCACACGAAGTACTGAGCGACTTCCACGTACGAGAACGCATAATGTGTCCTTTTAAGGGCAGTGAACGCAATATCTGGCCTTGTAAGGGCAACCACATTATTCTGCTCTTACTGGCTAATAACTTTTTGTGAAGAGTGTAGTAATTACCATCACATTTGAAGCGATGAATACGAAGTTGAATTTCATGACTCGGTGTATAAGTCGAGGTCGATTTTTTTATGTCGATTTTTGATCTAAAAAGGTCGACTTATACACCGGCAAATACGGTAACTAAAATGATATCTTTGTGTATTTTAAACTGGAGGAGGAAATTTTAATTTTGTCAGCTGTGTTTATAATAGAACTATTTTTGATTTGCAGTTTCCATATCTTTTCTATTTTAAGAAACCTACAGAGAGTATGAACAGACAGAGGTGAATGTGCGAGGAACAGTGACCCAGCTACAGCAGAATGTCATATCAACCCAACTTAGAGACAAAGTCATTGATGCATTGCGCACATTAGGAGGGTACGCAGACAGCAGAGTGAAATACATTAACTTTTTGTCTTATTGCAGCATCTCACAAAATGCATTTAAGTGTTTTCTCAGAAATTCTAGCCTTATGGTCTTTGATAGGGAATGATAACTTTCATTAGTTTTTAATGGCCCTTAGGCTGGCTTAAAATACATCTAGATGTGCTGGGGTCTAGCTTTGGACCTTTTAAATAAAGGATGCTTTGAAACTGGAAATAACACTTTAGATTTCCACTGTTAGGGATTGATGCCTAAAGCTAATATTCCTTTAGTCTGGGAACTTTCTATAGTGGAGTCTGAACAGCGAGGATGGAGTATATGTGTTAGATTTTAATGTTTTCTTCCAATGGTAAAAAGTTAAGTATTAAACTTTTTGCTTTGCTTCTGATTGCATTAGTACTAGAAACTAGTTCACTTTAAAAGATGGATGAAAAAACAGATTTAATTTAATTCTTCCAATGCTATTTTGTTGGCCATTTAATTTGTAATGACACAGGTTGAAGAGATTTGTTATTTTTGAAAAAGACGTTTCAGTCACAGACTCTGAGAAAGAGATGGTTTAATCTTAAATGAGGTATCAGCAGATTAAAATAATGTCTACAAACCTAAAATTACAAAGAAAAGACTGCTGCAGCCAGCATTTTAACAAAAAATGGAAAGAAAAAAAATTTTTTTTTTTCTCTTTTGGTTGCAGAGGTCAGGAGATGCAGAGTGCTGATAAACCTGTGCTTGAGGTTACCCATCTTACTGTTTCCCCGACGGTAAATGCACTGGTTGCCCTGGAAGCAGTCCTCAATCCCACTAACGATGTTCAGCCTTTTCTTGAACAGCTGCTTGTTGTTGAAAAACTGACAGTACGTACATCCTCACCATCATGGCTTCTTCAACTACAAAGATATGTTGTGGTTCCGGTGATGTAGATCCGTGTAATGCAAATTCTTTAGTGCATCCCTTTTAGTGTCTTGAAGTATAAAATCATCTTTGCTAGTGAGACCTGTAGTTGACGTTTGTGCATGCATGTGGTTTTCATTAACTTTTAAATGTGTGGATTTTTTGTTGTTTTTTTCATTTTGTTAAAATCCAAGTGTTATTATTATTATTATTACTTTATTTTAAACAGAAAATGAACCGTCCAAAGTTGTACTGTGAACTAATACGAGCTTGCTTTATGGGTTTAGTTGACTCAAATGGCGGTCAAGAGGAGCTGAAATGGGCAGCTTTTACCTTTCTGAAGGTGGGTCTGTCCATTTGTGGTTCAAACCTCGTGTGTGTGTGTGTTGGGGTGTAAATTTAATTACTTTTCCAGTAACATTTTTTGCTGTTTAAATCTTCTCGTTTTTAAAAGAAGCTTTAAAAAATTGGTGAGGGAACATTAGAAATAGAACTATTGAGAAATGAATTAGTTACAACAGCTTTATTTTAAAGGTTTCACAAGAAGAACAGACTGGAAGCAGCGTTGCGGTATCAGTTTCAGAACTAGCTTGTATGCTGCTGTAGTCTCGTCATTTGTTAAAAAAGCAAAAGATTACTGAATGATAGATAAGAAATTAGTCAGGTGGCAGTCTCTCGTCTTCATCCGATGTACCCTCTGACTCTTGTCTGCAAAGAGAATCAAAGATCGGAGGAAAGTCACGTGACCCGATGGATCATCTGATTGAGTCGAGGTCAGTTTCATTCGATGTCGGAACTATTCTGATTTCCATCCATCGAGGGACTAAACAATAACTTAGTTAAATTAAATGTTCACTAATGATATATATACAGGTGTATCTCAAAAAATTAGAATATCGTGGAAGAGTTTAATATTTTTTGTCAGTTATTTCAGAAAGAGAAAATTGTATATATTCTAGATTCATTACATGTAAACTAAAATATTTCAAGCAATTTTTAATTTTAATTTTGATAATTACGGCCTACAGCTCAAAAAATAGAAAAATTGTATCTCAAAATATTAGAATATTCCATTTCGAGTTTGAGTAAATCACTATTTATGCAGTATAAATACCATGAATCTCTCAGTCTGGTTCAGTACACACAACCACAATCATGGGGAAGACTGCTGACTTGACAGTTGTCCAGAAGACACTCATTGACACCCTCCACAAGGAGGGTAAGCCACAGAAGGTCATTGCTGAAAGGGCTGGCTGTTCACAGAGTGCTGTATCAAAGCATATTCATGGAAAGTTGACTGGAAGGGAAAAGTGCGGTAGGAAAAGGTGCACAAGCAAGAGGGATGATCGCAGCCTTGAGAGGATTGTCAAGCAAAGCTGATTCAAGAATTTGGGGGGAAGGAGTGGACTGAGGCTGGAATCAGTGCATCAAGAGCCACCACGCACAGAACGTGTCCAGAAAATGGGCTACAAGTGTCACATTCCTAGTGTCAAGCCACTCCTGAACCAGAGCCAACGTCAGAAGCATCTTACCTGGGCTAAGGAGAAAAAGAACTGGACTGTTGCTCAGTGGTCCAAAGTCCTCTTTTCAGATGAAAGTAAATTTTGCATTTCATTTGGAAATCAAGGTCCCACAGTCTGGAGGAAGAGTGGAGAGGCACAGAATCCAAGTTGCTTGGAGTCCAGTGTGAAGTTTCCACAGTCAGTGATGATTTGGGTTGCCATGTCATCTGCTAGTGTTGGTCCACTGTGTTTTATCAAGTCTAAAGTCAACGAAGCCGTCTACCAGGAGATTTTAGAGCACTTCATGCTTCTGTCTGTTACAAGCTTTATGGAGATGTTGATTTCCTTTTCCAGCAGGACATGGCACCTTCCCACAGTGCCAAAACTACTAGTAACTGGTTTGCTGATCATGGTATTACTGTGCTTGATTGGCCAGCCAACTCACTGACCTGAACCCCTCAAGAGGGAAATGATAGAGACACCAGACCCAACAATACAGACGAGCTGAAGGATGATATCAAAGGAAACTGGGCTTCTATAACACCTCAGCAGTGCCACAGGCTGGTTGCCTCCATGCCACGCTGCATTGATGCAATGATTCATGCAAAAGGAGCCCTGACCAAGTATTGAGTGCATAAATGAACATACTTTTCAGAAGTTCGACATTTCTATATTATAAATCTTTTTTTTTTATTGATCTTATGAAATATTCTAATATTTTGAGATACTTTATTTCTATTTTTTTTTAACTGTAAGACATAATCATCAAAATTAAAACAAAAAAAAAGGCTTGAAACATTTTAGTTTACATGTAATGAATCTAGAATATATACAGTTTTCACTTTCTGAAATAACTGACAAAAAATATTGAACTCTTCCACAGTGTTCTAATTTTTTGAGATGCACCTGTATATATATTGTGATCTCAATAGAGTAAATAGAAAAAAAAGATGCTGATCTTGTCTTGAGAATCAGTTAACAAACCAATTACTTTCTGTCAGGAAATACTTCACAGGTGACGCTGACCTTGATGAATGTAGACAATCTTATTCTGTTTGGCATAGCAGCATTCAGTCTAGGACATTAATTTGTAAATTGACATTTGAGAGTTTTAGAACACAAAAGGTCAAACTTATCAACATAAAACAAGCAAACTAAAGTTTATGCACCTTTGGACCACTTTTGCTTTCATTACTGATGCTTATTTTGTGGTGTTTGCTAATAGTTGCCACAGGTTTTGCTGAGGATTCAACGGCAGGCGCCTGGCCAAGATTTTATGCTAGAAATGGAAATGGGCTTTGATCTTCTGTTGAACTATGTTCCCTTACTGGATCTTACAGATTTAAGGCTAAAGTAAGTATTTTTAAGGATGTGACTGATATGTATATAAACTTGCATGCAGGATGGAAGTTTTGTATGTAGGCTACAAATCGCACAGATTACCTCAAGAAAGTTTTTAAGCAACCACTATGGTTCCTGGAGGAAAAAACACAATGTATATATTCTAAAGCTAATTGTTTTTGCTCTTTCTTCACATGTAGCTGGTGACTGGGGCTCTGCAATGGGAAAAATTGAATTCTTTTGTGTTAATTTATATTTTGAAATATTTTTGAATAGCATTTATAGATATTGTTTCTCTGTTGCTGTAAAATGTTGACATGGTGACTAAGAAAAAAGAAATTTACTGGTGGGGTGGTTATAGTGGATGGTTGCCAACGACATTGATGAATTTTTCAACTGTTATTCAAGTATACATTAAAAGGGCTTCATATCAGGTAAATTTTTAAAGTAGGAAAACTTGTAAGAATAATATATACATAGAATTGGCAGATAGCAGTACATGAGTAACTCAACTTTCTGTTACAACTATTGCCAGATCAGTTGTATGTAGGTGTTTGAAAAGACAAGATGTAAATGGAATTTTCTGCAAAGAATCCATTGCTGTTTATAAGAAGAGATGATTTTATCAGACTGTGTAAACCAGATGAAAGATGATGGATTGAGTGTGTGAACTGACTAGTGAATCTATGTAAGATGAATAGGAGAGTGTTTCAGATATATGTAACTGTCTGGTGCCATCTTTATAGTATGTGTATGCGCACACCATTCAAGAGTTTCTCTGGTCAAACCAGTGCATCTAAACAGTTTTGGTCAGCATAAATATTCTTTGGCTGAGAAGGAACATAAAGGATTCCTAAAGTGAATTATGGGTCTACTCTAGAGCCCTGACCTAACATTAATGAGAAAATTGGGGATTTGGGTGAGAGTATACAGTGCTAATACTGAAACCAAAGTACTTTTTGTAAGGTCTTTAAGCAAAGTTGGATGAACCTTGTCTGCTGATGTTATCCAAAGCTACAAAGGCACAGTCTAGGACTGCTAATCAAAACAGAATCTTTCCAGCTTCTAAGCATTTGGACACTGCATGGAATGATTAAAATATTAGATTTATCAGTTTTTTTACTTGAAAGAGGTCCTACAGGTGAATAGTTATAATATTTTTTTTTTTTTTGGTTATCCATTGTTACTAATTGTACGGATCATAACTATAATTGGATAAATTGGCAGCATGGCTTGATATTATTAATTCAGTAGTCTACCACTGGACTACTGTGCCATTCTGGCTCGATATTACAAAAGAATTTTTTTAACTATATTTCTTATTCATAGTGTAAAACAAGGTGGTTTCCTGCTTTATTGTAATAACTAAGCTGGATGATTTTAAGTGATGTCAATTTTGATCTAAGAACATTTGAAGGCTTTTCATCAGCTTGCAAATAGTTTATTTTGGCATTATTCAAATTACTGTATCTCAAAAAAAAAAAGTTGTCTGACTAGGACTGATCTTTGATGCAAATTAGTTTATCAATAGATTCTATAAGCCTACCAAACCTCAAACCAAAAGGATTGGGTCAATTGCTGCCTTTATTTGTTATGGAAAGAACTATTTTTGAAAATTTTCATTTAGTACAGTTATCCTCAATCTATAAAGATATGCTTCTGTATGGTTTCTGATTTGGTTCTGTGTAGTGGCTTTGGTCTTTTATCGTCCCTAACTCTTTCAATGTTTTCAGCTGTGATTGCGTGACTTTCTTGCTGAAGGAATGTCAGAAGTATTCTTTGCTGAATGAAACACAAGGATCCAGACTTCAGCAGAGAAGGTAAATAAATTAAACAGCCTGTTGAGTATGGCATGTAGACACTAGTCATGGGTTACCTCTGCATTTTCCCTGCTATCGTTAGGTGTCAGCAGCATGTGGTAGACAGGAGTTGGGATGGATTTATCATTGTGGAATTGACAAGCTACTTGCAGAGTATCAGCTATTTCTCCTGATGGAGGTGTGTAGATATTCAGCAGTCAGCCTGCTGTCTTGTAGCATGTGTATGGAGAGATGGAAACTACTCAATTTCAGTCTCTAGAGAATCAGTTTGATACTAAGTGAATTAAAAACTGTTGTCTGGTGTGTTGTTTGTGAGTATCCAAGATGATTGAAACTTTTATGGCATCAAAAAAAGAAATCGTTGCCTGCATTGATTAAAACAATAGCTGTGTACATATTGCACTCTGATCCTGAAATAATTAAAATCCCAAAGGTCTTCAGGAACTTTTCAAGACATTTTTAAACCAAAGATGTGAAATAGATTTTAGAATGTAATGCATGCATGTGTAGTATAATAGAAGCTTTGTTAATAATAGTAAAAATGATGTCTTTGGGTCTGTTTGAAAACCAGCATTGATCTCTAACAAGAAAACTGAAAGATCAATCAGCATGATTAATAAGAAATGAATACAAATTATTTGCAGCAAAGAAGTTTATCAAAGAAAAGTATAGCCAACCTTGGCAGCCTGTTTTATAGCAATGATAATGGCCAGATATGTAAATTGTGGACACACTTTTTGTGGGTGTTCAAATTATTATGGTAGTGATCTGTATTTGAATTACTTTGTGGAATTCTTTTCAAACCAGTAATATGGGATGTGAACGAAATGATCCTGGACTGACTCTATTTTAAGGTTGTTTTAAGGTTAATTATTGGTTAATGGCACTATGATGTGATCATGTGGCCTTTGCAAGCAAGAAACAAGCATATGTTACGTTTTGTTTCCATATAGAAAAGATTACTTGCTTAAACCAAATTATTGGAATACTGTATCTTTACATTCTAAAATGTCAAAGGTTTCTGTTGCTTTTTTCGATGGTCTAAGGAAGATGATCCACTTCATTCTGGCCAGTTATTAACATCCTTGAATGAAATGGTTTTTGAATGTGTTTTGAGCTCTAGTGTGTAAAAAAAATACATGTTATGATTTGTGAAGTAGCTCAAGGACCCAGCATTTCATCCAGCACTTATTAGACCATTATCACACATGACTTCATATGACTTTAAGTATGCTGCATCTCTGTCAAATTTGTTTCAAGCCTTCTCAAAGACAAACAGTATAGCATGTCAGGATTTGTTGAAACAGCTGTAGACAAGCAAGACTGACTTTAGGAGATTGTGACAGGTGAAGAGACATTGGTGTATGAATCTGATTCCAAAACAAAAAGTTTATCAAAGAAACTGGTGCACCACATTTGCCCTTGATGAGCAAAGACTGAGCCAAGTGCATAATTTGAAAGGAAAGTGATTTTTTTTTATATACAATAGCAGGGATCTGTAAGAGATTTAGGAAAAGGGTTACCAAAGATCTGGATAGAGTGGATCCACTCTGGATGAGATAATTCTCACTGGCCTGTAAATGTCACTTGACATAACAAAATCAGTCCTGAAAACTTTTTATATCAACTTGTATTTAAAGTACTCATTAAAATGGTTTCTTTTGGTTTTTTGTACCATTTGGTTTTGCAATGGACACTAGTTTTCTTCCATTTTTAATCAGATTTTTAAAAGCCTTTTTCCCACTCAAAGTCTGTAGTATTTGGCTTGCTTATACACAGATGCCACACATTCCTTGTACCTTTATGGATGTGTGCAAAACACAATTTAAACAATAGGATATTTATGCAAAACATTTCATTACTATCAACTTACTTAGAATTTGCTGTCCTTAGTGTGCTTTAGATATCTCAACTAGACTGGAACAGCATTATTTGTCTCATAGCAAATTATAATCGTAGCCTGCAGACATAGTTTTTTTTTAATTAAAAAGAGCATTTTCACTTGGGTATCTACAAAAGTTAGCATTTTAAAATAAATCTTTTTTTATAAATTATCTAATTTTTGAAAGATTAATATGTGAATATAGATGCACAATTTGATCACATGCATACATAATGCACATCATTTCTTGTGCACTTCTGTTATTAGAGAGGTGCAGTCTTGACACTATAAGTGCCAGAGAATTACAATATTTGTGTTACATGCAAAATACTTCATAAATACTCACCAGTGTTTCCACAGCGCAGAAGTTGTTAGATTTTTAAAGTTTTTGCTGCAGCTATTGTCTCAATTGGCAGGCGATTGGGGTGATGAGAGGTTAAATCTGGCTGGCATTCTTATCAGAGTAAAATTTGGAGACCCCTTTCAGTAATCTTTGTCACTTGACATGGTAGCCACCTTCCCTCCCAGTTGGCGATAAGAATTCTGAAATCTCTGAAATGATAAATCTCACGTCTATAATACAAATTTAGAAACATGGCAGTCCTAGCTGCTATGATGTAATGATATTTTTAGTAAACATACAAACCTTTCTCAAATCCACTTTTTAAATATAATATATATATATATACAATATAAACTAAGCAAAGAGCGCAGATAGTTTGTATATCAAATCATCTTGCTTCATTTAAAAACTGCATACGTATGTTGGCAATTCATTTATCTAAAAAGAATTTACTTTAGATTTTTTAAAAAAAATTTTAAGGATGAAAATAAAAATAATAATAAAAGAAGTAAAGTTCTGTTGATTTTGGGATCTATCTGTCCAAACTAGAATCTTTTGGGGTGTTATCTTCAGTAAATTCAATATTTGACTATTGATCTGCCACCAATTTCTTTATTTCTTTTATCTTTGTAATGTACTTAATAATAATTTTAAAAGTAATTGTTACTAGGGAATAATGGATCTTAAACGAGTTATATGTTGTTTTTGCAACATAGTAGTCTGACACTGGACCACTGGACACCCTATTTACCCATCAAAAAATTGCAATTTAAAAATGAAAACAAATGTTTTTCTTTTTAATTTCACAGCTATTCAAAAAAGACTGTGACAAGTGCCCTAGCACAAGTTTCTCCTTCCCCTAGTCAGTAGCTACAATCTCAAGAGTTATTGTAAGAAAAAATACAATCTAGAAAGAAGCACAACTTCTGGCAATCATCAGTACATGCAATTGGTCAGTTTGATGTTGTATATGTTTGCAACATTACTATATAGAGATTATTTTAAAAAAGGAGAATACTTTATCTAGAATCAGTTTAAAAAATAGCTAAAATGAGCACTGAGAATGTTGTACACTACTGCTATATGTTGACTCAGTTAAACTCGGGTGAGTTTGTTGTGTTTACTGTGTGCCATTAGCTAATCGCAGTCATCATAGCCATGCTTATTTGTTTGTAGAACATCTGAAAGCCAGAAGCCCAAATCTGCAGACACGTTGCCAAATACACAGCCTAGTGTGAGCTTAATTCTTCGTGCAGAGCCCACTGTGACCAGTATTCTCAAGGTACAGGTACTTTGTCTGATCATGTAATATCTGATTTTATTGCTTCGCCAATCCGCATCAGATTATTTTCAAAGCTTGCAATAGGAATCTTCCTTGCTTTGGTTTGTTTTTCTCTGTGTCTTATTCGGAAGGCTGCTTATTATTTTTTGTTGTTGTTTTGTTAATTTGGGGGGAAAAAAAACAAACATTTTTTGAAAATTTTTTCTTTTTTAATTTTCAAGTCAAATCTGAATCTACTTTGATAAAATGGAAACCAGTTCCAGTCAGTGCCTCTTAAGCCAGATTCCTGAAAGTCTTTTATGTCAAATTTAAATAAATAAATAAAAATAAAAGTAAATAGTAGAACAGAAAAACATTGCTGTTTTAACCCACCTCAAACAGATGTGACTGTACATCTTCACTTTTCTGTTTATGGGTTCTAAGTTAATAGCATTTGTTGATCTAAATCTCTTCTCTTTTAAACTAATGTCAAAGAAAATGTTTGGTTTTTTTCCCACTACTTTTCCAATAGTTTTAGATTATTTTTTTAAGGGGGAGAATTAACATTAAGTAACTAAGTATAGGGATCTCTCTCTCTCTCTCTCTGCTGAATTATTAGTTTTTGCTCTGAATTTGCTTATAACAAACTTCTGATAGAAATTTTACTGCATGTAACAGACTGACCAGTGTTGAGGCAGTAAAACCTGAGCTTGCATTTTAAGATTATTCAATAGCAATATGTGGAAGAAATAGGAAATCCTTAAGATCAGTAGACAATAGTAGTGAGCTCAAACAAAAGGATGTTTCTTTCATTAATTCCTATGCACTTAAAGCTGTCTTTATAGTGCTATCTGTGGTAGAACCACATATAAATCTCTCTATATTTGTTTTGCAAGAACAATTTAGATTGCTTTAAGTCAACCACAGAATCACGAATTAAAGATCTAATTATATTATATCAGATTGAATATTCAGAGATTAGTCTGAGTGGCATTCCAACATATGCAGAACTAATGCTTTTATTATGCAGGAACCATACTACTGGGATTGACATTCTACTTCTGTTTTGTTTTTGGTTTTTTAAAATATTTTGGTTGATATAATGATACATTAATAATCAAATCACAAAACTTCCAGTAAGTAGTCCATGCTCAGTAGCTACATTGTTATGTTTACATTATGAGCTAAAATTCATGGCACTTCAACATCTAGGTAGGATATAAAATTTGTTTTCTTCCCTCTTTTTTTTTTTTCTGAGATTGGATTTTAGTTCTTCATGAGTTTCATAACAGCCTCTATATTTCTTATATTGTATCATTAGTGCTAGGGACGTTTAAATGAAACCTAACTGAAATAACATTACCATATTGGTATCTGGACCCTGGGTTTCATTTTAATGTCCCTAGTGTTATAAAATTAAATTGTCATGCAAAATGGTGGTCACAGACGGATGGAAGATTGTGGCTTTTGAACCCAACTTGTTTCTCTTTTTATTATTATCAATTGGTTTGCCTCCATCCTTTGATATTTTTTTTTAATTTCACTCTACAGATAAAAAATATTTAAAACTAAAAAATAAAAATATAATTTATTCTTTAAAAACATTGTATATATATTTGTACACCATTACTTACAAGGGAGGCAACCTTGGTAAGGAAGTGTAGTGCCACAATTGTTGCTAATCCTGCACCACATTGGGCCTGGCCCTTTCAACTTTGGCAGGGGAATCCCTACTAGAACTCTTCATTTTTTTAGATGTGGTAAGAAACCTTTGCAACCAACTGTTGAAGAAGAGTGAGACATGCCAGGGAGGTATGCCAAACCATTGGACCACTGCACCGTTCATTCATCTACTTTATTTGTATCACCGACTGCTGTTATGTTTTCTTTTTATAGTTTGTCAGTTTTTTCCTTAATGAATTCTACTATACATAAATGCTTTAGCTGATTTAGGTAGGATGAGAATTAATACTGTAGTGGTATTTTGAATGCATGTGCACTGAAGTACCCTGTACTTTTGCAACTGTTATGGTGTTGCTATGATAATTTTCAAGTATTGCATGTTATACTGTTTGCTGTAGCACATTGTGATGATATAAGTGCCCTTTTACAGGCACCAGGGTCATTCAAATAAAACCAAACCTGATATCATTACAGTGAAGTCATTTCAGCCAAATTTTATTTGAATACCCCTAGTATTAAGACGTGTCTGTCATGTCATTTCACTTAGCTTTTTCCTCTCTTTTCTCTTAGCATAAGATAGTCCATGTTGTTGAGCAGCCGTTTCTCCTGAACTGATAGTTGTATAAACATTAAGCACCATTCCTTAAAAAGAGACAACTTACCTGCAGTAGGACTTCCCTTTCTCATTATGTGTATCCATCTTTGTTGCATGCTCTTTTTGTTGTTGTTTTAATTATTTTTCAGATATAAATTACACTCAAAAGTGTTATTGAATTTTATTTATGAAAGCCTAGGACTACAGAAGGAAATGCTTCGGACTGAACACGGTTGTCTGTGTTACTATATAAGCTATCCGATTTTCTTGTTGTTGTTGCTCTGCTAATCAAGTTGTTGTTTTACAAGGTTAGCAGCCATGTTTTTTTTTTTTCAACTTGAATGTTTTTCTTTAATTTTTCATGACCAAATAACAGTAATGCAGGGAATGTGTTTTGATTTGTTTCTATATTGATGCTATTGTGTTTAAACGAGGAAGGTGTTTTGAATAATGTTAAATAGTCGAGATCTATTCATTCTGCTTGCTTGCATAGACAGATTGCACTCTGTCAACAAATCACACTCAAACTTACAGGGGGTTAATTTGCCATGATGTCCTGTACAAACCCTTCCAGGATAGACTCCAGCAAGATTGAGGGAGTACAGTTGCTGTAAAAATTTACACACACAGCAGAATTAATAAATGGTTTATAAACTGGCGCCTTTATTTCAATTTGTCGTTTTCATTTAAAAACAAAAATTTAACCTGACACTAGATGAGCCAAGGTGCCCATTGTTGGAAAAACTATTTATTTAGCGACTGACAGCATCCACCCTGTTTAGAGAATCAAACAAAAGTGGCATCTCATTAAAGGAAATATGGTTACACAAAAACTTCCAGCAGAGACATCAATAAAAATTCTTACAGATGATGCGGGTTTAATGTCACGCAACTAAGAAATTTTCTGATAAATTTTCAACGACCAAAAAGAATAATTATACACACTTTGGTTGTCGATTTGTAAACTAGAGGGTGGAGATTCATACATTTTAGAAAATTAGACACCGTTAACTTTATCTTTTTTGAACCTTCCTCTACGTTGGTAGTCGTGGTAATTCTTTGATACTGAAGTTGTTGTTGCTGACAACATTCTTTCAATGGCAGAATTCATTGTTTATGGTGATGCTGGCTTGCATTGCACCATCCACCCTCTCTCCCCTATGCTCTGTAGTAGTACTATTTACATACAGACATACTCTGTAATTAATGAGATAATATTGCTTACTGAGCTGCTTGCACATAGCTGTTTTGAAGCAAAGAAGTAACTGGAGCTGGTGGTTGGTTTTACATACATTAGGTGTAGCAGTCAGAACTTGTATTGTGTAAAACTGTCACTCTGAATTAAGTTTGCATTCAAATATCCGTTTTTAAAGAGAACTATTTTCTAAATATTATTTTTTTATTATCTTTAGGGGACTTACAGATCGAGAATTTTGTCTAGCTTGTCTTGGATACTGCGGACACCAAAGTTAGGAGGTCCCAGCCCAACGCATTGACCAGGGTGTGCTTGTATAAGACAGTAAGCTGAACCCTCTCACACACAGCTCAAAAGCATCACTGATTTACATTTAAGAAAAGAAAAGATTCCGACCAGAGTTCTGCAAGATGTTTGGGGACGGGTTATTAATTGAAGATATACAAGTAAACATTAAAGTAGGATGCTATGTATAAATCGGAATTTTGTCTAAAAAAATCAACCAAAAAACTACCTGTTTTGACAGGACAGCTGTGCACAGGTAGATTGTCTGTCCTGGATATTCAAATCATTGGGGGAAAATTAGTTAATTTAAAAAAAAAAAAAATGTTAAATTAATGCAAAGTTTTCAAGGACTTGCAGGAGAGAGTCCCTGACTGACTGAGAGACTTGTGTGTTATTTGCTGACACAGTGCAGCCTATAGCTGTGGTACGACAGAACGTTGCTGATTCCTCAGTAGAGCTTTGCCTTGCACCTCTCCTCTCTTGTTATTAAAGCATCACACCCAGGACCTGATTTCTCCTACTGTTTGGCAGACTCTGGACGCAGATTACTCCAAAAACCAAGAACCGCTGCTCGGGGTGCTGTCCCACATGCTGTCAGGGAAGAGTTTTGAGCTGATCCTGGCTGCTGCTGCTGCCACAGGAAAACTACAGAGCTTTGCCATCAAGCTTGTCAAGTAAGTGCACATGTGGTAGTGGGTCATCCCCGGTACAGAGGAAAGGAAGCCACCTAAAGAGAAAATGGCCCTTTTCATTTCTTCCTGCAAGAACATGCTAAATATTATTTTGCTAGCAAATATAAAGATAATGAGAGCTGGCATTGAAATTGATAACATTAATTGTAATGCAGAACAGTAAAGTAAAAAGAGAGGAGGGGAGGGAGAGTGAGCTGCTGACAATTTTATTGTCCTTTTGGTAAACTGCTCACTTACAGTAATTGCTCACAGTGTTCCTTACCGCCGTTCTCAGTAACAGCAAGATGTCGTAGCACATGGTACACATCTGACTACTGTGGATGTGGAGGGCAAGCTGTTGGATGCTGGTTTTAAGATCATTAGTTTGTGGACAGTCACGGTGCACCAATGTCTTTCTGACAGCCCCATTACCAGAAATCTCTGGTGACAAAACGGGGCAGAACTGCCCAGCTGGTGATTTGCTCATTGAAAGCATTGAGCAGCTGGTCTTGTGTGGTGAACACAGGCATTCTTCTGGTTGCCTCTTTCGGTGGCAACAAATCTGCAGACTCTGGGAGTGCTCTTTCCCTGATCTCTGTGTATGCACACTTTCTGACTGTCTGCAGTTGCTTATCTTGCTATGAGCCATCACAGACACTGAAGAGATGACGAGTAGCCTCAGCATTATGCCTTGGTTTGATGGATAGTACTTGGTGGGTGGCCAGGTCCTTCCAAGACAGTGATTTGGATGGTAAGTGTCACCAGCACTTTTTTGGCTAACAAAAGACCTTTCTAGAAATTTTCGTTTTCAGATGTGAGAGGAAACAGGAGAGCATGGAAGAAACCATACCAGGGAGGTACACCAAGTCTCCACCAGGATTCAAGCTTGGGTCCTCGGCCTTGGCAGTCCAGTCACTAGGCCAGTACTAGATTTTATTTAAACATCTCTCATACTTTTGTTGTTGTGTGCTACAGTCTGAGAGTTATAACTAACAGGCAGCGTTAAGTGGCATTATGGTTGGTCTTCCAGTGTATAAATCTTGAAGATATGAATTATTTTGTCCTTCAACCTTACATTTTACTCTCTAAATCCTAAAAGACATCAATCAGTCTTTGAACCTTTTGCATTTCACTTGTTATTTAATGTGCTTTTTAATTACAGTATTCTTTCTCTCTCTCATTGATTAAGATTGTTTTTAACTTAATGATTATAAAATAACTATGAAGGCCAAGCATTTTAGTGTTCCTGTCCAAACAGAAACAATAAACAAAAAACATGCCCATTTACATCAAGATTTTTTCAGGAAAAGAGAAAATTTTCTCATTGTTTTTGCTACTGAATGATAAATACTTACTGGCTGTTAATGGTATTATCCCTGTGTAAGGTGGCAAATCAAACTGGGTTTACTTGTGATATCCAAAACTGATTTTTCTTAATACGCAGATAATCAACCCACTGCACACTATAGCATGAGCTCTTATTTATTTTATCACCACAAAAGGAAAGAAAGCTGTAGCATCTTTTTATATTTTTACTAACAGTATTTGAGCCTATGTTGGGTAGACCTGATGGATTTCTCACCATTATCTCAACCAGCTGCTGTACATAAGGGAGACTGTTTAATTTTGCTTTGCCTAATTTATAAATATGATATAATTGTGGTTCTCTTTGCTAGCCACAATTTTATTTAAAACAGGAATTTTAGTATAATCAGGGATCATCTTTCTGGCAAAACCCTGTGCTGGCTTTTGAAGTCTAGGGTAATCTTTCAGCAGGGAGCTGGAAGGGGAAAAGTGGTGTATATCAGCCTAATGACCAAGTTGGTTACCTGGGTTTGTACATTTGGAGCTCTGGCTTGTGCCTTGACCACTGCAAGTCAAGTTGTGCAACTTTCACCACAAGTACTTGGAAAACCCTACTGGAGCTTTTTGTTTCTAAATGTGGGAGGAAGCACAAGATTGAGGAAGATGGCAGATTGATGAAGAAGAGAGAGAAGAAGTCATTCCTTGGAGGTATGCCAAACTCAGCTTGTCCTGACCAGGATTTGAACTTGAGACCCTCAGCTTTAGTGGATCAGTAGCCCACATCTAGATCACCATTCAGGAAATAGACAACTATACGCCATGAAGCTTATTCTTTAATTGAGATGATTTTATTTCATAATTCAGCCTGTAACTTTCCCAATCAGCTGTTATCTACAGATCTAATGCTGTTTGTATTATGAAGAAACATGATAAATAACCCATTACATGTCCAGTTAACCTATCTAGAATAGGGAGATTTTCTCCTTTATAATCTATTTTATGAAAGTTTGAATTTGATATTGCTTGTGTGTTTAGGGCAACTGATCCCAGGTATCTGTTTTAAATAGTAAAAAAAAAAAAACATGAAAGCATTTTTTTTTAATTTGTATTATTGATGCAGAAAGCTTAAATTCTATGTATCCCTATTTTCATTATTATAAACTATTTTATTTTATCTATCGTTTTTTTAAAATTACCTTACCAGCTTAGTATAAATATTACCGATACTTCTTTTTTTTCAGCTTGCAGTGGGTTAATTAATTTGTGTCCTTTAGAATTATAAACAATTCATCGTTATGAAATGGTGTACATGTCACCAATATATAGGAACATTGGAATTTTAAATAATACCTTTAGTTTCACTGGTAAAGAAACACAAACTAATCAGAGAAAGCAGTTTATTCCTTAGTCAGTTTATCCCATGAGGTATGTTATATTAATAGTGGACTGGTATCATGATTCCTACTGGTTCACTATGGATATGCTTGGTCTGGTTGGTATTGGGTAAGGCCATTTTGAGATTATTGCATAGGCTCTGTGGAAGGGAATTCTTGAGCCTTATTTGTCTACAAGAGATGCTGGTAGTTGGAAGATCTGGGCACAGGGCGGGCTAAACCATTATAGTGGTGGTTTTCATCTTAAGAAATGCAGTAATGCCCCTAAAGCCCTGTGTTCTGGCATTGTCATCTTGGAATGCCTTGACAAATCAAGTGATCTTAAACGACGACTGGAGATTACATTTCCATCACCATAATGTTATGCTGCTGCTTCCATTGAGTCTTTGTCAGACTGTTTGATCCTTGCCCAGGTTAATGGAAATTGCTTACAGGAAGGCAATCATATAGATATCGGGTACATAAGCCTGCCTGGTGAAAATGGTTTCTAATAGTTTGTCTGGATACCAGAATTTCTTTGTCAGCCAGCAAGTGTTGTGGAATCTGGGAAACTAACAGTGATTGCCTTGTTCTCTCTCTGATCATCAGTTTATCACGAGTATTTATTCAATGGGAATGATATTTGCTGGGCCTGTTGTTGATGTCATTTTTGCAACTGACCAGTTGTAAGGAGTCTATGGTCATGTGACATGTATGCAGTCTACTGTTGTGGATTTTATTGCACATTTGATGTTGGCTCTATCATACCTAATATTTATGACCATAAAAGAGCATGCATTTCGAATTTTTTTTGGTGGTTTTATGCACTATGGGATTTTTTTAGACTTGTAGGAATTATGCACTATGTTTTTCACATGATTCCTATGCTACATTTTAGAACAATGAGTTGACAACACCTGATGGTAGTCTGTGCTTTGGTCACATAATAATTTTAATAAAATGTAAACTTCGGTATACTTAGATTTTTGTGCCCAATATATATTCTGTCATACATATGAAGAGTGTTCTAAAGGAGTTCAGTATCATGGGTTATATAAAGAGGTCAGATGGAAATGTTCTTGTGTTGTCAATTTTTGTAAGCCAGAAACATGGATAATTAGTATGATTGCCTATACAATGAACGATTATTTAAAAAAAAAAAAAACTGCTACAGAGTATCTAGGTGCCACAAACAGAACAAGCAGATAGAGAATGTATCTTAACATGTCAGATGGCAGCCTTTCTGGCTATTTGCCAACCATAAGTTGCCCCGCCAGCACTGTGTTATAACACAGCATTAAGACTGACAAGTGTGGTTACATAAATATGGTATTTATATTTAACAGTGTGTCATTGACTCTTAGATGTACTGGTATACTCAGATGCCATTATCAGGATGTTTAGAACAAGTCTTGTAGACCATACAATGGAACAGTTTTGATTAAATGGCATCACGCATACTAGCAATTTGCACAATGTTTGCTCCACATTGCAGTTTTGGATTAATGTCGCTTTTTTTCATACAAATTACAATAGACCATTTATCAATGGCTGGGTTCAGATTTACCACCATTTGCCCAAACAGTTCAGGCTTGCATCAGACAGCACAGAAAATGTGGCTATGGGCTGAACACTAATTTTCTTTGATTAGTTAGTGGTTCTCAACCAGAACTGGCAGCCCATTGGTACATGGATGTTTGAGTAGGACAACACCTGTGTCTGCTTATCCCTCTCAGAAAGCCTGCCATTAGTCTTTTTAAGGTTGAACAATGTGACTGTAGCTGACTAATCATCTGGATCTCTTGATGTATCAAGTGCTAATCTCATATGTCTTACTTCAGTGGCAGTTTACCATTAGCCATGATGTATTAAATATAACAAAATTGGATCCATGTCTTGAACATTCAAACTATTTCTGACAATTTTCATATATGTCACTAATAGTAATTATATCATATCCAACATAATGAGGTGTACATTTTAACTGTCTGAGTGTACAAGACAATACAATATTTCTTTTTATTATTACAATATCTTTATTTTTAAATGTAACAATGGAATACTGATATTTACCAGAATTTATAAAATTAATCATAAACAAACAAAACAATTCTACATTTTTTGATGATACTAAAACATTTGGCTGATGTTGTATTTTTTAAATGCTTTGTTTGTTTTGTCTTGACAAGGAAAACTATTGATGACTAAAACAAAAATTGTTTGTAGAAAGATTCTTAACCCTTCAAGTATCATGTCAGTTTTTACCTTATACCACCTGATTCAACCTAGAAGCACCAGTTAGTATTTGTGATAAACTAGCCATATGTTTAGTCATAATGCAAAACACGTAGGGTTGGAGATTTGTTGTTACAATGGGTTATGTTAATGAGTAAAGTCTCTGGCACTATCTCTGCTGTGTAATACAAATTTGAATGGTAGTGGAGTGCACATGCAATCCATATATTATACAGAGGATTAAAGAATTCTTTGTTCCTGGAGAGCAGGGATGGATGGATTTAATCAGTGCATAGTCATCTTTCAAACCATTTTACTACTACACAACAATTCACAGTAATTCTGAGTTCCTGATTCATGCACAATAATTGTCTTTCATTTACAAACAATTCTGTAATCCTTTTGGATATAAAATGAGCAGATCATTTCTATAATTATGCCTTTTTGATATTCTTGTTCTTTATTTACTGCTGCATGTGGAAGTTTGGTCTTCACTCTTTTTCAACACTATTTGCATTTGTTAATGAATTTTTACTGATAAAGTCATGATAATCTGATTGTAAAATGAAACCATTAGCAGAACTTTGGTCTCTCTCTCTGTGCATGCAGATTGCATATAAATATATTTCAGCTTTATGACCTTTACACCTTGGTAACAACCTTTTAATTTTGTATAGAGATGGATAGAAAGCAGGTTAGTGGCATGCATGTTTACTTTCCATGATTATTATAAACCACTGCTCATGGAAAAACCTGGTTACTTGATTCTTAAATGCAGGAAAGAAAATTATTCATATTTTACCTCCTTTAAAAATTTGAGTAGACAAAGATGGTCAGGGTGGTCTGATGCAAAACATATAGACAAATGTGTATTTTAGTAAGTAAATTGAATATTTTTAAGGATGAATGTCAGAGGATGAAAACAAAGATTGTTGATTTTTTTAAAATTAGTTATTCCAGTCATTTACTCACTTTCTCTCTCTCCTCTTTACTCTTCCACCATTTAAAAAAACAAAAACTTTTTTCTCTTTAAATTAAATTCTAACTTTAAAAAAAAAATTTTGATGCTATTTCAGCTGGGCTTCATTTGAACATCCCCAATACATATTATCAAAGCCCTACTTTCTCATTTAAAATTTTAAAAATTAATTAAGGATGCAGATTTTTAAAACAACACTATTTTATCCTAATAATACTTAATTCAATTTTTACAATTTTCTTCACAATTTTCTTCAGTAAATATGTTGCAAGTAAATAACTGCCAGGTCTAATAGAGTCTATTCTGCTTTTTTTATCACAGACATTTAAAATTATTTAATATAAACATTAGAGAATAACTTTCAGGGAAATTTTCTCTTCAAAAGTAGAAGAATTGCACTTATAATATGTCTATAGAAGTATTTTAATACTAATCTAGTAATAAACAGTCTGCTACTGACCTTTACTTTATAGTCTAATTCAAATTTAAAGCCCATTCTGAAGCCATCTTTTGAAGTTGTATGAATCATGCTTTCCTTGCATTGACTTTATTTCTACAGAATCAACTGACTTGCAAATAAACCCAAATGGTGGAAAGCTTTTTTGTCTATCAATATATATATATATCTGGGTTCTTTCATTCAAATAAATCACAGTTTATTCTAGCCTTTTTCTTGAATGACTGTTCACTTTGTATGCTTATCAAAAGATCCTTTTCAGTTTAACAATTAACCACAGAAGAATTCAGCAGCACCATAGTGGAATACTTGCATGGGTGCTACTTAGCAACATTTGCATCTTGCGCTTGAAATTCACTGCGATTGATGGAAACTTTGGCATACTGCACATTGTTAGACTTCTGAACACAATTTGTGAAGGTTGTAGTAGTAATAGCAGATCTCTGCCCACAGTACAGAAAAATAAGTGCCACATACTTAACAGCATTTTCAAAACTGTTCTGAATAATCTCTTGATCATGAGGCTGCAACTTAGTGCTTGCTGGTTTTATCTTATCTCTTATAAATGTGCTGTCTCAAAAATTGTCACATTCTTGTTTTTGGAACATAAATGCTACATAACTCCTATTTTGGGTTCTTAGGACTTCACCTAAGAACCTTTTACTTTTTAAATCTGTCATGCACATGCATATACTATCTGAATGATGCTCCTTGCCTTAAACATTTTTTATATGTGTTTGTTTTAAAATATTTCCAGAAAAATAATATCTAATTATCTTCTGTAATTTTTCAAAAATTTCTGTCTGCATCATTAATATGAACTTAAGAATAAAGAGCCCCCAGCTAGTACCCTGTGGTACAATACGCTACCAATCCTTTGAAATGTGAAGTGATTTGTTGACATCTATTCCACAGGATATTTTAATGTATGACTGTGGAATCGAAGTATACAATATTCACTTTTTTGGTGCCTAGTATACATAAGTAATGAAGTTTTATGTTGCTTTTGTTCTGTATTACCAGTCTTGTCTTGTACTTTGATGATGGAACTGTTATATTATCCTTATTTTAGTTCCAGCGATAATTACTTTTGTAAATTAATGATTACTTTGGAATGTGAATATCATTAGATCAGTGTATATTAATTACATATATTTTGTGTAAAATTGTTTTAAAATATCAGTAAGTAGTGTGAATTAATTAACCCTTTGTATGCTTGTATATTTATGGGAAGTGGGTATTGATCATGACTAAGTAATTCCATAAATATGTTTCCATGGTTATAACCCACAAAACAGTGGAAACATCTGTGGGATTACTTACAGTCAATACCCACTTCTCATAAATATACAGGTGTGCATCTCAAAGGGTTAAGTTAACTCAAAAACAATTTTTTTGAGATGATTAACTGAGGATTTTTATCTCTTTACTTTGTTTTTTTTTTGTAGGTTTAATGAATTTGCAAGACAAGCTTGTGGCGAAGGTGGAAAAGCTGCCAACACTCGAGCCCTGCTTTTTGACATTTCGTTTCTGATGCTGTGTCACATTGCTCAGCTGTATGGGACAGAGGTATGTGTTTACTCAAGTCTTAGTGCTTCACGGACTGGCCCAGCATAAACACTGTGCCTTAGTGTTTCCCCAATACCAGTATTTTTCCTGCAGCAGCAAATAATACTGCTATTTATTTACTGAGTGATCAAACCCAAACAACCACTTACTGGGAACACCTGGATTGGTCTCTCAGCACAAGTGGTATTTTACATCAGAAAATTCCTTTTAAGGAACTAACAGAACTCACCACAAGCAGCTTAATCTTCAAATTCACGAGATATTTATATTACATTTCTCTTTGCAATATTTCAGTGACGTGTGTGTGTGTGTGTGTGTGTGTGTGTGTGTGTGTGTGTGGTTTTTCTGTGTTTGTAAATAACTGATTAATAAATTTGTAATTGTGTTAACAACAAGTTCTGAAATGTTTGTGTTGACTTAATTAACAATCGCACAGTGTATGTATGTAGAGCAAGAGTTTGTGATAAGGCTATAAAAATTTATTCTTCTTAAAATGTTTCAGGGTGTCCCAGTGTTTGTCTTTCCTTTTTTTTTTAAAATCTGGCCAGTCATCTTTATGCTCCTTGCCACATATCTTTGATAATGCAGTAGTCCTGTGATTAGACTACTTGCCTGCTAAGGTTTAAAACCTAAAGATGGACTTCTGACCTGGAATAGTTCAGTTTGGTGTACCTCTCTAGCATGATTTCTTCTTGCTCTTCCTCTGCCTAGCCACAGCACTCTGGTTTCCTTCCACATCTAAACATGAAGAGCTCTAGCAGAGATTTTCCCACTGGGGCAAGCAACCCTCTTCCAGTCTGGATTAAGTCACTGTGGTATAGGGCTTGATCTATACCCTCTTCCAATTTCACACTGGAAACAAGACTCACCCTGCCGAGGTGTGGTGTGGCTTGTTACAGGAAAGCAAGACACCTGCCTTTAAGACTTGAGTATTCATTTCATGACCTTAAGGTTTTTGCTGAAATGGAGTTGAAATACGGAGCTGTTCTTAGTGGCTGAATGGTTAACTGTGTGTGTGTGTTTAGTGAATGTAAGACAGTTTTTGTGTGTTATGTACCACATGAATGCATCATCAAATAAAAACACAGCATTAGAACATCAGTTTTATTTACACTGGCATTTTGGAAACCAGAAAAACAAGACAAAGGGCTACTTTTGGGGATTCTGACAGCAAATTTTAATTGTATGCAGCCATTGATAATGAAACTTACAAAAATTATTGCTAATAAAGTGAGGTTTTTTTTGTTGTTCACAATTTTTTTCTAAAGTAAAAAATGTATATCATGATCGAATGATAGGGTTGTCTGTCCATCTATCTCACCTGTCTGCTTAATTGCCTGATTATTTCTTAATCAACTCTTCAATGAATTGTTCTGATAATTGATTTTTTTTTTCATTTAAATGCTAGTCATAGCAATTAACACTGAAAATTAAATTTAGGTGATAACTGATGCTATGTGCATCATCCGAGTGCTGGGTAGGTAGTTACTGAAGGTAATTTATCATTTGGGGCTTGGAAACCCTCATTCACTGGTTGTGTTGGGCAGGTGGATGCTCATCGCAGACATTCTAAGAGGGGATTTATTGTGGTTGTTAGAGACAGTTATCCTCGTGGGCTTTTCTTTGTCTCAGGTGAGGAAATATGTTTGTATCTTTCTTTTAATAACCTCCACGAATGTGGAAGAATAAAGAGTGTAATGAGACAGATGCATATTAACTTCTTGGAATTAAGTATCTTTAAAATCCCTCAATTGTATAAGAAGAAAATAGGAGGGAGCTGGTATTGGTGGAAAAAAAATTGCCTTTATCACATTTTTTTAAATTATTTTATAGCCTGGTATTTGTGATTGATATATATATAAAAAATAAAACACATTTTACCCTCATTCACTCAATCAAAGCCATTAGTGTTGAAAACTTTATTACTTGATTTTTCTGTACATCATTTGGTTGAGCATATTAAAGTAATTTGTCACCACAATCCCTCTGTCATCATCAGCAGTACTGTGTTTAGAAGACAGTTTTCATTTCTCTAGAAATTCTGAAGTGACTAAAGTCCTTCGAGCTGTACCAAATGACTTTCCTCATTTACCACTTCCAGGCCATCTCTTTGTCAAAGATTTGCCTCTCTATGTGCTGTTCTCAGCTGAAATAATCACCGGTAGAAAGTGCACATTAACGATCTGACAAAGAGATGTCACCACAAACCCTGAACAGATGCTAAAGTTAAATATTTCACAGGATCTGATGCACAATATATCTTTCAACTTGTTAAATATAACTGCTGCTAAATTAACTGGTTGCCTCATTTGTCTGTAAAAACCTCTTTTCAAGAAAAAAATTTAAAAAAGAAACAGAAATAGATAGAGGCAAAATGATTGTTAACATTTGTATGTAAAGTTTACTTCTAAAAGCATCTCTAAAAGTCTTCTGTATATTGCTGTTGTATACACCATAACAATATTGTTTCAGATCATCGCATCAAGTCCTGAGTGTTCTGAGTCCTTCTTTGCTCAGTGGGCACTGAAATGTCTTCCTGAAGATGGGAAGTACAAATGTATAGAAAACAGCTGTCCGAGCGACCCTCACAAAGTGGACATCTTACTGAACCAGTTCACTACAGGAGGGGAACTGAAGACCAAGTACGTACCATAGTTCTCTTGTTCTAACACCTGCCACTGGTGTGTCAACGGCTTTTTACTTTTCTAATTTAAACTTAAGCAACATTTTAAACTAACTACAGTTGTCTGCTTTTCCTATTCAGCAGGCAATACAAAGAAGAAAAAAACAGTGGTAAAAAGAAAAGTAATAATCCAAATAGTAATGGAGGAAATCAAGTTAGCCTTTCTCTACACCCTGACATAAGCTAGGAACAGAGTTGAACTACTCTCTCACAGGTCTCGTGTGTTGGGCACTTTGCTCAAGTATGCACATAAGGTTGGCTTTGGAAAATAAATAAAATACATCACTAGCATATGATGGACGACCCTGTAAAACAGCTCTTAGAGAAGAAAGTGCACAATTCATTCGCCAGTATCGCTGACCTGAGGGACACCTGGAAAACACGATGTCCAACAAAATATTCTAGGAGACTGAATAACTTCGGTTGCCCCCTTGAAATATCAAAGGTTGTTAGATTGGCATTGGAAAACTAGACTTAAATGGACCAGTCAATGTTTCTGACAGAATTTGAGGACATGGCAGAGGGTACATTGGTTTAACAAAAGTTAGTTTCTCCTCCACTGTCTCATCAGTCAAATAAGACTTTGGCAGCACAGGTGACAAACTTTCAAGGAAACATTGATGGGACAGTTGCCTTTGGTGAGCAGCCATCAAGGATCAAGTTAATCTTGTTACTCTGCCTAGAACACTAAATGCCAACTGTTGAAACATTCTTAAGCCTGTAATTTTTCATCTTTTAGATGATCATTTACTTGGTACTAGCAATACTAAAGCTCTCTGCAATATCTCTAGGGCAGTGTTACTGAATTCCTTTGTTTGGCCTGCTACTAGTTCAGATTTTAATCTGACAGAATTACTTTTTGATCAGACTGAACTTATGGAATCTTTCTGTTCAGAATATTATTGACCTGGCCCGGGCTTTGCACATGGGGTAGGAGAGAATCCATGGGTATACATTCAATAACTTGTGAGCAGCAGGTGTAACCAAATTATCCGTACAAGGGGAGGCTACACTTAGTATTGACATCAATCAATAGAGCTTCCAGGACACTAAGTGACATTTTCATTTTTCAAATACTGATGATGCATCTAACACCAGGTGTTTTACAGTGATACTACTAAAAAGTGTTTCACTGTCTCATTAGGTTACTTTTTCGTTAACAATACATTTTAGATCATGTAGCAGCAGTTACTCCTGATTATGGGAAATTTGGTGGGGCTTAATTTTTGTTGCAGTGAATATGCTACAAGTCAAATAAGATAATAATAATAACAATAAAATTGTGGTTTCACTTCATCCTTGGAGGAAGAAAACAAACTGATATACTCTGTTGACATTTGAAAGTATATGTTATCGCAAACAGCATGGGGCATGGTAGAAGTGTTCTTGGTGGTGCAGTCATTCAACTGTAAACTACTGGAGAGGCAGAGTTCTAGTTGTGCCTTTCATTACACATCCACATTCATTGAAGATGGCACCTTGACTTATCTCTCTTTTAAGGCTCAGAGCTGTCAGCAGAATATCTATGATGAAAAGTGTTCTATAAATAGTAGTGCTTCTTTTAGAGTAAGCAGTTTGAGTATGGAATCTTCTTTAGAAAGAGGATGTAGATATTTTGGAGAAAGTTCAGAGATGTACTCATAATTTCTTGTTATGTGCACTATCTCAATTAAAAAAGAAAGGTTAGGGGGTCTTCTGCTGCTTAGTTTCTTTGGGAGGGGAGAATCAACAGAATTATTTCATTTTTTCTTTTTTCTGGTATGGGAAATGTAGATTTAATTGGGTTCTCTGATGTTAGTTGCCTAACATCACAAAATGTCGTAAGTAGTAGATAAGCAAACTGCACTCTCAGCAAGTTGAACAGAAATGGTTTCTTGGTAATTGTGTAGTATCTGGTTGAAAACTTTTGAGGAATTAGAAAAGCAGATTTGTTCAGCATTTTTCATTAAAAGAGTCTATATATAAGTATCATAATTTTCTTATCCCTTTGATAATCTAAACCCCTCCCAAAAACCAAGACCAAACCTTTAGCTTACAGTTTGTGACATTAGACCAAGCAAATTTAATCACAGCCTCATATTGCTCATTGTTTTGTTCTGTTGCGTCCTTAAAGGTTAAGATATTTTTCGTGCCAAGTGAAATCATCATTTTTATCATCACTCCAAATATTTACTCATATACTAGTTTTGACTTAAAAATAAAACCAAATAGTAATAAAAGTGCTCAGTTATAATCATTTGGGCAAGTCTGATTGGCAAGAATAAAATTCAGTAGATATTGCCAAACTTTAAATAGCATAGTAAGATACAAAACTGGATCTGATTTCATGTGTTGTATTGTGTGCAATGTGATGACTGATCTGCTGCTTATTTGTGAAGTTGAATGGATATTGTGTATTAAATTAATTTTGTATGGTACATGTGAGTTCAGAATGTCTTCTGAACTGCTTACTGACAAAACATTTAAAAAGAAGCTACTACGCTATTATTTTGAACAGTGTTTTTTGGTTCTGTGGGTTTTCTTTGAACATTCCTAATACTTTATTTATCAAATGGTAGGTAATAGTTTGTAAACCTTTGATGAAAGAATGCGCTGCCCTTTTGATGTTCAAATGTACCCTGATTAGATACCATTACAGTGATGCTGTTTCAGCCAGGTTTCATTTGAACGACCCTGGTAGAATATGCAAACGAGTATCTCTTTCAACAAGTTGTGTAGCAGTACTCCATGCACAGATGTAAACAAGGGTAACTAACTCTGCCAAAATACAGGTGCTTATGTGCTGAAAGTCATTAAAAAGCAGTCCTTCTGCTCCTTTATTCCTATAAAAACATGTTTAAAATATCAACTGCTGTCTTAATAGAATTTGGATAGTTTATACTCTTAGAGTCCTTTGTTTGTTGGAAATGAATCAGGCTTGGCTTGAAAATTCTCATTTGATTTAGTGTTTTGCCTTTGTTAGTTTTGATCTCTTACATTTAGTATTAATATAATGAAAATGCATGGTGGCTGTATGTGTAGGTTTGAAGGTTAGAAACAATAAAAGGCTGTGGGCTAAGTGTGGGAGGATGGGTGAACATTTCCTTGCAGTTTAAGGGAGCATTGGGCAAATGATTTAGATAAGTACAGATCTGTAAAGGTGAGAATACCTGTTTGTTTGTTTGTTCACAGTTTGACACGGTGGCATGAAGTTTGTATCAACTCACCATTTGCAATGCAAGAAGTTCTGTTTGCTTGGGAACATGGAGCTTTGTCAGCTGAAAATGTCAAGGTTTGAATATTATTTTTGTATATTTTCTTTTCTTCTCACTTCCAAACCTTTTAAAACAATCCCCTACATTACGGCCAGATCCAGGTGCTGCTATTGTCTTTTTTAGCGATCATTATTTAAATTCTAAAAAATTAGATAAAAAGTAAAAAACAATGAAGCATCACGTGTTATGGTACAGGTAGGTATTTTGTTAAAAACATACTTTAAATTAGTAAAATATTTTGCTTGTTCTTTTTTGATAGCTAACTCCTTACATTTTCTAACTAATTAAGGAATTTCTTTCTTTCTTATTGTGTTTAAAGAAGTCTACCCACCAGGCATAAAATTTCACATTATCAACAAATATGAAATGCAAATTAAAAATTATTGCTGATTACATTAATAAATTTTTTGTTGTTAAACTATTTTTTGCACCCCTGTCTTGATCTAAGGATCTCTTACAGCAGGGAGCTAGAAGGGGTGGAGGTTTCAGTCTTGGTGACCTGCATACAGATGGCGGCTCTTGAGCAGTGGTCAGCGCACGAGCCAGTCAAGAGTTGCTCAAGGAACCTCACCTCCACTGTGTATGCTTGGAAAAGCCTTCATTTTTAGATGTGGAAGAGACCAGAATACTTTGAGGACACCCATGTAGCCAGGGAGGTATGCCAAACAGAGTCAACTGAGGGTCCAACTCAAGATTCTCAACCTTTGTTTAATAAGGGCCTGCTTCACAATGACAAAAATGCAAATTAACTATGAAAAATGGATAGTAGGAGGTGACATGGGATTAAGTTATTAATAAAAAATGAACAATAAATTAGTTGATCTACTTTACAGTCTGATACAATAAAAAATCACTTTTCTGGAGCCAAGTAAATCAAGATGTCAGTCAGGATAGCAGAATCTCTGCTAGGTATCAAGACTACCAACCCAGTTCACACATTTCCTGGGTCTTGTCTACATTGAAATTAAAACAAAATTTTATTTTTATTTTTATTTTTATTTTTATTTTTTGGATCCCCCCCTCCAAAAAAATTAGAAAGTTCAAAGTACTGGTGAGAGAAAGGGCCAGATATTGCTGGAAAACAAATCATAATCACAACTAAAACATTTGTTTGAACTTGTAAGTCAGTATAATTATTGTAGCTTTATATAACAATATTTTATATTTCTGTTTGTGTTTTTCATTGTAGCTAATTTTGGACAACGTGAAGAATCGTATGTGCTGTCTGCCAGTGGTGGTATCTGCTTGGTTGTGTAGCTACATGAACACAGTTGGGGAAGAGGCGCGATCAAAACCACTAAACATGTTACAGCAGCTGCTTAGAATCAACCCTGACCCTGCAGGGCAGTATCAATCAGAAAATTATAACGAAAGGTGAGTCTTTCACCAACCCTATCAAGATAACTCCTGACATTATTCTCTCCCTGATCAGAAAGCTTAGCTGTTGATGGCAAATCTTGGTACTTCACACTCCATGCCAGCCTTGAACTCAGGACTTATGGTTATTACCATGTTGTCTTCCACTTTAGCTTCAGCATCAAGTAAGTATTTTGTTGTTTTATTGCAGGTGAAATTTTACCTGACCAATACTCTTAGCCTTAAATTCATTAGTATATTTTTGTTGAGAGAGCAAGCAACCACAATTTTAATATAATATAGTAAACCCTGATGTATTGCTTAGGTGGTATCTTGGTTTGGTAACTGTCATAGAATCAGTTTGATTGTGATCATGTATATATTCAGTGGGATAAAAGGATAAAGCTGCAACTGAGTAAAAAAAATACTTTCTTTTTGTTTATTTTTATTGTTTACATTTAATTTTTATTTTATTTTTCTTATGCTTACCCCCCATTAGGTTCATTCTTTTTTTTAAACTCTAGTTTTGTGCCTGTTGTTTTCAACATGTCTGCACCTTGCATTATTTTGCTGTTTCTAGCAAGCTTCCTGAAATCTCTGTGCAACATTTGCTGTATTTGGACCAAGAAAGAACAGTATATTTATTTCAAATGTCTATAAAAAAAAATAAGTATGGGAAACCCCATCTTTCTTCTCTTGCACTTCTTAAAGCTGTACTATCTCTTCCCATTTCAGCATTGTTTTTCATTTCCTCCTCCATTTGAGACTGCATTTAGTTCAGCACATACTTTGTGTGCCACTGGTAGTCAGACCATTCTGTTTTGAGGGTATCCCCTTATGACTATGATTGATTTTGTTTGCTTACTGAGCTTTGCTCTTGTGCCAAACTGTCTCTGGAAAGTTTAGTGTCACCACTATTCAACTCTGCTCCAGTACTGAAACCTCCACTAAGGTTTGCTGTTTGTTGAGTCTTTCATTGATACCACTCATGTTAAAACTTTGTTTGCCTTTGTCCTGCTAGAGGATGAAGGGAGGTGTTTGTAGTAAAAAAAAAAAAAGTGGATTTCTGGCACTTTTTTTGCTCTGCTAGAGCAGCGGCTCCCAACCTTTCTGGACTCATGGACCTTTTATAATACTCAAAAGACCTGTGACCCCCCCTGCTACACTTCCATAATTGAAAAAAAATCAAAGAATAAATTTAGCAAAAAAATCACATAAATAAGAGTTTTATTTGAATATATTGACAGTTTTGAGAGAAATTTGCCAGGAAAAAACATTTTACACTCATCCTTCAACACGTCTTTCTTTCTCAAAATTTAGTGACCTAATGTGATGCTTGTTGTTGCATCTGGGCAGCCAGCTTGGAAATTCGTGGCCGTGCATTTGCCAAAGCCAACCTCATTTCATCCTCAACAGAAATCTACTGGTATTAGTGAACTCTACCTCTGATCTGTGTCGTGTTGGTACCCATGTTTGCCTAAAATTGAGCTGGCTAATGTGCGTTCGGCCGAAGTCACAGTCCAGTCCCTGTAGTGTGCTCTGCCCCAGGCGTCGTGATCTGAGTCTTTTAGCTGCAAGCCCCAATGGCGTTAGCCAATTGGAGCGCAGCTCAATTGCATCAGTCCTCCTGTGGTAACAGTTCGAGTTCCGGCCCTTGTTGCCAGCATGTATTGTCCATGTTTCTATGAAGGTGGCAGAGCGACAGGAAGCCACAGGGGGCCGGTGATGCAGGTGTGTTACTGCAAAGGCCTGTGATGCAACCGGGAGTGCCTGCTTTGGGAGACAAGCCTTACACCTTTGGCATTCAGCCTCCCATCAGTGATAACAGAGTATTGGACGCAGGGTAATTTTTGTATAATTTTTCTTCGAAAAAATTGCGTCTTATAAGCCAGCAAATATGTACATAAACAAAACAAATATGAACAGTTTCTTGACTCAGTCATGGGACAAAAATTGAAACTTCCAGGGTTCCGCGACCCCCCCCAAATCACCTCGTGACCCCTGTGCTAGAGCATCAAACTTTGAGGAACGGTTCCACTGTTGTGCTAATCTAAGTTCTAATTAAACATTTATGGGTATTTATGATATTTCTTTGAGAATTATCTGACATAGTTCCTACCCTTATTGCTGCCTCAAGTCTGTGAACCTTTAATATTTCCTCCCTTTATTCTCATGGTTGTGGCTGGATAATGAGTCTCAATTTCAGACAACTTATAAAATAAAGCAATCTTTTTTGTCCATTTTCCAGGGAAGAATGTAAGTTGTTGATAAATTGTCTGTGTGAATGAAATTGACTAAAATTGTCTTTAAATGGGAATAAATCACTAGAAAGTTTCAAGATAAAATTTACTGTGCTGGTTTATGTACTTAAGTGGTGAGGAAAAAATAGTGAAATCTCTTGCAAATGTTTCTGTAATTAGTCTTAATCTGCTGTTGTTTTATGTTGTTTTTTAACTAAAGAATGAAGTTTTGTGTCCGTCAACTTATTTCTGCTAGAACAGCGGGTTCAAGGTTTCCAGGTTACAGCACTACAGTGGTGCTTCAAAAATTATCACTCATATTTTTCAAACTGTTTGTTGTTGTCTCCCACCTTTGCCATCTTGTCCAGGGTGGATAGTGTTTGTGTAAATAGTTTTTTTTTTCCTAGCCATGCTGTGAAAGGTTAGTCCTAACAGGACAATTCTCTTTAAAAATGGCATTTTCTAATGTGTAAAAACGTCTTTTTTTTCTTTTTAATTTTTCTTAGATCTCACTTAATGGGAATTATTCTTAGAAAAATGATCAATGATATTTTACCAGCCTCTATCCGTTCAACTAGCCAACAGTACATCCCACCAAAAGCTTTGCCAGGTAATGTCATGGAAGAGACAGCAAGAGGAGTCTTTAGCAAAGGATGGGTTGACCTCCGCAGCTTGCACACTTTAGAGCAACTACTCAATTTATGTGGATGTGACTGGTTTGCTGACAGAGTAGTAACGGTAATGTGCAATTCTGCTTGCTCAGACTGTTGATTGCCCATAAATCATTTGCAATCATTTTATTAATTTCTTGAATTAAATGCATCATGAACATTTAAATGCAATTTTCTTTACAACAATTTTGATAATTATATTCTATTTATTTTTCTGGTCACCATTTGTGAGAAACGTCTAGAGACTAGAATCTATCTTGTTGCCTTTATAGACCATCTCCTTCCATAGTGCCACTGCCAGCTCTTTATATTCACATTCGTTCACTTTACAGATGATGCTCTGCAGCAACCGAATTGAGGATCTGACATTAGCACTGGGCTTGTCATTTGCGCTCTGTCACATGGATCTAGAAAACATTACTCTTAGTCTTCTGCTGCACACACTACCAAGCATCTTACGGTCTCCTCACAAACTTCATCTGCTCATCGATCCAAGGGGCTCCATGCTGGCTAAGCTATGTGTTATGTGTATTGTTGGAGCTCAGACTGCTAAAGCAAGTAACAAAGGTCAGTCATTAACTTTTATTCTTTTTTCCTAAAATTAATTATTTTTTTCAACAAAGTTTGGAGTTTGTTTTTCTTTTCTCTCCCTTGTTAAATCTTTCTAGATCATTTTTTTTAACTTTGAAATACCTGCCCCATTCTTAGCCTTTCTTTTCCCTAAAGAAGTTAGGTTCTGGTGAGGTTTATGAAGCTAGATATTATGCATAACTTTTGTGATTCAGTGGTTGAAGTCATCTTTTACATTTCTTCCCCATCTTGCAAAGGTGATCCGCTTGGACTGATTGAGAGGCTGTTAAATTTACTAACTACAATTTATTTGAAATATCCACTGAACCTGTGGCAGTATTCTAGTGCAAAAGAAAGCATTTAGAGGAGGTTTAACAAATGACTGACATTTCAGGTTCTCAATTAACAGGATTGTGAAAAAAAATGTTTGCAAAGGAGCAAAACATATATGAAGAGAAAGAAAGAAAGGCAAATATGTTAATTCATTGTTAGGTAATAATGATAGTAAGTAAATGAGCAAGAAAGATGAAACAACCTTTATTATGTTATTGGAACACTGGTTCTCCGTAGACTTCCAAGAATTATATGGGGTTGCCCATACTGAAGACATCATACAGTATGTCAGGTTATAGAGGGAAGAAGAATAAGGCTCAGAGTCAACAGAAATCATGTACAGAGGTCATCCTTATCATTTTTTTGGTGTTGTGCGGTGTTTAGGGGAGTGTTTGTGAAGTTGCGTATGTATGTGGGTGTAGCTGGATCGGTTCCACGACCGGCCGTCATAGCTGTTTACAAGTGAGGTCTTATTTCGGCCTGTGTTTTGTTTAGGGTGTACCTCAGCCTAGCGAGAGCAGCGGGCTACCCAACTCCTTCGTATTGCACACAGGAGGGGTAGGTTTATCCTGGCTGGACTCTCTAAAACAGAGTTTTCTCTCTGTATGTCCTTGTTCTGTAAGGGAAGTTTGGGCCACTGTTTATTTTTCAATTTCCAAGTGGAAGGATGGAGAGAGTTATATTTTTATTTTTGCAGGACGATGGATGGAGACATGTTCTCCCTCCGTTTTAATTTTTATTTAGTCCTCCCTCGTGGGGGAATCAGAGAGTCTTTATGACTTGTGTTCCTTCTTTTTCCATCGTAGGGGGGGTGATGTGTTTTATTAAAGGAAGAAAGACTCATGGTTAGTCCATGTGAGCATTATAGGGGTGGATTGCTTTATAAATAAATAGAGGCTTACACTGAAGAAGGGGAGGGGGTGGGAATTTAGTTGAATAATTTTTTCCACAAGTAAGTTCTTTAAAGGTTTTAGTTTTAAAGTGATCAAAGATCACTTAAGAGATGAATGTATTATTATAATTAAAGGAAATCCTTTAAGGATTTATTACATAATCAAAAATATTGCAAAAGGGAAAGAAGTAGAGAGAGGGTAAAGGAGAAGTAGAAAGAAAAGAAAGAAAGAGAGAGAAGAAATCTTCTTTTCCAGCAACCTACCTTAATTCAAAAGCAGAAACATTCAAATTAGACATAGGGGTGGAGAGTGGGTGACTCAGGGTGGTTGATCTAAGCTAAGAGTTGAAGTTGGGGAGTTGTCAATGTGTATGTGTAACGTTTTATTTGTAGTGATGTAACCTAGTGCATTATTAATTAGCCAGGTGGAAGAGAAGAGTTGTTGTCTGTCATTTATACTAGATTTCATGACCGCATATTTTTGTTGTAACCAATTAGTTACATAGTTTTGGAATAATAATTTCGTTGAGGTAGGCTGACCGCCTTCTAAAGCCTTTCGGCTACCCCAAGCCATCCGCTGGGCAGTAAACACCAGGAAGTTCGAAAGGCAGTCCTTTTTAGTTCTATTATTGAAGCCAAAGATGCTCCAGAACGACGTAAGTTTGTTCTGGGGACTTTTAATTTTAAAAATCAAGTCTCGGACTAGGCACTATAGTTCTATGTTCAGCGGACACGAGAACAAGCAATGGATTGCCATTTCATCGTCCTCGTGACAGGCGAGGCATTTGGGGGAATTAATTAATTTCCATTTATGTTTGTTTTCCCTTGTGGGGAGAACATTCCTTATTAATTTCCAGTGTATGTCAGATGTATATCCATCCACGAGACGATTAATGGAGCTAGTCCAAATCCTGTCCCATGGAAGTGGTCCTGAAGTGAGGGTACCTTCCCACCTCCTCCTGTAATTCGGTTCCTCGATGGGTCATGATGACAGGAAGAGGTAGATATCTTGCTGGGATAATTTGTCTAGTTCTATTTTAGTATCTCCTAGGCTTACAATGTTATCTGTTCCTATAGAGATGTTGCTATTGATCCATTGCTGGAGTGCGGTTATGTGGTAGTCGGTTAGTAAGTTTTTCTGTGCTCTATATAGTTTTAGTTTATTAGTGAGAACATCGACCCCGTCGAGGGTGTCAAATGCTTTCGCTAAACGGGAAATGAAGAGTTTTTGCCATCTTGGCCTATCGTTTACGTTTCTTATGATATCTATTATGTTTAATATTTGTTGAGCACCTATTTTGCTCTCTAGATTTATTAGATTTAATCTGCCTTGGCTCCGAGGGAGTCTAATTATTTGTTTATTTGCCAGGTGTTTGCGCCCTTGCCATAGAAACCGAGTTAGCTCGGCATCTATGGCGTTACGCACCCAGCCTGGCATCCCTATGATTTTAGATTTATAATAGATTTTGGGGGTGAGATAGGTATTTACTAATTCAGTTTTAGTAAAGAAAGAAAGGTTTAGCGAGGACCATGCGGTTAGTAAAGCGTTGACTTTATTAATCACAGGTTGCCAGTTATCATGCAGCGTGTTAGTATTTTGTTTTACCAGGAAGTAAATTCCCAGCAGTTTAATTTCGTCTTCCACCCAGTTGATGTTATGTTGGCGCAGGAGCTTATTGTTGCCCCCCAGCCATGCTGTGGTGGTTTTTCTTTTGTTTATTTTTGCCCCAGATGCCCTTTCATAGACCTCTAGGACTTTAAATGCTGCGTCCAAGCTGGCCACATCCTTTAACAGGAGGGTGGTGTCATCAGCATATTGCTGAATTTTGACACCATTTATCCCCCTGTTTGTTTGAGTTTTTCGGATCATGGCGGCCAGCGGTTCTGCAGTCAGAACATATAGCATGGCGCTGAGGGGACACCCCTGCCTGATGCCTCTTGTTGGGTGGATAGACGAAGAGAGAAAATCGTTCTGGTAAATATTTGTTATGAGGTGGGATTGGAAGAGCCTAACAAAATTAATGAAATACTCTCCGAAGCCAAGGGTTTTAAGTGTTTCTATAAGAAAATTCCAGTTAACCCTATCAAAAGCTTTTTTCTGATCTACGGCTAGCATAATTCCTATGGAATTTTCTGTGTCTAGCCTACTTGTAATTTCTCTGAACAGTTGAAGTGTATTCGTGATACTCCTTCCTGGAACTGAACAGGTCTGGTCTGCACTTGTAACTTTATGCATAACTTTGGCTAGCCTAGTTGCTAGAGCCTTAGCTATGATTTTATAATTGCTATTTAAGAGACTGATGGGTCTCCAGTTGTCCAAGTACTCCGTACTCCGTGTTGCCCCCCTTCGATAGCAGGACGACAGTGCCGTACATTGGCTTTCCGAGATCACCCCCCTACAATATGCGCTGTTTGCAATCATTGTCAGGTCTCCTGCTAGGAGATATTCAAATCTCTTATAGAATTCTGGCGTAAGGCCATCATTTCCTGGTGATTTTTCTTTATTTGAAACTCTAATAGCTTGTTTTATTTCTTGAATAGTTAGGGGACCTTCACAGAGCTCGGCATCTAGGGGGTCTAGTTTATCTTCTAGACACACCAAGATTTTGTTCTGAGCAATGGGACAGGTGTCTTCACTATTGTATAATTCACTATAATACCGAGTCTCTTCCTGAATTATATCTTCTGTCAGTTAAGACGCGGCCTTCCTTAGTTTTTAGTCTGTTGATAGTTTTTCTTTCTGCCTTAGATTTCTCTAAACCACAGAAGGACATTCTATCCCTTCGCCATTCATGGCCGGTACTCGGGCCCTAATTCTAGTGCCCTCTGTTTTGTTAAGTTGCAGTTTTGCTATTTGTGTTTGGATGGCTTTGATTTTGTTTGTTCTATCTATTCCTGAAGCGGCCTTGTTTAATTCTAAATTTAATTCTACTTTTAATTTGTTTTCTAGGTATTCTCTGTAAGCATTCCTTGCCTGACAATATTTTATGCTAATGTCCCTGAGTTTAACTTTACCTAAGTCCCACCACTCCAGGGGGTCTTCAAACTCATCTCGGCGAAGTGACCATTGTTCCCAGAAACTCTGTACGCTCTCAACATATTCCGACTCAGTCAGAATAGTATTATTGAGTTTCCAAAGTCCAGGTCCTCTGGTATTCTCCTGGACAAGAAAGCTGGCCTTGACCTGGCAGTGGTCACTCCACGCAAAAACGTCGTGCTTAACGTCTAGGAGTGTTGTAACGGCATGTTTAGAAGCATACACTCTGTCTATTCTAGTGGCTATTTCATATTTTTTACTGTAATGAGTGTATGATTTACTATCTGGGTGTTTAAATCTAAACGCATCGACCAAGCCAAACCGCGAACACATGGTTTGCAGCCTCACTTTTCCGATCAGATGCGTCCTACTTTTAATGTCCGGTCCCTGTCTATCTAGATCATGGGAGGGGACACAATTAAAATCACCTAGTATGTAAATGTCGTCTGCAGGGTAAGACCTAAGTTCCTGGTCTAGAATATCGTTGAAGTTCTGAAAGAAAGCTGTTCGTTCCTTCGCAATGGTAGGAGCGTACACCGATGCTATCATTACTTTTCTTTGGAGCTCGTTTTGGAAACTAGCTATGATGATTCTTCCATTTTTATCACTATAAGAGTGTTCTATTTTTGCGTTTAAACTACGATGAAATAGGAATGCTACGCCTTTTTTCCTACCTAAAAGGTCTAGACTCGCGAATTTGGGGCCTGACCAGCGGGAAAAGTACCTATCTATCTCTGTATTATTTTGCAGGTGTAATTCTTGCATGCAGATTATTGTGTTGGTAGAGGAATGTTCTAGATGATCTAGGTAATCATTCCAGTTTTTTTTTTGAATTTTATCCCTCTTAAATTCAGGGAAAATAATTCCAAGCATCTAGACATAATCACTCAATCTGGTGGATTCATCCTTTGGGCGTTACCTATGAGTCTGAGAATGGCAATTAATCAAGTGCAGAAATACGAATTCTGATAGAAGAGAATTCCAAATTTAATGACATTGTTACAATCATGCTCTAGCCAGACACTAAACGAAGTCAGAGTGGTAGTTTATTGCAAGTAGCATTGGTAGTCTCTACAGAATGATCAGGTGCCTTTCATGTTAGTGAATCCTTGAAACAGTTTATTGGTGAGACGCTTAATATGTAAACGATGATCTTGACTCTTCTAAGATAAAACAAAGCTAGAATCATTCTATTCTGCTAAGGTCATGTCGATGCCATTGAAAGTAACAGTTGTTGGACAATGGACATTGTGCTCTCTGAAGATCTTTCCCAATATGTACCATCTGGATCTATGGGATGTAGAAGATAGCCTGGGGTTTCCGAGATTCCACAACAGAGCAAAGCTAGGACATAGGTCAATAAGGATGCTTAACAATCACCTTATGATGAGAACTGTCAGCACTACAGCCGTAGGATGAATGAGGGAAGAGTGGTTCTCTTTTGTTATTATCTTGGAGGGTTACAGCTATCATGCCCTCTTGTAGTGAATAAACTATGATTACTAGTTACCTTTTCCCTGACTGATCTGCTCTGGGCAGTACACTTTCCTTACACTGGCCTCAATATGACTCACAGTGTAATGTGCACTCTTGTCTTCAATTTTGCTACACAGTATAGTACAATTTCCGGTAGGGCTTGGTTTTATTCTTCTTTCCTTGAGCATCTTGGTTTATCACCTTGCATGAGAAACTATTATACGGCATCTTAGCTTTTTTTTTTCCTTATGTTCATTTTTGTTAACTGCTGTTGGCTTCTGTTTGTAGCCCTATGTCAGTGTCAGTGACCTTAGTGTACATGTTTGGACATACTATTTTTTGTGTCATACGCCGGTCTTTAAGGGAAACCACTCTGTTGAAGATTGAGCTACAGTTGTTCACTAGAAAGCATTGCCAATCCTCACCACTTAATAAAGGCTGGTATGTCTGACTTCAGCAGGACTACTAGAACTCTTTGTTTTATAGATGTGGGTGGAAACCAGATTGCCTGACTGATACTATAGACTCCAATAACTTTGTGTTTATTCAGGTGTCTTTTCAGTTTGCTTTGCTGCACTTTTTTGACTTTCATTTTTATGGGATTACAGTACATGATGTTCAGGCACTCTGTTTGAATTATTTTTGACCTTCATTCAAATTTATCATGCATTTTTGGTGCTCGTGGCACATCCATTCCTGCCATTTGTCAACTGTCGCTAAGTTTTGGAAACTCTCTTCATCTTACCCAGATATATATTTAAAGATCAGATAGTTGGAATATGCATCCAATACATTTTGAATAGTAGAACATCAAAATATTTTTTTTAGTTCTCTCTTAGTATAAGCTTTGTAGTATATTAACAATCAGTTCTCCTTAATAATAAAAAGATTTTTTAATGTATTGTTTATTGTAGACTTGTAGTATGATGTTTGTTGTTTTTTAATTTCAGAGTCTTTGTATTCAAAGAGAGGTCGAAAGAGAACAAGGCATGAAGTGGATTGGGAGGTACATACAACTCACTCTTTACTAATATATGATAGTGTTCTGGTGGCAGTATAAGATACCTCCTGTCTCTGTTAAATTAGATCTGACTGTTCTCTTCACAAAACTTTTTTTTTGGTTCACCAATGTCTATATGAGTCAACTTTGGCAGGAAATCCATAGTGTTGTGATTATCGGCTAGAGAGCATTAATTTGTGCCACAGATCCAACACAGCCAACTTTGGCAGTGGAATCCTTACTACAACTTTCATTTTTTTAGATGTGGGAGGAAACCTACATGAACAGCTGGTGAAGACACCATGCCTGAGAGAAATGCAAAAGTAATAGTCCCTTTCTGGAATTTAACTTGGGTTCTTAGCTTTGGCAGTCTAGTAGCCTAACTATGGCTGCCCATAGTCAGATTTAAATGTCAAGATAGTGATAGATGTTCATTTTGTTTTCTTAATTGGTAGAAGAGCACATACCAAAATCTTTTCATCGAGCTACCAGGTTCTGGGCATGTGCCATAGGGTTGGTTCACATCAGTCACAAATTGGTTTATGGCTGCAGTACTGTAGCAGAGGATCTTTCTGCAAGATTTTCTTTCTTTCATACCCATGTTTGATGCTACCATTTTTAACAGGATTGATTGAATCATCTACTACAAGTTTTGTATATTTTTATTTCATTATTTCTATTTTCTTTTTTTTTTTATGGTTTTTTGAAAGGCGAGACATTTTATTAGAAAGTTAGCATTCACCATCAGAAATCCATATTACTAGGGATGTTCAAATGAAACCCGGATAGTATAACCAAAGTAGGGTACAGAAAGGATTAAGGAGTCGGAATATATAGCAACTTAAAAGGTAAAAAACTATGAAAGCATATGGTTCAAAGTCAATATGATCTTGGATATACTGAATCATTAATAGAACTTCAACAGATGTTTTCTTCTTGTGGAAGCTAATTTTGTTTGAAGAATATTGCTAGCATGATGATGGGGAAAATTGACAGGACTGATGTATGCAGTCTTAAAGACTACAGATGTTTTCACGTTGACAAGACTGAAATTTTTCTATAAAAAATAAAATTGTCATTACTAATGATGTATCATATCTAAAGGGCATAAACATAAGATTGATGGGGAATGTTTTTGTTTAGACATTAGGAAATGTTTATTAATTGCTTAGTATTGATCTGGATTGTTACACAGTCAGATGGTAGAAGCAGATAGCATACATTTTGTATAGTAGATTGCACACTTCTTGACTAAGTTATGTATATTTGTTTTAAAGGTTTCTGCCTCCTGACTCTCTAAATGCTATAGTAGACTGCACACTTTTTGACAAAGTTACTGTATTTATGCAAATATAAGTAGCACCTGAGTATAAGACACCCCCCAAATTCGCCAAAAATTTGATACAAAATTTTTTCAATGACAACTGAAGTTCCAGCATGCAACCAATGTTGTTTCAAACAAGACGCCATGTTTAAACTATTTATTGATTTGACAAAGTAAAATATGAATAAAAATACAGACTATATATAACACGATATTTGTACAACAAGCATGTCAGTCATAATATAATAAGTTAAAAAAGCAGCATATAAAGCACTTAAGTACTGTTCCAAAGAAAATAGATGTATACAAAGCATTAAAACTATTAACTAAAACCCATCAAAGTCACAATCATCATCTGATAATCCAAATTGTCCTTCCCATTCTTCCTGTGTTAGTTTCTCCTCTGTATCCCAGCAGGTGGGTATCTCTGGTTCATCTACATCTTTGTCTTCCTCATCTTTCCGCAGAAGGTCGTCTTCAGTACCATCCATCTTGTTGCTTATACCAGTCTTGAGGAAGCTCTTAATCACCATCTCTGCTGGAATATCTTCCCATGCATTCTTCACCCATGATGTCACCATGGCTAACCCAGGCTTCTTGAGGTTTCCTCCAGCTGTCAGTTCCTTGTCATCTGATGACATCTATGTCATCCACTTCTGTCTCACTATGTCTTTGAAAGGCTTATTCAGGATGACGTCTAAGGATTGCAGAATTGAGGTCAGCCCGCCTGGCATCACAGGCTGTGATGTGTGGATGGTCTTGAGTCTATCTTTGACCTTTTCTGTGAGGTGAGCTTGGAACTGGTCCCACACTAGCAGTGATTTCTTCTTGAGGAGTGAGCCTGGCTGTCTGTTCCAAACATCTTCATCCATCCAGCCCTTGGGGTGACACTGGACAAGGACACCTGATGGAAACTTCTCACCTTTTGGAATGGTCTTGCATTTGAAAATCACCATAGGCTTGAGTTTGGTACCATCAGCCATGCAGGATAGGACGACTGTGAAGTGAGTTCTCTCATGGCCTGTTCTTATCTGGATGGTTTTCTTTCCTTTACTGTATATGGTTCTGTTGACTGGTAGGTCGAAGAACATGGGTGTTTCATCCGTGTTGCCTATCTGTTGTAGATCAAAGAAGTGATCCTCTCGTCTAGATCTTGTGGTAGCTTCTGTGAAATCTTTGTTCTCTGATATAGGCTGAGTCCATGTCTGTTCATGAACTTCTGTATCCACCCATTAGAAGCCTTGAAGTTTGGGTCTTGACAGAACTTGGTAGCCTGTAGTCTGATGTGTAGTGAAGTAACAATGTAGCCACTGCTTCTTTGATTGGTAACCCACTCAGCCAGGTCCTTTTCCATGTCTTCATACTTGGCCTTCAACCCTCTACAAGCTCTTTTAGTCTTAGGTAGCTGCATCAGTTTGTCTTTCTGTTTTCTCCAATCTCTCACATTCTTCTCTGAAACCCCATATTCCCGACCTGCAGCTCTCTTACCATTTGACTCAGCAAACTCAACAACTTTCATTTTGAAAGAAGCATCATAGGAACATCATTTTCTCTTCATAGAGTAGCCATCATGAATATAATAAATATTTGGAACTCTTACCCTTATATCTTATATAGTTGAGTGTGTTACTATAAGCGGTTTGTTTAAACGGCTCCTGGACACTTGGCTAACAGACAAATGGCCAAACGGATATTTCGCCATCAAACATTCAATTTTTAATTTTTTTATACAAATATCTTATTTTTATATTTGTTGCCCGACTGCAGCTACACTATCTGTAAAGAAAATTAAAAATTGAATGTTCGTCGGCGAAATATCCATTCGGCCAAGTGTCTGACCACAGTTTAAACAGTCTGGTGGTCACTCTGTACATCAAGGGTATTTCACAGTGTGTGTATCAGTTTGTATGTTTGGATTCTTAATTAAGGCAGTGAGTAATTAGTCACAGAGGATCAAAGAACCATAAGTATACATGAAACACCTGTGAAAACTTGAATATGTGACCATTTAAATTGATTCATAATAATTATGATTTAATAAATCATAATAATTAGCAAAAAGATTGATCATATGCATTTAGATTATATTATGTTATTTTATTCCGCATAAATTTCTATATTTGTTACCGCACAAATAATGAGGGTCATATAGGTCAACATGGCAAGATGGCGGATATCAGCTGCATTCGTTCCTGTCAAAAAATTATTTCTGAAACATTTTGACAGTTAAAATGAAGTAACCTTGGATAATTTGAAATCATAACCCGTTACACTGATAATTATGGATAAAACGTTATTTAAATAGCCCTATTTAAGGCTAGGTAGGTACATATCAGCGCCAAAGCTAACAAATATGGCGATCGTGGGTTTTCATAAGTACCAGTATGTCCCCGAATGATTTAAAGTGGTCATCCAACTTATCATCGAGTATAAGTCACACCCATTTTTGGACTGATTTTTTGGTACAAAAAAATGAGACTTATATTCAAATAAATACGGTATGTATATTTGTTTTAAAGGTTTCTGCCCTCTGACTCTCTAAATGCTATTTCTGAACTTATATTTTGTTAGTATTAATATAATTATTTGTTTAAGCAAATTTTTAATATTAGTGTTTATTCAGCTTTGATTCAACTTGAAGAAGAGTGACATCATGTCTATTATCAATACATGTGACTGAATACCTGCCAGCCTTAAACCTCCTTTTAATGATACTGTTATAAATAACTGTATCCAGCTTTTTGCTGGTAAGTGTGGTCTTCTGTGAGAAGCTGATGATCACAGATCATAGTTAGAATGACTACTAATAAAAACCAGATGGCATAGCTATGGCATCAGGTGTACTATGGGATTCTTTGTGATTGATCTTATCATCAAATTCGAAAAGAAAAAATTGTGCTTTTATTCACAAAATAGTAAATGTCATCTGTTTCATTTGTAGAATGTAAAATCATACGAAGTAATTTTCTGTTGAAATTTGGTGATATTGTAATGTCTAATAATGTTGATAACAGCACCTCTACAACATGGTAAACTCTGTAAATAACAGCAGCAGCCTCGGGGATGTTGTTATATCGGATATTCTGTTATATGGAGTGTCTATATGAGTATGGTGTAAGTAAGTAGAATATAAAACGGACGTGTACATGCTGCCAGTTTAATCAAACTATTCAAAAAAAAACATTTACATGAAGTTGCATCGGAAAATGCATGTAAATAAAAAATAATCCACAGCAAGTTATGTATGGAACATGTGCTTGAATAAAACATAATTATATTTTTAAAATGTATGCACAACATGTTACATACACGTAAAAAAAAAACATGACTGCAAAATACACAACCCTGTTTACTTCTCTTCTGTTACCGGCTCCTCTGGCACTGTTGTTTCAAATGATGTATCAGGAGAACGATCGACGAACCAACATTGTACTCATGCATCAAAACATCTCTGCTTACACCTTTTTATAATTTCTTGACTATTTCAATTTTATCGGCAATGTTAAGTGTAGTCCTCCTTCGTTTTTCTTCAGTACTTGCTTTTTCAAATTTAGGAGCCATTGTTGAGGGGTGCAAAAGTTATTGCACACTTCCAAGATGGCGACTGCAAGCAAACTTAAGTTGGGTGCCATGTCTGCTGCCAGAGCTGTGACATATGCCATTAGATAGAGTTTATCTTATCTTTTGGAGAGAGGGTATGTGTGAGACAGGTAGTTAAGGATGAATACTGTAGTGGAACACTGAAGAAGTCTGCATTATGAAATCTAATCTTTTCTGTATTTTCTACAAAATTAATTTTTGCAATTAATTGATAATCTCCAATTTAAAAAAAAATTAATGTTTTCTAATAACATAATTAATTAGTTTATTTTCTATTACATGTTTAATGGAAAAAAAATTGTTTTTAATTGTTTGTTAAAAAAACAAATTTGAGTTCTAGCTGTCATCTGATTTTTCTCATCTGTGAGGGTACAGCAGGTAAATGTATTGTTTTTCAGGAAACTGAAGAAGACAATAGGCCTAACAAAGTTCGCAAGTTGCATGAACCACAGATAACTCTGGACTCTGAAGGATTCAATCTGGGTAATTGTATTTATTTGTTCAATTATTTACTTGCATTTCAGGTGATTTTGTTTCATGGCTTTTCCTCTAAAGTAAATGCATCTTTTGCTGTCAAAGGTTGAAATCGAATTGTCATGTACATGTTAAAATATGGAATGTACACAAACACTGACTGGCCACAATTGTTTTTGGATAGTGTAAGACTTACTACAGAAGCTCATAGTGCAGTCTGTACTTCCCAGACAAGTGAAAACTGGTGTCTCGTCCCCTCTTGAAGTTGTCTGTGATTTGAATGACTTATCACACGTGAGCAAGGCACATTAGAGAATATTAGTAATTTGTATTTTCAAAATCCCTGTGGTGGTGGTGATAAACTTTATGGTAGTTGTACTGCATATATGAGTTTACACCCACATCAGCAATTTGTCAGTTTTTAATGCTAAAATGTACACGTTTAATTGTTTAAAACAAAACTGTTGAGCAATTTTTATTTTTGAAAAGCAGTCTGTTTTACAAAGTAGAGATATGATGAACAAAAGTTTACTGTAGGCATATCTCACCTTATTTATCTGTATATTTTTTGTCTCTAATGAATTAATACTAGATTACTGCATGTTGTACTAAAATCAGCACACTACTAAAAATATACTTAATAAAAAAAAAAAAATTAAAAAAAAAAACTATTGCCAAAGGACAGTAGTTTCTTTTTGGCCACATGATCTCAACCCATGCTGACTTGAGTTAAACATCTAACAGGAAATCTCTCTTTTTCTTTTTTTTTTTAAATTCTCTAAAGGTGGGATGATGGATTCTTAAGTCAGCAGTTCAAGATAGATAAATGACAGGTTACTGAAGAAGATTCTGTGTGATGTTTAATAATTCCATACTTTTCTTTTATATAATAGAAACATCATGAGTTTAGAAAGCACTTAAACTATAGCATCAGGTAAAGAAGAGAAGCAATTCCAGATAACCAAGATGCTTGTGTAGTGCATGGCTAATCTGAGTATTTGATGTTTGATCAGGTTCCAAATCAGTTCAGCTGCTCGGATTTTTTTTAAAAACTGGTAATGGAGATGTTTGCCAGCCACCCTACTTTGCCAGGCCATTCAGCTTGGATTTCCTCCTCCTACTAATCAGATAATTTCCAGTTTATTGTTGCTGTCAGTGACACAAACAACAAAGAAGGCTGGTGTTTAAGGCCATATTTATACACACCCAAGGTTTTTGATTTCTTTTTCTTTTTGCTGTAAGCAGGCATCTTGAATACTTGTGAGTTCCTGAATTTTCCTCAGAGGTAAAATCATGAGTTCCTCTTAGTTGTGTAGCATTTCAGTTAGTAGTCTTGTAAATATTATATCTGAAACTCTAGGCATTTTATAGGTTGTAACTACAGAAAAAGAATATTTCTTTTTAAGAATTTTCTGGTGTTATACAACTTTGTCTTTAGTGATAAGTTATTTTTATTAATTTATGAATAATAAAATTTTTTATTTAAGTTTCAGAAATAACATTTACTTGTTACTTTGTTGTATCCCTATATGCTTAAAATTAAATGTAAATAAAATGGGAAAAATTTTATAAGCTTCCCATAGACCATAGGTTTTGTCTGTGATGCTATGAATTAAGTAGTTTTCAGTTAGTTTTTAGGTTACTATTTGTAGTGTAGAAAGACTGAGGTAGTAGCGGAGTAACTATTCTCCTTGCTTTATTTAGTTTGTATATTATTTAAATAAGAGCAACTTTAAAATCCATTTAATGTCTCTGAAATTTTTAGTCTTGTGGAAAGTAAAAGAACAGCTTATCAGATACTGTAGTTTACAGTGTGAGCCTTGCTGTACATTTATAACTACCATATTTTTTTGGGTTATAAATTGATGTGAAGTATAAAGTCAAATAGGTCGATTTTCCCATTCTCCAAGCCTTCATTCACATAGTGGTGGATAACATTGAAGCGAAAAAATTTGAGGAAGGAAAGAGAATGAAGGCAAAATAAAGCAGATTCAGTCCGTATGGAACACAGTTTGATATGATTTTTACCTGGAACATGGTAGAGATGAGTGAAGGGAAATTGTAAAACACTATATGGCATGAAGAAGCCAGAACAGGTGTCGATGTTGATGATGACGACTTACGGAAAGACAGTTTTTGTATAGGGTCTGTCATCCTAGAGTGGGTCTAAATGAGGCATATTTTGAATTTCCAACCCCATAACTTCTTACCCTCTTTACATACATGCACAAAAACTGGACATAATAACATTACATAAAAACCTAAAAAATAAATCTTTTTTTTTTAGTAGTTTTTAAACTGTGACGTTTTTAAAATAGGGTGTCTTTGATCCATTTTCCAAACATTTGTCATGAAATCAGTTAGTTATTGTAACTCAACTCTATACAAAATTCTAATTTCTATAGGACAAATTTAGGAACTTAAACATAAAAATTAATATTTGCAAGGAAAAGAACAAAATCTACAAAAAAAAACAAGATTTCTCAACTTTTAATATGCTATTTAAAAAAATCCTTCCATAATCAAATAATAAACACGGTCAGACATGCGATATTTTTTCAGTGGTAGATAACTCTGTAGAGATTCCAAAATAGCAGCAGGTGACCCATTCCAGGACACATTATATAACTGTCTCTATTTCAACAATTTGTTGGGCTTTCATTTGTAATTGGATTGTATTTAATCCATGACAGGCAGCACGTTGTGTCAAAACAAAGTCTTCAAGCTGATCTTCGACATGGTCCATCTCGCTTTGCAACCACGGTTTGCTTTCTTCAGTCTGTTGTAATGAATCATCCGATTTTCGCCAATTGTGAACACATTTCTCACTAGCGCCATACTGCTGTTCTGCTGCCATATTTTCACCATTGTTTTTGGTACAATTCACCACTTCCAGTTTAAAAGCTGTAGTAAGTGCGTTCCTTTTCTTTATAGTGGGCATTTTCAAGTAAGGGTTGATATTTTTTTTCAACTTTGGCGAATTGAAGCTCCCCTAACACAATGATGTCTGTGCCCCCTAAGCACTAAATAAAAGGGAGGTAACTGAATCTGACTCTGCATACACATACAATCATACATAAATTTCCCCATGGTACTTCCTGTGTTCCCAGTACCATGATTTCATCCATATATAAGTCAAAGTGGAGTATAAGTCAATGGTCAGGCCCTTGCAGAAAAAAGTATCCACTTATACACCGAAAAATACGGTACATGAACATGTGTGAACAGGTTAGATTATATAGGCCACCATGTGTACATTAACCTTTGGTGTACCATCATAGTGCATTTGCGCCCAGTATTTCTGTTGAGCTGGCTGTATATTTAGTCATTACACTTGTAATACAAAGGGTTATGTTAATGAGGCAAGTACTAAGTATTTTAAGGCTCAACCTGTGCTGAATAACTCAGACTTTAAGGGTAGTGGGGTGCAAATACATCCCAGGTGGTATATAGAGGGTTAAAGGTTATTGGACCCAGCCACTAGTCTTTAGGATTTAGTTGACTCTGTAGTCCAGTAAAACCACTATAGTCTGTTGGTTAGTTGGCATCGTTTGTTGGTTGATGGACATTTGTTTAAGGTTTTATTACTGGTTGATCACTTTAGCTCAGATTGAACGAACTAGTTGCTATTTTATTGCAGAATGTTTGGTAAGCTGACCAAATTTTGAGATGAGGTTTTGTTTTAGTCTTGATTGCTCTTAGGAGATAATATAAAACTGAAAATGGGGTCTCTCTCTTTTGCAGTTCTGAAATTAGTATCAAGTGATTTTAAAGATTAATTTTCATAATTTTTCAGAGAAGTATCATTCTATTGATCCTGTACAAGGTAAGAAGGGAAATTTGTTTTTTTTTTTTCTTTCTAAATTATTAACCTGAATGAACTCTGAGTTAAAACAAACAAAAGTAATTTTAATATTTGAAGGCAGGAAATTCATTCAAAATATAATTGGTCGTACCAGTCTTTATTGTTTGTGTTGTTTCTTTTCTGCCTTTGATTCAGTCAGGGGGGGACAATTCGGTTTGGTGTGGTGTGGTGTGTTGTGGTGTTTTCTTGAATCTATGACTTGGTAATGACCAAATTTAAACACAATAAAATGCTGTGGCTTTTAATTGAACAGCATCTTAAAATGGAGAGGAGGTGAATTGTCTTGGAGAGTTGGACAGATTACAAGGTGGTTGGGCTGCTGGCATCGTCGGGAAAAAATGAGCAAAACATCTTATAGTGGTACATACATCCTCTTGTCTTCTATGTATCTTGAGCTTTGATTTTCTGCCTTTATTTTTGTAGTGGTTGCATCATTATAGATTGAAAGTATCAAATAACTTTTTGAAATGACCTAACCCACCTTTTACAGCATGGAGTTTGTTCTGTATTGATTAGCCAGTTATCTTGTCAGGAGTTTTTATTAAATTACACACAGTAATCCTACAAAAATGTTGAAAACAGAAAAAGAAAATATATATGTTATAAGAAAACATTTTCCATGCTCTCTTTTTAAATGTAATGTCCTCTAGTTCGTGTGTTTTACAGAGAATCTATACATACCTCATAATTTTTAGTTTGACTATACATTTTCTGATTCACTGTATACAATCCCTACAAGTATTAGGGATTCTGTACATTCTCTGGTTTTGAGCACCTGGAATTTTGACAGCATTCCATACTTTTTATGGTTCTGTTAAATGAGTTCCAGTTAGTCAATCCATTTGTACAATATTCCAAATAGACAGTCATATAATGAAACTACAATTTTACAATGTAGTTTAAGGTAGTTAATACTTTAGAAATGATTTGTTTGTTACATCACTATAAGATGTCTGTTTACTTCCTTTGGAGTTTTTATTGTTCCCAATCGCAATTCAAAGAAAAGTAAGTACATGAAATGCTGGCATAGTTAGTCAAAGAAGAGATGAGCAAAATAAATGGTGGTGATTTATGTGGTAGCCAGGGGAAATCAGTTTGTACGTATTTGTATAATTTTTAAAGTTAAGATTGTACTAGTTAATTTATCACCACTTTACATCTGTTACTATCTCTAAGCATAGCTTGCTTAAACTGCAGTGCTATTGAGGTTTACATAGTCTATAGTAGACTTGTCTAACTGAACATTCTCTGAGTGGATGCCACCATTTGACAGATAGCCTGAAGGCTCAATTAAAAGTCCTGACAATTATATTTTACAAAAAAATTTCTTTTTATTAACTACAAATTTACTATTAAAAATTTCTATATATAATTATATAATTGTCAGTGTGGTATTGCTTAGACATAAAATAAGTTTGGCAATGCTATGTTTGATTTAATATTTTTTGTTCTCAAACATAAAATAACAAGCTAAAGTTTCTATTTTTTTAATAGTAACACTAATAAATATTGTAAAAATATTTTCTTAGATGTTTAAATCAAGAAAATTTATTAGAAATAATACATTTTTCTAAGTGTCTTTCTAGAGGGAGACACTATTATTGCAGTTCCTTTTAGGTTTTAGAAAATTTTCACTCATTAAGCTTTTGTTCCACAAAGCTCTTCCATGAACAGATGTAACCCTTTACCTTTAAGAGGTTAAGAGTTGTTTTACTGTTTTAAAGAGTTTGTTATCTATGGATTCTGTTAAATGGCTTTCTCTACAAGTCACAATATCTGCAGACAAATATCTTTACACAGGATCTCTCTAAGTGGCTGCCTGAAAAAAAGCAAGATACTACAAAAGGTGAGCTGATTCCAAGAGAAGAGTCTCTGGTGCTAAAGTAGAAGCTAAAAGGTGTACATAAAAGACATCTCACTAATACTATCTCTGGAAAAACTCAACTCAGATGTGCTTGTATGCAGTCATGTAGAGAAATTCATCCAGAAGCAAAAGAGACAAAGATGTGCCACTCTAATAGGTACTGATTGAAAATGCATTCCTCATGATCAGATGTGCTCACATAACCATCAGGTCTGGACATGATAAAACAAGCAAATAATTCCGCAAAAACTCTGCCAATATTACTGAAGATGTCCTTTCGCCGTATAAGTCAACATTGAGGGTATAAAATATCGGCATAAGAGGAAATACCCAAACAAAAAGGGAACTGCAGTCTGACTAAAGAGTACTGTTCCAGAGCCCACCTCAGGGAGACTGGATATCATCTACCAAGTTATGCATTTTGCACCTCTGACCTGTAGGTCTGCTACTATGGTAGCATTTATATTTTTGTATATATTTCTCACTTTTGGTACACCAGCCATATTGCATGGTTTTGAGCACCTACAGAAGCATCTAAATTGTCAACAAAAGCATCTTATCCACATCTCACTAATATGATATAATAATGGAATTAATGGCAGCTCTCGAAGTGGATTTGTGGGATCTGGACCAAATTGTAATGAACAATCTCATTAATTTAATGTTTAATAGGGTAGAGGCTACAAAAGGTGGCTTGACCAAGTACTAACAAAGAATTTCACTTCACTGCTTGTCTTTATTTGCTACTTTCTACAATAAACTAACACATTTTAATATCAACAATGTACCTAATTATTATGGTGGGGTACTGTATATTGTATGCAGTATACATGTAGGTAAGAGTTTTTTTAAAATCCTTGACAAAACTAGCAGCTTTTTGAAGATACACAGCTATTTTACTTTAAAAAGATTAGATCAGTTATTGTTTTCCAGTGTTGCATATATGACTGTCTAGTTTTATCCAGGTTAAACAGTTATTGGGACCTTTTCATAATATTACTGTGGCCTTTTTTCCTATATGTATGAATTGTTTAACAGTCTTATGTTTATATAAATGTAACAGGTCACATTTAAAAAAGTAAATTGATTTATGTATGAAATATGTGAGTCCCCCAAAGTTATATCTACATGTGTTTTTAATGAATCTGTGGATAAAGGAAAACCTGCACTCGGGTTATTTATCTTGTCACGTTTTACATCATAATCCAAACTGTTCGGTAACTGTTCATTTACCAAGGGGCTTGCTTTGGCCCTTAGTGGCCCTGACACAACTTAGCTGTTAATACAGAATGTTCAGTTTTTGCATTAGTTTGTTTCTCTACAAAACCTTGCTATACTAATTTATATTTCCTTGGTTACCTCACACCTAAAGGAGCAAGGATGGCTACCATGGCAAAGGAGCGTGTTGCAATTATCCTGCACCACCAACTTCAGTAGAGAAATCCCTACTAGAACTGTCTGTTTTCAGGAGGAGGAGGAGGAAGAAACTTGTGTATGTGTAGGAAACCCACATGAAGCAGGATAGGGAGTTATGCCAAACCAAGTTGGTTCAGACCCTCAAGTGTGTGGCAGTCCTGTGGTCTAATCATTGAATCACCAGCTGCCTGATCTTTTGGTTTGATACACAGTGGTTATTCTTGGAGAAAACTGGACCAACAAATAGAAATGTAATGATCTGGTAACTACATGCGAAGCAAAACTGCATACAACAGCCATACATATGAGACTGCTTCAAGGAGTTAAATTGACATTAAGATCGGTTTTTGTGATTTGTATATCAGGTATCATCAAAAGAAGAGAAAAGTTTGATTTGATTATGTTAATCTTATCCCCTAAGCATTATAATTTCCTACTTATATTACATAAAAACACATATTGCATTCTAATTAATATATTTTATTAAAAATTTGTTCAGTAATCCTACTAATTCAATACAACTCTTTCACATGTTTCATTGCACATACAGTAGCTATGGTTAGTATTTTACTAAACTGACAAAATTCTTGGACCATGCAGAGATACATAAAATTTTGACATGCACTTTTCAATAAGATCTACATTAAGTGGTCTCCATGAATTAATTGTACATTGAAGATCTGTTCACAAATCAAGTGGTGGTCACCATCTATTGGCCCATTGTTCTGTTTTACATAATAATAATAATGTTTTATCAACTAGCCATGACATTTAGATTAATCAGTGGATGAGAAGAGGTCCCAGGTATGTAATCTGGATGTTTTTCAATATTTGTTTCCATTATAAAAATGGTCAAGAAATGAAAATTGTCTGCTGACATCAGGTGTAAAATTATGGATAGTTATCAGAAAGGTTTTGCCATTTAAAAATACCATCTAGACTTAATATGTATCATAAAAGACCCCTCAGGAAGACAAATTCCTGGAATCATTAGCATCCTTTAGCCAATAAGGCTGAGAACGCCACAGGGGAACATAGTGTCCATATTATTAGTAGTAGGTTGCTTAATTCTGAGTTGGCATGGAGTATGAGGACTGTCGAAAAAGTATCCGACTTTATTTTTTCCCATGGGAAGTAATGACATTGGGGAGGCAAAAGTGTACATAGTGGAGCCGCATACCTTCGTGCGCATGCGTGGTTTTTGACAGGCTTGCTGGATGTGTCAGTCGCTGTCAGCCAGCCACCATGTGAGGTGCTGTACTACTTACTCGTCGCATTTTGATTTCTGTGATGATGGAACATGTGGAGCAACGATCTTGCATCAAGCTATGCCAAAAGCTTGGAGATACCCAAGTGGAAACAATTTGCAAAATTCAACAGGCTTTTGGTGACAATGCCATGGGTGTTACTCAAATAAAAGAGTGGTACAACAGGTTCAAAGATGGCCGCACATCGGTGGAGAGTGACCAGTGTTCTGGGAGGCCGTCAACAAGCCGCAATGCAGTTGTTATTGAGAAAGTGCGGACCTTGATAATGGAGGATCGTCATTTGATTGTGCGGGAAATTGGTGATGGGGTTGGGATCAGTAAAGATTTTGCACATGCAATTTTAAAGGAGGATTTGGGCTTGCGTAGAGTGGCAGCGAAATTTGTGCCCAAGCTGCTTTCTCAGGAACAACAACTACTTTGTCTTGAGGTTGCGCAGGACATGCTGGATACTGCCAGTAGGGATCCTGAGTTCCAGAATACCATGATAACTGGAGATGAGACGTGGGTGTACAGGTACAACCCTGAAACCAAAGCTCAGTCATCACTGTAGGAGCACCCAATGTTGCCAAGGTCTGGAGAAAAATCAAGGTGATGCTGACTGTTTTCTTCGACTACTGAGGTGTTGTGCATCACAAATACGCACCAGAAGGACAAACAGTTACAAAGGAGTACTATCAGGAAGTCTTCCAACGTCTTCGTGATGCAGTTCAGCACAAGAGACCAAATCTGTGGGCCTCGCAAAACTGGCAGCTGCATCATGACAACGCCCCGGTTCATTCGTCGCAGCTGATCCAAGGTTTCTTGGCAAAGAAAGTTATTTCACTTATTCGCCAGGTTCCATACTCTCCAGACATGGCTCCTTTTGACTTCTGGTTGTTCCCAAAAATGAAGATGTCACTGAAAGGCTCCTGCTTTGAGAGCTGAGAGGACATCGTGCGGAATGTGACGGCAGAGCTGAGAGCCATTCTGGAAGAAGCATTCCAGACGTGCTTCGAACAGTGGATGGATCGCTGGGCTAAGTGTGTGGAGACACAAGGGGCCTACGTAGAAAGGGATTAGCAGTTGAACCCCACCAAGTACGTAATTTTTTTTTTTCCAGCCTAAGGTCGGATACTTTTTCGACAGACCTCGTATAGTCAAAATTCAATGTTTCAGTGTTTGATATAGATGGATATTGTATGGTAACTTGTAAGTCAGGAAGGGAATACCACCCAAACTGTCTGCAACCCACTGAAACATGGTGATTAGTGGAGGGAGGGGTGTGTGTCTATGGCAGTTGAGGATATTAGCCAGATCTATTTTATCATAGACTTACAGGTGCATCTCAAAAAATTAGAATATCATGGAAGACTTCATTTTTTTCCGTAATTTAATTCAAACAGTGAAACTTTAATATACAGTAGTCCCTCCATCGCAGGGGTTACGTTCCAGACCCACCCGCGATAAGTGAAAATCCGCGAAATAAAAATACCCTATTTAAATACACCCTAGGCATGTTTTTATAACTTTTACGGTACTTTTAAATGCATTTTAAGGTCTTTAAACACATTTTTAAAACAATAGAAACACATTTAAACACACAAAAGATATTGAGAGAAAGCAAGAGCAATGGAAAACACAAAAATCTTCTTCAGAACCTCTTTGATCAGCAAAAGTGTCGTACAGCTTCTTTGCCTTGGTCCTGATGGTGTTACCATCCAAAGTGATGTTTTTCTTTTGGCAATCTTGGATCCAAAACGCCAAGGCAGTTTCCATCCTGACAATGTTTTTATTGCGGATAGAAACAAGTTGTTTTGCACCTTCATTGATGCACAGCGAAGCGGTTGCCCCGATATTCTTCTCATCTTTATTGATGTAGCGAACCGTTGACTCATTCATACCGTAATGGCGGGCTATGGCAGCGTAACTCTGTCCTTCCTTTATCATATCGAGAAGTTCCACCTTCTGAATCGTCAAGGACTTTCTCTTCTTCTTTGGCTCACCAGAAGCCTTAGATGATGGGCGTTTGGGTGGCATCCTTGGGGTTATTAATAAAACAGCAAGGCGAACAGCTTCTCTCCCTGCAAGATGCCTCTAAAACAGAACAGCCAATCAGCGGAGATTTAAACTCATAAACAATGCTATGGAATGCCGCGAAATTGCAAAAACATACGCAATATGAAAATTAATAGCTCTTACAGAAAAAACTGCGAAAAATGAACCACGATATGACAGGGGTTTACTGTATTCTAGATTCATTACACATAAAGTGAAATATTTCAAGCTTTTTTTGTTTTAATTTTGATGATTACGGCTTACAGCTCATGAAAATAAAAAATCCATTATCTCAAAATATTAGAATATTTCATAAGATCAATAAAAAAAACGAAAAGGATTTATAATATATAAATGTCGAACTTCTGAAAAGTATGTTCGTTTATGCACTCAATACTTGGTCGGGGCTCCTTTTGCACGAATCACTGCATCAATGTGGCGTGGCATGGAGGCAACCAGCCTGTGGCATTGCTGAGGTGTTATGGAAGCCCAGGTTGCTTTGATAGCAGCCTTCAACTCGTTTGTATTGTTGGGTCTGGTCTCTCTCATCTTCCTCTTGACAATACCCCATAAATTCTCTATGGCGTTCAGTTCAGGCAAGTTGGCTGGCCAATCAATCACAGTAATACAAGGGTCAGCAAACCAGTTAGTAGTAGCTTTGGCACTGTGGGCAGGTGCCATGTCGTGCTGGAAAAGGAAATCAGCATTTCCATGGAAACATGAAGTGCTCTAAAATCTCCTGGTAGACAGCTCCGTTGACTTTGGACTTGATAAAACACAGTGGACCAACACCAGCAGATAACATGGCACCCCAAGTCATCACTGACTGTGAAAACTTCACATTGGACTTCAAGCAAATTGGATTCTGTGCCTCTCCACTCTTCCTCCAGACTGTGGGACCTTGATTTCCAAATGAAATGCAAAATTTACTTTCATCTGAAAAGAGGACTTTGGACCACTGAGCAACAGTCCAGTTCTTTTTCTCCTTAGCCCAGGTAAGATGCTTCTGACGTTGTCTCTGTTTCAGGAGTGGTTTGACACTAGGAATGCAACACTTGTAGCCCATTTTCTGGACACGTTCTGTGCGTGGTGGCTCTTGATGCACTGATTCCAGCCTCAGTCCACTCCTTCCCCCCAAATTCTTGAATCAGCTTTGCTTGACAATCCTCTCAAGGCTGCGATCATCCCTCTTGCTTGTGCACCTTTTCCTACCGCACTTTTCCCTTCCAGTCAACTTTCCATGAATATGCTTTGATACAGCACTCTGTGAACAGCCAGCCCTTTCAGCTATGACCTTCTGTGGCTTACCCTCCTTGTGGAGGGTGTCAATGAGTGTCTTCTGGACAACTGTCAAGTCAGCAGTCTTCTCCATGATTGTGGTTGTGTGTACTGAACCAGACTGAGGGATTCATGGTATTTATACTGCATAAATAGTGATTTACTCCAACTTGAAATGGAATATTCTAATATTTTGAGATACAATTTTTCTATTTTTTTAGCTGTAGGCCGCAATTATCAAAATTAATGAAACATTTTAGTTTACATGTAATGAGTCTAGAATATATATACAATCTTCACTTTCTGAAATAACTGACAAAAAATATTGAACTCTTCCACAATATTCTAATCTTCTGAGATGCACCTGTATATAAAAATTCTGAAAAGTAGAACCTTGCTTTCTGCCAGAAATTAAAGGGACACAAGCATTTTTAGCATAGCTGTGCCCCAACATACAGCAGGACAAGAAAAGGCATTCTTAGCAGGAATCCAGAAGAATTCTCAGACATCATACCTCTCAGCGCAGGGTGCAAGATGGAAGCAACAACTCAGCCCAAGGGAATTTTGCTACGACATGCGATTTGGACTATTAGTCGACTACAGCTGGTGATCTTCCAAGGAACTGCAACTTCCATTGGATGCGTCAGCTTCTTATGGCTGTGTATGCAAATGATTATCTGACCAAAGAAAGGAGTATTTTTATGGAGGATAATTCTTCAGACTAGAAATGGGTAGTGTCCACGGCAGTAGCCGCCTCAAAGTGCTGACATGAACTTAGCTGAGCACTGCGATATTTCAGCTACTAGTTTTGTTTTCCCCGAATGTTTGGGCAAACTGCCTCATGTATGCACAAAGGCTATTGCCATGTTTCTTCAGCATTCTACTCGTAACTCCTCTTTTACTTAGTTTTTCTGGAAAATGCCGTGTCGATGAGTTCGTGAGGAGCTGTCTATTGCGCATCTTTGTCACATACAGATACCAATGTTTCTAAAATTAGCTGATGACTTTTATAAAATTCAGACTTTTCAGTCATGCAGGGTAGAATTGTTGTAATCATCATACAGTTAAGGCAGGTGGTGGTATCTGGCATTCCACAGAACTACTAGTGGAATCTGCTGTTTTTACTTCATTTTTCTCATTTAATAAGGATTTTCCTGAGATCTTTCCATGTCTTATTATGGTTATCTGTGTTACAATTTCAGTACTGCATGCCTTCACATGTAAAGGCATCTTAATTTCTTGGTGAACTAAGTACCATTGTTTTACTATTGTATGAATGTCCCACCAACTTTGGTAGTGTTTCTAGGGCTGTCTGACTGCATGTAGCAGCATCTATTTGGAAATTTCACAACTGTTTGTTCTCCAGCAATTTCACTGAAGGCATTTAACAGTTATGGCCAATGCTGTGTCTGCAGCAGCCTGGCTGCTTGTAACTTGAGATGTACGTAAACAAACATTGTTTAAATAAATGCAGTGTAATAAGCAGGATAGGAGAGAGACAGAACAAGCAACAACTGACCAATTAATAACAACACACATGTTTACCGTATACAGCAGATGGATAGCAGCTCTCTCATACACATTTGTGTGTGCAAGGAAAATCTAACATAACAGTGAAGTGAGGCAAGTATTTAAACAGAGTAATCAATAGTAATGGACCTGATGGACACAGCATTCAACTAAATCCAACTGTTTTGGTTTGGACATGCACAATAATTCTAAGATCTTGGTATATCTCTGTTTCATCTACAGCTGATCCAGTCTCACTAAATGGTCAGTACACAATGTGCAGTCATCAAATTCATTGCCCTGTTATGACTACTAACATTTAAAATTCTGCTGATCTTTTGAATTTTATGATGACTGTTTCCAGGATAATGTTAGTTCCAGCGCTTTCTTATTTTCACTACTTGCACAAGTTCTGTAAAAAGTACAATGAGACCTTTGTTTATATGATTATTATTCAAACTTGCACAGAAGGCTTTCACCAGCGAAAATGCTCTGGCTTCAGTTTCATAAACCATGCGGTGTGCAGAGATTATCTGCATAAAATCTTTACTGGAGCTCTTCACATTTTAGATAATGGGAGGAAGCCTATTCCAGGGAGGCACACGAAACCAAGCTGGGTCAGACCAGGATCTGAACTGGGACCCTCAACCATAACAGTCCAGTTTTCTACCATTGGACAACTGTGTTACTTCCGTTTTATATGATTGCACATATTTATTTAAATTTTAAAAGAAAAAAACTGGGCATGCACTTGGCAATTTAAAATAATACAAGAAACTAATTTGTTTATCTTTTTTTAAGATTTCATTACAGATAAAGAAGAGGGAGATCCATCGCCACCATATGACACAAAGGATCCTTTGAATAGAGCTTTATGTAAGTATTTTCTTTCATCAGTTACTTTCCTGATAGGTTGATTAGTTCAGGGTTCGTCGGTAACAATAGCTGTTCAATGTTTTGTTTATGCTGAGATATAAACCTGTTTCGTCTTTATAAGTCATAAGGTATGCCTTAAAAAGAGACCCACTTAGCAGTGAAGGTTTTCATAAGGGTATCTTTACTTCAGTGATAGTGGGTCTCTGTTTAAAAAGACAAAAAACAGCAAAGTATTTAAAATAATAGAATGAAATAATGTCAATAACAAGGATAATTAATATAGGAAGACCCCGACTTACGTAAAGGTTACGTTCCAGTCGGCTACATGTAAGTTGAACTCGCATGCTTCTGCTTGTTATCTTGCATCCACAACATCAACAATTTCTCCACCTTGTCCTTTGTTTCGTTATCACTGTAGATTTCATGGGGGCAGATCCTTTCACGTGTTCTTCAATACAGTCTTTTTCTCTCTTGATCGTGTTAACAGTCAACATGGCCATGCCCAGGCCATGCACAATGGAAGACAGAGTTTGCCCGTCTTCTTATTTCCTTATTCTGCTCACCTTGCACTTCTCTTTGGAACTGCTAGCACTAGCATCACTTTTACACTTTGGCGCCATGGCTTGCAATGGAAAAATTTACGTAAAAATGAAAAGATTTACGCACAACTAAACTCACAACTAAGCTCAGACTGTAGCGCATTACTCCATGGCTCAAAGTAGTGCCCACTCATACCCAGGTACCCATACATAGCGCTATGTAACATTTTTGCTGTATCTAGAATTTTTTTTGGAATTTATTTTTTGTGTAAAGTCAAATTTACATAAGTCGATGCTTATGTAAGTCTGGGCATTTCTGTAGTGTTCACTGTCAACAACGAAAAACCTAGTTCACGTGCACTGGCTGATAAAGAGGGTCCACCTTCATATTTCTTTATCATCATTTTCATTTCTAAGTCTATATTAGTGCATTTACGTTTGGGATTAGAACTTTTACCGCCACTTCGCCATTTTCCAGGCACAATTAGGGCGAATAAAATCACTAGAAAACAAAAACATTTGAAGAAAAACTACAAGTGATGCATGAGATGCTTTACGCATAGTATCTAATGAGAGAATGTGCGCACGCTGCGTGAAAGAGAGAGAGAGAGAGGGATCGCGTAATAGCATCGCAGAAACTGTGTAAATTGCAGAAACGACTGCATAACGACAACAGCAGTGCCCTGCTAACGTGACATAAATTTTGGGCTTACAGGAATTGTTTACGTAAGTTTGGGTCTTCCTGTATGCAGTTTACTTACTAAAACTGGCATGCAACTTTCAGACTGCTAAGGTTGAGAGGCCCGAATGTGAATCTTTATTGGGAACAGCTCGGTTTGGCTTATCTCCCCTGCGTGTTTCTTCTTGCTGCTTTCTCATCCAGCTATATGGGTTCCCTCCTGCATCTAAAAACAGAGTTCTAGTAGGAATTTCCTTGCTGAGACAGGAGGTGCCTTATTTAATCCAGATTAGGTCTCTGTGGAACAGGAGGACCTCACGTATACCCTTTTCTGATTTCACATTAGAAAGGAAAGTTATATCATGCAAAGAGAAATTGCTAATGAAGAAGATAAAGGGAATTATGACCCGTTGGTAATTCACATGGTTTTGACGACCACTCACTGCACACATTATTCTTTCATGCAGCTTGAGTGAGATTGTATGTGTAATATTATTACTGTTCATGACGGCAAAACAGTCTGACAGGTAAACAATAATCTGAATTTTGGCCTTTGTGCATCATCTAGGTTTTCATTTACAACAGCTGCTTGAGTTCTTCATGTGAAGTCTGTTTCAACCGTGGTTTGGCATCCAGGTTTAGGTCAAGAGGCTAAGACTAACAAAAGATTGTTTGAAATTGATTAAACATCATTTAAATGCATAAAAATACCTAAAACTGAAAAACTAGTATTTTTTTTTCTTTATGATGTTCTTATAACCCAGCAACTGAAATCTCTCTTAACTACTGATTCTTCTTTCACTCAAGTTATAATTCTGCATGGATTCTATTGACAGTAACACCTGATTTTTAAAACCTGTAGCAGTTCTTTTATTTGTGGAGTCTAAGTGCTTCAGATTTTGCCATTATTAAACATTTAAAAGGAATAATTTAACTTTTGCAAAATATAGGCCTGTAGTTTTCAAAGAAATGTGAGCACATATACACAGTTCCTTTTTCTCACTTTCATTCAGTGAACCTAATGCGCCTATTGAACTCGTTGCTGCATAACAGTACGATCAGCCCACGAACTGGATTTGTAGCAACCCTAGTAGAGGAGGCTGTGAGGTGTGGACCCTTCTACGCCCCACTGATTTTACAATTCATACCACCTGGAATGGTTTGTTTTCTCTCATCATCTTTTCTTGTGATTTAGTGTAAAAGTTCACTAACTTACTGAACTTTTATTTTGTTCTGTAGCCAGTTTGCTTATCTTACTGCTAATTTTGAACCTTGATTTTGCTTTTTTTAACAGTGATATAAAGTAGGGAGGACAGTTTAATTGAGTACTGACAAATTTCTACACACGCACAACCCAAAAAAGGTCCAGATAATTCTTTGTGAAATTTTATTTACAGAATTAGTTTTGAGTTTTTTGTGGAAGGTTATGAATCATGACTAGCATGTGGCTGGTTGCAGGTTCCAGGGTATGATTAGTATTTAGCCAGTAGATTTCTCTAAGTCTGTTTTCTCCATTTCCAAAGAGAAGAGTTCTCTGGACAGTCTCATCTATCTGAAATGTGTTCCGTGGTTTCTTTGAAAACTCCATTACGTTGTGAAACATTTTACGTCATTGTTCAGTCAACCTTAGAACAGAATAGTGCCTTCATACTTTTTTGAATCATCATCATCTTTTCGTAGTTGCGGATATTCCCAGCAATGCACCTTTATATTTAATGACAATAACAACAAAAAAATCTTTTTAGGTACCAATCATTAAGGATGTAAAAAATATGAATAGTTCCTGGAGTTCCAAGTATGGCCAATGAAACTGAACTTAAAGTGTATATTGTCATCATTTTCATGGTTTTAAATTATTTCATTGGCTGTTTAAAATGTTAATTGCCATAAAGACTCAGTAAAATGCCTAATGAGGGTAGTTACCTTCATTGTGAGCCAAGGTCTTGAATTCTAACAAGATACCTTCAGAACGCCATCACTTGTATATGAAATGTATTTTTGACCAAGGACAAAGGAGAGAATCTCAACAGCATTATGAAATCAAGCAGTGCAACAATGATCCTGCTAAAAAAAAGCATTTAGCTTTGAAAAATGAAGAAAGGCTATTGTTATTCCTGTGCTCTTATGTAGGGATGTGCCAATTAATCAGCAGATAATTGAAAATATGCCCCTGTACATATCTAGGTGATGGCCAAAACAAAAAAAGTAATACTGGTCTAAAAACGCAATTCAAGTTTCATCATTTTTATGAGACTTATAAAAAAAAATATTGTAGTGAAAATTTAAATCTTTACAAGTTTAATGTTAACTAATCAACATATGTAGATCATATATCCAAATACCAATTAATATATAACTAGGAGAAGTTAAAAGCCAAAACATTTAAAGCACCAGTGCTCTACAAACATAGATTCAAAACTCAGCACATCTTGAAACTTCTAATGGCTGTCAAAACATAATGAAAGTTTCCTTCTTGAAATCAAAAACAAAGATTTCTATATTAAACTAATCAACTTTCCATTTCCAGACTCAAATTCATATGTAGTATTGAGAGTAATACTGGTCTACAAACAAAAATTCAATGTCAAAAACAATTATGAAAGTTTGTCAAAAGTATAACTCAGTATTTGAAGTCAAAAGTTCTTAGATTAAAATGCAGAAGCATCAACTTTAATCCACTTTCTGGATTGATGTGGTTTCTTGTTGATTCATATCTATATCCACTGGTGCTAAAAAAATTAATTACTGTCTAAGATGGAGTGCACATAAATGAACCTATTCCAGGTTTTCCAGCCTTTTGATGTGGAGAGTATTTCCTTTCTACTATAACAAAGGATCTTCATGTCTGGGCAAGAGTAGAAGGTCAAGATATTCCTCAATTTCTTTCTCTTTAACAGCAGTGGTTTATTTTTTTGTTTGTTTTAGTTCTTGAGGATTTTCAGTTTTCTTTCCTGTTGAAGAACTGGCAGCTTGTTTTTTTTTCCTGTTGGTGTTTCTTCACAGCAGGCCTAAAATCCAGGAATTGTCACTATCAAAGACTTGTATTGGAGTCTGTGATTAAATTTCTCCTGGGGTTTTGCCTAATCTCTTCATCTTCCATTTTTTTCAATTTCATCCATCAACCAATGCCTTATTGTCCATATTAAAGTCTTTACTTCAGAACTTCAGTTTGAAGCAAGAGTCTAAGCAAGTGGAAAAAACAGGGTTTCTTGTTTTCCAAATACTTAAGCACCTTTGAACAGTTGGTTTTAGCTGATTGACAGTTCTCGGGATCCCTTCCAGATTAGTGTTAGGTTTGTCTAGGAAGAATTCTATAGCTAAAATTGATGGAATTATAACAAAAAAAAAAAAAGTTGTTGCATTCTTCTGACTAGCATCTTTTGTGATCTCACCAAAGGGTTTTAAACAAAAGGCTCTGTTGATATCGATATGGAGGTAGATTCGGAACATTATGGTCTGCTGCATATACCACAACAAGACTTTTGCTCAGCATTATATTCTAGTATGTAATATGGACCGTTCAAATTTGGGGATAAATCCTGAAGAACTGTGTTTGAAGACATTCAGTTGTTCTTAAATATTACTTATCTTTTGTGAGGCAGCAGGAGAGGAGGATGGTGGACATGGCCAACTATCTCCCAATTAATATAAAAGATATCCTTTACTGCTCATTGGCTAAATATGGCATCTTTAGTTAGGAGATGGGCAACTGAATAGCTTTCTAAATCCAGTGTCAGCTACAACTCAATAAAGTTATCTCCCACAACTTTTACTTTTCAAAGGATTCCTCCATAGTCATTTGTTTATTACAGCCTAGTTCTTCAAGTTTTTTTGCAGCAGCAGGGTCTTTTCTTTCTGCATTGTATTCAGTGGCATGTTTCCCCTTTTAAATGGTCTATCATTATTGGTATTTGTAAATGTCTTTGCCCAGGAGCTTATCTGGAAGTGGACATTGTGTCAGCCATCAGTCTGTTACAGTTCTAAGAACTGGCCAGCTCTGATATTCAGTTTTTAAAATAATGACCAAACATATTATAGGTTCTATGACATCCATGATTGATTAAGTATTGTCTCTCATCACTAATAAAGAACACTGTGGTTATCAACTGTTTTTACTGTAGTCAATGTGCCACTTTTATCACAGTTCACTCCCAACAATCACCCTTTATACTGCACACACCTGGTTTGTCTAGTTGGATCCTGTGGATTCCAAAGGCACTGTTACCATTGTTTCACAGTTGGTTACCACCCACCATGATGTTCTTCACTTGTGCCTTGGCTTGTAGTCTCACTCCTCGCTGTGCAGTTTCATAATGTTGGTATATTTATAATGGAATTCAGAATTTTAAATACCACCTCATATTGTACTAGGGTATTATTTCAGAAAGTAAAGGTAATTTATAAATGAAACTAGGTATCACTTTTCTAGCCACCCTCTTTTGCAACATATGATGCAACTTATCTTGTTTACTCTCCTGGTAAAAGCTTTTTGGTTGGTGCCACAATTTCACCACCTGTCTGACCTTGTGATCACTGGCTAATATCCATTGTTAGAGATCATCTTTCAGGCTTCCAAGGTGAAAATTGGATGGGGAAAGATCTAGACCATAGTGCAATCATGTTGTTTATTTTCTCACCAATGCACAATGTGTGAATGAGAGGCTGGTTGGAGTATTCAAGTGTCAAGTTTGCTTGGCATTTACTGTTTTGTGTCACACTGGTGTAAATATTGCCTTTATTTTCTGAAACATCATAAATGTTGAGAGTTCAGAACAGGAATATCTTGCCTGGCCTGCCTTTGGCAGTTTCGTAACAGAAAACTGATTAATGTATTAAATTGTCTTTGTAGGTGACACAGCTATTGAAATGTATGCCTGGAATTTTTTCCAATCAACAAATTTTGTCCATTTGTGATCTGTCTACAACTATTGGAAGGAAGGTCGCTGCCAAAGCAATATATCAGAATGCTCGTATTAAAAAAGTTTTATAATAAAAATTCTAAATATTTTTTAGCCCTATTTTGTATAATGTACAAGCTATAACTGATTTTTCAAACTCTAAAAAAAGGAAAGCAAGCCTGACAGATAACAAACCAGTAGCAAGTGTTACATGGCATTTTTCTTGGATTTAAATCATCCATATATCTAACCATTGAGTAAAGTATTAGGTATTCATTAAAACTTTTCTTAAGAGTTCTGAAATACTTTGACTTGCTGCCTCTTTGAGAACAATCTAATAACTTTGTTTGCATTTATACCTCTTACAGACATTTATAAAATATGTATTATCTACAGCAATGTCCTTATAGAGTCTGATGATGCCACAGAAACACCATCTGATAAGAAGGGAAGTGTAGAAGCATATCTTTTTAATAGGCAGGAAAAAGTAAAATTTTGCTAATTTTTTGTCTGTTTTTTAAATAGTATCACATGGGATCTAATAATCTTGAACTCCCCAAACTAAGCAATATTATCCAATATTCTTAATGTCCACTTACAAACTGGTATATTTTCTAAACAGCTGTAACATTGCAAATTTTAAAGCTACCAATTACTTATGTAAAATCTTCACATCTTGCAGAGGTATCCTTGGAAAAAAAAATAAGGACTACAATAATAAAATTAAGTCCCAATTAGTTGGTATACTTCACAAAATTAAAGCAGGAGCTTGAGGAGAAAACATATGTAGATAAATTGTCCATCAAATTTCAAGATAACCTCTACGATAGAGTATTTAAATCACCTTCAGATTCTCATCAAGTCAAAAGTAGTAGAATAACCCAAAATTATTTTAAAAGAATCTCAGAATCGGTCTAATAGAGCTCAGAACTAATCTGAATTAGTGCTTCAGGTGCTATATAAACTAGGTTTTCACAGAACAAATCCAGTCTGTGCCTGCTGGCATGCATTTGAGGTATACCCCCCCCCCTGTCTCAGCTAAAGAAATCCCGTTTTCTTTGTGTTTTTCAAAGTAGAAAATCCTGGAATTTTCCAAAAAACTAAATTCATTATGAAAAATATTTTTCTCTATATTCCTGAGTGCTCAGTACTGAAGCATTTGTTAATAGTGACTGGAGAAAGACAACAATTCTGTATTAGTGCCCTCATTCTCCTGCTGACATTAAATTATTATTAATTATCCTGCTTCCATTTGAAATGTCATTTTTCTTTGGCAGTCTGGTCATTTGTCTCACTCCTGCTACTACATTATTATAAATTAAACTAAAGTGTATTACAGTTTTGTGCTTGTGAGGAACCTGTATAATCTGATAAATGGAAGAAAAAAATTTTTTTCCATCAGGATTCAAGAGAATTGGCAATAGAATATCTTACGTGTTTAGAGCAGATGGTATCCTTTTTTAAAAAAAAAAACAAACAGATTAAAAGATACATTTTCCCTCAACCCTGCTGTTAATTCATCAGTGAAAGAACACTCCATCAAATCATGATCATCTTTGCACATGTAAAAAAAATGTGGTCCAGATCTTTTTCCCAGAAAAAGACATACCAGTATCAGGTTTTTTCTGAGGGAGAAGTATGTTAGGGTTACTTATAGATATAAATACTGTCAAGATGAAGGTAAAAGCATCTATAATGCAGTAATTATGCTTAGCAGCAGGAAGGGCACAGTTGTTTTTATTGCCAAGTAGATTGTGGTGATAGGCAGATGCTTGGATCTAATCTCATCCTTAAAAACTGCCATAAAAAACAAATTCACCAACTTCTAGTCTTTTATGTTGTTTGTGTTCTTATAATGGCAGTCTTTAAAGATGGCTTCATCCTACATGTGTGTCTGCATGTAGGGGTCATTAATTGCAGGCAACCTGAAAAGCCTCTCTCCAGTATGCCTTCATCCTTTCTTGAACCATCCAGATTTGTTTTAAATGCCTAAATCACGTGCATAGCCAGTTTGTATAGGAAATGGTAATAGGCCATGTGCAAAGATGCATGTATGTGGGGAAGGGGTGATTTGCATGTAAATTTCATGGTCACCAGTAGAGGTGACAACTGTAACAAAACCCAAACATGACATTGTACGTATTGTTCCCCGATGAGTGGGTGCTCTTCAACCAGAATGCAAACAACTTTGAATAACAAACCATACTAGCACTACAGGTTTGGAAACACTTATTGCTGATTTTTTTAAAGAGTATATTTCAAATACTGTTATAGTCATTCATAAATTTGGCTGCATCTTGTACAACTTCAATGGTAAAGTTCATGTAAAATATGCCCCCCTCTTGAGATGTCCCAAAGATTGACATGGAGTGACAAAAAAATAGTAGTGAAAACCAGTTTTCTGGTCATTAACATTACAATAAGTTTTCTATTTTATTCCTTAAAGGAAAGATTGATTTTTTTTAAAATACCAAATAGAAAATTACAACATTACGTACAAACTTCTGTAAATTAGTTCCATTTCTTTAAAATGAAATAACCAAATGTTGGATCAATGATATTTTTTAAAAAATTATGGGCATCCACCATTGCATCTATAGTTCTTAAGAATCAATAAATAGTATTGATAAATAAGGTGGAGTAATTGAGATTCCATCCATTGTTGATGAAACTCCAGAGGATCCATCAGTGATACAAAGAATTAAATATATCCTTGCATATGTTATCATAATATTCTATAGTAAGATATAAAAGATTTTTTGTATGTGGTCAATGTGGAAAAATGTTTACTTTAAAAATCTATGTCGATACTGAAAATAAAATTCCCTGAAAAGTAAAATAAGATTTAGTGTCATTTTGATAGTACAATGGTGTATGATGAAATACACATTAAACTATTTAATGAATGGGAGTTTCTTTCAGTTTAAAGAAAAAAAAAACTAATTAATAGCTAAAATCAGTAAATTAGCTAATGGAAATACTGTAACTAATGCCTTACAATGCTTGTCCATAATTTACTAACAAATCCACTGGATAAAATTCTTAATTTTAAAGTCAACTAATCATCTGGTAATTGAATTTTTTAATACAGATTTTGATATGCTAATTTTATACTTGTTAAAACTGATAATTATGCAGTTTAGTAAATTTCTTATCTAATAGAATCAATTTTAAAGTGCTTATCTATGAATGGAAACTTCAAGGATGATTTTGATACAGCTTTAGAGATGAGGGACGGAGTAAACTACGACGAGATTAAAGAAAAGCTTGGTAATGATCACACCTAGACAACTGACACTAGCACAATTTCAGGAAGGGGAAGTGCTTTTGCATCTATACTTGGTTGAAATTAGGGGTTTATGAAACTCCTGTCTAAATATTAAGCCTAAACTCTGCTTAAGGGTCTTCAATGCAAGCAGTCTTGGTAAAAGATATTTCATTTGAAAGCTTTGGCTTTTCAGACTTCAACCAATGACATTATCATTGCAGGAATTGTGAGAAAGCCCTTACTCTCTCTCTTTTTTTTTTTAACTAATTAATGAGTACTAATGCTTGGCTTGACTCCTGAGTAAATAAATCTGTAATGCATCAAAACTATAACAGACAAAAAAAAATTGGTGCAACAGGTAAAGGTTCCACAGAAGAAATTTCATATGCACTCATGGCAAAGTTTATTGCACTCTAGACAAATTTAAAACAACATAAAATATGCATTTAGCTTATTTTGGATACAATATTAAAATATTTGTATGATTATCTTAAGTTTAAAAAGCATTCCATGAACATTGCAGCATTAATGCTCATGTAAGCATGCATTTTTTAAAAAATATTCACATATTCATAATTGTATGTGCACTGGTTATCAAACTCCACCCACCCACATACTTATGCACATGTTCATTTACAGATAATTTGGAACAGTTTCTAATTTAAAATAATTGACAAAATTATATATTATATATATATATATACTTCTATTTACATTCCTTCAAAAATGAGTTTTTCCTGCTCAGAAAAAGATTTTGTCATTTACCTGCTTTGGATAAATAAATTAGATTTTGAACATATTTGTGGAATTTATTTCATCAGTATGAAAACTTTCCTCCCAGTTTATCAAATGACCCAATGATGAAACAGGATTCAGACAGAGTTTGCCAACAAAAATTCTGACTTTAGGATGTTTTCATTTTTAAGAAACACAAAATTAGGAAATGTCATAATACATTAACTCAAAAACCCTAGCCTTTTAGATCCATACTGGATCATATGCAGTGGTGGGATTCAAATATTTTAACAACTGGTTCTCTCACAAAAATCATGTCAGTTTGGTCCAATAGAGGTCCAAAGGTTGATCTTTGGGCTGCCGGCCTGCTGCATTCTACAGTTTAGCAAATCAAATTATTAATGATAATTATTTCCCAAATTAAAAAAAATGTCTAAACAATGGTTAAAGCATCACTATAATAACATCGAAGAGACTATATAGTTAATGAACTAAGTAATATGAAGATATATCTATGTAAATTCATGTTTGATTGTTTGTGCTTTTTGAATTATTATTACTATTATTATTAATTATACATATTACTGTTTATAAATTTTATGATTTTATGTATTATTCATTTTTCTGAGCTAGGTAAAAATAAAAATACTTTACTATAGTGTTTGCTGCATTTCCATTGAATGTTACCATTTTGGCAAAAAAAATAACAAAAATTCTTTACCTGAGTCTTTTATTAATTTAACATTTGTAATCTTTCACTTTAAAAATTTCCAAATAGCCACTTGATTGTCATCAATGTCTTTAGCTTTCTTTTGTTTGACCCTGTTGTCATCAGCAGAGTGGTTTTTTCTAAGCCATGTTTTGACCGAAGGAGCGGCATCCCATGAGTCCAATGGGAGGCCAATCAGATTAATTGTCATAAAGTTTGCTACACTCTCAACTGTAAGGCGGCTTTTATCTGAATATATAATAATCATTCTTGAAAAACCTTTCTGCCTCTGCAGAACTGACTGCAATAGTACCGACAATATTTTTAGCCTTTTGTACACTTTGAGGAATCGCAGGGTTGTGGGAATTTTGTAGGACATTTTCCACATAGTCACGGAAATCATTAATGCTGATTTCATGATGGAAAACTCACTGAATTCACTCAGTTTTCTTCTGCAGCTTTCCATGGTATAACAACTTCCTCACTGTTCCACAAATTTGGCTCAAGCAAGTTTATCAGTTCATGATTTTTGTTGTCATTTTCTTGTTCATTGTTCTTTGATGTTAAATGATCACAGTCCATCAACCTGTTTTTCATATTTTCTATCACTGCCTCCAGTAGCTTTTGACGAGGAAGGCTAACAACTTTGTTGTTTTCAACGAACTGAATATCCTTAAAGGCATCTGAAGCAACTCTGACATCAATTTCCTTTTCAAAGGTTCCCTTACTTTCTTTGAGCATTTCAAATGCCTTAATGGACCTTTTTATTAGTTTTTCAGCTCTTGGCAAAGTTAAACTTCTAGCTTGAAGGGCATTAGAAAGTAAGGAAATTTCTTGCAGTATGTCTATCATCAGTGCCAAATCATCCAAGAAATGCTTGTTGCAAAGACGGGCACCTATCCCTGAATGTTTTGTCTCACTAGAGAAATATTTGTACAATGCTGGATAAGCACGCCACACAGCAAGAGCAGATCTTAGACTGCAAGCAGCTGGTCCCAGAACTTTACCTATCTTCAGAATTTGTTGTCCAAGTTCTTCTGAAATTTTGAAGAGTTGCATTTGGTTTTTGTTTGATTGGTGAAAGATTGTGTAGATTTTATCCATGAATATTTTGAAGTGATTCACTTGTTTTATATCATTGACAGAATCGTCCAAAGCAAGTTGCAAATGATGATTTAAACAATGCCAAATGACAATGTTTTAAGTCTAATGCCTACCCCAGAATTGCAGCCAAGCATTACACTTGCCCCATCTGAACAGAAAGCAATCAAATTATTTCTCATATATTCATTATCAAATCCACCATTGTGAAAACTCTTTAAACAAAGATGCGTATATTGTTTCTGCTCCCTGTCCTTCCAATTCGGCCAAATCAAAGAAAATTGTTGGTGATAGATCACAATCTTCAATCTTCAAAAAAATTATAACCACAGGCTTACTAGATATGGTTACAGCTTCATACACGATGACACAGAATTTTAAATTTTCAATAAATTTGGTGAATATTTCATTTTTTATCTCCTTTGCAATGTGATCAACTATTTTCACAGCAGTTTTGTGAGAACGAAGTCCAACACCCCTGTCAACTCCATTTGTTATTTGAAGCTCAATCTCATCTTCAACATCAGAAAATTTCCTGCTTCTTTTTGCTAAACTGTAGACTGTATTGAAAACTCTGCATGTAGAGGCAAAATGTTTATGGTTTGTTTTATCAATGCATTTTGTAATTGCATCATCTGCATGATCCTGTAGTTGCTTTACTCAAACACTGTGCCTTTGGTGAAAAATGCTCTTTCATTTTTTTCCTGAGAGATGCTTGCTAGATGGTTTTATTCTTCCCTGAGGCTTCAACACTTCAATTGACACGTGAATTCCCTTCATGTTTAAGGAATCAAATTTGGCACAGTGATCACAACCAAGTTTCTTGCTACGAACAATCAATCCATTATATTTTTTTTTGAACTCATCATATTGCTTCATACTCCAGCAGTCTGGAAGAGATGATGCGGCATCTGCCTCATCTGTAGGTGGCACAGTATCAGAAGCAGAAGTTTCATCAGTATCATTCATCAAAGATGGCTGTGTTACTGTTACGTCCTCACTGGCCTCTTCCTTTGAACTTTCAGTTCTTGGGATTTTTCACATGAACTCTAGTATATTTTGTTGCCACTTCATTTTAAGGGCTGAAGTCTGAAATGTAAAAAAATTGCTTCACTAGGTACTAGGATTGCTACAATATTTTCACTGTGCAATGTAAAATACAGTGTTTTTTTCAATGGTAATTACGAGAATAATTTTCATAATCAGAAGGTAGTAGCATAAAAACATCTACAACCATATCTAACAAATATTATTTTAGATACCTCTTGTAATAGGAGTAGGAATTACAAATTAAATGTGCAAAAATGAATATCTAAAAAATTATTATTAATGGCCTATAATGCGGTAATGAAAACATTTGTAAGTGTAACTGGTAGTGTTCACCAGTTCACGTAATTATTTCATAATTATATAACAATACTTTTTAACATTTAAAGTCTTGAAATTATAAGAATTAATAATTTCTTACAGTTTATCACGCAAGAACTGCTCAATCTGCAACATTGAACCAGCAGATACAATGGCAAATTACAAGCTCAAAACTAATTTTCTCCTTTGTTCAGCATAAAAAATACTAACTTTTAAAATAATAAAACTTCATATTTTTGAAAATTAAAAAAAATACTGTATGTTTTAAAATACTAAGTCAACTTTTTAGCTCTAAGTGCTTTAAAAGTCCAATGTGCTCAAAAGTATCAGATATACTAACAGATTTTCTGCAGCAAACCAATGCTAAATATAATTAGCAGATGATAAACTCATTTGAAATGGCTCGTAGAAAGCAGCCGACCATTGATTATGTTGCCAAAACTTAATTTTTTCATTTATTTTTCATTTCATATTCAAAGACTAATGGGGTGGGGGGACGAGCCCACCTGGCCCCTCAGCTCAGGTCCACTAGTGGCTGTGCATAATTATAGAACATTTCACTTACTAATAAGGGATGTTTTATCTATTTTCTGCAGCTGTAGAAAGTTACCATAGCTATTTCTAAAACCAATATGAATCATGCGATATGTAGCAAGAATAATTGGATTCATGCCTTATATTTTGATGATAAAATAAGGCTAACAACCGGTTTGCGGAACTCATGAACCGGCTGAATCCCACCACTGATCATAAGCACACTTATAGTGCATTGTAATTAAGATATGTCTTTGGGATTAAATTATCCCAATTTACTTATGTTATACATACATCATATCTTGTAGTAAAACAAAGTTCCTTCAATTACAGAAATAAGAAATTAGCAAGGGGTTTTCTTAAATATACAACTTAAATTTGTTTCATTTGTACAGTTTCACTAAAATATGTAATAATCAGACTATAACATTTTGTCCTTATTACAATTATAATTGTTGTTTTATATTGGAGGAACATAATTGCTAAGTCCAACCAATGAATGAACAGTTTGCAGTATATCAGTCAGCTTTCATTTCCCTGACCCAGTGAAACTTTGGTTGACTCAGCTACTTTTAATGGAAAACACATTCACCTGGCATTATAAAAATCTGATATTCTATAACTGCTCTGCTATATTTTTATACTGTGTTAGTTTTTTCCCTTTACATCTAAAAAGGAAGAATTCTAGTAGGAAGTTTGAATAGGTTGGTCAAAGTTGGAGAGCACTGGGCACTTTCATGCTGGCCAAACTTTCTGGTGTTATGCACCCATCTTCCCCACCCAGTTAATGTGCAAGCAACTCATCCTGATAGCTTTGTAAAATAGTAACCATCATGCAATTGTGAGTGAAAATAATTAACCTTACAGAAACTTATATGAGGCTGACTTCCCCACACGATTATCTGGTATGGAAGTGAGGTTGTAGATATGCATTAGACTTCCATTTACCTGACAACTGTTTTAACGATCATTTTTCCAAACTTTAGTCTGGAGAATGGATAAAAAATTCAGACTTTTCAAGGTTATTGATGGGATTCACAGATTTTTCAAAACCATGCAAATCCTGTGTTAGTGCTGCTCATCAGATAATGCTGGACTCTGACATGTTGTTTGGACTTATAGAGTTAACAGATTGGGTGTCATGTTCTGCTGCAGGCCTTGAATGAAAAGAATCTTATATTAATCAAAAGGATTATCTATCCACGTATATGCAGTGTCTATAATATTCAATTAAACTTTACATTATGTGATGGATGGCCACGCTTGGTGCTTGATTTGTGTGTTTACAAACAAAACTGAAAAGTGGTGGGTGCTATTCTAGATTATGGACAATTATTAGCTGATTCTGCCATTTTTCTCTATGTATTTTTAATGGCACTATACAGAGTAAATGAACACCACCAGAAGCTGAAAAATACAGTAAAATAGATTTCTGAAAGGAGTTTTTGGAGAACGGAGTTTTGCCTTATTGAAAAAGTTCCAAAGATTAAAATTTCTGAACATAGAACACATTGATAATAGCAAATGTGATGGTTACGTGCACCCAATTTAATTTAGTCCTTGCCAGTTAATTTTCAAAGATGATTTTTCTTTCATGAATGGTCTTTTAAACTTCTGTTCCCATCAATCACTAGCAGTACTGTTATGTAAGCAGGGCTGACATAACATAGAAAAGCGAAAATATTACTGCCATCTTCATTAACAACATTTATAGTGGTGGGGGGAGGGGGATGAGCTCTTATATACACAACCAATGTAAAAACCAAAACATTAATCCTATTCTCAAGTACATTTACTGAGTCTAACACTGAAGGCAGGCAGGCTATTCTGTATAGTGGTGAAGTAAACACTATGAACAACTGGTGGCCAGCAGAATCAACAGCCGATGCTGAAAACGTTTTACACTTCCAAACCCCTGAGCCGACATTTACCCTCAGTCTTCACGAGCAGGCCCCTGTCGTCCGCGGAGGGTCCCAGAGTTAAAACCAGCTAACATTTGACTTAGATGACGTATCAGCAGCAACGGGAAAAGGGCGGGTGCCAATAGTAACGCAGGAGAGAAACCTAGTTCCCGCCCAGCTATCTTCCCCGGTCGTACATCACACTCCATTAGACACCCGAACGCCGCCATCTTCCGTTTCCCCGTTCGCAGCCGAGAAAAAGTGACACCTAGCGGCGCCAACAGACACTACATTTCCGCCGTGGCGATTGTGACGGTCGAACGTTCCTGAGAGCAGTTGACGCTCTGATTATTACGTGGATGGGCCGCTGCTTAATTCGTCCGGTCGGGAAGGAGAAGAAGAACCGTGGTAACGAGATGGGTTTATGGTGTGACGACCGCCCTTTTTGGACGAGTTGGATTCTCCTCTTCTGCCTTCTGCCCGGCCCGTCCGTGTGCGAGCCGCCGCCCGGGGCCGTCAACCTGACCTCCCTGAGACTCGTGCATGTGGTAACTATGAAACTTGCTACACTACACACCATTCTTCTTCACCCTCCCCTTCTTGAGAAATACACCACCCCCACACACACACCATCCCTCCCCATCTTGAGAAATACACCACCCCCACACACACACCATCCCTCCCCATCTTGAGAAATACACCACCCTACACACACACACCATCCCTCCCCATCTTGAGAAATACACCACCCCCACACACCATTCCTCCCCATCTTGAGAAATACACCACCCTACACACACCATCCCTCCCCATCTTGAGAAATACACCACCCCCACACACACCATCCCTCCCCATCTGAGAAATACACCACCCCCACACACACACCATCCCTCCCCATCTTGAGAAATACACCACCCTACACACACATCCCTCCCCATCTTGAGAAATACACCACCCCCACACACACCATCCCTCCCCATCTTGAGAAATACACCACCCTACACACACCATCCCTCCCCATCTTGAGAAATACACCACCCCCACACACACACCATCCCTCCCCATCTTGAGAAATACACCACCCCCACACACACACCATCCCTCCCCATCTTGAGAAATACACCACCCCCACACACACCATCCCTCCCCATCTTGAGAAATACACCACCCTACACACACCATCCCTCCCCATCTTGAGAAATACACCACCCCCACACACACCATCCCTCCCCATCTTGAGAAATACACCACCCCCACACACCATTCCTCCCCATCTTGAGAAATACACCACCCTACACACACCATCCCTCCCCATCTTGAGAAATACACCACCCTACACACACACACCATCCCTCCCCATCTTGAGAAATACACCACCCTACACACACACACCATCCCTCCCCATCTTGAGAAATACACCACCCTACACACACACACCATCCCTCCCCATCTTGAGAAATACACCTTAAGTCTGTACCAACTAATACAACTCACATTACCCCTTTTAAAAGTAAACTAAATTTCTAGTTTTACTTTCGGCATTAGCAGAATTTTCAAAATAATTTGCTTAGTATTTTAAAATGAAAAATAAAAAGCTGTGTTATATATTTAAAGTTTCCTTACCCTTTCACCAGTGGCGTATCTAGGGTAAATGGCGCCCTGGGGCAAACTCGAAATTTGTGCCCCCCCCCCCAAGTAAAAAGTCGAATTATTATATATTACTTATGAGTTATAAGTAACTAAATCATTTCATTTTATTTTTCTTATTTTTCCCAATATTATTACTGCTCCGTAATATTTAACCCACTAATTCCAAACCGTCTTTTTTATAGGACATACCGTAAAAAGCAATGAACAAATGAGTTCTTCTTGCAAATATCATATAAAAATGCTTATACTGTCATGTACCTGTTAAGCAAAGAAATTCTTGTCAAATTTCGTTTATCTGCTGAAATGAAGTACGGATATTCCTAACTTTAAGCCCTCTAGAGCTAAATGGGTTAGGTTAGTTACTTCCAAAATCTATGAACTAAGAATTCTTAGACAGTAGTCCGATTTAACCCCTTTAAGGATTTTTTAAAGTTAACTTTATCCCAAGTACTAACTATTGAAAATACCATGAATACATAATCTAAAAATACTCTTATGAATTGAAATGGAACAAAAGAGTAACAGAAAGTATTTACAAAGGGATCTTTCTAACTTTCATTGATGCAAATTGATCGATTATGTCTTCAAAATCGGTTGTTTGTTTCTTCGCTTTCGATGCTGAGGAGGGCAAGGTCACGCAGGCGGTTTTGAGACATCGATGTCCGCAAATATGACAAAATTAGCTTGAGTTTGCTGAATGACCTTTCGCAGCTTGCAATTGAAATGGCTGTTGTTAACATAATCTGAAGACCGATGTGCAAATTAGGAAAGACGCTGTTATCTCTGTATTGAACAATAAATTTGATGAGATGTTCTGGTCTTGATATTGAAACTTTGGTGCGAGTGGACAACAACGCCCGGCAGTCAATGATTTCTTTGAAGAGCTCCTCGCTGCCAATGTCAGCACTGTAATGATTAGCCAACAAAGTGCATTTTGATCGAAGTGCAACGTCATCTGGAAGTGAGGGATAACATAGAGTACGAACATCAAGGAGGAAACCAAACTTTGCGTCAATATCGTGTAAACAGGCGAATCTATGCTGCATTTCGGATTGAAGACGATGAAAAACAGTCTTCATGATTTGTTCTATCTCATTGGTTGGTGCTGATGTTTCATCTTTGGAATTATCAGAAGGCCATCGTTTTGGTCTTCCACGACGTTTGTTGATGTCAACGTTCCAGTGTTGACTAAGCTCAAATGCCTTCATTTAGAGATTGGTGAACAAGAGCATTTCCATTATCCAAGAAATGCTGCTGAATGGCTTTGATATCATCTGCGGCATCCTGGAAGTTCATCGTTGGATCTTGTAGCCGTTTCTGAACCCGGTCGATTCGAGCGAGAATCCTGTTCCAAAATCCAAGCAATGCAAAGAAATGGAAGACCAGCATTTGGCTTAAAAGATGGTCAGCATCACAGCGTGTGTTGGATGTCTCATCATTATCATCTACCAAATTTTGCAGAAGGTTTAGAATTTTGTTTAGGAATGTTGCAAGATGTTTCACAGCATCTGCTCTTGCGCTCCACCTGGTGTCCGATGGAGATTTGAGAACAAAAGGGATGGCGGCTTCAACTTTTCCCAACGCCATGTTGATCGCGAAAAGAACGCAAACAAGGAATCGATGACGTTGAAAAATGAAATAATCTTAAAACTGCTCTTTGCTGCGCTTAAACCAACAAGGTTGAGCGAATGGTTGCAGTGTGCCTTGCAATCACTCAGTGCAAGGCCATCATCTTCTAATTCCTTCAAAATTATGTCGACAATACTGGCTGCATCTTTATTTTCGAGTAAGGTGAACCCAAAAAAGGACTCTCGGACACGAACAGTCCTTTTGTCGAAGTCAACATCGACATATCTCACCATTCAAGATAGTTGGTCCCGATGAGCTTGGTCAATTTTGCGCCCCACTCAAAACGGCGCCCGGGGGCACGTGCCCCCTCTGCCCCCCCTAGTTACGCCACTGCCTTTCACCATAAGTACATTATAACAAGAATGTTTATCTAAAGAACGAGACTTGCAAAAATCTAAAAGAGACTGTAATAAGAGATGGTATTAAAGTTAATATGTATTCAAATCTTTGTAAATTAATTATCCATATCTGTATTTTAGAATGCCAATAACATTTGTACATTCTCATAACTACTTAATACCTTAACCATAATGTTTTTAATATTAATTCAAACTAAAGTCTCTATATTAACTGTTTCACTGCTGCTGGCCACATTGTGGTTGAGATAACAACGAACTTGTTGTAAAACGGCCAATTTGATCATTAAAAGGTCATTTTACAGCATAATATTATGTAGAAAACAACATACATTGAGAAAACTTAGCAATGAAACAATTAACTGTATTTATATATACTCAAACACTTTTAAAATGCTGCACTGTTATGTTGGCTATCATACAATAATTACTTTAGCACATGGTGTATGTAAAATCTAAGCTGACAAATCAGTTTCTGCTGTGAACTCCATATCTCATGGACAGCAGGTGCATTGAATCCTGACTAGAGAAATTAGATGGTAAATTTAAGTTCAATTATTGTTTTATAAGACTATAAATCAAGAGATATTTGAATACATTTTACTGCAGATTAACTGAAAAGCATTTCTCATTGAGCTATTTAAAGTGGTTAAGAGGATGCAGGCAGGCAAATGACTGAAGTATCTGGCTAGTGAAAAAGTCCTGAGGCTAGAAATAATCTCTCTCTGCTGGCTATGGTTGAAGCTATACAAATCTCCAGATGCTTCTTTTGAAGTATGGATTCCCTACATGGTCATGCTTAACATTTATTTAAGAAAAATCTGTATGCAGTTTATTGCAAATTAAAAGAACCCTGCAGAGATAGCTTGGTCCACATGATTATTGTCCAGGGGGAAAAACACAATTCTACTAACACGAGAACTTGAATGTTATGACAAACATAACCTGATTGATGTAAAAAAAACAACAAAAAAGTGAGCTCTTAACATACTGTGTTTGACACTGAGCTAACAAATTAATCGAGGTACTGAAACATGGGTTATCTTATAGCAAGGCTATGCCAATATAAGATGTTACCAGGACTCTGAAGTCCACTTTCGTTTAAGTAAAATCATATGAAATCAAAAAGAAAAACATTTCAAATTTTATATTTAGTGAAAATGTTTTTGGATTGAATGCAAATAGGACAGTAATTCTGTTGGAGTTTGAATACCCTGTTCTGTGACAGATTTAGAAATTCTGGCTCATTGTATTCTATTTGCATCATTGCATTTTATTGGCCAAGTATGGAAGTAAATGTAAGTTTGGAGACTATTATTTAAAAAAGGCTAGTATGACCAATTTATTTCTGTCCATAACACAGCAAATGTAAGATTCAATACATGGATGATAAAAAGACTTATCTACATCAAGCAAACTTAAACATTTGTTTCATCAAAATAACTCTGCTCTGATAACAGCTTTGCTAAATATGTAAGTGTTACTGAGTTCTGTACTGTCTGGATGGAAGTGTGTTGTGTTGTATCGTCATTTTTCTGACGGTTCTGTTGAGGTAATCCCATAATAGTTCAGTAGGTGATAATTCAGGTGACTCTATAGGACACCCTGCCTGTCTCCACACACACACACACACACACACGCATTATAATTAGCAAGAGTGTGCTTAGGGTCATTATCTTGTTGCAGAATGAACCATGTGGCTATTAGTCAATTGCCAGAAGGAATTGCACATCATGACAGAAAACTGTCCTGACATACATTCTCAAACTTAGACTCTTCTACCCATAAAATTTTATTCTAGTCTACTATGGTCCAATTTTTTTGTAATTTTGTCAAATGCAATCTTTTTTGCTCCATTAGAAGGGCTAAGCACCATATTTCACAGCTAGACAACCATTAAAAACGGTAGCCTAAGTTGCCTTTTAACTGTTGTCAGGAATACTACATTTTCTTTTGCACTATATTTTCTTAGGCAGGGAGTCTTCTATTTTGTTTGCTTAACAGCTGAACATATTTGTCCTCCTTGGAAATTCCAAGTTACTTCTCTTTCTCTCCAAAGTGAAAATAAGAAATTGTGTTTGAAGCTCAATGTGGTGCTTTTTTTTACCATCCTGACAACAAATTTCAATAACTTTAGCCTTCAACAGTTGTACATTTTGAGGTTTAGAAACTTCAATTTATAATGTTCTGTGACATGTGGTGTCATTTTATTGTCCTATTTCTCATCCAGTGAAATTATTACATGGTTAGGACTATGTTCCAGAAATCACTGGGCTACTTCTAATATCTGTCTTCTGAACTACAAAAGGTGGGTTATTTTGATGGAATTAAGTAAAAAAAAACACGTATTGGATTTGGTGATTTGTATTTTTAATCTTGTACTCACTCATGTTATGGTGAGAGATAAGTAGCTTACACTGTTCTTTCTTTAATAATTGTACTCAGATTTGTTAGTGAAACAGTTTATGCAGCTATGCACTAAAATAAGAATTTTCATCTTAATCTACTCCTGAAATAAATATCCTTTCCTCCTCCCAGTGTTTTTCACTTAGATTCTACAGGTGAATATTAGGCAAAATAAATGGTTAGACAGTGACGGACACTGGCTACGTTCACTCATTGAGCTTTCACTGTATCAAGGAGGAGGTTACTGCTACACATGTGGAAGATCAAATGCACCTTTGAAATGAAAAATAAAAAGTGTCTTAATGTATAAACAGCTTGCCATGTGATATTTAATCAGATTACCACAGTTGCATCATTGAAGAGCAAGCTTGGGCTTAACATTTGAGGAGGGATTGTTGGGACCGCAGCCAGCCAAACAACAGGAAGGTGCCATGGGGCACATTCATTGTTTTTCTAGATGAAGTCTCTCTCATCAGCAATAGTTATTAGTTCAGTAATGCTTTATTAGCTCCGTGATTTTGTTGCATCCATACTTGATGTCACTTGATCAGATTTAGTAAACTGCTCATCCTCTAGACTGAACTCAAGAGGGTTCTATTTCCTATTAGGGTGATAAAGTATACTTAAAAATTGCAACTGTAGGCTGAATTGGATTTTTTCTAGTTTCAGTCCAATAATTTATGCTAATTTTCTATCTCAAACCAGCATTAAAGGTTAGGATCATGATTTTATCTGTAGAAACTACCAAAGTTCACTCATGACTTCCTAGATGGATAAAGGCTGGTGTTAAATAGTCAGATTTTTATTTGTAATAAATGTATTTCATTTACTAATTTTGCATGATTTGGTAACTAATTTAAATATTATTTTGCTATGGATACTATATAATGTTTGCTTCAATTTTTTTTTTAAATTACAAATAATACATCAGATATCCATTATTTTACAAAAGCAAAGTCTCTATACTCTATTCAGCCTCCTTTTTATTTGGTTTATTCTGACATCAATCCCTCTTATTATACATGGACAAGGTAAAAACTGTAAACAAGATGGTAAATTGATATATTTGAGTGAGTTATTGTATCCCTGTCTCATCCCGTGCATTACATGATTTAGTAATACTGTTCTTTTATTTTGTAAATGTTGGTACAGGAAATAAAAGGGAAACTTGGGTGCAGAAAATTGTGGACACAGGGAGAATATCAAAAATAACCCTGAACTTTACAAAGAAAAAATGCAAACAAGGAAGTGAGGAGACAAATGCATCATTTAAAAGCTAGTGATAAAACACAGCTGAAGTGGTAGAGTTATGATCAAATGGAATAGAAAAAGAAGGCTGAGAATAAAGAATCTCTAGTCACAGCCCCCAAAATTGCTTTAAAAAAAAAAAAAGCATGGACAGGAGCATCAGTGCAGCAAGAAAACTGAGGAATCAGTTGTTGGATGTGCCCAAAGTAGATTCATAAACAAGACTTTAGTTTTGGGTCTTCTCGTTTTCAATCTCAGCAGTCAGAGGAACGATGATACTGTGAGGGTACACCAAAGGATCACAAAATGTATGCTGCAACTGTTGATAAATATGATCTCCAGAAAGTAAGCCAAAATGGAAAAACCAGATACTGGCATGACTCCTAGTGTGTAGCACAAGCTGAAAATGTGTAATGCTGCTGATGATGTAAATTTCAACAAAAACAGTAGGGCAATCAAACAGATATATCCTGAAGAATTCTGGTCTTCCTACTGGAAGTTGTAAAGAAGTGTATTCTTTGTGTAGATCTTGTGATCAATCAAGCAAATTAATTGCAGTTTCATCCTGTGACTAAGACACTTGCTGCCTTATAAAATTCTAAATGAAAAGTTAAATATAGAAATTTGCATGAGTGTTGCTTAATCTGTAGATATTATTAGTAGTAAGCATGTTTGAATTGTGAAATTGGATCTATGCACACTTAATATTTTGGTCCATTATGGGTTTGACTTTTGGCGTTGGGCTCTTATTAGGAAGTCTAAGGTTCACCCTGTATGTGATACCTAGTGACAACCAGAAATATTAAGATGTGGTTAGACTTTATTGAACTTGTAATAACAATTTAACATTCTTTCTTAAATATGGAATCCATGCTCATATAATGTGTTCAAGATGTAGATAAAGATTTAGATGATGGAAGTAAATTTGTTTTACTTTTTTCTTTTTTTTTTATAAACTATCATTGGTTTGGTTTGGTGAGGAACACCTGTCTTTAAAAGAAGTCTCGCCATAATTGAGTTTTTCACTTATTTTTCTAGCATAAAACTAGGTCTTTATTAACTCTGTTTTCTCCTGATGTAGGTCTATCGGCATGGTGACAGAAGTGCATTGAGTACATACCCTACAGATCCTCTCAAGGGAGTTTGGCCCCATGGTTTTGGTCAGCTAACACCGGTAACACACTTAACTATACTTCACTATTTATACAATTATTTAACAAATCTTAGAGGGGGTTTAAATTGTATTTTCTTCTTAAAATATTCTTTCTTCACTGAGGAAAACATGGCTGCAACCATTACAAGGTAGCTGCTATATCTGAGAGGTTCAGACACTTGTATGTAGACATGGTATGTCACATATAGGGGTCAGAAGCATTCAGTGGAATGTTTGCCAGCCAGCACCTTGAGACTAAGAAGAGGATATGATCTTTATAAATGTCTTGCTGCGTGTTATTCATAAATGTATTATTTTTTAAAGTATATGGGTTTTCAAGATTGCAGTAGAAATTTAAGTGTTGATTAATTTTGAACTGTAGGGTCAACTTTAAATTAGATCTCTGGTGAGAGATGTATATTGTTAGTATACAATCTCTTTGTCTCTTTAATAACATTTAAGCATTTTGCCCACTTAATAATCAAGAATTAGAATTTTTTTGGAACTTAGAATATTAGTAAATATCTTGTATTTTTACTCTAATCAGTAACAACTATTTAGCATACTTTATCTCCACTTTGCTATATTCAGACAAAGGAGTAATTTGATATTTGAATGAAAGATGGGTTAGTTGAGGGTTAGTGTTCAAGAAAAAGTAGTTATTACAGATCTTTGTAGTTGAATTATTACCCAAAAAGAAAAATTTTCTAGTCATGGAGTAATTTAAATTTGTTCATTAGCATAATTTTGTTTGTTGACTATGTAAATTTAAGTAGTGATGTGTTATGAATCAAGAGGTGGTTTTGCCACCTGTTACTTATTTCAATATTAAAGGCTAAAATAAATACTATGTTGTAGTTAAAATTTTTAACGCATTGATGCCTACACTGAATTACGTGATTGTATGTCCCACAAATATTGCATTGTTTTTAAATGTTAAAATGCATTTATTTCAAAACGATTTAGCATATAGTCTTGATTCTTAATTGGTACACACTTTGATGTGGGATAAGCACTGCCAGGTTTTCATTGTAACAAGCTAAATGTTGCAGCTATAAAGTATTTTCGTATTTGAGTGGAACCTTGTAAGATTTAATTGTGGCTCTTGTTCTCTCTCTGGTTTTGTGCTTCTGGGACATTTTGATCATGAGGTTGGCTTTGGAAAAATAAAGACTTTGTATATCACTAATTATAGATGGGCTAAACAATATAAACTTAGTATGTCTAATGCTACCGTTGTGTGCCAGTATTTTCAGATGATACATGGAAACTCAGATGGATGGAATGAAAAATGTTGGGCTTTCTCACATAGACATGGAGAGGCAACTTGACATGTAATCATTGTTGTCTTGTTGCTTATAACACTCAGTGATAGAACACATAGTAGGTGTCCTGTAAAATGACTTCTAGAGAAGACAGGAAAATTACAAAATGCAGTCTCTTTATCAGTACTACTGACTTGAAAACCTTTTGAAGAACCAACAACATGATGAACACCACAACAAAGACAAGAGGACTTCGTGAAGCTTGGTTCCACGAAACACACATTGTTGTCAGATTATAAATGAATTAGATTAATTAGGCCGTTGATCTTTTCTGGTGGAAATTTAGGAAATAAAGGAAAATTGTTTTCTCCTGGCACTTTGTCAATGGTTGAATGAGAATTTGGTGACAGAGAGACAGACAGGCTTACAATCAAGGAACTGTTGGTGTTATTGTTGCTTGGGGTAATGGTTTTATTGTGGTATGGGCTATATATCCTCTGACTGTAAGCTTGATCTTGTTACTGTGTATGGAAATTTTAAATGCCAGCAGGTACTGTAAGAAGATATTTTAGCCTGTTTCTCTCTTGACAATCACCTAACTTCTGCTAAACAGTATTCTTGGACAACTATGTCAGAGCTCCATCACGACAGTATCTTCAGGGCATTGGGAAGAGTAATCCTGACCAGAATGTTGTTGAACTGCCCCAGCCTTTACCCAAGTTACAGAAAATAGCAGAGATATACATTCAGCATCTTGCAATCACCATGAATGGAGGACCCGAAGAAACCACCACAATACCTTTTTCTTCCAGTAGCCATTTTTTTTACTGTTTCCATTCCATTTTGCAAAATGCTGTATAATAACTAAAAATGAAGAAATGTTTCATTTAGTTTTGTTTTCTAAATGTTAGTGTTTAAGGACTATAGTAGGAAATACATTTTAGATTATAGATTAGCTTGCAGAAAATTTGTTTGTGAGAAATGTGGTAGTGCTTACGTCAAGATGTGTGTCTATATATGCATGTACACATGATGGTGATGGGTAAAATTTGATTGGAAATTAAAAGAACACGAGGCAGTATAGATGCATGTCCATAGAATAAAAGTTTCATCTGTTAATAAATATATCTACAATTCGCGTAAAATAGTCAGGACCTAAATGTAGAGCCTACATTATTAATCCAGGGTAAATTCTTTCTGACTAATTGATGTGGTATGAATCCCTATGTGGGCATTACTTTTGTAATTTTAATTTTTTATTTTATTTTAGAAGGGTATGTTACAACAATATAGACTTGGACAGTATTTACGATCTAGATACAAGGGATTTTTGAACAAGACATATATCAATTGGCAGGTAAGTATTGCTCACACAACCAGTTTGTGGCTGTTGGTATGATTCTTAGATTGATTAGTTCTGTCACAATTAACCATGCTTATCAATAATTTATTGCAGTCTTTAAGTAGGCTTCGGGTCTTTTCAGGGGGCACCAGTTTTCTAACATTGTGTAAATAAATTGTAAAAAAGACCCCCACAACTTTTGTTTGTTAGCCTAGTGGATTTGTTTGGGTTGTCCAAGGGGTCATACAAGTAAACTCTCTTCTCGCATGCTCTGTTTAATTTATGGTATCTCTAGAAACATTTTCTTTCTGTCCAAGCTGCTTGGTTTCTGTCCTGCTGAAATAGTGGCCCCTGATCCTTTGCCAAAGATGACATTTGCTTATTCCTTTTGTTTTTTAAGATCAGGGTGAGAAGCACAGATAGAGACCGAACACTGATGAGTGCCTATACAGATCTTGCTGGACTCTTTCCTCCCAATGGCTCTGAGGTGTGGAACAGCAACATTTTCTGGCAGCCCATTCCTGTTCACACTATTTCGCTGAAAGATGACCACGTGAGTTGGATTTTCTCTTTATAAGTTAGGTGTGTAGTTTACACAGCTTTTCTTATGTGACTTTTTTCATACCAACAGGACCCCACACAGATCAGAGGAGGAGCTGGAGAGGGTCTTGGCTAAATGTGCAGTATAAGGACCTTTTAATACTCTATTTTAGTTTCCAAAATAAAAATTACAGTTAAAGAGAAAACTTTTGTGGAAAATTTAAAAATGAAATAAAACAGTTTTCTGTGTAATTCCCTTGTTAATCTCAACATTTTTGTTCATGTGAGATAAGTCATTTTGGCAAAAGAAGTTGCTGATGTGCATCTTTGATCTTTGTTCTATGTACATTTCTCCTCTTCACATGTATTGTTTGGTTTGCTTGACAATGTAATCATGTTTGACACATCCAAGTCTTAAAAAATCTAAGACAGAGGATCCCAACGTCATTGACTGTAATGTATGCGAAATGTTCAGGCGTAAATCCAGTGATGAAGCAGTGGCTTACAGTAGCATGGCAGGGTTCTTTCTCACTCTTCTCCACCAGCCCTTATTTGACTCAACACAAAGCACCACAACATGGATACGCCAGGTTGTGATCCAGCGAATGTTAGTATGACAATTGTTGCCCAGGTGTCTGTGTTGGACAATTGAATGGAAGTCGCCTGTTTGGGTTTTTGCAGGCATATGTGCTCATTTGCCTTAATATTAAAATATATATTTCTTGATTCTTATTTTTGATTTTATTAATTAATAAAACATGAAAACTTCCCCGTGTAGTCTGTTTCCCAGTTTAAAGATCCTCTGTCACCTCTGGAAGCTGTAATGTTGAGAATGGTGGGGGTCCTGACAGACTGTAACAAATTCCCACCATCTGCCTGTGGGTAATGTTGACGCAGTGGTGGGTGGTGTCACAAATGATGCATCCTTGTGGATTGTTGTGCAGTTACTAGTGATGTTTTTTCATATGCTTTCTGTAAAAACAAAGACACGATCATTAGATAACCAACCATTCACATCACCCAAGTGGGGGTAGGTTTCTGTCTAAATAACCTAGTTACTTGGTCTATTAGATGCTTTCTTTCTTCATAGTCTGTTGGATTTCAGGGTGGTGCAGCCTTCAGGAGTGAGGCACCAGCTCAGGTCTGACCAGCCACAACAAATCCCAGTTATAGTTCCTATGGTGTGGTCTTTGTACACATTTAGTAAAAAAAGAATATTTCTTGTATTTTGCCCAAAACCTGTTAAAATGATGAGTTAAATACTAGCCAAAAATGCCAAGATTGTTATCCCAACCCGACTTCCATTTTACCATAATGCAGCATTCTCAGCCCACTGAAACTGGTCGGTGAACTGATGTGAAATAGTGTGGTTGTGTGCCCCTCTCCTACTGGAATCAAACCCACAACCTCTCGGCAGCTGCTGCCTGAGTACTCTACCGGCTGAGCTAGGAGAGTGGGCATTACAATTTGACTGTGTGGCTAGGTAAATTGGTGGGTTTGAAGTAAATGAATCAGTAACTTTTCAAAATGTTAAGTTCTCAAGTTTTGTTTTTGTTGCCTCATTTAATTAGGACTGCATGCATTGAAAATGTTAGAGTCAGTAGATGGTATGTTCTAGTGACAGCAGAAACAGGTGTTTCTGATTGTTCTTTGTGGAATCGAATTGCCACATCTCCCAGGATGTTTGTCATTTGAATATCAGAGGACCACAAAGGAAGGAAGGTGTGAAGTTAGTTTACTGTTGCTTGAACAATGTTGAAATGGGTTGGCACCAGTGATCAGATGAGTGTCAAAGGCTTGAACCATTTTTCTTTCTCCAAACTTTTGGTTTTTGGTTTTTTTTTTTTTTTAAATAAAAAGTGAAGCCATAAGATAAATGATAAAGCTTAACACTTTTGTATATGTGCTTGAATGTACATCATACTTGATTATTTTTTTTTGTCTTTTTCCTCCTCCAAAGCTACTGTATGAAAACTCGGACTGCCCACGCTATAGCCACTTGTATTCTGAAGCGCTGGAATCCACAAGAATAAAGAATTTCTTTGCAGACAACAAAGTAAGTCATTAAAACTTGCTTGATGTGACTTAATATCTAAACTATATTGCAGGTTGTTTTAGTCCTTAGAAATCATTGCTTGCTTTAGATTGTTTCAGTCATTAACCAAGATTTTTTTTAATTTCACAAAGTGAGAAAAGGAAGTCAGTTCTTTGTCTCACTTTGCTTCAGCTTAAAAATATGCATATTACTTGGTGGAGTACTGTTTGTTCTAATATTCCTGAGAATTTTTTAAATAAAGGTTTGAGGAGACAGTGAAAGTTCTCAAAGTCAAAATTATCTGTTATCATGGGCTCATTTCTTGAAGTAATTTATATTTCGTTAGTACCCTTAGCAGTGAGACTTGTGGTTATCATCAGTATTTCAATTTACATTGATTAGTGTTTGGTTTATTAGGAACTCTGTTCAAAATCTTTCTTTAAAATACTTAGCTTATGTGCAAAACATATGACTGAGTAGCATCTTTATGGCTACCATTCTTGTCATTTTATAGTTTAGTGCTCTACTCCATGAATTCAATGTATATGCTGATTCAGCCATACTACCAAGTTAATGTTTTAAAAAATTATATTGGATGGAAGTTATTCATACCCATTTAACTTAATCTAATGACAGTACTACAAATAAAATCTTGGTCAAGTTAGATTAAGTTGATTAAAATGTTCCCAATTTTTGGAGATTTAGTTATACTCTCATCATGACATCTGTATCTTATTAATAGCTAGCCTGGTACTGTTTTTTTTTTTTTAATATTTAGAACCACAATTTAAATTTTGTTTTTCCACATTAACTAATGGTTAATATGCAGTGATCTGTGATGGGAACGTGAAACATTCTGTGAAAATGTACATTGGATGAGAGTTCCCAGCATAATGACTCCATAGAGGGGCTGGTATCTTGATGTCACAGGTGCAAACCCGTAATAAGAGTAGAAAACACACAAACCCCTAATAGAACTCATCATTTTTAGGTGTGAGAAGAAAGTAGTGTGTCCAGAGGAAACCATGCAATCAGCGAGTAGAGGAGAGATGACAAACTGGGGTCATCCTAAGTGGAGATTGAACTTGGGCTCAGCACTTGTCCACTAATCAGTCATTCCACATTACTTGTCAAGGGAGAAGAGGTCTGAGCAGACTATCATAACCCATAAAATAACAGTAATTAAAATAATTTACATGAATGCAAAAAAAAAAATATTTTGAACTGTGCTGTATCATCTCTAACTAATTTGATTGACTGCTTTAATATTTTTTTAATTTAAGTTACCAGTACCTACCCAGCAGTTACACCAGTTAAGAATGGAATCTTTCAGCATAAGAGAAACAAAGTGACAGTTTATAAATGTAGCTTTCACTAAAAGATCAAATGGTAAGCCCTGAATCTGTGGCTCTAGAAAGAATGATTATCTTTAATGCTAGCACATCTAAATTTTTTAAAGTGTCCTTTGGTTATTGATGCTTCCTTGTTGATCTAATGAAAGCATTTCATTCATCCTGGAGCATTTTCATATTTTGTTATTGTTCAAGAGGATTCATTTCCTTTCTTTCCCCAGAACCTGATTGACTTCTTGGTCAAGAAGGCAAAAATTGAGAAGACCTTGCTTGCTCTGTCCAGTCTGTATGATACAGTCTTCTGTGGGGTAAGTGCTATATTTCATTGAGTAACTGGGACGAGTTGTTGATCCATCCTCTATTGCCTTTGCCTTGTACCTAAACTAACCAAATTTCATGACTTATGTCCCTTTGTTGCTTTCCAGCTGCAGCACAATTACTCCTTACCAGAATGGATGAACAAAACCACCTTAAGTGAACTTAAGAATATCCACATGCTCAGATTGAATCTGCATTTCCATTCCCCAGAGATGAGACGTCTCCGTGGAGGTAACCGACATCTGTTGTTTTGTTTTAATTATTTGCTCGTTCAAATTTCTGTTTGTTCTTAGATGAAAAGTTATGAATTTATGAAGGACAACAGAAAGCATTTAGTTAGTTAGGTGCAGGAATGTTTTGGAAATCCTAGAATACTGAACTCTCTAAAGAGAGACGATACATCCATGGCCCCAATCTAACACTTTTCATTTAAAAAAAAAAAGAAAAAAAAAGAGGAAAGCGAGCAGATGCCAACAAAACCCAAACTTTTATTAACAATCTATTTTAATATTGAAATTTCTTCCAAATGGTGTAGATTTGTATAGAAAATGTCCAGAACAATAAAATTGCAAGGATACATTTTTAATTGTGTATATCACATTGAAAATCATTTCTACTTCTCTGTTGTGTTTTTTTCTAAATTTAAAAAAGAAACTGATAACAGTTTTAAACATTTACCCTCTACTTCTATATTTTATTTCTTCTGACCCTGACCTCTTCACTTATAAAGAAACTGAGGTAAAATTCTTTCCATTAGTTTTTTTTTTTGGAGGATTCTAGTTAATCGTGACTTGGGACATTAGCTCTTGAACTAGAAATTAAACGACCTGGCAGTGCTGATCATGCTTAACCAGTAAATACCATTCTTTATCTAATCTTGAAATAGTTGAAAATCTTCATTGATTTGTGGATTTTTTGTTTGTAGGAGTTCTGGTTGGAAGAATACTGGAAAACATTTTGAAAAAGGTTAATAAGGTGGAAGAAGCTTTGAAACTGTACATGTACTCGGCTGTAAGTACACTTTAATAATGCTAAAAATGCACTTAAATTTTTGTTCTTAAATTTAGTTAGTAACAACTATAATTCAAAAATATTCATGTTTTTTTAATCAGACTTCTGATAGAACCAAGAAACTTAATCATATGTTTGATTTGTCCTCTTTCTCTTTGATCTGGAAGAGGTTGAGGTAACAGTTAACCAAGTAATAATGGTATGATTACCAGAAAGCTGAGAAAGTTCTAACTCCTCTTGTAGACCATACTGGTATGAGGGAGGTATACTCAGATTCAACCCTCTTACATCTTCCTATTCTTCAAATCAATTACCCAGCATCAGTTGAGCCATAGGGACTGTAACAGTACCTTCCTCAATATGATAATCCTTTGCGGTGATAAATTAGTATGTCTGCATAACTGAACATAGCAGACTGGAAAATAAGTGGGATGTAAGAAAGTGACTGGTATCTGCACCCTCTATGCATGCACAGATTTGCTGGAGGTCCCCAAAAACCTGGCATTTCTGATTAGCTTTGCATGTGTCACTAGGAAAAATATTTTAAGATCTCATTCTGGCAGTGAGACAGTACAGAACACCTGCTGGCTAACAAATCTTCAGGGACCAACACTGGACAGGCCAATTGGTCAAAATCCCAACTATTGTCCTTGGTTCAGTACAGTTCAAAGATTTTGTACCATCATGGAGACCGTTTACATTTCCATTATTGTTAGGGTTAGGTACAGTGGTAGGCAGGAAGGTATCACAGCATAAATGAGGTCCACTGTTTTGGTTACATATTTATCTACTTGAATTTGTTTTATTTGCTAATTAGGATTTTAAAAAAGAAAAAAATAGCCTGTGGCAATAAAACACCTAATGCATCCATTTTCTAACTTTATGGGATATATTCTGAAAATTTCACTTGATCCTTTCCTGTTCAAAACAGCCAGGCATTAACAAGTCATTTAAAGATCACTTGCACATGTTACATAGATGTTACAGGTAGAAGGATGCTGATCCACACTATCACTTCCTCTGGCTGTTTATTGCAAAAGTGGCTTTACTAGTTAAGTTAGTTGTGTGATCAACTTACAGTATTATCTGTGTGATGTAATCTGACACTGAATCCTTTTCTGGTGAATGGCAGCATGTTCATACCTCTGATTTCTTATCTTCGGCCAGCAGACTGATGGCCGTATAGATGCTAACCTGTTGAAGTTTTTCTATAAACCAATACTGGGGGGTTCTCCCATCACCTGCTATGCCACAAACTAAGGCAGGGCTGACAATTCCTAGATGGACATCACTACCAGGGAGATGGTAGCTTTTCTGGCAATAAATACCACCATGAGTTTCCATTCTGTGTCCTCATTCAGGGTTTATGGAGTGACAAACCTGGTGTCAAGAGTAATGATAGTGAGGTGATTCAAGAAAGTTCGCCCCTCTGTGACAAGTTGGCTGATTTAATTTTGTTTTTAACTCTTTCTCTCTCTCTCAGGGTTTCATTTGGTTCTCTGAACTTCATGCTGAGTCCGGTGTGCTATTTCAGTCATTCCCTAACTCTTTAATTTAAAAAAAAAAAAAATCTTAATCAGGGAGCATTTTTTGCAGCCATCTTGGAATTGTCTGGTTATTTGTGCTTATTAAATATTGCATTTTCTGAATGGGAAAGGGTTAAACCTAAGGCTGCATATTCACTACACTCCTCACGGTTTAGTACCACAGTTCTTCAGAACATTGAGTTAATCTGATAGCAGATCCTGTGTTGAGGATGGAGGTAACTAACTGCTGTGCTGTACGTATATTGAACAGAGTCCCCTTCTCTCCTTTCTGTTTTATGTACAGCACGATACAACAGTAGCGGCACTTCTCTCGGCCCTCGCCCTCTTTGATGGCAGGCAGCCTCCGTATGCAAGCTGTGTGATGGTGGAGCTTCATGAGAGCAAACCCCGAGAGCACTTTGTAAAAGTTTTCTACAAAAATGACTCCACAAAACCCCCTGAAAAGTTAGCAGTGCCAGGTAAGTGAGCCAGCTGGACATGGACAGATGCTGTTGATTCATTTGTTCAGTCCTCTTCAATCAGGTTCCTATTCATTCAAAGCATGATTTTTACTGACACCCACAAGAAAATGATTAAATGTTCTTATCTTTATACTTCAGGGACTGCCATCTTGCCTTTTCCCCTCTTGAAGTACGATGCATATTTAAATGAAACATTTGGGTTCTCTCAAGAGAGCTGTCTCTTGCTTTTTTGAAAAGTACTGAAATTTTAAGTTGACTCAGATTCTCATGAAATTAAAGTTATGGGGTAAATTAAGGCTGATATCAGACTTCAGCATTTGGTCATCTGATTATCCAACTTTTCTGGTGTGTCGTGTAATATCCTAAACTGTCTGCAAATTTCCTTGCTACATCACAATGACAGCTAGCTATCTAGCTAGCATGGGTTCTCTTAAAAAGTGCTCCTGTAGATATGCAGCTATTGGTTGTCTTCTCTGTTATGAACATCTCATGTACTTGCTGAGTTTCATACAGCTTTGCAGTTGCATATTATACTGTAAAATACCAAACATTGTATGATTACCTTCATGATGGCCTAGAATTTCTCTGCATGCTGTATATGTTGTAAATTTCTCAAGACAATCCTAGTCACTTGTCTGGCATGGCTCACAACTTGACGAGTCTGTACATGCACATTAATCCTTATTTTAGACAACAGATTGTTCAAATGTCCTTCATGTAGAGAATGATTAATTCCTTAAAGAAAAAATTGTTTTAATAATTAAGCTGTGAAATTTGCAGCAGCAGCATTATTTTGGGGAATTTGTCATTACCTGAAATGTGCCCCTTTTTTTGTGTTTTGGGAAACTTTCTATTGCCATCTTCAGCTATGTTTTATAAGATTAATTTTATTAAATGCTTAGCTGATGAAGATAACCATCTGGATGTTAGAACATTGGTATCTAGGTTGTTGGTCAATGTGGTGTGTTTTGACCTCTTAGTTATGAACTTAAACATTTTATTTACTGTTAATTACCAAGCATTTTAGGATATGTAGGCTTTCATTGAGGTAACCACATTTGGCTGACTTCTACATTTGGAGGTGTGAGTGTGGGCTACATACCCTGAGGTTCTTATCTATCCCTTACTGAACTGTTTGAGCCTTATACTGAAGGACCAAGCATTGTCTAATATAGTAGTAGTTCCACCAAGAAAATTCTTTGAGGAACATACAAGAGGAAAGAGCAACTCTATTTTGTTTATGATGATGCAAATACTTCCATGTTTATTTTCCCATATAATCTCCATATTTCCGCATGTATGAGTTTCTTTAAGATGTCACTATGGAACTGTTGAGTGGGGAGATATAGCAATTGAAAGACAGCCTCCTAGATGTGTATTTTCAGGGGCAAAGTCTGGACCATAGGGCAGATGTAGTATCTGATGCCTGCCATTTCATTTCCTGTTTAAACTTAAGATAGACATAGGTTTTATAAAGGCAGGTGTAAGCCTGTCAGGGAATCACACCTGTGTTCATTAATCCATGTTTCTCATCATGCCTAGCATGGTCTCAGATGTTCACAGTAATATCCTATGCAAAAACACTGCATAAACAATCCTCATTCACTGAAAGCTTCTGTATCATCTATATTCACTGAATGAAAGAATATAGGAATATTATGAGACCTTGTACTCATAACCTACAGCTTCAGTGATGTGAAAATTCTATTGATGAGCTGCATATAGATCCTCCTTTCTGGATGTTGTACCCACAAAAGTAACATTTCTGTCAGTTTATTCCAGATTTGCATAATAATGGTCAGATTGGGTATAACCTGTCACAGGTGTACACAGTTAAATTGAATCTGGCACTTCAGTAATGGTTGAGCAGTGATAACTAGCAAAGCTATGGACTGGAAGTAGGCAGTGAATTTGGTGTAGGAGCATTGTTATCAGGCTGACTGAAAGCGGTACGTTTCAAAAGAGACTGAAGAGACCGCTATAGCATTATTGATTGTCAGAATAGCTGTTACATCACTGCACCATCTTGGCACAGGTAGATTAGTGGGACCTCTATCTCCAACCAGACTGAACTTAATTCACTCTGTTAATCTGTACACTATTCATCCAATATTTCTCTCACCCCTATCATGTTGTAGGATAAGATTGAAGTGGGCTAGGGCTCGTGCACTGATTCTCATTGACATTACAGGTCTACTCGTTAAACTGTTTATACAAAGTCATAGTACTCAATTCATCTTCTGGAAGATAATGCAAGAATAGTCATAAACCACCTTAGAAAGGGGAATACCCAAAATCTTCCATGGTCTGCTTCTTTTCACAGAAAAGCGGAACATTGTCATAGGATCACATAGGTAACTGTAGAGCAACCGAGAAGTAGCTATACTGTTGTGTTATTATGACATCATGTGGTACAATGTTCAGATATTGTGGAAAATGAACTCTGTCAAACTTAATGATTAATTTTGAAATGTGTACAATTTATATCAGGGCATGTTTGTTTTGATCAGCATATTACAGAAAGTAAATTTTAACACAGTAGGTGAAGAAAAATAGGTTCCCTCAAATTAAATAATGCTGAGAACTTCCCTATTAAGATAACTTTATTTTCAAGTACTAGGGCAGACAGAGTTGGCTTCCCTATCTTTGGTGGCTTCTTCAGCTAGCCACGTGCATCTCTTCCCATGTCTAAAAATGAAGATCTGTCAGGTTTTCCAGATACATTTGGAGGTAGGTTCAGAGGGTGTACCCTGACCACTGCTCTAGAGACCTCAACCACATCTAGGCAACTTGGTTACTAAGACAGATGTTAGGAAATGTTAGACAAGCAGCAGCAGCATTTGGATTTCTAGCTGGATACAAACAAAAGAAATATTAACTGCATTTTTTTTTTTTTTATTTCCAGGTTGTGACCACAACTGCCCTCTTCTTTTTTTCAAGCACTACACTCAGAATGTCATTCCAGTGGACATTGACAGTGAGTGCATGCAGAAAGAAGTCTGTAAGTCTTGGCTTGAATTTATTCAGTTTTGAAAATGTTTGCAAAGAACACCACATTTTATGGTTGATAGGTTGCCAGTTTTATGCTAGCCTGATACATATCACAGAAGAAGCTCTGGAGTAATGTGAATTGCAGTAGAGACAGTTTGTGTACTAAGACTATTTTATTGTTTTTATTTGATCTCAGTCATCAAAATATAAGGTTTGTCTATGGGAAATAAGTATGACTGCTGCTATTTTGACCAACAATCTATATATACATGGATAAACTTCTGGACTTCCTCACTATTGGACATGGGTCTTATTATGTGTAGAGGCTTTATTCTACTGCAGTAAGAAAAAAATATATTTCAGTAACATTTATCTTTCCATTTTTAATAGCTGGTGTTATTACACAAGATTTAGAGAATTGTACCATTTGTTAAAACTCTTGCTGAAAGCAAACTCCTTTTAAGGATGGACAGTCAGAACTATGGATAAATGAAATCTGCATGTCAAGAAAGTGGTTAGGTTCTGGCATAAAAAACTCTACCATTAAAAGATGCTGTTAGTCCATTAACCCTAGTCCTGCCTGCATTGCTGGGAAAATACCTGACATTATATCAGTCTTGGGGGGGGGGGGTGACGAATTTCATATTTTTGCATTGGTATTATCCAAAGTCAATATATCAGCAATCAGCATGCTAAGAAAATGCAGCTGGAGATCAATATAGTGAATACTGGCAGGACTAGAGTTAACACTAAAATAGTAACTGAGTTATGTTACTATATTTGTTTAATTAGAAACTATAATAATGGAGAGGAGTTTTTTTTTTTAATTTAGCCAATGTATTTGTGAAATCACAAGACAATTTTTAATTTAAAAAAATACTAGTGCAGAAAATCGATCAACAAATAGCATGGTTTGTGTTCTTTGTTTCAGCTGCTATCATCCCTGTTATTGTCCTTGTGCTGATCTTGACAGTGGCCCTGACTATTGCAGCCATAGTTTTGTACAGATACAAGAAACATGGCAAAAGGTATTCAAAGATTAATCAAGTTTGACAAATAATCATGAACAGTAGTCTCTAAATATTTGTAAAAACGTTTCTTAAAAATTTACTACTGAAATCAATTGTCCTTTCTCCCTTAAAACAGGCTGATAGTTTGGTTTGTGCGATGTTGTTAATCAAAATGACAAGATTGATTGTAAATCTGATGCCTTTATATTTTTGCTAATAAAATCTTAAAACTGCTGCCTCCTGTTGCATCTTTATAATTTAGTTTTGCTACTTCTATCTGGATACCTACCTCCTTGTATAAACCACTACAGAAGCAAACTAAATAAAACTGGTTCTGTTCTTTTTATTGTGCCATAAAGTAGTACAGATAAATAATACAACAATTTGTCTTAAGTTCAAATTTCTGGAGAGAAAGTGAGGCATAAACAAAGACAGTTAAAACTTAAATCTACTGTAACTTTAGTAAAAATGTGCTTGTGTTTTAAAAGGATGTCTTAATATTTTGCATACCCTGTAGATGATGGAGAGAGATACTATTTAATTGTTTCTCTTGAGTAATAATGAATATTTTTAAAGCTACAACAACAGTTTAGAACTCACTACTCCCACAAAGTTCCCTTATAAAAGAAAAGGAATTCAGAATTGATTTTTTTTTAAAATCAACTTGCACCAAACTGGAGAACAAAAAATAACAACACTGGCACATGCATTTTGGTTAGACTATACAATACTGCTCTCCAAAGTTGAATAGTTCTTGTCATTAAAATAAATAACTAACGATGTGAAACAAGCTACTGGTTAAAAAAAAAAAAAAAACGCAAAGTAGCTGGAGCTGTAATTTAATAATAATAATAATAAACAGCACAAGTCCCAAAGCTTGATAAATAAATATAATTTACATATCTACAGACTTTGTTCAAAACAAACAAGGTTACAGGACCATCAAGTACAAATTGAATATTGGAGGTGCATGGAAATTTTAAAAAGCCTGTCTCTCAAAATTGAAAGCACATTCACAAATATTTCCACAATGCAAAATAAGAGGTTTAGCAAAGTTCAAACTACCATAGTGATATGTACTGTACAGACTTAAATCTAACTACCTTTCTTTTGAAAAGCAGTTCAATACACAAATTTATACAGCTTGCAAGGAGAGTTACTGCTGAAGAGTCAAGTTTTCCTGACAAATTAAGATAAAATTTTGGTCTTTGAAATTCTAAGAGGTTCATAACATAACTATGCAAGCAGAAGCCAGGTTAACTGAACGGAAATGTACATGCTAATTAATAAGCAACACAAGACAAATATCACAGATGCCATCTCCTCATCACATTTGTCTGATCATGGGTTCATCTACCACACGCTGCTGTACTTTCTCCGAACATGTCATTTCTACAGATACACCGCAATAAACAAAAATCTGTTTTAAATTCTTAGAATGTACAACATATGGTGATGAACAATTGCAAAAACAGCAGCCTCTTCATTTTAGCTCCCCCAAAAAAAACCTACCAAATGGGCAGCAGAAATGAAAGGGATGACCAAACCTGGAAGAATTATAATAAAAACCTGTGAAAGTCCTTCCTCGAAAAGTAACATCAGATGTTCGAAAATACAGGCAAATACCAATTTGGAGATGTTTGCTTCATTTTTTTCTTTCTTCCAACAACACTAAACACCGATATACTCAGGAGCTGAGCTGAATGTAGCAAGTATTCTGTAGTTTTAACTTGAGTTGTGGATGAAGAAAGGAAAGGATCCAAGACAAAAAAAAAAAAGCCTTTACACAGTATATTGTTCTAGTTCATACAATGAAGCATGGTATTCAGTTTGTCGTTTAAAAAAACAAAAACAAAAAAAAAAAAAAGAAACCCCTCTCCTGTTAATGGAATGATGATTGACTGAACATTCCAGGCATCCAGAACACTAGGTAAGCTGTTTCACAGTTCTCATCCACTCGGACACCTGAGAACAAAGATGACAAAGTATGTTGACATCGTCTTGAATCTAATTTTCAGATTTGAGAAAGGTGGTCAAGCAAATTTAAGCAGCAGTTGAGACTTGATCCATTATAAGTACAGGTATCGCTCAATTTACAAATTTTTGCTTTAATGAAAAGACCTAAATTGATAGACATATTTTTGCCCATTACTAAAAACCAACTGACAACGAAGCTGGTTGTCAGCTAATTGTGTGTTGTTTATCATCACTGACTTGTAAGGTGAGGACAGACCAACCAAGGAAATATGGAAGCATTACAACATTAAGCATGTCACTGACAACTGCTTCATAGAATGAAATAGTAGACTTTTTATGAACAGGGTATGGCAGAAGTTACGGCCAGTGTGTGTGTGTATAGACTTCTGTGGCATCCCTCATATCCAGAAAGAAATTGGCAAAAAAAAAAAAAAAAGGGTTCGATGAAGTGGGCCAAGATAACGTGGCAGAACTGTTATCTCATGCCAAGGAGCTTACAACTGGAGACCTGCTAGAGTCTGATCAAGAAAGGGCTACCATGGAAGGAGGTGGCAGCAACACATCACCACTACCATCAAAATAGTTGACTACAAAGAGGCATTCAGCCATGACCATCTTCAAGGACAATGATCCAGACATGGAGCATAGTATTAAGTGTAGCCACACATGATAAAAACCTCAACCTTCAGTCAATGAAGAAATAACAGTGAATACATTTATTAATTCAAATGGTTTTGTTAGTGTTACTTGTAACAGTATTTTTCATGCATTAGTGAGCCAAAAACTTGGGAAAATGTTTTCCTGGAACACTTCCCTTTCGTAAATCAAGGGATACCTGTATTTCAAAATTGTTGATACAAACTTCAGTTACCAACAATGACAGATTTTTAAAAAATTTTATCCCCAAGCCTGTATAAATAACAAAGTTGAAGTTTGAAGTACACACCAGAAGTATGAGACTAAATTGTTGTTATAAAGAAACAGAGCAAGTCTCCTCCCATTTTTTTTAGTTGAATAATAATTTTAAAAAAAAGGCAAAGTTTTGTATTGAATGTTTTTTTTTTTTTTTTAAATCTCAAAACAGTATCTGCAGTTAGCCCATTTTTCAATGTACTCACTTATGCTTTGCTCTCTGGTGCAGGTCTCATCATCATTGGCCCATTTGGGGCCATGCCACCACCACCACCACCACCTCTGATGATAGCCCCTTGAGCAGGGGACCCCATGGGATGTTGGCCTGGGCGGATTGGTTTAGCTGGGGGGAAAAAAAAGGTTATGTGAAGTAAATAGCTTGTTCCCCCAAATACAAGAAAACCACAGCTTCAAACTAGCTCAGTTCATTCAGATATTTTCACACAAAACAATTTTATTTTTATTGATTTTCCAATGTCAAGTCTAGTCCTCAAACCATCAGAAGTGGTTAGAGAACATCTTTCCAGTAAATTAAAAGAATACCCAAAAGTAATTTTTCCTGGCTTCAAACACTCAAATGCAACAAACAGTTCGGATTTGATCAGTGGATTATAGCAAAACATTTCAGTTTCCTTCCAAACCATTTAATGTTTCAGTGAACCTAAGCTACTGGATTGTTGTGTGGACTGTCTGGGTTAAATATCAGTTGGTAAGGTTTATTTGGGGAACTGCTTTTGAACAGCTAGCTTTATTGGCAAAGTTCACACCTGATATCCTTTACTCTGGATCCGAACAGAAAAAAAAGTCCACTACTTGCTGCAGTTACTTTGCACTTAGTAGTTGTTAGCAACACTGCTGCAATTGGATTGCATCATTAAAAAGTACTGGCCTTCTTTGTAGTTATGTTCATGTTAAAGCTACAGTGGTTTGCAACATCTCAAAATTATGTCTGCTTCAGGGCGAAGATCAAAATCAGAAGTCCACCATTTTGTGTCAACAGTTACTGACTGGAACTGTTGTATGCAGGAAGCTCCAATGAACTCATACAATATGTTCAGCTAATGCAATTTATAAAGCAAACAAGCATGAGAGAACATGATCTTCATGGTCCAGAAAGGTTGTCATTCTTATCAGAAATTCAGAAATGGAAAATGAAAACAATTCTCCCCCACAAACAAATAATACTGCAAAAAAAAAGCTAACTAGTATCAAAGACAAAAATAAAGATCTTGAATATGCTGTGTAGATGTGGAGACCTTATTTGAGAAAGGATATATCAAAGGTTTCATCATAAATTTACAGAATGTTTTTTGATCTTGAATATTTGGAATATGCTGAACAATTGAAAATATTAGACTTTGAATTTTAGTTGTTTAAATAGAGACCTAACATAGGTTTTCAAAATAATTAGGTTTTGAGTATATGGAGAGAGGAAACTTTATTTGATTATCTACACTCTACTGATACAAGAAGTCTCAATTACAAGTTAGCAAACATTCCATTCCAACATGGTTAACTATCAGAAAATACTTTTAGTAATAGAACTGTTAACAAGTAAAATAAATTACTCTCAAGTATGGCTAATATTGATAGCATTAATCATTTTAAGAATCTGTTATAGCCATTTTCCCTTCTCTGGCTTCCTACCACCTTTAACTACTAGAGAGAGATTCAGCATCAATCAGAGCTAATACTCAAAACACCAACTAATGTGACCAGTTTAGTTATGAATAATCTTTTATGTATTCATATCTTTTTTCTTTTGTTTTCATATTCTACAAAATAGTGAGCAGCAAGCCTTTTTAACAATGAAACTGGATAACCATGGTAACAATCCCACAATCAAAAGTACAAAAGTAGTGACAGAAAAAGTTTGTGGAAACATCAGTTTTTACAAAAGAAAAATACTTCATTTTTCCAGGTATAGTGATACTGACAAGATTCTGTGATGTGGGGAGGTTAATTGAACAGGTCCTTACCGATCTGAGCCGCATGTCCTCGGCGTGCTAAGTTCTTCTGGCGCACAGCCTCCTTGATGCGGTCCACTTCATGCTGGTACCTGTTAAAAGAACCGGTCATGCTGTTTGAAAATCCCTGATTATCAACATCCGCTCCTTCAACACATCGCGTTCCCCAGCCCACCCCTTTGAAAACAGGCAAAACACACAGAAACATGCGAGGTGCACACACCACGTCACAGGTAGGCAGCATGCCCACACACACACACACACACACACACACAGACTAAGAAGCTTATGAGTTTTAAAAACCACAGACATTAACTACATTATTTTATATATTATATATATTTTTAACATCCCCACAGGAAAACAGGAGCAGTGGCAGCTTGTGCAGTGCCTCCACCCCCCGTCAGTGCTCACCAGGTGGATTTTCTTAGAACTGGATCTGCAAGATCCATCCAAAATGTCTGGATTTATAGCAACCAATTTCCCTGAACTAAAAAATTCTTTTAATATCCACAACCAATTTTCCTTTAAATTAGAGGTACTTTGTAATTTCAATGATTGAGAAATAAAATTCTAAGAAAAGAGGATAAACAACTGAAGCTTGTCAGGACCACCAGCCCCAGAAATCTTCGGTGTCAGTTGTGTTCTCATTTGCCTCTGAAAAGTAAGTATAACAAAAAATAAACCAAAAACAATTATGTGCACAACCATCCCTGGTCCGACTTGTTTAAAATTATAACCAAATAAAACAAACTTAATTTAACGATCTGAAGCTATTGGAAGAAAAAAAGTGCGTGTGTGGTGAGAAATGGAAAGTGTTTTTTCTGGGAACAAAAACAGATAATATGCACTAAATATATAAGAAACCTACACAGAATTACAGTGAAATCACTTATGCCGGACTACTGATAATCACACATTTGAATTTTTGTCAGCAAGTGGATTACTGTAGCTAGCTGCCTAACACATTAGTGCATGCTGGTGCTTACAGAGCAGACAATCCCAGCCAAGAAGTGTAGAGCTGTGGCTGTGTATGAGGAAGCATTGCCAATTCTGCACCATGTGGACACCAGCACTTTTGACTTTGACAAGGAAAGCCATACTAGAGCCCTTCGTATTTTGTCATGTTTTGCTGTGGGAGGAAACTAAAATACACAGAGGAAAGTCATAAAGCTAACTGGTGAAGAAGAAACAATGTCAAGCAGGTATCTTGATCTTAGCAGTCCAGCAATTACCCCTTGCATCATCTAGTTGCCACATTTCACATTCTGATATCTAGGTATGTAGCAGAGCAACAGCTTTCTGGATTGCAAACCAATATAATAAATATCTATGATAAGCAAATATGGATGATGTTGCTGTTCTAGATTTTTTCAATCATTTATGGTAAATGTCATCAGTTCGCTGAATCAGGGCAGTGTAATTATTCCCCTTTGTTCTTATGGGAAGAAAAAATATACTATATAGTTCTTCATTTTTTAAATACAAGCACTGAACATGTTTTAAATTGGTAGATCAAGGATGGTTCATGTAACGAGGGATATAAAGACTGGCTGACTTATCTATGTAGCAAAACTAATCTCTTAAACTTAGTGCCACAAGCTGGTTTTCTGGGAGATTCAAACCAGAAACATTATCAAACAAAGAAAATGGAAACAGAGACATTTAACAATGTGAGAGCAACGAAACTAAAGTGATGTCCCCTTGAAAACTAAATTAGTACTACATGCAAAAAAAAAAAAAACAAACATGCATCTGTGGACCCTGCCCAAAATCTAGTGCATGCTTAGTGACAGTCAAACGGCCACTGAAGTCAAGCCTCTAAAATAAAAGCAGAGAGAATGTTGGTTTGCTAAAACTGTCTGAAAACCTTTAAGGGGGGGGAGAAAGGCTATGTATCCATGGCAATGAAAGAAAAAATAATCATCAAAAGAAAGGCCTCAGTAGGCAATTACCTACCTATATGAAGGATAGGAGCTATCCAATGAAAGGACACCATAAAGAAAGAAAAGAAAGGCCTAGAGTTGATTTGCTTCAATCAGAACTCATTAGGTAATCATTCAAACCATCAGCATTCCTTTTACTACACGCTCACAAACTGTCGATAAGCAAAAGGTGTGAAACAAAGGAAAAAATAATATTTTATGTAGCAAACTATCTATAAGTCAGCCAGTGTACACACATAGGTTACTGCTTCCCCAAAGTCTCCTGCGAAGTTATCACCATCTTTCATATTCAATGGGCAGAGTAAAGCTGTGTAATAGCTTTTACACAGTTATTTTTTTATCAAAGTCTGCTGTACTTCGTGATGGAGATTTGAAGAATTAAGCACATTATACTCATGACCATATTACTCTAGTGATAAAATAGCAATTCAGCAAATCTAAAACAGAAAATTTCTTGCTTGTATTTTGGAAGTTTAAAAAGCTATTTTATTTTTTTACATTTAAAACCCAGATTAATTTCTGTTAAAAATAAATGTTCAGTTCATTATAAAGTAGATGAATCTCTTTCTTTCTGAAATTTATATTTCCTGTCAGACCAAGTGTACACCATCCACTAAGACTCGGGCATTCGAGCCATGTTATTGTAGGTGTAAAATATATATACCAAACACAATAGAGAAGAAAGTGATTGTCTGTCTGGTAATGAAAAAAAATTCCAGTTGTCATAACAACATTGAAAGTAGAGTTTGTTCATCCTGATAAAACTGAATTTAATGTCCCTAAAATTGTACTTACTGTGGAATTGGTGTTTAAATGAATGAGCATTGTAATAATCTTTACAATCAAAATGAAACTTTAAACACTCACACACGCTCACACCTTCCCTCTTCCCCACAAAGAAAGAAAATGCATTAAATAATCTTTAATGTTAGCAAATTAAACAAGAAAACCCATCAAATAACCAGGACTGAAGCCAAGCCAGCAGCTAATGCAACTAGTCAGTGCTGTATCCAGCCCATCATTTGGGTGTTCACTTGCTGCACTTAGTATTAAATGCAGAGAGCTGCAGTGAAATTAGTTAGCATTATTATTTCCACTCTGGTATTTTTGAAGTACCATTTAGGCAGGAGCAAAAAGCTAAGTGAAACTACAATTAATATATTTATAGGTCTCTCAAAATTTAATAAATTCAAACTGCAGGTGAGATGGAACCTAAGACAAAAACAAACATGATCATCAGACTCTTTGCTGCTGCCAGTATTTTAAGGTTAGATGAAGTGCTACCTAGGTTTTAGTGTCAGTTCCTTACATCTCTCTCTGCCTGACATGGCAGATTCTGCATCGTCTGCCAAAGTTACAGATAAATTTAAAATTGCAAGTGCAGTGAATGTATGGTATTACTGACATGCTGTTGCAAATAAATAGATAAGCTGATAAAAAAAAAAAGACTGAAGTAAGATTTTTCATTTTTCATATTAAAGACAAATCAGCCTTTGTTAATAAATGGCTGATTAAATAGTGTCATATTTATTATCAAAACTTCCATATTACATACATAATCAGATTGGTTTATAATAACTTTGTTAGGTACTAAAATTTATTCTGCTATTGAGAACTTCATTATATTCATAAATGCAAAGCTAATGATATGTAAACCATCATCTCATCAATATATATTAGAAGGGTATGTACTAGTTTAACATATATTTTTTAAAAAATTTTTTTTACTAGTAGTCACAACTTAAGTACAAATTAGCTAGAGTTATAAAGAAAGTATGCTGCTGTTTTAACTCATATCAAAAACTTTGAACTGTCAGCTTAACAAAATAAACATTTCTGTATTAATGTAATGGTGATTTATTTACTTTTATTTAGTCCATTTTTGCCTTATATTTTGAGTCAATAATTTGCAAGATGTTGCTCATCAACTGGCAGCATGACACTTCTTTGATGTTTGCTTCTACCACACTAATCATGCGAGGTGGCAGTCAAAACAAACAAACAAAAGAGAATTGGCACACATTCTCCATATCATGTTATCTTTAGACTGGCACATTTAAAGAGTGGGATAAAATAGTTTATGGCACTAATAATGGAAGCAAACACAAAAGTAACAATTCTTTTACATTGTAATATAGTTATTTATCATTGCTCTGTAATGTTCTTTTAGAGAGATGGGTGGCATGAGCAGTAACATCAGGCACAAGACTTTCTCCATAAAATTATTCAATTTTGTTCTAAGAGAAATAAATTGTAAAATACCGAATGGAAAAAAAAAAAAAAAAAATCAGATCATAAGTAACAGTAGTGATTATGCCCTTCTCTAAATCCATTAACAAATAAAATATTTTAAAATTATTTTTTTCAGCATTAATTTTTGTCAGCAACTCACCTATTATATAAGCAGATATCTGTTTGTGAAGAGGGGTCTGGTTAAAACCTATGATGAATGATTAACTGTTGTTATCTGTAACTCTCATAGACACCTTCCAGAAGAATTGTACAGCAGAACTTAGTTTTTGTTTACAGTGATAATACAAAAAGAGACAAACAAACAAACATGCATTTTACTGCAAACCCAAACACCAAGCAAGGAGAGGGAGAGAGAGAGAGAGAGACAGAGCAGCATCAAAATTATGCACATCTAGAAATGAAGTCACCTTTTTCTGTCCCTCATTGCCCCTTCTTTGGCCTCCTTTAACGCAGATTCTAATGACTTAACTCGCTCCATTGTTGCTCGAAGTCTTTTTTCCAGTTTTGGAAGCTCACAACGAAGATCTGCATTATCACGAACCAGCTATAAAATAACAAAGTGTAAAATTAGTCAAGTATTTAACATCCTATCTAATAACAATTCCAGCCCAAAATTGTACAAACAGCTGTGATTCACCTGCAGCTACTCACCTGTTTGTGAACTTTGGTAAGCTGCTCCAAGTTGTTCTCCAGGAAAGAAATCTTCTGTTTCTGAGCAGCATTGCCACCAGAGTCCTCGTTGTCTTCTTCATTCTTATTAGTCGACTGCAAACAAACATCATCAAATCAGAATCAATACAAATCATTATTAGTACAAAGAAAACCTTTTGGTAAGTAAGAGCATCGATTTGTGTTCCAATGTTATACTGCTCAGTAGAAACATTTAGGTTAGAAAGTTTAAATAATTGCACTGTAAACTGGTCATGCAGAGATCTTGTGTGTGCTTCGGCATTTTACAAAAAAGAAGCAACTTCCATTTAAGTGATGCCAAAAATAAATTTTATTACAAATGCACACTCTACTTACCTTTTTCACTTTGTTCTGCAAGTCTTGGACAAACAATTTCCTAAGGTTATGCAACGTCTGCAGTTCCTTTGCCTAGATATTTACAAGAAACAATACTCATATGTAAATAGTTTTTAAAAAGTGCCTTAGGCAATGATTTCAGTTCATTCAGAAGTTTTATCACCATTATTACTTTGCAGGAAAATTAAGTTACCCAAAGAAAAATATCCCACCATTAGCTCCAATCTTTATTAAATTTATAAAGCGCACTATTAAAACAATAATAAAATGCCAAGAAGTATAGTACTACTGTCCCTTTCCTTTCACTTTCAAAAAGAAACAACAAGAGAAAAGATGCCAATAAACCAAGATTTTTTTTTGCTCCTTAGATGAAGTTAGTCACTTTTAAATTTATATGGGTGGCTGGTAATCCAGTGGCTAGATTTCTGGACTGTCAAAGTTGAGGGCCTGAGTTTGAATCAAGATCAGTATGATTTGGCATACCTCCATAGTATGGTTTATTTCTTCTTCTTCACTAGCCATCCACGTGGGTTTCTGCCAAACAATCCAGTTTCCTCTCACATCTAAAAACAGAGTTCTAGTAGGATACATGTGGCAGAGTTTTTACAGGTAACTTTTGACTAGTTGGCAGCTGGACCACTGCTCAAGAGCCCCCAACCATATCCTGGTAACCAGCTTATTCACCAAGGCTGACATTTCTCTCACCTTCCTCTTTTAGCTCATTGCTGTGAGATGTCCTTAGACCTCAAAGGTCAGGACAGAGACTTGACAAGCAGGAATCTAAATACTGCAGAAAAGTTGTATCTTTGTTTTTCTTTCAGCCAATCAGAGACAAGAAAGAAAATCATTATCTTCATGTTGCAGTTATTCAGCTGGAATTGGACACGAAATAAAATTTGTTTTAACCATTCCTGTTTGCCATGTGTACCAACATCCTTATTTTTTTTAATAAAGATGGCAATATATAATCTATGCACCATGGAAAAGCCTTTCTTCAACTATGGATGACATTCAGCCTGTATCTTATAATCACCAACAAAATGCATACCACTGTCTCCTCAAGACCCTGCAGGTCCTGTTTGGCCTGTTCTCGCCGGTCAATCTGCAGTGACAGCTCAGCCAGTTTGCTAGCCTTCACAACTTCCTCCTGCTTCAGTTTGTTATAGTCTGCCTGCAGCTTCTCCACAGACAGAGATAGCCTCTGGTTGAAACTGAAGCAAATGAAGACAGGTTAACAAATTCTTGTTAACAAAACAAACATGGCTATGGGAAACTGAGACCCAAAAATGTGATGAAGAGTTCTAGGAAGATTTAGGGTAAATAATATGTTCATTAAGTGTGTGTAATACTGATATAAAAAGTGCATACACAATGCAATACAAATAATATAAAGTAAACTATAAAAAACAGAGAGAGATTTTGTTTATTTAATTTTCACACCCAAAAAACAATAAATCTGGTTCTTTGCAATGAAAACATACTGTAAAACGATCTAAGACCAATAATCTAATGTACTGACAAATTGTTAACTGTCATATATAAAGCAGCCAATATTATTAAAAATCTCCAAAATTATAGTTGGGCACAAAGATACCACCACATCTGTAAATCAAGAGACTTCTGTACATTTATGGCTGGCAGAAAAAATACTTTCTGTTTCCTGGATGTTTTTTTTTTTTATTTTTTATTTTTTGAAAACACTGCTTGCATGCACAGTTCATGCCTATTGTCGAGATGTTTTCCACTAGTTTTTGTGACCATTTAGAAAAGTGAAAAAATAATCAGCAATAAAGAAAAATGGTTTCTAAGCCACTGCAGTTTATTGGACATGACTCAGCTAATAGCATCAGTGATGCTTTATAAAATGCAAGCTGATAACAATTCTGTCAAAAACAAAACACTACAAGATATACATATCAACCTAGAAATAAAATGACATGTCTGTCATTCTATTTTTTTAAGAAAACTAAAATTAAGGGAAAAAAATCAAGTTAGTTAGGACCTCAGTGTGAAGAAACACAAATAATGAATGCTCTGGAAAAAAGACAAACAGACAAAATCTGCACATACTCCTTGGTTGTGTCAATGATAGCCTGCTTGGCAAGAATTTCATCTCGAAGATTCTGCAGCTGTTTCTGATGTTGTTCACGATGCATCGCCATCTGCTGTTCCAGAGCTTCCCGAATCTCAATGGCAGATTGCAATTTGTCAGTTGTTTCCTTTTCATGCTGAGATAATGAAGCCAAGTGCATTTGTTCTATTAAAAAAGTAAAAAAAAAACAAACAAAACAATTCAGTGATCTTAGCAGATTTAACATCTAATCAACACCATCGCATGAGAAATTTAAAATTCACAGAACAGGTCTTACAAAACTGCATTTCTTTCCTTTTTCTTATGATTGAAATTATAAATCTCTACAGCTCATCCCTAATGGAAAAAATCCTTAAAAACAAGATTTTTCAACAAAATATGAAATTTAAGTCAAATTATGCAAGTAGCTAATACAAAATGTGCAATTTATAAATGTCAGGGATCAGTATTGTTGAACAGAGAGAGAAAATAATTTAATGCCTGCATTTGTCTTCTATTACATAACTATTTAACAAATATTTGATGGTTGAATTGTTTTTATATATATATATATATATAGAGAGAGAGAGAGAGATTTTCTGTTTGTCTGTTTGTTTTGCTAATTGCATTCAAGCAAATTTCCCACCATCCCGAGCAAGCTGTCTGCCTGGCCTTTAGTGTAAGTCCAAACTTTGTACAGTGTAGGAAACAAAGGCAACAAATGAAACTAAATCTAAATTATAAAAACTAGGAAAAAAAGAAATTATTGTACAGCTCAACAAAAACCATTTCTGTGTGGCATACAAGTGCCAGATAAAATTATTAGACAGTTTGAACTTTCAGCAAGTGCTTCACTTTTTAATCCATCCCCTCAAACAGACTAATTTCTTACCTCTGGCTTTGATTTTAGCAAACTCCTCGCTGACTGCATCCACTGATTCTTCTAGCTGCCGCTTCTTGTTCTCCTGGTCTTTGATGGTTTCTTGGAGACTGCTCATTTTGGCTTCATGCTGAAAGACAATGAATTGAAACTAGCAACTTCCCATGAAACATAAAGATGGTATTATTAAAAAAAAAAAAATTTTAACTTCTTACATGTCACAAATAACAAACATTGTCCATTTAAACAAAAGATCCATACACACAGACATTTAATTATCTTATTCCTAATTAAGCAAGCTGGTGGGATAACATTTTGAAAAAAAAAAAAAAAAAAAAAAAACAATGACTTAAAACAAACAGTGATACTACCCAAAAGGCAGTGTCCTTCCATAATAATTTGGAAACCACTTATTATGATATGTTAATCTGTTGTGGAAAATGGCAAATAAAGTCAAGCAATAGTGAAATTATTTAGATTCATATTGGAGCTTTACAGCACCAAAAAAATAAGTTGAATGCCCAGAATCCTTTTCAAGACTGTGATCTCAAGATGTCTGTCATTTATCAAATGAATCTCATTATGCCTAGTTTTTACAATATCAATTTATCCAGCAGGAGACATTTCTTGACAAATACAAGTCAAGATTGAAGTCAAAGTTAGGTCTTCTTGAAATCCAAGTGAGACTTCCAAGCCTCCAATAATCAATAATTTTGCCATATATATCCTCTCACCAGACCTTATAAAGTGGTATATTCCTAATGGACAGATATTTCTCACATGCTATGCACCCTCCATAGCCATGTCAGCTGAAATGTTGTTGGCAACATTCTTGCTGTGGTGTCTCTGATGAAAGCTGTCCAGATTGCCTTGTTGTAGGTGAACTTCATGATAATATTGACTACAGATTCACAAGAAATGTTGAAGAGTCTCTGGCAATCTGTTTTTGATTTTGGTCCCATTCTGTATGTTCTATAATACAATTGGTTAACAGCACAAGATCCACCTGCTTTTGGTGTAGTGATGGTGCACCTGGTTATTTTTCCCACCTACATTTCCAACTCACTCTCCCTCCCTCCTACAATATATACATTTTTCTGAGATACATCCAATTATGGGAGCTGCCAAATTAATATGGAAGGCCCTATATACTGAATGTTTGACACAGAGTTTAATGAGTGTGGATTATAAACACCAAGAGAGCCATGCTTCACCTGCTGAATAAGAAGGCGGGAGTTCGACAATTCCTTTTCATGGTCTTCTATTTTCTTGACACTTTCTTGTTGAATGTTCTCCAAATATTGGCAGCGGTTGACTAGGGTCTTCACTTCAGACTTCATCTTGCTAATGTAGAGCCGAGCCACAGTGAACTCCTCCTCTATCTTCTCACCAGATCCACATGTGAGCTGAAAAGTTGAAATAATAAAAAATATATATATATATATATTATATATAAATAAAACAACAGGTCAAAATCTAGTATATTGATCATTTCAGAAGCATAACAATAAAGGGTCAGTGTATTACCAAATAGTAATAATCCAAGATTTGGTCATCTAACTAGCACAGAATTACAGGGTGAAAATATACACAATAATAGGTAGCAAAAAAGCAGTCTTTGTATTTCTGCATTGTTATATAAATTCTTAGAAACAATGTACTTGTTTAAAAATCCACAAATAATGTACTTGCCATTACCTTAGTCTCTGCGGCATTGCCACCTACTGTTGATCCAATTTCACTCAAGTCTTTCAGGAGGTTAACCATCATCTCTGTGACACGCTTCCTGTGGTGCATAGATGAATCTTTGAGACTTTCCAGCTCACTCTGTACACTGTTCAGTGTTGACTAGAAGTAGATTTTTTAAATACATAAAACAAAAGTCGTCAGTCACTTTAAGCAGTGTCAAACTGATCTATCAAGGCTGAAATAGTGTTTTCAGGCAGGTATATTCATCTTAGTAAAACACAAATCCTAAATTGATATTAGCCAGCATTGTTAACTGCTCCTACAAAACAACAATTTACAAACAATGTTAACACAACTTTGTTCATTCATCAATGCACAAAGGAAGGCCCAATTCTCAACTACTTTGCCCTGCATCTGGATATCGGCTTCACTGCCTAAAGCAGGGATCAACATCCCACAGATACATGAAATGCAACCCATGGTAGTTTGCTTAAAATTGAGCAAAATGACAATCAATTATTCACTCTGTCAGGCCTGAATAATGATTTAAGTTCAATTTTAAATTTTGTCCAATTATTCCATGTGTGATTGGTGAGCATTTCATATGCTCTAAATTTATAAATGTTTTAAGTATCTTAGAATTTTGGAAGATCATATCTACTTTATAGTTTGTGTAATGGTATTGCTGATGTAACTATCTAGAGTTTCAGTAAGCAAATGAACTTGTGTTTATTTTGCTAATATAACTTAATAATGAATATCTTCAAGTGTTAATAGCATGATTTGGCTGACCAATATTATCTTAAACTTTTCTTCTAATCTTTATTTTTTAGTATCCCATCAAGCAGGTTTGTTCCTCCCTGACAGCCAAAGCTGATCTCTTCACATATCTTGTTTACTTCAGTATTAGTTATTGTCATCTTTTTTTAAAATCCATATACATAATCTTATTTTAATGATAAATGTTATTTGTCTTTTATGTAAATAAACTGTTATCTAAATATCTGTGTCTCACTGCTGAGTTGTTTTTTTTTTCTTATTTACTGTATAAGTTCATATGCCTGATGATAAATTAATAAAAAATAATGATTGTATTAATTTTCTATGGTTAAAAGGCTATTATAGCACTTAGCTAAACACACTAAAAATTACAATAAAGGATTGGAATTTCAAAAATTACAGCATGCAGAAATTTTGTGCCTGCACTTATTTTTTTGTCTACTGATGTTATCCCCTAAGAAAAATAAAGGCTGTGCATCCATGGCCTAATGGGTGCTCATCAAGCAGGTTGTCCACCACTTGCTTTTGATCATTTCCTGATAGTAAGTGCTTTGCTTTCTCTCACCTGTCTACCCTGTTGTTCCCCCAGTGCAGCATATGATTCATCTTGCTATTTTAACATTTGAATCTGCATCTATTATTAGCCATTTTGTTTGCCCAAAGCTACATTCTGTAGCATACTAGTGGACATGGCCACCTACTCCCATATGAATATCAGATATATCCAACTGCTCTCTACCCATTGATAGGGTTAGTTCTCTTTAAGCTCAGGTTGATTTTCAAGATTATGCTATGATTTATCTTTCACTTAATTTTACAAGAACAAAGGTGTTGAATGGAAGCCAATATATTATGTAAACAAAAAATTAAAAAGATAATTTATAGTAACCTTGGTTAATCTTTCTAGTATATTAAGTTTTTTTAATCTTGTGATTATTATAGATCTCCAACTATTCACATGTAATAATAATAATAATGAAACTAATAAGACAACATTAGCAAACATATTCTAGTATAGTTTTAATGCTTGTTTGTTTCTACTGGATATGTTAATATTCTGTATATGATCAAATACTTTTAACAGTTTTTTTTTTTTTAAATTCTGCATTCTATGTTTTTTTAAAAAAAATATTAAATGCTAAAGGAAAAAAGGAGGGAAAGAATTACACTTTAGTAGTAGTATTTTTGTTTTGCATTAGCCATAATGAACTTTATGAGAAAAGAGAACTAGACAAAGATCTGAGTCAAAAATAAGCAGACACTTGTGGTATGGACACGCCTGCTATATCCTGATATTATTTACTATGGTATACTTGAGTGGGCAGTTTCACATCACCTGATACTCAAATCAAATTTAAAAAATAAAAAGTCCAACTACAAAAAAGGCTCATTTAAAGCATGCGATTATTATTATTATTTTTTTTTTACGTATTCAAATTGAAAGAAAAACAACAAAAATTGCCACTTGGTCATGCACTAGATGCAATTTGTTTTGTGGGTGTGTTCAGAAATAAACAGACATTTCAGTAAAGAACCAACCCACTGACCTTAACAAAAGTATCAAGCAAATAACAGATGTAGCTACTCAGACTAACTTTAGCTAAACTTTTTATTTTAAAAGAATTCCTTATTTTAAATATCTGTTGCTAACAATAAGCCAACTACTTTTGTGATTTGATAATAGTCTTCCTTTTTTTGTCCACAATCAATCTCCCCGCTACCCTCAGTTTTAATTCTGTTTGGTGGGAATGCCACTGTTTTGGGAGTCTACTCTCTCAAGCTCCAATAATGATTAACTAAATAGTATAATATTATAATCCCTCTATACCTCAAAACTCCTAAAACAAAATCTCTCTCTCCCCTTCCTCTAACTGTTGCTCAGTCAGGTTTGAATTCCTAGTAATCACAGGTCATAGAGTTATTTTCCTTTCTACTTTTGCACATCATTCTAAAAGGTAACCTATAAATCTTTATCTGACTACCTATTTTCAAGTTTCAAGGATGGTTTGTACACTGTCAACAAAACACTTGTAAATCTTTAGAAAAAAAATTTTAAATAACAGTTATCAATGAATGAAATGAGATTGGAAACTGCAATAGTGAAATCAGTTAAAAATTGTTCTGATAAATTTCTCATCCAAAGTCTTGCAACCTGACACCTACTAACTAATAAACTTAATTAATTTTAAATGGTAATTTTACTATTCTTCAGATTAAGAAAATTTGTTTATTAAAAAAAAGGACAAAAATGGATTCAAGTTTGTTTTTTTTCCTAATTTTTCTCCAACAAAATAGATATTTAAGACCTATTTCCACTCTTAAAAATAAACTAAATGGTATGATCTAAATGGTATCACCATTTTTCCAACTAGCAACCAAACCACACTTTAAAGCTTAAATTTAAACAAATCAAATAGTTAAGCTACACTCAACAATCATTCCTTTACTTAATTTCAAAATCAGGAATACAAATTTAATGCTCCAATCACTACCTGTAAATATTAATGGAAGACTTAACTGCTCAGATAAATTTCAGTGGAATTTTAAATATCACTGCTGATGTTTCCTCAACAAGTTAGTAAGTTTGTTTTTTGTATTTTATTTTTGAACACTCCCTACATCTTACCTTCCATTTCATCAACTTCTGATTTTGATTGTGAACAATCTCTTTAATGTCCCAAATGTTAACATTTGTCAGATGAGCCTCAGAGTCTTTTTGAAACTGATAGAAGAATACCACTAGCATTAACTGAGAGGCGAAACCACTCAATGTGTACTATCTGCCTACTTAGCTTAATGGTTTGGTCCTCAGCCAATAAACTTAAAATGGAAACAGCAGGATTTTATTTACTTCAATCTAAGATAGAGCAGATGTTGTGAAACCACTATAAAATTACTGTTAGAAATATTCTGAATACATGTAGCAATAAAAAACAAATTCACTAGTTTCTGGGGAGTGATATCTACACCCTTTCATCTGTATGTATTATACATTTTAGCTTAAATATGAGTTTAATGCATAATTTTGCATGCTGAATTTATAAAAACAAGTAAACAAAATGTAACTCCACCAGTTAATTGTCTTTTGTAATACCTGCATCATTTAAAAAATAAAATAATTTTGGACTATGTCACTTTATGTAGAACAAAATGGATGGGAAAGAAATGGGTGGCTTTAGCAAGGGTACTTGAAGCACCTGTTTTTCTAAGCTCTACATCAAAGCCTCTTTTTCCATGCATTTGTGATCTGGGAGAAAAAAACATGCTGCTTGAGCTTACCTGCTTCTGACAGAGCTCCTCACTAAGGCTATCATTTTCCCTGTTTTTATTGTCCACTTCCAATGACTTCTGGTCATAGTTCATAGCCAGTTCTTCCAGTGCCTGCAGCACTTCCTTCACCTCATCCTTGGCTGATTCATTGTCAGCCTGAATGCGAGCCATCTCCTGCTGCAAGTTCTCATAGTCGCGCCGTGACTGTGCTATCAAGTCCTCCTGCTCCATGAGCTGTTCCTTCAGCTTCTCAATCAGCTGAGACTGATTGTTGATTTCATCATCCTGTTAACACAAGGAAACCAATCATAATCCAACAACAGAAATCTACCACATGATCACCAATGTTGTCTTTGTGCATGCATGCATACATGCTATATTCCACTTTAAAGAATTACTAAGTTCCATCAAAATAAATTCTATATGTGCAGCACTGCTGGTGTTAAAAAACAAAAAATAAAAACAAGTCAAATCCATCTGTATAACATTGTCACACCACCAGCCATAACATGACATCTGTAAGTCTCTCTCTCTCTCTCTTTAAATACTCAGCCATGTTATCTATTTGAATTACAAAGATGATATACATTTAAAAGAAGAAAAAAATCAAATATTTTAAAGCAAAGAAAATAAATATTCATTTACTTTTTGTGCATTACAACTAGGACTACAATTTTGTTCAGTAATTTTTATTAAAATTCATAGCTGAAGTATGGAGAGAAAAAAGCAATTCTTGGAAAAGTGATCAATAATGTGGTTTTTGCTACAACAAAATAGATAAAAGGTTTCATGGAATGTTCAAACAGTACTCATTAAAAAAAATACCAGTTGTCAGCTTTTAGTTTTCATTTACCATAATGTGAGGTGGTGGTTTAAGGTTGTGTCCCAAGCTTTTTTTTTGTTTGAACATTTGTCACTTTTCTACAGTTATTAGTGAATTATCATCTTTGTGTATCTTTGGAAACCATGGTGAGGTGATTCATTATAGGAGTAATATAAGCATCTAGTTATTTCAGGTGTTACATCTTTGCATAGCTTATGCTAGTCATTAAAAACTCAGCAAAGATCCATCATCATCCACTGAAAGGAGACCAAATACACACTGTCCAACCTGAAGATATGCTAGTCAGCTTTTACAAATGTTCCAACTAATGAGGCATTAAAATTCTCTAACTTGAAGAATAGATATAGCCTAAGCATTGATAGTATCATGAAATTAACAATCTTCTGCAAAATGACATACTTTCCATTTCAGGATGGCTTCTGTGAATAAACTTAGAGAATGCTTGTGCACTCACCTATCTCCCCTGTCCTTAAAAATTTCACTACAGAAAATTGTAATGATCAGCAAAAAAATTTCCAGATATAAAAAAAAAAAATTTGCTAACTATGTCAACAGCACCTTCCTCATCAGGCTATATGATAGAAGAGATTTAGGACAGTTCTTAGAACATCTAAACATTTGCCATGGAAATGGAAAGTTATACCTACTGTTTTTCTGAAATGTTCTGGTTTTCAAGAGAAAGCGAGCAAACTGATCAACAGTGTATACAGAAAGACACTATCACTACAAGCACTCAGACTCCAACCACCACCAGGCAGTCAAGAACGAAATAGTCTAATGCCTTTCAACAAAACCAGAAAAAAAAGTGTCATGGTGCAGAACTAACATTATAAAAGCGACATGTGATATCCAACTTTGAGAAGAAAGATCATGCTGCACAATTTGTCAGAAAGATAGTCAAACAGATCAACAGCTACAACAAAGCAACTACAAACAATTGTGATTCCATACATTAAAGGCAATTCCAGATACTTGCACAAGACTACAAAGAATTCAACACCAAAGTCATTAACAAAAGTATTGTGACCTAAGAAATCAATCAACGCAACTCCATTGTCTATGGTAGGAAATATATTGGTAAAACAAAGAGGGCTGCCCACCTAAACTGGAGTAGAAAAGCTCAAAAAAATTAGCAAGGCTTGGTCAGTTAGAAAAGTTGGCAATAGCAGACCATGTCATATGGACAATTCAAGACCAGCCACTTGTGCTATTCAAAAAATAGTATGCAAAACAACTCAAATTATCATCAGTGTACACTAAATAAAAATCTTCCTCAGAACTACAACCTGAAGATGATGGTATCAGGGAAAATTTTCCAAACCAACCAACAACTACTTCCTATAAGTAACACATCACCAAGAATTTTCTGCTCTTGCCAACCATAGTAATTTGAACACCAATGATTTCACGTGTACAAAGTTTGCCAAGGTAGGTAAATTCATTCTTATTGAAAGTGATGATGCTAAAACATTTCCCTGTTTACAAAGCAATTGGATGATCAAAGCCAGACGAGCAGTACACTATACTGACACCAATATTTCTCTGTCCAATGGCGTTGTGCATTGGATGGTTGGTTTGTTTGTTTAAGGAAAAAAGTGTAACCATTCTACATCATCAAGGATGTCTTGTCACCATCACTGCACACAATGAATGGGGCCCTTTTTTGCCAAATTTACAGTGAGCATTAACAGTCCTTTTCATCTCCTGTGTAGCAGCAGCAACATTACTGGTGCAATAACTGCATCACAGGCATGCATATAATGAACAGATAGCTCAACAGAAGTCATTGATAACAGTTGTGAATAAAGGTTAATACCCTTGCCTGGTACATCATTCATATTGGCAAACACGAATTGGTGGACCCAGTGTATCTACAACCAACCATCTGGCAAAGCAGATTTATAGCAATGGTGTGGGCAGGTATTTGGTATGAAAGTAAAAACAGATCTTGCATTTACTGAAAGCTTTCTCAATATTAGCAGTTACATGTCCATCTTTTAGAATACCCTCCTGCCAAAAGTTGATCAAAGAATCCTTGACAATAATCACCATATCAAGCAGAAAGATGGGATATGCCATACAGCATGAAAGATGCTAAATGGACTGCACTTGCTTCCCAGGGCCCAATGAAGCTCTGACATGAACCCCATTGAGCACCTGTGGTAGCATCTGAAAAAAAAAAATCTCTTATCTGAATTTTCAAGTTTTTGGTCACTTGCAGTTGTTTTTTTTTGTTTGTTTTCTCGGGCTGATCTAAAACAATAAAGAAAGTTGCTGCAGTTTTATGCAGAATTTTGAATAAACCAAAAGTCACAATGACCACAAGTGTGAATGTTTCCTAATTAAGCAGCAATGACTGGGGAAAAAAAATCTTTCACTTTATTTTAAAAATGTCATATGTTATTGTTTCTTTTGTATTTTGTGGATTGGAGACAAAAGAGTAAGAAAGAAAGTTACCTTGTCATCAAGCTGCTGGTAAAGTTTTAGCCGTTCCACCTCCCACTGAGCCTTGTCCACCTCACTGATAGACACACTGAGGGAGCTTGAAGTCATCTGGTTGGTAACAGTTTCAACAGCAATATCTTTGTCCTTCAAGTCCACTTGCTCATCCTGAGGAACAGGCTGGCCTGGTAAAGAAAAAAAGAAAAACAATAAATATTAAACCATCACCAGTACAAACAATAGTTCAGCTAAAAATGTGACAAAAACATACCAGTCCACATTGCCAAGCATGAAGGATACCCACCTTCAAGCAAATAGTAGTTTTACTTTTACTCAACCCCCCCCCTTCACACACACACACAAAATAACTGATACTCTGCAAACAGGCTGAAGTGATATCTCAGACCTGTAGATGCAGTCACAAAATGCTTAGAATGCTGGAATATGGCCATAACTTTTACTCTGAATGATTTTCATTTTTAACTACCTGCAAACAATTCCATTTTTTATCATACAAAAGCACAATTAAACAGGTGTAATATATAGAGCTAAGGAAAGAGAAAGATACAAGTCATCTAAGCAGGAAAATGATACTACAAACATCTATTTACACCAAGATATAGGTACTTGAACAATTTATAGGCACTTGATGTAGATATATCAAACTTTTTTATGTTCAGTTTAGTTACAAGTCAGGTGGCCATCATAGCTTATGAAAGAAAGAAAAATAAGAAAAAGTTGGGTGGATAATGATGATATTTAACATATTCACACAATTATTTAACAAATGGATTTCATGCCGGCACTTGAAACAATTTAATATTTTACTCCACTACAGAGCATCAATCTTTGTAATTACTAGATTTTAAAGACTTTCTTTTCCCTCTTTTTCTTTATAAACTGCAAATGGAAAGCTCACCAGTTCTCCATTTATTCAATTCAGCTTCTAGTTTGGCCAGGATAATTTTCATTTTAGCATTCCTGTCTTTCTCTCGTTCATAGCGTCTCTTCCACTCATCGGCAGTGAGTTCCTCATTCACAGTTACAACATTCTTGATGGTCTTGGCTCTGAAATGACAAGCAAAGTTCTCTGATGCTGTGAAAAGATACTAAACCAACAGAAACTGATTAAGAGGTGCTACCAGAGAAATAACAAAGATTTCAGCAATCAGCCTCTGTGAAAGTATTGCTGACCTTTTAATAAATGTTTGGAAAACTTTAAAGTAATCCATCATCAATATTAAGACATTTAATAAATAATAAAAATATTTAAAATATAGTATTTATTAATTCTTATATTTTCTGTTTTGCACATCAAAATACAATATCCATCCTGGTTGTTATTTTCAGTCTTGATTGAATAATATGTTGTAAATCATCTTCTCCATACCCAAGATACAAATTAGTCCATATTGTACTGACTGCAGAACCAAGATCATTTAAATTAATTTTGTAATTAAATTAAAGTATACAATCAGTTATTTGGTTAAATTTCAAGAAAACAAGAAATTCTGATTGGTTATAGAAAATTATTCCATACAAAACTGAAATCAAACTGCATGAAGTTGACTTAATATGGATGGTACATCTAAAAGATCTTGAGACAATAAAATTGCTATTTTTATGCAGAACATCTGGTAAGAGACAACACAACCCTCTCCCCTTCAACCCATAGTTGAGTCTCCAAAACCCACACAGCACTTGCTCAGACAAAGAAAGACCCTAACAAATTCATCATTTTCAGATGTGGAAGAGAACTGGAGAAAACCCACCTGACCAGCTAGTGAAGATGAAACCATGCATGACAAGGCAGGTACACCAAACTGAGTCAGTCCCTACCTGGATTTGAACCCAGGTCCTTTCTGCCTTGGCAATATAATAGTCTGAACAATATCCCCATTAATCTCAATCAACTTAAATTTTAAAAGAAACCAATTTCAAAAAATAAAGTTTTTTTTTTCTTTTTATGGGTGGGACAGATCAGACACTACTGAGTGTAAAATAAACTGTTCATGTCTTCTTATTTATTGTCACAATTAAAAACAGACATATGGACTTTTTTCTTAATGCAAAAACTGGAAACTAATTTTGTTTTCTTCCAGTTTCATTCACAACTCTAGAAACTATAGCTTAGCTCCAAAAAGACATCCAACTCTTCTCTGTTGACATACATAGCAACCTACCTATCACACAACTGTCATCATGAAAAACAGTTCCCCACCACTGTGTCAGTGACAAAAATCAATCAACTGTGACTACAGAGATCTTTCACTTTGACATAATAGAAAGCTGACATAAAAAAGTATGTGCGCTACCCAAGAACTTTAGAACAACTCTCATTGACTTGGAATATGGATGAGCACTTTTCTGTACTCAGATGACACCTACTCATAGATAATGGAGATTTTGCTAAAATTATGTGAAAAACTTGTACTTTATACAAAATAAAAATGCTGGACACCTCTGAAAATGGACAAAGATGAAAGTTCAATATTAACAATGGCTAACATAAGTAGTCAATAGATAATACAATTAAGTTAAAAATTTGCAAGTCAGCAAAACAAGACAAATCAAGTATTTGAAAGTAGCATCTAAATAAATAAATTTTAAAATGGCTTTAGTGCTAATAAAAACTTCTCTGTCAGCTCATTTAGGGTTGTTTAACTTTCGAATTGATAGAAATTTGATTTTATAAATCGATACAGATTAATGCAATGTATAGATGTGAATTGCTTATAGCAAAAGTCTAATTTTGAATTTTCATTATCAATAGTTTCAAGCTGATCCCTGAATAAGGCAAATATTCACGAGATTATGCTAAGGTTTCTGAGTGGCACACCATAAAAGCAGTACACAGATAAAAAAGAATCAGGGTTTTGTGGTTTTTTTTAAATAGTTTTATTTACCTTAATTCTCTATATAAGCTGCTAGTGTGTTTAACAGTTTTGAAAAACAAACTCAAAAACATTTTTCGAATTTTCTGTATTTAACTTTAATTTAATATTTAATTTAACTCAGTCTTTACAGTGAGGTTATTACATTACAAGTCAGCATACCTTAAACCAGCTTAAAGTGGTGAGAGCAGTATCACCAAGCTGCTGCAGACAGTAAATCAGGTTGTTCAAATACAGAACTCTCAAATTCTTCTTTAGTGTTTGTTTCCACTGCCCCCTCTTTTCCCTATTTACCAAAAGCACAGCAATGTAGATATATTTTAAAAGATGGAAATTCTGTCATTTAGAAATTGGAGATTTGAAGTTCAGAAAAATTAACAGCAAATAAACTAAAAACCTCCTCTCTCTCTCTCTCATTTATTTTTTTTTTTGTAAAACAAGGCAGCCAGCTGGAAAGTATACATGATAAATACATATCCAAAGTTTCCACTAACTTGCTCAACCAAGAAATGAGCTTCATGGTCTGCATCAAAAACTTCAGAATGAGGAGACTGGCTCAAAGAAAAAATATTATTTCACATACTAAACACTTTAATAAGTGTGATGTTTAATTCTCTTTTCTTGCCTGTAATAACTCAGATGACAACCAATAGCTAACCATGTTTGCAGAATTTCTTTTCCTCTTCGTCCAGTCTTTCAATTTTAGCACCTGAATATTGTTACTTATTTTTCAACACCAGAAAGAGGCCTCAACTGTTGTTCTTTTTAAAAACTGATACCTTTCTACGTTTTCAAAGGTAACAAAAAAAGCTAACTTTAGATATGAACAATTCATGTTAATTTCATTCAGATAAAAAAATACTTTAACAAAACTTTTAAAATTTGAAATACTTTTGAAATTTTTTTAATAGCCCAATTACACCATCACTGCTTGCAATATGTTGTTGTCACAGATTTGACAGACTTGAGTAATCTATGAATACTTCAGTTTTAATTACTAAGGCATCTGCTTCAAACCACAGAATTTATGTACTCCATCATAAATAATTAAATGCAATCTATTTGTTTGTGCTAATAAATTTATTCTTTACAAACACAAAGAGGTCAAAATTACATTCTTCCATCAGATTCTGTTGGCTCACTGGCTGAGTTAGTTCAAGTTGATAGACTTACCTCTGTCCAAAAAGGAGAGTGGACTTGGTTTCTGATTCATTGTAAGAAGCGGGGGAACAGCAGATCACCATTGTGGTCCTGGCATTACCCCCCAAACTTTCCTGTAGAATTCTCGTCAGTTTACTGTCTCTGTAAGGGACGTGTGATTTCTGGTAGAGAAAGAGAGAGGGATCAATAAACTACTGTGCTCACCATGTCAAAATAAAGTAAGTTCTGTTTCCTGGTCTTAAAATCCTAATCCAAAGCCCTGCAGAGACAGCTTCAGTGCTTAATATTATGTAGGGGTAAAATGGGAATGATCTTGATTATTAAAATGTAATTTATTCCAGACTTAGCATCAGAAATAAGAAAGCCAACAAGGTTAATAGACCTATCAGACAAGCAAATGAGACAATTAAAATGTTGGTGTGTTACAAAATGTAAAATTCAACGAGATAATAATAATAATGCATTTACAATTACAGTAATACAAAATGTATTTATAAAATAAATTATTAGAGAACAAAACAGGTGGGGAAGGCCAAAAATAAAATATCATTTTCTTAAAGTAATACTGTTATAGAAGTACCAATAATAGATTATAATATTGTCTAATTAATGAGAAATCAGTATCCACATTAAAAAGCATTGTATGCATGTGCTAGCAACTCTACAAACTCAAAAAACCAAAAAAAGCTCATGCCACTGAGTCAGCCTATAGAAAAACAAAAGCTACCCTGTGTAGCTCTTACTCTCAACATTTACACATCATGAACAAAACAAATATCAGAGAAAGAAGAGAAGAGTCTTTGTGGTTATTTAGATAATCTGAACAATAACACAAGAACATTACTGATTTAAAATGAGTACATAACAGGGTTGCACTTACATTGCCATCAGCAAGAGCAGATATAACATTGCCAAGAGCTGAAAGTGATTTGTTGATGTTCTTTGCCTCATCCAGCACAGCACCTTCAGCACCAGTTTTGCTCACCTGTAAACAAGTTTATCTGATGTTACACAACTAAAAATTACAAATTCATTATGTAATTAAATCAGATAGTGTGATGTGTAGTTGATTCCTATGCAGTTCAATTACCAGCCACCAGAAAATTTTGAACTTTTTAAAAGGCTCAAAATGAGTCACTTGAACACACAATTGAGTGGTAGTTTGTATACTAATTTTAAAAGCTTTTTATATTAAAAAATTATCATAAACTTGTCTGTACCTATAACAAGTTTGTATTTTTATGCTAACAGGAATACATACACAAGTTTTTGTGTATAAAACTTGGCATATCAACTTCACAGACCACTCTTGTTGCAAGCAGAAACATATAGCTGGAATGAAATGCTGCACATCCAAAGGAAAATTTGAAACTCACATTTAAACTAACCACATGCAAAGTAAATTAAAAAAATATTATAATACAAAAACAAAGAGAAACTATTATATCTGACCACACTAGTAAACATAGAACGAATTTTCTAATATAGAATCCATACAATCACATTTTCTTCTTCATCTGAACTCATAACTATGGCCCTGCCAGCTAGCAATTGAAGAAACAGCATCAATATTCTCTCAGCCAATGCTGAAACATCTGAAACTTTGATTCAAAGCTATTAGTTATAGAAACTTTTCAGATACATATTGGTTTCTATTTTGAGCTTGCTCATTCACAGAGGCCTCAACTAGAATGTAAATACACCATAATACTAAAGATTATTTATTTTTAATAAAAATTAACTCTTGCAGAGTGCCACTGTTTTCCACATCACTAGCCAATGCATGTTCAAAATACACAGAATGGGCTAAAAAATTATTGGAACAGACTAAATTTTTCATATTTTGAAAATTTACTGAATTCACAAAAAGAAAAGCTGTGGAATTATCTTATTTACATCAAACAATATCCTAAAAAAATCATAAACAGAAATGTTTCAACATACAATGTAGTAACATTCTGGAGATTAATGGTCAAAGCACACTTTCATTAAAATATCCCCTCCCAACCCTTAATACAATGTACTCCACTTAAGACAAAAATGGCTAAAATAAAATCATAAGTATTACAAAAGAATTATGAAGTCCCATTTTTGTCTCTCGTTTCTCATTATAAATAGTGTGTTAAAATGAAAAAAACATTCATCACAAAATGTTTTTGAAAACCTTACTACTGCTGTGTTTATAACTTTAATACCAAACAATCGACCTCAAAAGCCATCCAGCACCAGTGTGGAAAAAATTTTTTTGTTTCAGTTGTATCAATTGGTTGCCCTTGTGTGTGTCTCATGATTATTTGTAATAGATCTATTCAGCCAATGTCAACACTATTGTAGCACAGGGAATACTTAAAATTAGTTTGCTGTGGAATTCACTCAATGTGTAATATATGTGCCATCATATCAAAATGCAAACAAATAATTTCTCCTGAATCCAAAATGAAAATATTAGAAATAGATGAAATGAAAATAAAAAAAACCCTGAAAACTGCTAGACACATGGCATTGTAAATTGTGCAAAATCAACAATTATTAAAAACAGATAGTCAAAGCCTATAAAACTACATTCTAGCCCCTTCAGAAACAAATGAGAAAAAACCAGGAGAAACTACTTGATGATGCTCTGTTTGTTTGGTTTAAGCAAGCTAGAGCTATGAATACCTCCAAATCAGGATAAATCTTGATGAAAAAAGCTTGCAGATGTGACTGGGCTGTTCTAGTTAGTACTGGTAATCAACCCCCCCCCCCTTATTTCATATAACTCGGAAAATAGTTAAGATGAAAAAAATACAAAAAAGATGAAAAAAATGTGTGTGGTCCCAAGCATTTAGTCTTCCTATCACTAGTGCCCTAGCCAGGCAATGTGGCTCAGTGGTGCGTGTTGGCTTCAGGACCTAAGGATCCTGGGTTCAATTCCCACTGCTGGCACATTATTGTGATCCTTGAGCAAGGTACTTTACTGGCATTGCTCCAGTTGCTGCTGGGGAGTGGCCTCTGTAGGTACTCAGACAGAGGAACCAAGGCAGGGGACGCTCTATAGCCATGACAGAGGCAAGTCTCCTATCACAAGGAAACGTCAGAAGAATAAACCACTGCTAAAGACGGATGCACCAGGCCAGAGTGCACATAATGACGGTGCAATGCATCCCACTCTTATGAGATGAGTGATTGAAGGAAAAAAAAATAGTAGTGCCCTAAACTCCTTTTGCATACTCTGGGCATACAAGTCAACAGTTTTTGTAAATGATCATCAACCACAGCAAAGATAACTGAATATTCTAACTATACTTCACAAAATATGAAACTGCCAATATTTAATGAAATTTTAACATCATTTTCTCCAAATTTTGAATTGTATAAATTATAACATAGTATTTTACATTTTCGCACCATAATTTTCCCTCAGAGAGATTTTGAGGACATGCTACAAAAATTCTCCAGCCTCTAATAATCTTGGAGCCTACCATAGTTAGTTTACGCAACAAAGTACAATATGCATAGTGCTGGTAGAGAGACTGGCTATCCTACCACCATTTTTTTTTCACAATGAAAATGGAATTTTCTGCAATGGTGCCCCATACAAACTTCCACCTCCCTTAAGATTTCTGATGGCCAAGTAATTCTCCTATATTAATTTACTAACAATATATGGGACTTGAAACACCTTAAACTTACCAAGCAAAAAGGCAGAAAGGACATATGTTAATAGTTTTAAGAATCTAGTAAATGCCCATTCTGAGGCAAGGTTTTTAAAATTACAGGACCCTTCTTCAAAGTCACTTACCTTCTCACTGCCAGCCAAGTCAACTAAGTAAAGTTTCCCACTCAGCTTTTTTTGTGTTTCCACATTCTCTTGTTTCACATTGATTAGAAAAACACTGTGACTTCGAGAACTGTGTTCATTCATATCTAGACAAGAGATATTATTTTTTATTGCTTAGTATAAATTTCAGCCAGCAATCATTTCTACCTAATTCTAAATAAGCATGCATCATTATAACCTGTAGCTTTTAAAATAACACATACTTAATTCCTGCAGTCCTGCTCTTCATCATATAATAGAGAGAAAGCCAACTTCTTATTTTCTAAACTGCAGACATGAGATGTTCATATAAATAAATCTAAATTAAAATTAAAAATGAATTTATCAAATTATTTGAAAAATTAAAGGAGCAATTAAGTCCTCACAGTTTTAATACATGGTACTATTATTTATGATTTGGTTTCAACATCAAAATTACCAATTACAAATTATCAGATGCCTATAAAAATTAATTAAATATTTTCATAATGATACATTAGAAAGTGCCCTTTTTTAAAAAATGAAAGTAGAAATAGCAATCACATTAGAACACCATCTGGTACAACTATAGCACATCTAAGCAACAGCATTATGCACAACTATAGCACATGCAGAGTTGTTTGCGAGATCATCCTGAAAGAAGAGCAATAGCATTGCCCATACTTGTTTGAAAAGAATAAATTTAATGAATATTCCTTTGAAATTAATCCTATATGCAAATTATCCAAAAATTTGGGGGGGGAATCATGGAGTAAGGTCTGGTGTTTATAAGAAGAATGCAGGTAAAGGGTGTGCAGAAGTTGAAATGGTTTGAAATGAAAGCTCTATTAATGAACTTACTTGTGACAGCAACATGCCTGTTGGCCTTCCCTTCATCAATAACTTCCATCACCTCCTCAGGACTAGAAACAAACCTTTCAGTTGCTCCCTGTGAAAATAACAAATTTAAACCATTCAAATTTTTATTGTTTAAAAAGAAAAGGCATTTTCACTCATTTTTGTATAAGAAAATAAAAACAAATTGAAGTTGGTTTTTTTAGTCAGAGATAACTATTTTAATACCATGTTACTAATGCCTAAAAATGTCTTTATTTTTTTCTTCCCCAAATCTGCAGAAATTGTACATGCCAACATAAAAATAATAATAATAATAATTTTAGATAGTATTTTTAGGGTCAAGTGAGAGTATCAATGCTACCAATTTTACATTCTAGGCTCTACTTGAAACATATTTGTTGATAATGTAATAAATTTTGAAGAAATGGATTTTGTTTATCTTTGGGGAAGAGGATAGTTTACATCAAAAAACAATGAAGCAAATTTCACTTTATTTACTAGATTTTTTTTATTTTATTTATTTTGCTAAAGTTAGTCTTTAAAAAAGATGCAGACTTATTTTCTGTCACAGTGTTGTTCTATTAAAATAAATTATCACAACACAAAGATGTGCAATAGTATAAACAATATATTTTTTAAATTCATACACTCTTTTCTGCTTTTGTCGTTATTTTAAACAAAGTCATGCAAGATATGCAGTAAGATACACTAATTTTAAAGATTTCATTTTTTAAAATTAATGCTAGGAGTCCAGCATATTCTTTCAGCATATAACTCGTGGGGAACATAAACTATGATATCCAATAAGGAAATTTTGTTTTGCTTTTCTTTGGATGAAAGCTAAGTGGTTACATATCCTGAAGGCTAGATATTTTAAAGAGAATATTCAGGCATGCATAAAAGATATGAGATGCATGAGTATCAAAAATTAAAAGTCTAGAAAGTCTAGATGCAGCATCTGAAGTAAAGATTAAAAACAATATTACTCTGCACAAGCTTACCTTGACAAACGGAACTCTGTTTTTATCTTCGTGCACAGCCAAATTAGTTTTGGAAACTGAAATAACAAAACAAAACCAATAAAGAACCTTTTATAGCTAGGCTGCAAAAAACCCCATTTCTCCTCCAGCCAATTTTGCTAAATAGTTTTTTTTTTAAATTAAATTAAATTTAAAATATATAAAATGATGAAAAAATAAATACACAGCTAAAACATGTATTAAACCATTTCATCCCACTTGGCAAGGTTGTGAAGTCCACAAACATCGTAATTAACTGATATTTTTGTCACTTTAAATGTTTTACATATATTTGTAATAACCAAATTTACCCACTGATCTGGCAGTCTACTTCAGACATCATAAAAGAAAGCAGTAATGGTAAAATAAAACATAACTATCAGCAAGTGAGAAAAAAAAATTATGATTTTGTTTTGTAAACCATATTAAGAAGTAATAGCATAATCAATTTTAACAAACTAACTAATAATACAAAACAGTATTAATTTGTTTTAAAGTTTTATTAAATTTGAAAAACAAAAAAACTGGTTATTTAATTTCTATTAGTAGTGTAAATAATATTATTGATAATATAAACATTCTAAAAGTGCTGAAATTTTAGACCTGCTATTACTTTTGTAAAAATCTTAGGTTCAGAATACTGATTTGGGTCCCTCCTTCCAACACACACATTATTCAGAAAGAATTCAAACATTTAGTGTTTGATAGAGAAGGAAAAAGTTTTACTGATAGCATGAAACAAGAATTTTTAAAATCTAAATCTCTTTTCTCTTACTTTGTGAGCAATAGGATCTTTAATTTTATGTTTATAAAGCTGGTGATTAAGACTATAGTTGGTTTCTGTGTTTTTTTAATGGTTGAATGATGCATATTTAAAAAAAATAGTAAATAAATAAATCAATCTCAAATTCTATCCTTGACCATTTAACTGGATACTTACTGTCCAACAAGTCCCTGATTTTGTCCATATATATTTCATAATAGGAAACCTGTTAACAGAAAGAAAATTTTTTAAAAATAAATAACTGCTGTATACAGGGGTCAGAATAATTATTCAATTTTGCAAACAAAATGTAACTAATATAAACACAAATCTGACCTTTAAAATTTGATAATTTAGTGACTATCACCCACCTTAATGTGAAACTCCAGGTTTTCATCCATACCATAAATATAGTTGAAAATATCTTGTACAATGCGTGGAATAATACCTTGCATGTTAGAGTTTCCCAATATACCCTGGAAAAGAAATAAAATTGAAACTATTATTAAGAATAAAATAAGACATTAGCCAAATAATAGGATGAGTAATCATAGTTTAAAAAGGTCAGATGATTTTAATTTTTTTAAAACTTTTTTATTTTTATTTAAAATTTAAAATCTTAAGTACTTCACTTTAAAAACAGAACTGAAAATAAAATAAATTACAAACCTTGATCTCACTTAATGTAATAATTTATTTAAAAAAACCTGATCATAGTTGACTTCACAAGAAATACAAAAAAGTCTTCATTCTTATGTATGTTTGTCAGGTGTTCTAAACATAAGTAAACTCTCATCATCACCACCTGCACATGCACTAAGCAGTTGTTGCATTTTCATACCTCCATGGTGTGAGTCTTTCCACTGGATGTCTGGCCATAAGCAAATATTGTTCCATTGTATCCACTTAACACATCTGAAATGACCACATTGACAACAGTATCAGTAATCCTAGTACTATTAATAGTGAAAATAAAAATAATAGTCAAACAAACATTGATATTGTGATGTAAATTATATAAATTTACTGAGGATAAAGCATCTGCCTGCAATTAAAAAACAACCATTAAGTTAGATACATATTTTATTTTGTTCAAAATCTGAACATTGTTCAATGCATTTAGTGATGTCATAATGACAATGAATATTCACTACTACACACACTAAATTCACATGACCTTTAATGTACATGGCTGGCTCTAACTTGCATCTGCATCTAATATTGTTCACTAGACATGAACAATCTTGTGGAAGTGTGTTCCACTCTTCTGTCAAGGCTTGATGTGATTCTGAAATGGTCCCAGGAACATGTGGTTGCTGTCCAATGAGCCTAGAGCTCATCCCAGACATGTTCTATGCAGTTTAGGTTAGGGAAGCAAGTAGACTGTGGCAGATTGGATATTCTCCTCTCGAAGGTGATTTATGACTATTCTTGCTTGACAGGCCTTTGTATTATAATCTGTGAAGTTAAATTGATTACTATGGCCTGATTCAGATAGCACTAGTTACAGTAAACATTAAGTTAGTTTTGGTTTACACCAAACACATAAATGAGCATCAGCAAAATAAAGAATGAATTTATCCTCATCACAGAGAAGAACCAGTCTGCAAAAGACCAGCATGAGTTCTAGCCCACTAAAGTTATGCCCTACAGTGTGATGATATTAGTAGGGAAAGGAATACTGGAATCTAGTATGTAGATTAGCAAAGGGTAGCTAATTTCTTAGTCTGTTTTGAGATATAGGTTCTACAAATCTACTGCAATTTGTTCAAGACAGGACATACTTCATACCAGATAGGTAATAGAATATTTATCATGGCAGCCATTACTGCTGTGATGCCCCTGCCAAATCTTTGGTGAACTAAACCAGTCCATTTGCACCTCTGCCAAAGTCAGCTAATAACACTGTTACACCAAGTTTAGCAGCTGCATCTGTCTGTCTAATTCTAGTCTACAGATTACTCATGGTTAGGCACTGCCATTCATTAATAAATCATTGTCAAAGTATCACAGTTTCAATACTTAGTAACTTCAATATGCAAACATACTTGACAGATTTTAAATCCAATTTGATCATTGTTATACAAAATTTGAAACCACCTGACACTGGTATGACTTTTAAGTACAACCCAACCAAACAAAGAGTCACTTGAAGCAATAGAATTGTCAGATGTCTTAAGTCTTAGATTGACAAAGTTGAAGAAACATAAGACACCTTCTACAATGGCCAAGGCAACTGTAAATGAGAATATAATAATCCACTTTAAACTTAATATGTAATGTAAGAAAGCAACTGACTTAATTAAGAAAAGCACCAAAATATTCACAGAGTAATTTTTTAATTTCATGAACTGATTTTACCATTATTTCCCTTTTCACACTTCCAAATCCTACAGCACAATATAATGGAGATAACAGAAAATTATGTATGATAAATGCTATGCTAAAAAAAGAAAAATTAATTGAACTTTAGAAAAAACAACAAAATACCAATTTCTGGCCAACACTTCATCAACAATCTAGCATTAATAACCAAAACTCGTATACAAGCAGAGAGACAAAAGGAAAATAAACATACGAATAAAAATTGTCAGAATACTAGATAAAAATAATAACCACCACAAGAATAAATTAATGTTATCATTGTACTTAAGTTTTATTTTAAAGTAAAAAGATGTTCCTAATAAGATTGAGGATTTAATTATAATGCTTGTTAAAATTAGTATAATTATCTAAAAGATTAAATTAAAACTGCTAATAAAAACACTTAAATGGATTTGATGAAAAACCCCATTGCTATTAAAAACTGCATGTATATGTAAGTTTTGTGGCTGGGGTGTTCTGTGCATGCCAGAAGTGCTACAGACTTCAGTGATGGAAAAACATGTTAGAAATCTTCTAATTAGTATTAACCCTGAAACACTGAAACAGGCCACAGAGAACAGGGACCAGTACAGAAGATGTGAGAAACCATGCAATGGCTATGGATCAAAATGGGCCCCAATCTAACCAGAACCAAATCTGAATTTGCCCACATGTCTAAGAGCATTCTGCACTATGTTCCCCATCAACCTCCAAACGCTCTAGGTATTTAGTTCATTTCATGTTTTATCTCAAATTTTAAAAAAGTAAATGTTAAATTCTAAGACCAAAGTCCTGAACATCATAAAAATTGTAAATAATATTAGTTTCTTCTCGCTGAAGTACTCAAATTGTTACTGCATGTTAATTTTCTAATTTAACCCTTTTTGCTTTTGGCCATAAAAATTTGACTAATATTTTTTAACAGCAGACATTTCCTTAACAAAACTTTAACCATAGATGTCAATCTAATTGATTTCTGTTTTGCACCTAACCATACATAAAATATAAAATTTTACATGAAACAAGCAACTTGACTCAAAAACTCTCAATAGCCCCATACACAATTGAGTGCTTCAACAGTTATGATCCTTTGAAAGTATTTTCTAAACTTCCTCAATACAAAAAAGTTATGCAAAATATAGCTGCTTAAAGTAAAACATTCAAAGAAAATACTGAAAACTATCCATTATATAAAAACTGGAATCTAATTACTATACCCTGAATGAGGTCATTATCAAACAAGTGTTATTTGTTTTTAGTCTCCAAATTATATAAAATTTGATACATTAAACTGATCTCCCTTTTTTAATTCTATATTTTTTGGTAAGTTATAAAGGTCATTTTCCAGAAGCTACAGAAATAGCAATTAATGGAAAACTTGTGTAAATATAGCACACTGAATTGGTAACACACAGACTCACCCATAAATTTCAAAGGTATACAAATGTTGGTTCCATAGCAACAAACAAATTTTGCATGTTGGTGCTGCATGTAGCTGTCATGTATCAAACCATTATGAAAAAATAATGCTGTTTTCATTTGTCATCCTGCGAAATTGTTATCAAACAAGATTTACTTCCACATTCAGTTATTAAATGTCAATCATCAAAAGAATGAGAAAAAAGGTGAAATGCAATTTACTACTAGTGAACGCAGATGCACTTTGGTAGTCCACTCTTATAATATTTATAACTAAGCTACCCTGCCACAGTTGGTTATCTGAAATTAACATTAGTGATTTTACTCCCAACATTTAATTACCTGAGTTACTGCAAGAAAATTCTAAGTGAGACCATTCTGAAGAAGAGTCAAAAAGTAGAATTTGCTTTACTACTTGTAGGATTAGCAGTTTGCAAGTGTTTCAGCTCAAAATGACAAATTTTAAAAATAGAATATTGATTATGAAAAAGAGATTATAGTAGTAAGGTAAGCTTTTCTAGACTGAAATTAATTTCCCCCACTGTTACCCTTATTGTAATGATTTTGCTTTGTAAAGAACTGCCATAAGGATTAGGCCACATGCTTCCATTTCACATTAATCAGCTACTGGTTTAACTTGTTTACAAACTGGTTTTGGACCATACCACTTTTAAGACTAGAAGCTAAAATACAATCATAAGTACCTCCAGGACATATGCTGTAAATTTTACTAAATCGATTTAGTAGTTGGGTTAAACATCACTGTCCGTCTATACAACCAATATAGATATAAATGAAAAGTTATTGGTGATGTGCTTTTAGAAAGTAGGGTCAGTTCAAGCATTTCCCTTTCTTTTAATTGTAACAGAATTAATTAATTAACAAACTAACTTTGAATAAACTTTCCAATGTCTAACAGGGTTGTCTTGTTTTGGACTAAAATGCTAATTTGCAGCAATTTCTTTATGCACATGTTCAATATTTCTCCTGATTTGTCTTATCTGTCTAATTATCAATTTTTACATGTAAATCTCTCTTTACAAAATGACAAACGCACAACTGAATGCAAAATAGATGTAAAATCACATGAAATCTTCAGAATCCAACAAATGCATCTAGCAGTGATGTATGTATAGCAATCATGAACATATAGATAGAATATACAACAAGTAACCTGGATTTATTGGAATCACTTATGAGCACTGGAGAAGTGTGTGCTATAAGATTTTATAATCAATTTATTAAAGATCCTAGGGTTGTGACAAATCTAGTATTTATCTACAATATTAACAAAAAAATACTTATATTCCTGCACTAGTTTATTGTACAAATAACAATAATACTATAAAATTTATTTTAGGGAAATAAGAATCATTGAAACAAAGCCAAAAAAAAAAATCAATCCATACCAACAATCAGCTTGTACCAGATCAACATTTTTTTCCTCTACCTCATCATTGAAAATGTTTTTTTTTAGTAAATACCTTATTTCTATTCAAAAAATTAAATAAAGAATTTTTAAAATATTTTCTTAAAATTTGTTTAATGTTATTAATAATTTTATTTGTATTAAAAAAGTATCATACAACACCAAAATGAGAAATTATCTCATGTATTTAGTCTGTATTTTTATCATTTTTATACCTGCACATATTCACTTTAAAGAAAAAGCAATACATTAATGACAAAATTTATTCAACAACACTATTTAAGAAAAAAAAAGTTCCGGTAAAATTCAACTGTCTCATTTAAAGTTTCTTGTGTATGCTAAATTATGCTGCTGTTTTGCAAAATAGAAAATAGTTTTAGTTTCTCTAACACAAATTACTAGGTATATCCAGTTTAGAAAATATTAGCATGTTCAATATTTTCAAATACCAAAATACCTACAAACAGATTCTGATATGAATTGCACAGCCTCTGCCATTTGTCATCATCAAAACAAAATAAACACAACAATGGACGGAATGTTAGGAAAGGTTTCCTCCTGTTTTTAAGTAGTGAGATCATGAGGAATTCCTTTCTCAACTGTTTAAAAGAAAGAAAGGAACCAAATAGTAGTTGATAAAAGGGCCTTATAATTTTCAAAAGTAACTTATTTTCAACCAAATTTGCCATGAGCATCTAAATCAGTCTTTAAATGGGAATGAACTCACTATTTCATGTTGATGTATATTGATACATAGATTTGTGGAAATAATTTTAAATTTTAGCTGTTTGTTTTTTTGTAATTTTTTTTTAAAATTTCAAACTTTTCCATCCCACATGGTAGTCAAATGCACTATATATCTGGAAACAATGTGAACATTTTATTAATCACTTTGTGTGTGTGTGTGTGTGTGTGTGTGTGTGTGTGTGTGTGTGTAAGTATTCACAAATGTAAAGGAAAAATAATTCAACAAGACTGAACTGCTCTTGTATTGTTGATCAAATAACATGCAGCAAGAGCAAATTTTACAGACTTAAAAAAAAAACAACAAAAAAGAAAATTCCTTTTGAAAAGAGAAAATCAAACCATTCCATTAATTTGTAAACATAGGCTTTCTGATTCATTCCTGCTGCAAGGCATATCTAGAAATTAGTTTTAATTTGTTTTTAGTTTAAAATAAACTGTATAATTCCATTTTTCTTTTTTGTTAACTGCGATTTGTTTTTTTTTTTGTTTTGTTATTATTCATTGCTTCATATTTAAAAATTTTGTTTATTTAAAAAAAGTAAAATAAAAAAATTATTCAATAGACACAGGATCATTTCCATTAGAAATTTTGTTAGCAAATTAGAACTGCAATACAGACAGCCAGCTTAAGAAATTAATCAACTTAGTTAATATAAAGCATGAATTAATCCTCCAGTTTCAAAATAAAAGCATATGTTCTTTGGTTTTTTTCTTAAAAATAAAAGTTTTACCAAAACTAAAATATGCCAAAAACAGCCTTTCATTGACTTAAAAAAAAAAAAAAAACGGATATCTTGACACACATGACTATGCTTGCATTGAAATAAAAAGCTTTTCTTCTACAAACTCTGTCCATTGATTACTTTTTTTTTATTTGATTAACCTAAATAAAAATGAATTTATTTTCTTTGAAATCAGGCTGATACTCTTGACAAATTACCTTGAAGAAAAGTTCAGCAACAAATGTATTCATGCCAATAACTATCAATCCACTCCACAGGAGAATATGAAACTCAACTGAATACACCACCATTCATACCATTGAGTGAGTCAGCAATGCTAATCAGAGCTGCCAGTCTATTGATCCAATTCCATCTGTGTGATGCTGCAATAACAGTAGTAGCTGGAGCAAACTAGCTAGCATCAGATATTTTAACCTATCACAGACAGATAGAGAGAGACCAACCTACAATTGATCAATAAAATGCCTTCATCTAGAAAGAGAAAAGCAACGTCCAAGCCATCTATTGAAACATTCATTAGAAGCATGGTACTGGGGAAAGATAATGAAGCTCAACATATCTACCCAACTAAGTGGTGTACTGCCAAAATCCCAGATTCAAAGCAAACTAAGACATTGTATAACTGATAAAAAATTTGCATCAGACAACCCAAAAAAAAATTATTTTTTTTTGTATTACTGTTGTTGCTTTGATCATGAGCCAGCAAGCATCAGTTCATAAAATTTTGACATGAAACAACATCTAGACAAGGAAATGCTGAGAACCAATAAATTCAAAAAAAATTTCTGCATAATCAACAGGTTTTTCCAGCCAAACTGAGCCAATTCACTTAAATCCACAGATCCACTGTCATTTGTTCTTTTATTATGATGGAAAATAAATCAAAGCAACATTCTAAATATGGCTCTGCTGAGTCTTTGCATAACAAATTAATTAAAAAGAAAACCTGTCAGTTTACAGCCTTGACACATTAAATTATAGTGAGAATTATAAGATGATGAAAATAAATTAGTCATAATAATAATGATGAATGCTTTAATTCCTGTTATTTTCTAAACTATAGCACATTAGATATATGGTTTTATTTACTTTCTGCCAAATTAATAAAAAAATTGAAGCCTATCAATGTTCTCCACCTCACTGACTGACAAAAATCCTAAATCCCTAGGCTCTGTATATATAATTTTTTTAATATATATATATATAAAATCTATGTTCCATTTTTCTTTGTTATCCAGGAAAAGTGTCAGCCAGCTGCATCATTAGTACTAAGAACAAATGCTGTCTAGAATCAGCTAATTTTTGCTCGGGTTTCAAGAAACATGGATTTGCATGAACACACTAAAAACAAAGAAAGAAACCGTAAAGGGTAGAACCCATAGGTATGCTAAATGGACATATTACCTTCTTTCACTCCCTAATAAGTGGTGAACATCACTATTTTTGTTGTTGTTTCTGATTATCATTTATATATATTTGTTATAATAATATTTAGTCAAAATGATGATGCAGTTTACCACTTACGTGCCTTATAGTTGCATTTCCACAAGAAGTGACTACAGAAGAGCTCTATAGATATTAAAACATCACTTAATTAGCCTTGAGCTGGAAATTCATTTTTGTATTGATGACACAAAATGAATATTTAGATTTGATTTAAAAACATAAGGCCATGCAATAATTTGGCCACAATTGTAATTTCTAACTTTTTTTTTTCTTCCTGTATGAAAGATACACTGGTCAGCCATTCAGTGAATAAAACGGTAGCCCAATGTAACAGTACAATCAATACAATCTAAAAAAATAAAATGAAATAATGTTTAACTAAATATATTAATGCCAACTTAAGACCATTAATAACAGTTATATCTGAAACAGTAAATTCACTATGGAGACAGTAATGAACTATCTATCACAAACTTTTGCACAAAACAACTCAATTTCAACCAAGGTGTTTAACAATATTTTTATATAAGCCTTACTGTTCCATGAACATTAAAGTACCTAATGTCCACTCATAAATGAATCCACAACATGAAAGGAGAGGTGTTTATTTAGATAACCATAAAATAAATATTTTGAAAAAAAAAAAAAAAATTAAAGAGCTGAAATATCCTGATGTTTTAAAATCAGAATTTGTCATAGTTGATTACATTATTATTTAATGAAAATGCTTCATTTTTACAAAAACAAAAATGTAGTAATCTATAAGCAATAAAGTTCTGCCATAAAGTGGTATTATGATATTACTAACTTTGAAAAAACAGACATGGCTGCTGCTAACCTTGACTGTGCAAGTATTGGTCTTCTGAAAATAATAAACTTGTTTACAGAAATACTAAATCTAAGCACTTATGTTTTTATTGACATGACCACTCAGGCATTGTAACTAACTTAATTACACATTTCTATTTTACTGGGAAACCTATATATATATATATATATATATAAATGATAAACAAGAAATCTTTTGAGATACTGAAGATAACATCCCTCCATGATCATATTATGCAGATATCCTCGACATACATTTGCATAGTAATCTTTCAAGAAAATGACCTAAACTCACAGGCAAAAGGTTTCAAACCCAACTTGCCATCTTGATGTTCATAATAAAAGCTCATAAAATACTCCATAGTTTTTTGTTTACATCCAATAAAGGTAAATGCAAGAGATTAACTGCTACAGTTATGGCTGTATAATAACTAGGCCAATCAAACCAGTTCTGATTTTTGTGACTGGTTTCTGTGAAGAATAGCTTTCTTCAAATAGTCTTGTCTAATTGCCCTTGTAATGTATTACAGCATTTACTATAAAAAAAAATCACACCAGAATGTTTAGTTAAAATCAAAATAAATGACTGCTAGTCTTTTGAATGGACAAAAGGTGTCTAGTACATTACATTCAATGTCTAGGTAATTGTGTTTCTCAAGATATCATAAAAAAAGGGTTAATCCAACAATGTCCATGACCACACATTCTCACACAAAATAATAATAGGAAACCTAATATTAGACACACTATTTTTTTTTGTTTTAAAGAAATGTTTTGAATGTTAATGTTGTGATTTTATTGCCACTTGAATGCATCCTGGCATCACTACCTTTTTTTATCCATTTCTTCAAAAGAACCTCAATATCAAAAAGCACAAAATCACAGTGATCTCTGAAATAAGAGATCTTATTTTTTTCTTTATATGCACTTGACAATTTATGTTTAGTAATTTTAGCATTAAGATCAAATCATAAATAAAAGCTAAATGTGTCAAAACTGAACTTCAGTGTTCATTTACATACATGACTTCTTTTCTTCTTCTGAATGTTTGTTACACTAAAATGGGATGTTCTTACAGATGACACAAAGAAAGAAAGCAGCAAAAAGTCAAAGTAGTGGCAAGGACTACTTAGTTTTTTCTGCTGTTCTGATGAAACTCCACATAATAAATAATTGTTTTTTTTATCTATTATCTCTTTCTCTCTTTCATTTGCTATGTTACTTGTTTTTGGTTAGTTTTTTTTTAGGGGAAGTTTATCTGCTTTTTAAATGATTTCTATAATTCTTTGTTTGCTGACCTTAGCAAACACCTCAAATGCTAGATTTGAGACTATTTTATTGAAAGGGTGATAAGTCAAGTTTAGCCTTTCTTTGGTAAATAAGCAGGTAAGATAAATTTCCTGGCTCTCTTAATTTTGTTTGTCTTTTTTTCTTGAAGATCTATGAAGCTTAAAAATTCTGATCAAGTCAGATGCAAAAACTCTCAATGCAATCACTATACAAGTGGAAACAATACACCTTACCTGAGACTATAGACTTCGCTCCTACATTATACACATACTCCTGGCTTACATTGGGCTTCAGAACTCGGTCAAACACAAACACCTTTCCCTGTAATATAAAAACAAATAATAAATTCACTGAAACAAAAGTGATTTAAAGATGTTAGCCTGCACACCTTATTAATAACAGGTTTTTCTTTTCCCCTGCTTCTCCACACTAGAAATGAACAGTAACAAATTACTTCATAATATCAAGAAAAAAAAAGATGATCAAATTTGGATGTTTGAAGTGAACTTATAACCAGAACTAAATGTATTTATACACATTTCCACACATGAGCAAGCAATGCATTGTAGTGTAAACTGCCAAAAGCAACATTAGCAGCCTTACAAATATTTTCTTCTTGTAATACTGCACTGCTTAGGAAATAAATATTCATGCAAAAATTTTGTTTCAACACTTAAATTAATCTTTGTAGCTCTGTGCTAAAGATTAAACTCATGAAAGATGGTAAAGCTTTCATCCTAACAAATATCAGAATTATGAAGCCTTTAACTTTAGTAAAATATAAAATTATGTAACTTTGCTCCTAACAAAGCAAACAGTAAGTTTTAAACCTAACAGAAAGCAAAAACATGAATCCTAACTAGGAAATGAGATTGTTTCATTTTGGCTAGACCACAAAGATTCAAAGGTTTGTCAAACATCAAGTCTGGCTGCAAGATACTAGGGAAATTTCAGATTGGTAAATTTCTACTGTGAATTTTGGGGAATTTTCAGAAACTTTGCAAAATTATGGAAAAATTGTTACTGACTATACATCTGTAGGTTGCATAAAATCATTTGAATTATTTTTAAAGAATACTTTGGTTCCAACTTCCAAACAATTTTCATTGTCTTATTGAAATCTTCCAAAGACTTTAACAAATCTTTTTCTTTAGGGTACATGAAACTGTAATTAGGTTTAAAGTGCATATATATATTTTTAATAACTAAAATAAATGTTTCTTATGGAGTTTTGTTGAAACAAAGTGATGTAATTATCTGTAGTCAAGAAAGAACACTAAAACTCTGGATGATGTTTCTAAGCTGCATCTAAATCCTCTGTTTAATGTAATAACACTGATAGTTAGTACTCCTACAGCAGAATATTTAGTCAAAATTTTTTGCAAATCCAAAAATTTCTGACAGAAAAAAATCAAAGCTTTAGAGATGAAAATGAACTCAGAGGAGACTTATGCCAGACTGTTATTTAACAAAATGATCTAGGGTCTGGGTTGAATTATTGACATTTTAAGTGCACTCCACCTGTTCTGCTTATATAGCAGTTACTTGATCACATATGTATATATCATATTACTCCATTTCCACAGAACCTCCCAGTTTCTGTTTCATCACCTTCTGTCTTAGATGAAGAGTCAACTGTTATTCCTTTGTCAGACTCAGGGTCCAGTGATGTTAAAGTGTCTACAATTCATTTAAAAAGCTGAAGATTGGTCCTGATTGCAATTAGTTTTTCCACTTTGTCATTTGTGAACCTATTGCACTATTTAGTACTGTGTTGCCGAATAGGGCCCAGCTTCACTCCAAAGTAGCTAATGTTGGTGGCATTTGAAGAATCAATATAGCAATGGACGACCCAGAGTCCATTTCACCAAGTAGCTGCTAAGACATGCTGGGCTGAAAACTGTAACCCTTCACCTTTCCACCAAACCATCATATGCTGGTAACTTGACCAAACTTGTCAAAACCTTCCATACCTCAAGGTTAAGGAAGTGTGCCATAGCCAATATGACAACATATATGCATTGTTAAATCAACTCTTCATTTCGGTTCTCTCTTAGAAAAATGCATGCAGACTATTTCTCTGATTTGAGGTGAGTCAGGCACAGCTATTACTTATATATATATATATATATATATAAATGTGAGCCTTAGTATCTAGATATTAGATAAAAAGAACATAAGTTTTATATTTTACTGATAACTGCCACCATTTTTTTTAAAAAAATCAATATGAAAAATTTCTGAATATTTCCATGGAAATTTTTAAAAATTTACTAAAAGGCTTCCATCCTCATGTAACCATAAACAAGTCAGAACCATAGCTATAAAAGAAGATTGCATAGCTTTAGCCCTAAAATGTTGTTAATAAATTTTAACTTCAGCAGAATACCAGATCTAGGGATACTGGAATTTGATATTTAATTCCACTTATAAAGAAATACAAAATAATCAAAAAATTGTAGAAAATATTATCTTCAGTCAAATTAGCCCATGGATTTAATTACATATTAATGAGGAAATTTCAGTTATATTGGCAGCCTAAAATGTAAACAAATCATGAAATGACTAGTGACTGTATAGAACTGGCACATCCTCTACACATACTTGAAATGAGATTCCTGATCATCCTATTAGATAATGATGCCATTCTTGAATTAATGCCATAGCTAATCCAGAATTGTAGGTTCTGTAGATAGAAATTCCTGAGCCTTACATAACTTGAAGAGATGATCAATGAGGAGTAATAGGTCTAAATATGGTTGGATTTGGATAGTCTATTGTGGTAGCAGTGACGCCCCTAAGATATGTAGTGAAGACGACCCTGACCTGTCTTCTGATAGTCATCTTGGAACACTGGCCTTGGTGACAGTTGTTGAACAGCCAAGAATGTCAATCTTACCACAAGATTACAATGTTGCCACCATAATGATTATACTCTGCAACATTAGCAGCAGTACAGTGATCTTCTCAACAGCACCATATACATAACCCACCATCAGCAAAATCCAAACTGAACAGACTTTCATCAGAAAATCTCACCTGCTGCCAACGTATCCTTGGCCATGCATGGTAAAGATGGAATCTGAAGATTTCGGTAGATACCAAAGTCTGTCTATCAGGCAATAAATGCTGTTGGATCTGCGTAACATTAGTCTACAGTGTTCTGCAGAGCCATTCCTTTGATCATCCATCTATTACACTGGTCAACACAATTTTTGCTGACTTATATCTGAGACTTGTTTCTGACTAATTTGGGGGCGCTGAACTCAAATATCACATTGGTTTTTTGCCTATCACATCAAGTTTTTGCTCTATAGCATACCCCCATTTTCGATCAATCACCATAAAAAAGTACCCGATTATTACAATGATTTCCATAATCACCTCAATACTATTCTTATAATTTTATTTAGAATACCATTCCAACCAAACAATACTATGAATCAATTTTGAGATTAACAAATATATTGGTTAACTATGACATATCAGGTCAAAATATTGAAATAGAAAAATATAAATCGATGCTAGAATCGAATGAATTTTAGTCAAAAATGGGCACAAACTAATCCAGAATATTCTTATTTCATTTAGAATACCGTACAAACAAAACAATGACATACATGGGTTTATTTACATTAATTGATATCAGTAAATGACACATTCTTCCTTCATGGATTAAATTTTCATTTGTAGGCTTTTCTGGAGTGCTTCATTTCCAGAGTCTCTTTTAATACTCCAACAGTAGTCGGCCATCATGTGAGTATCCCACCTTCCATGGTATCGCTCCTCCATAATTTGTATATCTTGATGGAGCCTATCACCTTGCTCGTCACTTACGTCACCCAGATTTTCAAGAAATTTATCAAGATGACTGTTGAGGAAATTAACCTCTATGCTTGTGTTGCAACCCAGATGATGAAAATTCTTAAGCAATGTTTGAATAAGATCTTTGTAATTTTCAGCTTTTTTGTTTCCAAGGGAATTTCTCACAATAGCCATGAAAGAATTCCATGCTCTTTTCTCCATATCATTCATGGAGCTTGTGAAATGTTGATCTCTCATCAGTTTTCTGATTTGTAGCTCATCAAGCACACCAGCTTTTACTTTTTTCATAACTGAGGCTAGGAAATGTGCATACAGACTTAAAACAGTCACCTTTTATGCTCAGAGGTCTAACATATTGCTTCATTAGACACAGTTTGATGTGGAGAGGAGGAAAGAGGATTTTTACCCGATCTACTAGTGGTTGGTTTTTGATATTTGGTTCTTCAATATTTAAGCATGTTCTCACCTGCTAGTTCTTCTGAGTCCAATGCTTGTCCTCAGCTCTACTATCCCACAAGCACAAGAAACATGGATATTTCGTGTATCCTCCTTGTTGACCAAGTAAAAAGTTAACCATTTTAAGATCCCATAGAACAAAAACTTGAACAAATGCAAAATGCTGTGTGGAACAAAAACTTTACGTGATAGGCAAAAAAACGATTTTATTTTTGAAATCAGTGTCCCAAAATTGGTTAAAAACAAGTGTCAGATCTTCATCAGAGAAAAAAGTGAAAAAATGTTGGCCAGTGTTATGCACATTTATGCAATGGGAACAACCTCTATCAGGCCTGTTATAGTTTTTGTAACTAACCTACTGCAAGAAATTTATAATCATTGGCATGTCTACAGACTACCAATGTAGATTTTACTACAAGATCAATGTCACCCACATCGTGGCACATACTTTTATGTCCATAAAATTTTAGATATACAAGTCAACAACCCCAACACCCGATTGTTATCTGCATTTTGGTGACATAATTTTGATAAAAAGTACCTTAAAATTAAATACTTCTAAATGCATTTAAGCCCAATATAAAATCAAAGCAAACTGAAATATTTAAATAAAGTTGCTTTATTTTGTTTTTTTAAGAGGATATTTATGTTGAATAGTGAGTTTTGTGCATGTAAGAAAGAAAGTATTAATTCACCACCAAAAGTAACATAGTATCAGTATTCGATCTTTAAAATAAATTAAACCACCCTTTGAATGTGGTTATAATTTATACAGCATGGAGCCGCACAACCAACAATGAAGCTGGTCGTAAGAACCATCAGTGATGCTACTGCTACAATCTCAGATCTTTTAAAAAAGCCTAAAATATAAATGGTAATTATTTCAGTTTTCTGTTATTTATCTTACTTTAATTAATTTGTTTAGCATGTCAAATTTAATTTTGTATCTGCAATGCAACATTACTAAGCATATCTTTTAGTTAAAATATAGCAACATTAAGCTATTTCTATCTACAAGCTGCTAGATTGTAATCTAGAATTTCAGCTTATTGCATTACTCAAGAAATGCTGGAAATCTTGCTTTGGATAATATTTCAGAAAGTTTAACTGTATCATATCATCAAAGATGGTGGATGATTTTCATCTTACACAAATTGGGCTGCAAATACCTAGGTAAAATTTTATAGAAGCAGGTTCTCTCAAAAAAATAATGTACTAATGTCATTCATATAATGCTGCAAAGTAGAACAAATTATTATCCTTAAAAAATTTTTAAAATTAAAGTGTTTATTTCCAGTTTTCTAGTTAATCTAAACCACAGGGTTATAACCCTTGCTTGAAAAGCTAGTATTTTTTTTTTTTAATTATGCCTTAATAAAATAATTAGTAATTGCTGCATCCCCCCATTTTACTTTGTCAACAGATAGCAGCCTAAATAAAAACAAAATTGTCTATCACTACCAGGAGTATCCAGAATCTACAAATCTCAACAACATTTGTACTTAGTGTATAGAAAGAATTAAATATCCCCAAAAGTATATGATGGAAAATGCCTAAACTAGGGTGCTGCTTTCTGTAAATATCAACCTGCTAATACACTTTATGACTGATGACTAATACAACCTCTGATCTCTTCAGAACTTAAGTCCTATTAGTTGATTCAGGTATCAAATTACAGATTAATCATAAAAAGTAATTATAAACACAAAATAATAGAAATGCTAGAAGAATAATTTAATTGTAAAAGTAATAAATTCATAAATATTTTAAGTCAAATTTTAACTACTAACTCATTTTAGCATCAAAAATCAATCACAAAATGTATAACTTTGGGCAGTGTTTTTTGTTGTTAGTTTTTTATAATTATAAAAAAGTATGCATGGAACAAATGGATAAATTCTGAAGACAGCAAAATTTGATAAATTGTGAGAAAGATCAGATCTTTTATTCTACTATGCAAAAATAATTATATTTAAGATTTTGGTTCTTTTATAGAATAAGATAAGCAATCTATGGTCATGTGTTTGGTTCAAGATGCAGTTACCTTTAGATCACTTTTTTTTTTTGTCACAACTGTAATTTACAACTATTCTTGCATTTGTTCCAAATACATAATTATTTATTTTTGTATCACTAACTGCAATGCAAATAAAGTATTTTTCCATTTGATCAAGACTGTTATTGCTATTTATACACACAGAACCAATAGTAGGTAGAGGGTGCTTTTGTACAAGTGAATACTGATTAAAGTATTTTCATACAATCAGGCCAATTACCATCAATTTCAGGAGGGAGATCATTATAATAAAGTCACTTGATGACTATATAGAATTCCTGGACCTACTAGCCTTTTCCAGGGATATTTCAAATAGATGCAAAGATGGGCTACTATTATTTGGAACATTGGGAATTTTCATCTCAAAGTCTGGGTGTGGTACCCATCTTTTCACTAATTCTCATTAAAATATCCATAATCCACAATAAAGTCAAGCAAAATTTCTCTTGAGTTGGAAATGCAGCCTGAATCACCAGATAAAAAGTTGGTATTCTGTGAAAACATCTTGTAATACTGACATTCTCAAAAAGTCAAGACGGGATCAAAACATGTTCTGATAAGATATAGTACTCCAGGTCACAAAGCTTGTATACAAAATGGAAACACCAGAATATGACTTTACTATTCTTGACAATTCCCTGCAAGACTAACTAAATGAAACCCATCTACTGTAAATCTCTAAAAGAAATTAAAAATACTCTTACAACCCAAAATAGTGATCACATCCTCATTTAGTGCAAACAAACCAATAAGCAATTTCTAATCTCTAACATTACTACAAAAATTAAATGGTCCTTTTAAAGCAACTAGTTACTACTAAGAAAAATGTGAATTAGAATAAAAGCAACAAAATTTGAAGAAATATGTAGGTATAATTTTAAACAAGTTAACTTGCATTTCTACACTAAAAACAAAATATTTGTACTATTGAGTTACCCATAATGTATTACAATGCCTATACATCAGAAGATAAAATCAGTGTGCTATAACGTACTGTTAAAAAATAAACCCAATAATACATGCCTTATGATGAAGTCAAGGAACAGACATATCCAAACATGACTATTATAAAAACAGCACAAAAAATTAATTAAAAAAAAAATCTGTACTTAAACTGCAAGACAGTTGCTTGACAACACTTCAAACTATGTTAAGTTATTCAGCTTCAAAGACAAAATGCCAAATTATTTAACAGCTGAATGCAGGGAATGCCACAAATTTTATCTAATACAAGTCAAAAGTGACAGGATGTCAACAAGTGAAGATAGCAGTGAATAGATTTGACCTCACTTAATGTTTCCTATATCATATTTCTTTTTAAAAAGTAGCTATCAAGTTATTAACAAAATGTTAAAGAAATTAAATCATCTGTTGTAAAGAACTGAATGAATATATGGATTAAATAAAACAAACAAAAACTGCTATCATAGTAAATGTAAATGTCCAGTCATAGTAATTATTAGAAATGGAGCATACAAACTGAAGATGATTACCAGAATATAAGAAATGTTCCTTATCAACTAGGCTTATTAAGATAAGAATCAGAAAGAGTGAGAAAGTGTAAACTAAGAAGTTTAAATTTTTCACAATGGCTAGTAACATAATCGATTTATTACATTTCTTTCCAATCTATTAGAAGCATATCACAAATGTACAAATCTCAAGAATGATTCTGAGAGAGAGAGAGAACTACATGTGTGTGTGAATACACATACATGCACACACAACTATAGTATATAAATGGTAGCTTTCAAGGTTGAAATAGTAAACTTTTAAGTCTTCAATAATAACTGGGATGCAAGCTATGCTCTGAATGGAAAGCATAGCAATAGGTAAAACCTGGTATTAAGATCAAACTAGAAACTGACCAAAAAATAAAAAAAATATTATCATCATCAATTTCACTACAGTTATACAAAGCAAGAAAATCCTTTATAAATTGATTAAATCAATTACCACATAATAACTGATGCTGGTTTTTATTTTTATCTTTACTAAGAATTTTTTTGGCAACAAAAAACTACAAGGTGATATCAAATAAACAAACTGAAATTCAAGTACAAGGCTTGTGAATGAAAGCACAATTGGTTTAAAGATTGTAAGTACTCATATATAATAAAATTGTTGTTCCTAGATTTCTGCTTTTCCATTACATCTATTAAAAACAAAATCCTTTTTTTGTCTTGTTTTATATTCAATAGTAGTAATGTTAACTGGAAACAAAATTTATATCAAATAAATAAATAATGATGATGATAAAATAAATATTAAATACTATTAGAGTCAGTGAAACATTAATTGTCCACCATTCCTCTTTAGTTAGGAGTATGATTTATTAAGACAACTTCACTCAACACCAAGCTATTTCTAATACCAGTTAACCTTGAGTTCATTTGAAAATATTGCCTACTCTATGACATCCATTTACATAAGACATGAAACAAAACAAAAAAACTTCTTTATTACTAAAATTTTATTTAATTACAAGTGCTAACTAAATTCAATTTTTTTTTTTTTTGTTTTATTAATAGTATTATGGCCAAGTTTAATGTTCGTAAGAATACCACAACCTTGAATACAAATTTAAACTAAAATAACAATTAAAAACCAAAACTATAGAATTCAAACAATAACATGCTTAACATAAACATTCATTGTTGTCCAAACTACTCATGTGCAAATGCTATAACTAGACAGAAAAAAAATCTCTCACAACAATAATGCCATCATAAATAGTTTATTTTATCTATTTTTAGCAGCTTATCTGAATCAAATTTAATGAAAATCAGTTAAAATAGCACTACATAAAAGACAAACCAACAGATAAAAACATACAAATAAAAATAGAACTTATTATTATTGCCAAATAAAATCAGCTTAACAACACGAGCACAAGAATTATCACCACATTACAAAATGCACAGAATGAAATAGTTGCAATTCAAAATGCTTACTGTTGCAAGTCAATAACAATACACAAAGCAATCAATAAATTTAAACAATATTATTATACATTAATGTATAGCATATCTATCACGATGATTCTCATTATTATAGAAATGGTATCTTTTTCATGTAGAGACAACAATTTTTGCTTTGGAAAATATCTTCTCTAAAAATAAAAAAAATAGATTAAGCATCAAAATGATTTTTAAATTATTTAAGTTTATCCTGTGTTATTTATAGTATACTCTTGATAACTCAAGTTGCAGAGACCTCCCAAAATACTTCAAGTTATCCAAAGTTTGACTTACCAAAAGTTGACTCTTTAATCTAAGATACTGGTTTCTATTCAGGATACTGGGAGGTGTCTTCACGTGTTGCCTTGCATTTCTGTTGCTCAGGTAAGCATCATTGGTCTCGGTGTTTTTAAGCCATTTGGAAAATGTTTAGAGAAATGTCAAACTGCTTTGCTATCTGTTTTACCTTTTAATCCGTTTTCATCTTCTAGAATCACCTAATACTTATTCTCAATTTTGTAAGTCCACAGTTTACTTTTTTTTTTGTCATGCCATATTGATCTCAGTTGTTGCTACAATGGTATGTTAAAAACAAGTAATACAAGGAGGGAGTTATGCATATTTTTTATAAATAAGAGAATCATCTTTTCTTTTCTTTTTAATTGTATATCTAATGTTTACAACACACAAAAGGTCACAATAAATATTCTTTCATTATCTGACAGTAAATTAGTAGAGTAATTGGTGTCATTGATGATCAGTAACTCATGAAAAAATTCATGATTTCTTAATAAATGCATGGCAAAAAACAATCAAAATCAATCATCCAAAGTCAACTGACAAACTGAGTTATAGAGAGAAATTAGCATGTAATTGCAATTCAAGATACTTAAAGAAATGGCTTGATTTAACCAACTTTTCAACTTAGACCAAGTTTTAGTTAACCTAGTTTTTTTTTTTAAATAGGAGAGAGGCAATTTGCAGAGATTTGCTTGTCACTTTTAAGTTAAACAATATATTCAAGTTATCAAGAATCTACTCTCTCTCTCTCTCTGTGTGTGGTATGTGTGTTGTGGGTGTGTGTGGTGTGTGTGTACTACAATTTTAAATTGTTGCTAATCAAATCATATAAATGCTAACCTTTTTAAAAATTATTTTACCCCATGTAAATGTATAGAAAACCTAAACAAAAAATTGAACAACAGAATAAATAAAAATCAATCTTGCTTCTATTTAAAGTGACAGAGATCTTAGTAATTACAGATGGCTGGCCACTGAAGCTCATAGGTTTTCAAGTAAGAGAAAGTTCATAATGAATAATTTGCCCAATGATTGCAATACGTAATAAAATCTTATTATAGCAATTAGTATGCATTAGAAGTATTAAGGTTTCTGCAGAGGCTACTTGTCTTTATAAAACAAGCAAGCTAGGCCTGATGATGAGCACTTTTCTCCAAAAGTGGCCTTCTGTAATGTATCCATCAAACTTCTCAGAGCATGCATGCGCATACACACACACTCCACCAATGCTTACTGTAGTTTGTAAAAAAGACTTCTGTATAGTAAATTACTTTCTGAAAAAAAAGAAGCAACTTCAACTTTATTAATTAAAAACATGTAAATGAATTCATATCTCTCTCTCTCTTATTATATATAAATCCAGTGCTTTTTGAACATGTGAGAAAGAAACTTAACTCTAAATACACACTACTTGTATCTGCATATAACTCCACAGAGCCATTAGGCAGAATTCTGCTTATACATGTATGAGATACTGCTAGACTTTTTATTTAAAAAGTGGCATCTCTTTAGGAAAAAAAATTATAATAGACTGCATGGAATGTGAAGAAAACATTTACACCGAGGGAATCACATGGGTCTATTTTACATGGATAGACAGTACATGTTATGAAGTTCTTCAATTATAAGTCAAATGTTACAAAATACTGGAAATAAAAAGGTTAAAAGAATGAAGCTAACAAATAAATCAAGTCAGTAAATTTGTTATTATACTGCTAAAAAAAGGAGCCTTCATAAAATATGAAAGCATAATCTTGTAAAAAATACCTCTCTAACATTATTCGCTAGGTTTTATTTGGCATTCTAACTACACAAAATGATTAAATAGCAAATAAACAATAATTTTTGTTTTCATAATTGTTGGGCAGAAATATATAGTATGAAACCATAACTAATAATGTAAAACTAATGTATGTTAGTTTGTTTTAAATCATTGGATTGTTTGTTTTTTTTTTGAAATTCTGAATTTGAACATTACTTCTACATATCCAAAGAAAACTGTTAAATTTGTATTAGTGACCCCCTCCCTGGTAAAACACAAACACACAATAAAACAAAAACAGTTGTTAAAACATCAAGTTTTTAGGCCAGCTTTAATATTAGTTTATGGGCTTTAAATATAAGACGACTGAAGTTTTGGGCAGCACAACCAATTCAGATATGGAGAAACCTCTGGTTACATTTAAATTAAAACAAGCAAAAGTTATTGAATTTAAATAAAAATACCAAATTCCTATTTAATTGGATCTCGTCAAATAAAGTGTCAAAAATGAAAAATAATTGTAAATAAAATATCTGCTTTAAAGCTGTTCAAAAACTATACATCATGCAGTCTTAATTCGTCCAGTCAAACAGATGTAATTCATCATGTGAAACCAATAAATAAATGGGTGTGGAGAAACAATTTTCAAAGCAGTGTTTTCATACCCATTTACATTTAGGACATCCAGAATACATATATATTCAGGTGTTTGTAATAAAGGCGAAAAGGCTTAAATTAGATGTTTTAGAAATAGGTTCTCTAACAAAAATAATAAAAAAAAAATTAAATTACAAAAGTTGCAAGGTTTATTCATTGATTGCACAATTTCCTTATCCCTTTCCTAAATGAAGACAGGTGTAAGCCTTTGGAGATATTCCAACAACTGTTAACACGTTTCAATAGTTCAAACAAAATCTGACAGTAATACCTGTTATTTTATGGACAAAAAAATCTTTGCTTATTAGGTTTGCTAACAAGATTGAAAGAAAAAATTGAAGTGAAGTGCAAAACACAGATAACTAAGTCCATAAATTACTGAAATCAAGTGATGGAAATGCAAAGAGACTGTACTGCCTTGTTTTGAAGACAACTCAGAAAAGAAAAAAATAATCAAGGAGAGATCAATGACAATGCAGTCTCTAGCTAAATAGAAGGCAGAGAGGCACAGTAGTCATCCTCATTGGTAAAAATATTGCCTCTCTTTGATGAACAAAATCTTTTTTTTTCATTATTAATTATGGACTAAAAAGATCTTTATCATTTATTTTATTTGTGTTTCATTATTATTATTATTGTTGTCATTGCATTAGTTTTCAAGATAAAATACAATTTTATCTATTGCAAATTTTGTGAGACTATCTTGTGTTTTAATAAAGATTCACAGAAATGCAAGACCTTGGTTATTTCTAGTTTTAGTTTTAATTAATAACATTTAAATTTGTAATACGTTTGGTAGTGTTGTAAGTAGATTTTATGGGGTTATAAATTAAGAAATTAATATTAGCAATAATACATGTACATTAAAAAAACAATAACATATTTACTTAAGTCATTAACCCTCAGGTTTTTAAATAGTACCTTGTGTTGTTATTATATACCAACCTCTACAATGCCTCTCTACATTGGCCTTAGTGAGGGAGTGTAGTACCATGGTTAAATGATAAAAAGCACTGCCTATAATGCATCACAATGGCCTGGCACTTCTGACTTCAGCAATGAAATTTCTACCAGAAGCCTTTATTTTTAAAAGCAGGAGAAAATCCAGATGACCAACTGGTAAAGAGTGAGAAGAAATCATGACAAGGAGATAAGCAAAATCAAGGAAATCAAAAATCAAACACAGCTCCAGTAAGGCTAACCACTGGGCCACCAGACAATACCTTTTGCATCAATTTCAGAATTTCCAAAGACAGCTAATCATGAATGTACAAACGTATGTGTTTCATTGTTATATTTCCTCATAAAAATATGACAACAAAAAAGAAAGAAAATAATATAACAGCAAAAGCAAAACTGACAATATTTCTGCTTCAAATAAATGGGAAACTGCATTTTTTTATATCTAACACAGACAAAAAATACTCTAATATATTACAATTATAAAATTGTATCATTTTGATCTATTGGATGTTTCTGGTATAATTTCATACTATCAAGTTTCATTTGTCCTTTTATTTTTGACTGGGCAACTATTACAGCCAAGCAATATCGAAAGATTTTTCTTTGGATAAAAAATAATTTAATACTGAACAGACTAAAAATATTTTAAAATACAATCTGAGCAGACTGACGATTTATTAAAAGGAGAGAACATAGCTAAGGTTTCAGTCCAAAATGGGCATTTAGTGTTATTTTTAGTTTTTAAAGAAATTTAAATGCAAATATAGTGCTTCATTTTGTTTACCAGACATGTAAAATGTTTTCTTCTTTCAATCCATTTTTATGCTTCTAGATGGGTAGTTATATGTAATATTCAATCTATGAGAGGCCTCAAGTCTGTTTTTTTAAAAGATTGAAACAAGCCAGTAGGCATTAGGCATTCTCTAAAACCATATATGAAGCTAGGTTTTTTAAAGTGTATTTGAGAATCAATCAGTTTTTACTTCTGACTTACTCTCAACTAAACTTATACAGCAATTCTTGACAAAACCACTGCTCATAATTTTGTTTAGAGATTAAAAACAAAAAAAAATAAAATGAAGTATTATTGACCATCACCTTCAAATGCTAGTCATCCAAATACATCAAGATTATCTAAGGATTTAGATAAAAACTAATTTATTTTGTGTTGTGTAACTAAAAACTTAAAAAAAAAAAACAAATTACAGGAATAATTTTGCTAAAATGATTGTTGTTTTACCTATTTTCATTCTTTTAAAATAAATTTTCTGGCTTAAGGATTGTTCATTTATTAGAAATTCTTGATTGAGTGAGTCTTTCAATTAACACAAACAGGTTTGCACACTTAAAAAAAAAATCTACTGACCTGTTTGAGTAAAACAGAACTGAATGACGACAATGCAAACTTGACAGAAAAATTACATGGATTCATTTTTTTTTTTTAAATGCTATATAGGATTGTCATAAATCTGCACTAACATTCCTGGAATTTTCTTATTTATTCTTTCTTGCTGAATTTCTCAAGCTACAAAGAAAAGATGTAACTTAAAAACTAACTCTCATGCAATTTCAGACACAAAGGCTGACACTGGTTTATATATTTTAAAAATTATTTCAACTTTATCTACTTTCATAATAAAAAAAAAACTTATTTCTTGATCATTTTAAAATCACTAAGAAATAAGAGATATTTCCCACAATGCCACAGAAAAATGATGATCTTGAAACTGGTATTATTTTTAATACCCCAAACATCTTAGTGAAGGAATAAGGGTAAGTCTGGTTTTATTTACAACAGTAAATCAATATTCCACTACTCAAATATTTTTGCCATTCAGCCAACAAAATCCCATCTTATTATCATTTTGATCATCATCATCATCATCTGACCAGTATTACATTATTTAGGATCAGTATAGAAATTTTAATTTCCCCAACTAGTGTAAACAATACCTTTTACATAATTTCAACAGTTTACCCACAATCTATTCATGTCTGCCTTAATTCTAACACACATTACCAACATCATAATAGATTCTTTTATAAATAAAGCAGAAACTAGTATGAAGATCTGCATTTGCCCTTAATTTATCAACCCCAAGAGAAGTAGTAAAGATTGAATGACTCTTTTTTTTTTTTCTATATTGCCATTGGTATTGATCCAATTCCGAGCCATGTTCTCATTCCAAACTGATGAATATGCTTTAAAAAATGCGTCTTGTTAATCAATTGCATGCCGTCTACAGATAAAAAGAAGCGAAGTAGTGTTTATAATTATTCATTCAATTTTTTAAAAAAATATACCTGTTTTAAGCTAAGGAAAATGGAAAGTTTTAAAGTGCATTTTAAAGAAACGTTAACATGCAATAGAACAAACGATAATTTTACATTTTAACTGCGGCATATTAAAATTTCTATGATAAATAAAGCGACTGCCTGAAGAAGTGGGATGACTAGACTGATTAGTATATACACACGTTAATTTTTAAACATTTATAACGGTTTGCAGAATGCATGAATCATAAAGCAGTATTTTCGATACATATTAATAGGGGGGGAATTTGGATTTTTCGCCGCAGTAGGTACGAGTTTAATACGGCGTAGTCATAATAAATTATAATCGGATTCATGAATTATGATAACTATGTGGATGTTGCTGCCATCTCTGTAGAGAAACCATGGGGAATACTAAGCGATTGGAGAGACAAAGCGATCGTCCACGTAGCTGGGGCTCAGTCAGTCAGTCAGTTAAATCGCTGTAATGTGCCGTACTTACTGCGATTGAAATGGAATCATCTGTGGGAAACTTCAAAATGAATTTGCTGCCAGCTCTCTCTTCCGCTTGGTTCAACGGTCTGACTCGGCAAATGACCTTAATGCTGCACTCATCTGGCGCTTCCCCCATGTTTAGGGTGAAACTATGGAGGACTGAAGCGCCGATACGCTGAGGAGACAGAAACTGTGTGTGTGTACGGGTAAAATCCTTCCCGGCTGCCTGTCGTGCTGGTGTTTTCTCGGGCGGTCGTTGTTTTCTGCTCCCCTTCTCTCCGTTCAGGGCGACCAGTCGGACGAGTCGACGATGCGATATATAATTAGATCGCTAGCTGCTGCCGTCCTTTTCTAGTGTCATGGCTGCAGCAGACGAGAGAGAAATCTGAACGCGGCGACGATCACTCTCGGAAGGCAGGCGCTTTCCAGCAAGTTTCCGACCGCGGAAAAATGCTTCCGAAACACTCGGAGATAAACACCGAATAGCTGCCACTCGACTATTACATTAAAATGGCCACACGGTCAATATTATGCCGTCAGGAAAAAAACATCCAAAAGCCTATCTGATTGGCTTCGTCCCTGCCATTTCTGAAAGGTGCGGAATTCTGGGAATGACGTCATCTTGAAAGAAAAGAGAGAGAGAGAAATGGGTTGTTAATATCAATTTGCTTTTCTTTCAGATCACAGCATCCGAAGTTTAACGGAATAATATGAAAAGAAATTTTTATTTATTTACTTTTTGTTATTTAGGATGTTACGCGAAATGCTATTTGATTGTTATTAAGTACGACGCGGCGGCTTTCGTTTGTTTACTTTGAGTTGCGAGTCGCATGACAGATAATTTTAAACGAATGGTAAAATGTTCTCTTTCTGGAAGCTCATTTGTTTGCTTCTCCTCGTAGCGATTCCTTTCTGCCAGGTAGGCATGCGTTTTATTAATCAGTGGTGTATTTATCTATCTGTCTATCTTATTAATTGAGAAAGCCTTAATTTTTTTTTAGGGATGCCGACATGACATCGAATGATGTTGTGAGTTCCGCCTGTGTGATCTCCTAATCCTCAGAATGATTTTATTGTGGGTTTTTTAAAATGTTTTTCTTCTTGTCATCCCCGTTCTTTTAGAATTATAAATTCAGGTAAAAAGAGGGAGGCACGGCATATTCCGGATGGGGAGTTGACCACCACTGCTTGGTAGTACAGGGTAAAGTCCTGTTTAGCTTACCCAAAATTTGACTTCGACCTTCTTGACATTTATCCTGCCATTCTAAATCTTAAGATGTAGCTACTACCAAAGCAGATATGGTTTTTAACTAACAACTGTCAAGTATCTCACCACATCTTTACAGTTAAAAGATAATATTATTGGTGATAACAACACGATTATGCATCAATGCCTAAAGATAAACAATCTTTTTTGATCATTATTGAGGTGCAGAATATTAATATAAATTTCGGATGAATATGAAGTTTTATCCCATTTACAAAGGCTTGAGAAACTTTTAAAATGGCTATCTTTGTGTTATATCTTAAGCTGATTCTATTTTCATAGATTATCCAACCAGCAGTACAGGGTGCAGCAAAATGATCTGACACATCTGTATTTTTAATAAAAGCCAAATAGAGTAAAGAACGAAAAATTTGTTTTTATTTTCGAAATGTACATAGAATGCCATATTTTTCCATTTGGTTTTAAAAATTAAATCACTCAAGTGGGTACCGTTATTGTCCACACACTGTCGAAGGCGTTCACGAAAGTTGTCCATAACCCGGCGGGTCATTTCATGTGGAATGGCAGCAATTTCTTGGCGAATGAATCTTTTAATCGCTCAATAGATCGAGGGCAATGAGTGTATACCTTTGATTTCAGATATCCCCACAGAAAAAAATCACACGGGTTCAAATCAGGTGATCGGGCGGGCCAACCAATGTCACCACGCAATGAAATCAAATGACCGGGGAACATCTCCCTCAAAATTCCCATCGCACATCGAGAAGTGTGGGCTGTTGCCCCATCCTGTTGAAACCAAACATTGTCCTTATCGTCAAGTTCATTCAATTTGCGTTTCAGAAAAGTCTCTAGCATCACACAATATCGATCAGAGTTCACAGTCACTGTAACATCATCTTCTTCAAAGAAGTAAGGACCCCAAATGCCAAATTCTGCTACCACACACCATATGGTTACCCGAGGACAATGCAAAGGGCGTTGGTGCAACTCACGAGGGTTGTTCTCGGCCCAGTATCGTAAGTTTTGCTTATTCACGCTGCCACACAGGTGAAAATGCGCCTCGTCACTGAACAACATGATGCTCTGCGAGTTTTAAAGTCTCTTTCGCTGAGTTGTTGTGCCAACATCATTTTGTACGGATGCATTTGCAGTTCCATGTGAAGAATTCTTTGCAAACTTCTATCGGAAAGGCTAAGAGCAGCGGCGTGTTTCCATGCCGAACGTCGTGGAGACTGTTGAACTGAACCTCTTACCGCTGCCACATTTTCCGGAGTTCTGGCAGTCCGAGGTCGGCCAGTTGATTTTCGTTTCAATGCTGATCCACTAGCTCTAAAGTTGGTAACCCATAACAAAATCGCGTTTCGAGTAGGTACAGGATCATGTCTACCAAGCCTGAAGTGTACACGGAATGCTCTTTGTGTTGCAATTACGGATTCGTTGTTTTTGATAAAGGTTTCCACGATGAAAGCGCGATGTTCGCCCGTCCAATTCATGTTGGCAACTGAAAACGAAATGAAACAAAATGTCAACAATGCATCAATTGGAACAAAATGGCATTCTATGTACATTTCGAAAATAAAAACAAATTTTTTGTTCTTTACTCTCTTTGGCTTTTATTAAAAATACAAATGTGTCAGATCATTTTGCCGCACCCTGTATAAATATCTTGTTAATGTTAAGATATCTGTATAGCCTTTATTAATAGCTACTTTACAGGTGCCATTAGAGAATGAAAAGATAACAACAAACATTTATTAAACTGTAAAAATATTACAGTTAAAGTATATCTTGTCTTTCCTGTTATTTTAAAAGGCAGTTGGGAAGTATCTCCATTTTCAATATGTCCTACCCCTCCCTCCCTCTTCTCTTGTGCACAAATATCTACAAGGAAAATAATCCATTAGAAAACAGAGCATCTCCATTCTGCAGGAAAAGCCCTACTAAAATTCTACACTTCTAGATGTGAAAGGAAACCCACAAGACTTGCTGGTGAAGAAGAGTATGAAGAAACCATACTAGGGATGTATGCTAAACAGAGCTGACCAAAACTGCTAATCAAACTTGTACCTTCAGCCCTGACAGTTCAATAGACTAACCAATGAGTCACCAACTACTACTAGATTTTTGTAATAAGTAAAGTGAGTCTGAGATATACATCTTTTGTTGCATTTTGTTTAATGAATTTGAAATGGAATTTGTTCTCACAAGCAAATACAAAAGACAATATCTTTATTTGATAGACTTGTGTGATATTTTTCTTACTTTGGACGAACTGATAAAGAATAAACTACACTTTCTTTTGGCCAGTTCACTTGCTTCCTCCAAAAGTTCAGGTTAGGACCTAGTGATATAATTGAATTTTCTTTTTTTAAACACTTAATGATTAGCTCATTCATAACAATTGGTGCTTGTCTGCTTGCTTAGTGGATCCCCAACATTTCAGAGTATTACTCTCATTATCTTTCCAAGGGGGGCAGGGACTCAACTTTAATAAATCACAATGCCAAAGTAAAACATTGGTTTAAGAGGCAAAAGAGAGGTCAAGTGAATTCTTTAGTAGTTAATGGAAAATGTATAAAACTGGATGATCTGTATGCTTACCTAATTTTATTTCAAAGTTATGTTTGTTTTTAAAACACAAATCATTCTTGTAATTAGATGTTGTTTATGAAAAATCATAATGAAATGCTTGGTTACAAATATCTCCTGATGAATCATTGGAATATTCCAATGAACAACAATACTTTTGTATGATCTTTAATTTTTCTGTTGCTAGGTTCAAACAATGGAAAAATCTAGGTGATTTCTTTGATATTGACAAAACACCAATACAAATTAGATTTGATATTCATATCTTTGATTACACTGTTCATACTTATAAATTGGTCTTATGTTTGAACTGTTGTGTTGTGATGATTACTATCAGATATTGTTGTTTAAAAAATACACACACACACACACGATATGTGAACACTTTTTTGAGACTTTTTTGATTTAAAAAATAAATTAGAAAGCTCTTATCTTTTTTTGAAACTGTTCTAAGTTCTGAAAATTTTTTTTTTTTTTTATAATTTCAATTTTGTATCTATTAAAAGAAAGGTGCCATAGATGTTTTTTTTTCTGTTCTGGATGCTATTACTCCATGTGTTATTTGGTCAGAATTCTTTGAGTTCTTCAAAGCTGAAAAATTGATGCAAACATATAAAAGAATGCTAAATATTTGCAGGATCAGAAAGGAAAAAAGAAAGGAACTAATATCAATGTTGACAAATTATTATATTTTTCACAGGAACAGTTTGAAAATTAACCTGAAATCTCTTGCAAAATATTTAAAGTTTTGCCATTCAAACCAGTAGTCATTACTATATTTATAAATCTTGATTAACACTTAAGAGATTACATGCATTGTTTCTATGTTTGCTAATTTGAGTGGGTTTATTCTGGGTAGCCGTTTTTTTTTTTTTTTAATTTTAATGGCATGGATTTTTATTAGAGATCAAATTAGGGTATGGAAAAAACCTGTAGAATGCCAGCAAGATCACTGATCAGTCCTGGTTAGAGATATCTGAGAGGGTTGTTGGTGAAGTATGCAACATGGCAGAAGTTTGTACTACCCACCCAAATCATAAGGTCGTCCCCTTAATCAGTGATCTTGCTGCCCTTCTACAGGCTGTTGCTATACCCTAATTTGATCTCTAGCTAACAAACCTGAGATTTGATTAAAAATTTACAAAAACCTACCAACATTTCTGTAGTGGTTATTCCTAGACTGTTGGTAATGCCGTTAAGCAGATGGGCAGGCTGGCATTGGTTTGTGTGCAGATGGCCATCAGTTTATCAAATAGCTTTCAGGCATGGTCTCTTGTTTTATGTGAATTTATTGGCTTTTAGTATTGTCTGTGATAACAGTCTAATTTACCCTGGCTTGGTATTTTGTGTTTGTGTGTGTGTGTGTGTCTCTCTCTCACACAGACAGACAGTCTGGATACTGCAATTCTATAAACAATCCTTCACCTTTTCATTGCATTGATTTCTGTACATTTCACATAATATCAAGATTTTGTGATTGGCTGGATTAGTTCTGCCATTTAAAAGAAAAATCAGGCAAAATAAAGTCCTTTAATTTTAATTTAAGAAAGAATTGTAAATTAGAATTTTTACACTGAATAAGTTGTCTACAAAAAAAGAAACAGTTTGGTAGGTTCATTTGGTTGAGTATCAATTACATGCTTTTTTAACATTTAAATTTTAGGTAATAGCCTTCATTGACAAAGTTTTGACAAAATAATGTCAATATTATTTTTGGCTGGATTAATAAGATGGTTTATCCACTTGTCCCCTATCAACAATATTTTTCTTGTTTTTTAAATAAAAACATTTTAAATATTTTGTTAAGTTCTTCAGTGATTTTCTTACAAATTGTTTTCATGGGTGCCCCAACAAAAAATCTGGGCTAGCAAAATCATAATACAGCCCTATTCAAAATTAAAACTGTGCTTTAATGGACACTGGATCAACAGGTAGTCATGTTTGTAAAGTTCAGTTTACTTTCTTACCACAAATTTTGTAATTACATTATTTAAACAAACAAAAAAACTGCATTATTACATACTTCATTTTACTAATTAGACTATTATTTGTAAATGTGCCACTTAAAGTGTTTTAATGTCTTTATCTTTGTGAATTTTCTTCTCTTAGAAGTCAAAAGAGTAAGTAGAATTCTGGTGGAACGGTTTAAGTACACATCCACAGACAGTATTGTCAACATAGCTAAATTAAGGAGTTATTTGTCTGTTTTCACTAATTTAGACATTTCAAAATATAGTCCAAAGAAGTGGCATTTTCTTATTTTTCAGATCCACTTTTGGTATTTTTCAACTTTGCTTAGAAAAGAAAGAAAAATGACAGTTTGAATGAGAAACTGACAACAAAGTTGATAGTTTCTTTCCATTATGCTGATAGCAAGCTAGTATGGGTCTCTCTATAATTAGGCTGCTGGGATACAGGCGTGGATTGTGGAAGGGGGGCAGGGAGTTTATCAATTTAATAATAAAGTTTCCTATCTCTTTAAATGGGCATTTTGCAGATTCTTAAAAACATTGGTAGTGAGTGAGTGGCTTCAGGTGGGAATGTGACAGTCAGCCAGCTTGGTGGAGGATACACACAGATGTGGGCTTTTAAGAATGTTGATGCAGTAGGATCCCATTCACTTTGTTGTTGTTGGGGGGGGCATGATGATCAGACTTAGAAATTCTTTCATTCCCTTGATGTCTGGCAATGCAGCTCAAGATAGGGAAAAAATGCCTCATGATTTACTAAACTGATGAGTTATTAAAGTGACATTGTAGTGTGTACCAGAATTTAAAAATTTTTTTTGTCATGTTCCAAATCTTTGATCTGGAACATCGGAATAGGACAATAGCCCAGCAAATACAAAACAACAACAACAATTGTTAAATCTTTTTTAGGTTCAGGAAAATGAAACCTGCCACTTTATTATTATCAAAAAGACAGTAAATATTCAGCCTGCCATCATAGAAGAAAATTTTTAATTGAGATTATTTTGTATTTCAAGAGCTTGAATGAAAAAAGTAAATAATAAGACTGCTACCCTTTAAAAAAATATTTAATGTTTTCTTTGGACAAAGCTATAGTATCAAAATTATGTTTGGAAATTGCCTTGGGGGAGATTTTATTGTTTTTTAAGGATATTGTTTTAGGTTTCTGATATAAACTGGTCAAAAACACCAAGTTTGTTCTAAGTACAAACTTTCACAACTCTGCAAATTAGTATTTCAATAAAGGGGACTAGTTTTTTTGTCTTCTGAAAGCTAAGTTTATTTTCCCAAGATCTAGTTGTCCCCACATTCATTAATGTTACTGCTGTAGCTCCACGTTTAAACCAGGCATATATCAATTGCCATTTCCATGGACTAGCTAATGAAATTTCTCATATGCCATACATTCTTGAATTTATTAGTCCATGTAATTAGTTACCTTGGTATTTATTCCATTTAAATCTTTCTGAGTTTTGATTATTTCGTTACTAGCAATAATTTTTATATTATTGTCAAATTTTCATCTTACATAACCAATCCAACAATGAATGTATGTAAGAATGATCCTGAAGTAGAGTCCCCATTGGCTTAATGAAGCTACAGCTAAAAGATGTCATAGCAGCAAATTACCATGGGTTTCTATTCCTTTATTTATTCTTTTTTCCCAATTAAAAGTTGATAATAACCTGTCAAACACTTTTCTAAAGTCTATACAGATGATATCACCTTGATTACTGTTGTCATAGTTTTAAAAAGGAGGGGAGATTGATAAGATGAGAGTATGCATTGAAAAATTTACATTGACCATCTTTTAATATATTATTGGTTCTAAAATTTTGTAATACTAAATGTCTCCTATTAATATTAACATTGCTGCTATCAAAGCTAACCATATCCTAGGAGTCTGAAACACTAAAGAAATTATAAATACTATAATGTGATGTGTATGATGGGAGCTTCTAAATGCAATAATTCTCCGTCGTCATTAATTTCATTTGTAAATTGATCACAAATCTTTTCCTACTAAACTACATACATCTACATCAGCATGACTCAATAATGGAAAGGAATACTATTTAGCAATAGAATTATAAGATGGAATGAATTACTGGTGATAGTTTAGGCCAGTTAAAAATTCAAATTGATATGCATTTCATGGCTGGCTTTCTCCATGTAAAAGCTAACTAGACTAATATATTAATTCGCATATTAAATATTTCAAACTTCAGTTAAAATACATTTAATAATAACAAATTATTTTTTTGGAACTTCCTTTTTCTAAATTTCTGCCAGAATCTTAAAAACAAATTTGTTTATTTTCCAGAGAATACTGATGGTGGGGACATTCTTGTTAATAAAGATTATCTCTCTCAGAAAACAATGAGTACTACTAGGAATAACTGAATAATTAAACTTTCCCCAAAATTGCTTAATCTTTCTTTATTTCAACAGAAAATGCAATAATGTAATCAAACCTTACCAGTAACTTGCTAAATTTCTTTTTTAGCTACTTCACAATAGCAAATTCTGTGTTAAGTGGCAGCTATCTCCGCTGAGTAAGCACAAGTGTTATTCTTGACTGCGCAGTATTTTGCGCGCTGTTTCGCTGAATAGATTTCGGTGATAAACAATAACTGAACCACACCAACAAAACTAATTGCATTTAAAGGCTATACACAAGTTTGCTTGTGTGCTTGCCCTCTTCTCTTTCATCTTAACATAATAACTAGGAGTGTTGGATCTTGTTTAGAAAATAGCTCACCTGGATATTGAGAGAGAGAGGAATGAGGATGAAGGGAGTGAAACCTCAGTGTTTGTGAGTGAAGAGTGAGGCAGTTGTCCTTGCACTAGGGATGGTGGTTGTGTGGGAGGCAGGGTGGGAGAAAGAAAATGATCCAGAACCAAACATCAAGAAAATATATTGCAGATGAATGATGACCTATATTTGGGTACATACTGAGCAGTTTATTTGGACAGCTCTGAACTTGACTTACGTGGGAGTTTTTTATGTAAATGGGTACAGTGAAATACATTCCTTCCAGGGGCTAAACAAGGCAGTGGGACTGGTTTTTATCTGCTCAATCACACTTAGATCTTTGAGTAAATTAAATATAAGAAAAATTAAGATATGCATTAAAAGTAAAAAAAAAAAAAAAAAATTTCTTTTTTTAATTTTAAAAGAAATTTTGAAATAATAACTGAAAATGGATGGGAAATAGTATGTTGTAAGTAAGAGAATAACAGTAATGTCTAGCATATTTCAGGGGTTCCTTTAATTATTGGTTGTTATAGTTTCCAATTAGGTTAAGTTTACTTACCTCTTTCTGTGTGTTGTAGTAGAGGGAGAAGAAAAGGTTAAAGGAAACAAGTGGGTAGAAAGTGCATTACAAGAGGGGAGAAAGAGGTCAGAGGAAAAAATGGGTAGAGCAGATGTTAGTGGGGGGGATGATGGGTAGAGCGGACGTTAGGGGTGTGTGTTGGATAGAATGTTAGCAGAGAAGGTTAGAAAAAAGAGGAGAGGAAAGAATGTTGGAAGATGTGACATTGAAGGTTAGAGAACAATAAGCGATAAAGATGTTAGACGATTTGAAAGAAAAGAGAAGGATTAAAAAGGTATAAAGGAAATGAGGATAAGGGAAAGAAGAATGTTAGTAGGAGTCCCATTATTAGAGAGAGATTCTAACAAAGATTTTCAAACTTCACAAAGGATCAGCAGGCAATTTCTCTAATTTAATGTGTTTCAGGTCAGATTAAGAGCAAACCTGGGGTTTGGAGTCTTGTAATTCAGCCTGTTTAACCAAATGTATACGTTTTTTGTAAAGAAATGTTTAAGAAGAATGTTTGGTTTCTAGACAGTTTGGTGACTGTTTAATAGAAATATTTTTTTTGTTTTGCATGTGGATTGGTTTGGTTTTATTTAGGCCAATAAACTACAACTTTTCTCCTCCAAGTTTCTGACAAAGTGTAGGCAGCAAAAGAGGGTAAGTAGTTGTGCAGTCAGGGTGGGCGATTTTAGTTCTGATGCGGAAATGACAAATTACAAATTTCTCAAATGTATATAAGAAATAGTTACATATTCTCATCAATACTTTGCCAACCACCATCTCGTGTTTTTGAGCTCTGTTGCAATAAGATCAGAAAAAGTGTGATGTCAGGTATGTGAAATCATGCAGCACTGCACACGTGGTATTCTTAAAAAAAATAAAAAAGGAATATTACTATGGTGGCATCCACTGTAAAGTACTACAATTTAAATTTACCCAAACTCCCTTGAAATTAGTGATATAATAGGTATTACAAAATTAGATCTGTTTATCATTAGTGTTTCTTTGAGCTTGACTCTTAAAATAAAAAACACAATAATAGAGAAGCAGATAACATAGTTGCAATTTATCAAAGTCAGCATCTACATCCCTGACCTTAGTGCACAGCTAGAAAGCACAGAGCCTATTCTTGTAGGAGAGCTTACTCCACCAGCCAAAGATCTAGTGGTAGAAGCCAATTGTGTTTCTCTTATATACTAGCATATTTTTGACTATTGCCTCTTTTTCTTTTCTTTTCTTTTTCATGTTACTTAGGTTAACAGTGGATTTGTTTTTTTTTTTCTGGATTTATCAAAGTATTGTGTGTTTGTGTGCGTTATGCACTAATAAAAACAATATAGGGATATTGTGATATAAATTATACAAATCTATTGAGGAAAAAACATTTGCACACAGTTCACAAATGACCATAAAGTCTGATATGTAGAGTTCATTTTGCACAGTTTCTTGACTACTAGTTGCAATTAATGATGGTGTGACCATATGGCAGTGCATTTTTCTCTTCTGAAAAGACTTGATGTCATTTCCATAATGGTTTTGGAGACATGGTGGCTTTCAGATGTGCCTAGAGAGTCTATCCCAAACATATGGTCTCTGGTGTTTAGGTTGGGGGGAATGTGCAGCCCATAGAAGGCATCAGATGTTTTCTTATTTGGTTTATGACTATTTTTGCATAATGGTTTCTTGCATTATCAAGTGCCCTGGAGTAGAACACTGCTAGTCTTAAAATGTTCTCTCTCTCTATAACATTATGGTCAGCATTATGTTGATTTGGTTCCTGCCAAAAACACAAATGTTCATCAGTAAAGTGAAGGCTGAATTTAATTCCAGAGAAGAGAATCTGGCTCCAGTCTGCTACACTTCAGTGAATATGAGTTCTAGCCCTTTGAAATCTCACCCTAACTGTGCTGGTATTATGGGTGTATGTAATTCTGAACATCTAGTATGTGGATTAGCAGAGTGTAGTTGATTTCTTACATTTCCACAATTTTTTCTAATGGAACAGTGTAGTTACATCAAACCAAATAGGCAGTGTAATAGTAAAAATGATGGTTACTACTACTGTGGTGCCCCATGGCAGATCTTTCATAAACTCAAATGGTGTCTCTATCACTGACACACTTTCTCTCCCTGCCTAAGTCTGTTAATAACACTTACACCAAGTTCAGTTGCTGTTTATTAGTAAATCATTAAAGTGCCATACTTTCAGTTATAACTTTATTATATGAACCTTAGTGACAGGTTTTATATAAAATTTGGTGAGATGAAAAAGAACCATTACATGACTTGGATTGACAGAACAGAAGGCCCATACAATACCTTTTATAATGGCTATGGTGGTTCTAAATAGTCATACATAATATCTCATATTATTTTGTTCAGAGTATGTGCATGTACATTACCTGGTCAGCCTATTAGAAACTAGTCATCAGTACCTTTCATGATTCACTTATAAATAGTGGGTGCAAATCAACCAACCACGTGTAAACCAGTCTGACTGTTAGATAGGTAAAAACAGTAACAGCACACATTTTGCACCTCACTTGTTACCAAGATGGGAAAGAGAATGTAGAAATTTTTGTTTAACTTTGAATTTGTGTTACTGTTGTAGCATGAAAAGCAGGGATACTTTGAGAGCAAAAGAGATGAACTGATTGGCGGTTGTTATTCCTTCAGTTTACAAAGTATAAGTGAAACAATAGAAAATACCTGATAGGCCACATTGCATTTGTGCAGGTCAAGTTTGTGTATTCCAGCATTTTTCTTAGTCATCACAGTGTTCAGCATCATTGAGAACCTGTGGGATGAATTGTAATCTGCAGTTATATTTTGATGGAAGAATGGGGGAGAAATTGTAGCACTACATCCAGAACTTGTGGAAGCAGAGCCAAGACATGTTTTCCATCAAGGTATCTGGTGGTCTATGGGATCTCTCTGTTTTTGGCCAGATAGTGTTCACCGACAAAGCGTCATACAAATCATTGCAGGTTGTTATGCAATGAACAGTTTCTGTTAACATAATGCTAACAATAATTTATCTAGGCTTTGCACAGCATCTTGTTGCAGGACAAATGCTCAAGCATTTGGAAGAACACTATGAATACACAAACAAACAACAATTTATACAAATTAAACTTTCTATTCCTTTTTTTCTAAAATTTGTTGAATTGAAAAGCCAATGTGGTATATTCTGGGAAACAAGATCATTTGGACATTGGCTGACATTGCATGCTGTTATAAAGCTCTGTCAAGGGGAAATGATAAAGATGTGAGTTCATACAACCTGATATCTCTGAAACTTAGCAACCGCATTTGGCAAAAAACTCGGATTAATAAATTTTTTTTTTTTAATTTCATATTTTCAGCAACTACAAGCAAGAAACTTTACAATTGACTATGATCACAATACCTTCTTAAAAGATGGACAGCCTTTCCGTTACATCTCGGGGAGTCTGCATTACATGCGGGTGCCCAGTTACTATTGGAGTGATCGCTTACAGAAGATGTATGCAGCTGGACTTGATGCTGTGCAGACGTATGTGAATTTTTCTCTGTTCATTAACCAAAGTGCTTTAGGGACCACCATCTGATTTATTGTGACTGCCTAAGATAGTGATTTTCAAATGTTGACAGCAGGTTATAGAAGGAAATTGCTGTAAGGCGGATGGAAAGATGTATGTTCTGGGTGGTTTACATTTAAAAAGAAAAAAAAAATGCTGTTAACTTGTTTGTGTGTATGTGTTGTTTTCTTAAGCATCTGACTTTCCTAAAAATGCTGGACAGAGTAGAACACTTGCAGTCATTGATGATTGTCCGACAGCTGTAAGGGGAGATAATTTATGGAGATTTAATCCTCAACATGACTTGTTTTGGTTGTTTTCATTATTATTTTAGAGAAATATTTTTCACAGCTATCTATGATCTGAACTGCCACTGGTGCTTTACTGCTTTGTCTGGCGTACTTGCTTCACAAATAAACCTGTCAGATTATTTTTGCCTAGCAGCAAGTAATAAAAAGTATTGATCCACAGCTCCACCACAACATTAGCAATTCACCTGCAGAAACTGTCTTCCTTTGTCTTCACTTCAATGACTGGATCTTTTGCAATGTTACATCTTAAGAGGTCTTTTCTTTTTAGTTACATCTTTTGTCACTTTTAGAAATGAGAATAAAAAAAAACAGTTCTGATCAATTAAATATAAAAAAAATGTTTGCCTCACGATATTTTGTGTAGACCACAAATTTAAGGGACATTTACTGAATCAGTTAGAAAAGAATACATATAAGCATTGTCATGATTAAAATTGTTTGATACTTGATTTATTCTACCATCTTATTTATTTATTTTGTTTTTAACTCTTTCTTTGGAAAATAAAACTGGATGGATGTATTCTCTTTTTTCTGACCTGATGGACCTATGCTTTATATTAGCCATGTCTGAATCTAGTTTTTTTTTTGAAAAAAAGAAAAGAGGAACCAATCAAAAATAGTTTTGCATCAGTGTTGTCAGGCTGTAGTCACCATGGAAGCACCTTCCCATGCTAGGTTTAGATTAGTTCACCTGTCTGTCAGACCAAAGTGGTTAAGCTTGTAATTGCTATTGAATGAGTCATACTTGACATTAAGTCAAACATCAGTAGTATAAACATAATGAGGGCCTGGTAGCTTTTCTACCTTGATTGTCAGCTAAGAATTAGGACTATGTGAGGACAATTTGTTCTGAAGCTTACAGCTACTGTCAATCTGCTAATATTTCTGTAATAAAAGTGTTTTGTTCATTTAATAAAAACTGTATGACAATATAACTGTGCATTTAATCATGGGTTATTATTGTTGTTGTTATTCATATGAACAGTAGTTTTTAGAAACTGAAAATATGAAGTAGTAGTTATAATGAGAATATAAAATAAGAATAATGACAAATTTATTAACAAACCAGAAGCCTATAATACAAGAAGTATGCATATAACTCTCTAAATAAATAAACAGCAATGTTTCAGTGTGTCAAACAAGAGCTGAGGATTGAAACATGGAATTTAGTTTTTTGAAAATTTTCACAGCAATGAAAGGAATGCAAGCTTTTATCAGATATATACAGGTGCATCTCAAAAAATTAGAATATCATGGAAGAGTTCGTTTTTTTCCGTAATTTAATTCAAACAGTGAAACTTTCATATATTCTAGATTCATTACATACAAAGTGAAATATTTCAAACCTTTTTTGTTTTAATTTTGATGATTACAGCTTACAGCTCATGAAAATCAAAAATCCACTATCTCAAAATATTAAAATATTTCATAAGATCAATTTAAAAAAAAAAGGGTTTATAATATAGAAATGTTGAACTTTTGAAAAGTATGTTCAATAATGCACAAATCACTGCATCAATGCGGTGTGGCATGGAGGCGACCAGCCTATGGCACTGCTGAGATGTTATGGAAGCCCAAGTTGCTTTGATAGTGGCCTTCAGCTCGTCTGTATTGTTGGGTCTCGTGTCTCTCATCTTCCTCTTGACAATACCCCATAGATTCTCTATGTGGTTCAGGTCAGGCAAGTTAGCTGGCCAATCAAGCACAGTAATACCATGGTCAGCAAACCAGTTACTAGCAGTTTTGGCACTGTGGGCAGGTGCCAAGTCCTGCTGGAAAAGGAAATCAGCATCTCCATAAAGCTTGTCAGCAGACGGAAGCATGAAGTGCTCTAAAATCTCCTGGTAGACGGCTCCATTGACTTTGGACTTGATAAAACACAGTGGACCAACATTGGCAGATGACATGGCACACCAATTCATCACTGACTGTGGAAACTTCACATTGGACTTCAAGCAACTTGGATTCTGTGCCTCTCCACTCTTCTTCCAGACTGTGGGACCTTGATTTCCAAATGAAACGCAAAATTTACTTTTATCTGAAAAGAGGACTTTGGACCACCGAGCAACGGTCCAGTTCTTTTTCTCCTTAGCCCAGGTAAGACGCTTCTGACGTTGGCTCTGGTTCAGGAGTGGCTTGACACTAGGAATGCGACACTTGTAGCCCATTTTCTGGACACGTTCTGTGCGTGGTGGCTCTTGATGCACTGATTCCAGCCTCAGTCCACTCCTTGTGAAGCTCCCCCAAGTTCTTGAATCGACTTTGCTTGACAATCCTCTCAAGGCTGCGATCATCCCTCTTGCTTGTGCACCTTTTCCTACCGCACTTTTCCCTTCCAGTCAACTTTCCATGAATATGCTTTGATACAGCACTCTGTGAACAGCCAGCCCTTTCAGCAATGACTTTCTGTGGCTTACCCTCCTTGTGGAGGGTGTTAATGAGTGTCTTCTGGACAACTTTCAAAGTCAGCAGTCTTCTCCATGATTGTGGTTGTTTGTACTGAACCAGACTGAGAGATTCATGGTATTTATACTGCCTAAATAGTGGAATATTCTAATATTTTGAGATACGTTTTTTTCTATTTTCTTTTAGCTGTAGGCCGTAATTATCAAAATTAAAATTAAAAATTGCTTGAAATATTTTAGTTTACATGTAATGAATCTAGAATATATACAATTTTCACTTTCTGAAATAACTGACAAAAAATATTGAACTCTTCCACAATGTTCTAATTTTTTGAGATGCACCAGTATATATATATATATAAAATATTAATATATTATATTTATAAATTTATTATTGTGTATAGTTGTATGTAAACCAGCATATGACTTAGAAAATATATACATGACAAAACTTGTGATAATAACTTTAACTTCTGTTGCACTTGGCTTTTTTATTTTTATGAAAATATTTTTTCTTTGGGAAGTTCACATTCATGGCTACAAACACATACATAGAGACATATTTTAGTTTGAAATATCTGATTTATTTTTATTTCACTTTATTCTATATTTCTTTTCTTTTTACCAATAGAAGTTGTCACAAATTTAAAAGATTTATCAAATAATTTTTTTAAAGAATATTTAGCTGGGTGAAATTTTAAAGAATGAATAAAAGTTTGGTACATTGCAAATGATGAAGTGTTTATTCATTAATCATATGCCCCAAGCGACAAAAAATCTTGGGACAATTAATCAATTTATTATTGTGCAGACTAAATAGTGTTCTACATTGTAGAAGAGATGCAACAACAAAAAATGTTTGAATATAATAAATAACCAGGGTAGACTGGTGCTTATAGGAGATTATTTGTAAAAATACAGTAAGTCTCAACATAAATTACAAGCTAGACTACATCCCAGGTTCATAAGAATAACTCCGCATCCTGCCATTTGCTACAAATCTGAAAAATTCAAATTATTCTTTCCTTCTTTCAGGTATATCACTTGGAATGCACATGAGCCGATGCCAGGTATGTACAACTTCACAGGTGATCGTGATCTCATAGGATTTCTGAAGAAAGCCCAAGATGCTGGGTTGTTGGTGGTTCTGCGTGCTGGTCCCTATATATGTGGAGAGTGGGACTTTGTAAGTAAACTTTTCCAGTTTGGAGAAAAGCCCTTCCAATCTTCACCCTCTGCTGAATATCTGAGCACATGGCTTGTACCACACTTCTTGATTAAAATCTAAATATTTCTTGGGTAAATACATTGTCTACAGTTTCTTTTTTCTAGTAATGAAAGTTGTAATTAAGAGAAATAAATTTCCATTCATTGTAGTAGTTGACAGTGATAATGTAAATCATATTCATGATCTTGTATTGATGCCTTCTTGTAAACATCTTAAATAAACTGCAACTTTTTTCTCCTTATAAAGAGAATGCTGCTGTACTATGGAAAGTTCTCAAACCTGAGGACCTTGTATAAACATTCCCACTTCATAATCATCATACTGTACATACATGGGGACTTCTCAAACCTGAGGGACCTTGTATAAGCAGTGCTAGTTTTCTTTATCACTTTGCATACATCTGTGTTTCACTATTTATTCCTTCATATTGGCTTTTATTAAAATCTTTGTGTCTTCTTAGATATTATTTTTCATTGAGAATATTTAATAGTAGACAGCAGTAGGGAAGAAACATCTGAGGGGAGCTTTGTGGTATTGCTTTACATTTCAGATTTTTAAAGATCAGTATGAAATTTAGCTCATAAATTATTTTCAGGGAGGTTTTCCACCATGGATTTTAAAGGGACAATCTGATATCATATTTCGTACTATGAATCCAGGTATGATATCAGTGATTTATAGTTTATATTGCTTTAATTTTTTTCCAGTTCAACATGCTAGATATTACTTAAGTGAATTATTCTTTTTTTACTGATCTGTCTCCCTGCTCATTGATTTAACATTAAATATTATAAGCCAACAATATCTTCAATTGCTTGATAAAAATTTTTAAAAAGAAGAGTATTGGAAATGTGTACAGAAAAACTACAGTAAGAAATAGTCAACTATTAATAGCAGTTTTCTTCAGTTCACTGTAATATGCTACAAAGATGGTTCATATTTTGTGTATATTCATAAACATAAAAACTAATGTGAATTGTGTGTTTTGAGTACAGAGCAAAATAGGGCTTAGTACAGGTGAATACTACAAAACCTGTCAAGGGTTGGGAAACTTGGTTGCCAGGATGAAACTCATGCTGATGAGCTGGTAAAAGAGACAATGCTATATCTTAGACATCTTAAGCTGTTAAGAAACCTAAGAAACTTCTGTTTAGAGTAAGGAGGATGAAGAAACCATAGTACTCAGATAAAACTCGTGCTGGTGAGAATGAAAGATTAAGTAAATTAAATAGAGGGTGTTTTGGAAAGTTATTAGTGGTGCATTATTTACAGGAAATAGGTTTACTGAGGTATTTCCCATCACTCTAGGAGTAGCAGAAATAACATGCACACCAATACTAACTTTTCATTCCTATCTTCATAAATAAACAAATAACACCTGTTGTTGTTGTTGTTGTTGTTTCTTTCATTTATAAAATTTACATTGTAGCAAATGTGCTTTGCTAGTTTTGTAGAGGATTATTTAAATCTCAGCACACTGGTTTTGAAATTTTTCTTTTATGAAATTGTCCAAACTGCAAGAACCAACTTTTCACTGTGAGCCACTTTGTTATTAAACAGCACCAACTTCCTATGAGTCTATGTAGCAAAACTCAGTTCTCTTTTCTCTCTCCTCAATTTCAGTTTATATTCAAGCTGTTGACCGATGGCTGAATGTTTTACTGCCCATGGTAAAGCCAATGTTGTATGAAAATGGTGGCCCCATTATAATGGTACAGGTATGTTGTGAGGATATATATATCACATGTACATGATTGAAAAATGTGGGGGAAAATCTCAAATATGAAGATCTAAAAATTTCTTTTATTATTATTTTATCTTTAATTTGTATCAAAAAATATCAGAGTAGTGAAACAAGAAAAAAGGAATTAATATTTAGTGTGAAGACTCTTTGCATTTCACACAGCATTGCACTTTGATGCCATTCTAGAATACAGTATGTTTATGTAAGACTGAGGTTTATTGCTTCAAATGCCCTAAGTAACTTCCCATAATTCAGCTATATTGGTGGCACTTTAACCTTTTTTTGTATTGATGTAAGTTCACACAGCTTCTAAGTATCATTTGTCCACATTTGCTGTATGCTTTTTGATCCATTGTCTTGTTGGAAAATGAATGTGTAGTTAAAGTGTTGTCAATCTTGTAAATCCCTCTGTTTTCAGTGATACAATCCCAGGTCTGAATCTTTCCACCTCCATGTTTTCCAGAAGTTATGCATTGACTTATGTGCTCTCTTACCTTTGTGATATCATACAAACTAATGACTAATGTTGTGTTTCCAAATAACTCAAATTTTTTTATTCTTCTGTAAACAGGACTTATGTTTTTATTGCCACTTTCATCTTTTTAGTTTTGTTTCCTCATCTCAGAAATGTTTTTTAAGTTATAAAATACTATTTAGATTTGAACTAATTTATTTCTTACTCCTTTTACCATGACAATTTAAAAATCTGTCTTTACAGGAAGGTCATTTGCAAGATCTTTAATTGATTGTCTGCCATTCAAGGAAATCTTAAATATTCAACATCATCAACATTTTCAGTTTTGGATTATCTCTTCAAATTTGTAGTTACATTTCTTGTCAAAACATTTAGTTTAGTTCCATTTTGCCTTATGGAGAATTCTGTATAAGCCAAAATATCCATCTCTATACATTTACCACAAGGTAATTCTCTTCAGGGAGCTATGTCTACACTGAACACACTAAAACCCTAAGAAAACATAATTACTTATAATTTTAAAGCCATATGGTTGCATAGAGATTGCCCATTGGCCACCTAAGAACAAATCAAGATTCATTAATTTTCTGTTTATTTGCCTGTTTCATATTTATTTCCACCTGTGCATGTATATATTATACACACAATTTTAAACATTTGAATATGTAACAACCACAAATTTTGTAGCTAAATAATGTTCAATTTAACTCTGGCATGGCTCAGTGAGCATGATAGTGACCATTTAAAGACATTCTAAAAAATTTGTAATAGCATTATACATTAGCACTTATAATCAACCCACTTTCTTTAGTAGTTTGATCAAAACCCCTAATAATAGTTCATCTAGTCATAATACAAATTCATCTTCAAACTGTGCACCTCATTGGTCAGGAATTTTAGATGTTCAGTTTGTTGACTACTGACCAATCACATGATACAAAACTGCCTGTTTATTATTGGCAGAGTTAAGAAGCTGCTGCTGTTGCCTGCATGTGAAAGATATTTGAGTAAGGCTTACAAAAGGGAAAAGTAAACTGAAGTTTGATGGGTACTCCTTACTCAGAGGTCAAGCCTTTAAAGACCACTTAAGGAAATGTTGAAAAATTTGTCCTCATATATGCTGCTTATATTATATGGAAGCTACAAAAATTGTTGGAACTGCATATAGATTGTTTTGATGACTTCCTTTCATTTTTGTTGTCCTCAACAGTACTAAGGACACAACCATTCTCAGTAATTTTAATATAATCAGAATGGCTCTTTGGCTGAGGTCCTTACTAAGATTCTTTGTTTTAAGATGTGGGATGAAACCAGAGGAAGCGTGCACATCTAGTTGAAGAAGTGATATATGTCAAACCAAACCATTACAACAGGAAGTGAACTCTCGCTTTTGACCTTTCGAGTTAAATAAGTTAATTACTGGACTACAAGGCTTTAAACAAGAGTGAAATGACTTAATTTATGGAATCCATGCATTCATTTATGCCACATAAGTTTTTTTGTGAAAGCTGCTTTTTAGACTTCTGCAATGAGTATGATTGTTATAAATCACCTTTAAAAAAAGAATAAACAATTTTTTTTCTAAGCTGCCATCTTTTTTACAGAATTATTTATGCAATTGGAAAGGAAAGTTTGTTGAGAAAAATGAGTGACTTGTTCTGTTTTCCTTATTCATTGTAGCCAGAGAATGAATATGGAAGCTACTTTTCCTGTGATCATGACTATATGAGATACCTGGAGCATACATTCCGGAAATTGCTGGGTCCTACTGCCGTGCTATTTACAACAGATGGAAACAATGAAAGAGACTTAAAATGTGGAGCGTTGCAGGGAATGTATGCCACAGTGGATTTTGGAGTGACACGTAAGGTGTTCATTTTTGCATCTTGTTAAAAAATTGTCACTGCTAAAGTAGAAAAATATCTAATTGTTTTGTGGACTCATTTGACCAGTCTGTCTGTCGTTGAACATTCATTGCCATCACAATGTTATGTTTGTAGTATTTGGTTTGTCATCCTTCATTTTAAAATAATGCAAATTTGGGGGTAATCACTCTCTCATTCTTTTGATTCTAGTACATATCTGTCAACACTTTTGGTTCTTATTCTTAGCAACTCCTGACTTTTGAAAGCATCTCTCAGCAGTGAACTGGAAGGGAATAGTGCAGAATGTCAACCCTGTTGATCGATTAATTTATCCTGGTATGGTTGGCTCTTGGATGATGGTCAGTTATCTGCAGAATCCACCACATGTATCCAGAAATCCCTAGTGGAACACTTCATTTTTAGATGCAGAAGGAAATCCATCAAAAATAACTGTGCTGCGGAGGCATGACATAAGATTCATATAAGCATTGTAGACTACACATATAGGTCATACATTGATACATCTTTGGTTTGTCCACTTGGTTTTATTAAAGAAGTAAAAATTTGAAATTGGAAAAAGAAATTTATTTTTTTTTTACATTTACAGTTGATCCTGCTGATAGCTTTAAACCACAGCGAGTTTGGGAGCCCGAGGGCCCACTGGTATGAATATAACTGATTATTAATAGTATTATCATTACAGCCCCTCTGACCTTACAATTTTTTTAAAGCAAAACATGCAAAGGGACATAATTCTGAAACTTTAACAAAATGGCTGAATAGTAAGGACTGAAGCTACTAGCCTTTATACAGTTGAGTTTTAGTAGATTTTGATGTGTACAGGAGTGGGATCTGGCCAGCATTATTGGAGTTTATAATGGAAAAAAAACGAGGGGAACAGAATGTAAGATTTTTTTTAAAGCAAAGATACCTGTAATGTGCCTTTTTTTTTTTTTTTTTAAATGTCACAATGATTGATGCTGTGCAAAGTCAAATAAAAACTCTCACATAAACAAAGGAAGAAGCTTAAGTTATTTTTAAACCTAGAGAATGTTTAATGTAGCTCATTCTCTACTGCCTTGCTTGAGTATAAGACTTAGGAGTGTTTGTCAGTAAATCAATTTTAAAGGAATCTGTTGTTATAGTTTCTTTGTCATTTCTGCTCCCTTGTTGCTGTTTTCGAAGTATTTACTTTATTTATTACTGCTAAAAGATGAGGTATCTGCTATCATATATATGTAATGTTTCTACAGCAGTATCAAGGCAATGTAGATAATTCAGATACATGCACATTATCATTGATATGTTTAGTTGCCCTTCTGACAAGGATCGGTTGAAAAAACAAGTTGGAGCCTTTTATTTCTTATTACAGTTTTTTCTTATTAAAACTTTTATGTGCATAACTACTAATGACACTAAATTTTCCAGGTGAACTCAGAATTCTACACTGGTTGGCTCGATCACTGGAACCAAACACACGCTTCATTGAGCTCGGAGGTATTCTCTCAGAGTCTCAACTTGCTTTTGAATTATAGTGCAAATGTCAATATGTAAGTGGTTTTCTTTGTGAGGTCACAATACCTTTTGTTGCTGTATCTTTCATTTTTGTTTGTAGCTCTCATGTCAATGTGGCACCATCTTTATGTACATTCCCTTCCTTTATTATGACAATTTTGTGGCATTTTTTCATTAAAGACCATATTAGGTTAGATTAGCTTGCACATCACGTTAAGATTTATAAGAAATGTTAACAAGATACCTTGTTTTACCAAAAGAGAGATTTTTTTGTCATACAGTGACGTTTACAAGGTAGGTAGACAACCCTAATGAGGGAGTTACTGCAGCTGTCCACTAGGAAGCATAACCAGTCCTGTGCCACATTGGCTGGTATTTACGACTTCTGGAGCTCTTTATTCTTAGATGTTGGGAAAAACTGGAAACCTACACATTGAGCTATGGAAGAACAGAATCAAACTGTGCCAGCATTGGAGGTGCACTATACCAAGTTGCTCCCATGGGAAGTAAACTTAGCTTTTTGACCTTATCAGTCCAGTAGGCTAATCACTAAACTACAAGAAATGGTCTTTCAATAATTGTGGTATAAACCTGGAATGCTTCACCTAGCTGGCTAGTGGAGGCTGACTTAAAAGTAGATTAGATCCATATATTTTATTCAAGGAGTCTTTATATCAATTTTAAAACTTTCTGCTGCCTATATCTGAGTTTGGTTCCAAGAAGCAGGGAGCTGTACAGTAAATAACTTTGCACATGTGTTTTTGTTTTGTTTTTTGTTAGTTGGAGGGCTCCTATAGTAAAAGGAGAACAAAGGTAGTTTCATTCACTACTTTTTTTCCTATTGTACATTTTTAAAAATACTAAACATTTTTATTTATTAAATTACAATACCACACAGCATTCCAATCTGTGCATGACTATGAAAAACTTTATTTTTTAAAAATGTTTATTTTATTTTTTTTTTTTGCAGTTTAACAATGTAAAACAACTGTGACAATCAGATTCTTTGCAGTTTTACTAAAATTTGTTTAATTATTGTAGGTATATGTTTGAAGGTGGAACCAATTTTGGATACTGGAATGGTAAGTCATTCTGCAGCTGTGTTATTGTCTTTGACTACTGGTGACTGGTCTTGTCTTGGTGGTGTGCTGGTTATCTTAGGGATGTTTATGGTTTGGAGAGGGTTAAAGACTCAGCAACTGAAGGATCTTTTGTTCTGAGCAAGTGGCAAGAAAAATAAAACTCTGCCCATCAAAGGTTACTAATTGAGATTAAAATGCTTAAAAAAAAGATAAGGAACAAGTAGGCATGTCCTTGTTATTCCAGGCTTTCAGACTGCAAAGGGACATATTTCAAACACTATGCATGTTACAGTGGGCTCTTGTGATCATTGGCAGTTTTAGAATAAAGAATGGATCGACTGTGTACCTAGAAAAACTGTTCCGTTTACCTTCATAGATTCATTTTAAATGCATGGAGAGAGAGAGAGAGAGAGAGAGAGATGGGTTAAAAGGATCTGGGTGGGGGGACTCTGTGTGTCAAAAGACTTCCTGTCCCCTGTAAATGAACATAACTAATTTGATGCCAAAAAGATCCTACATTTTTCTTGAGGTGTTCATTGATTTTTCTAAATCAGAAGGAGAGTGCTATTAATTTGTGGAAAATGTTAGCATAATGGACTTAAATTGTTGACATGTAAAAAGTGTCCTTTATGGAAGTTATTGTTAAAAGTGAAAAAAGAAGAAATAGTTTGGGTGTTCATGCCTTATTGTCTTCCATCAGTGTGTGGTTTGAACTTCTGTGCCATTTTTCTTTTAAAATATTGATTTTAAAATTTACAAAAACAAATCAAAAGTTGCAGTTGAAGTTAAATCTGAAATCAACTAGAGGGAAAAATAGGACTTCGTAATGTTCTTTTCTCATTTCTGTGCATGCATTTTTAATCATTTTCATAATAAAACATGCTACCCAGGAAGTCTGTAATTTTATCTCCTTTATTTCTGTGAGGAGTTAGTTACAATTATGGTTGAATTACAACATCTATGTAGACTGTGTTAGATTGTACCAAACTGATTGTAGGTCTTGTCAGGTTATACTTTATTCACCAGACTGGTCCCTATTCGGTATTTTCCAGCCTGTTAACTTTCACTTAAAGTTCTTTGAATGTTAACTCTATACTGAATATGTATTTATAACAAGATTAAAAAAAAAAACTGCTCATAAATTATTTTGGAAGTTATTGATTTTCTTTCTTCAAACATTGCATTAATTTGTTTATTTAGCCCCATCTTTTTTCACAGAAACTCGTTACTAGTAGTTATTAATTCAATGGCAAATGTAGAAATTTGGAGCAAACAGTATTACTTGATCTTCAATATAAGACTACTAATAATTTTTATTCGAACCAGTAAAATGTTGAAATTTTAACTCACAGAACTTGCAGAATACAGTTTAAAATCAGAGTTGTTTTATATGAAACTGTACAGTCCATTTGTGAATGATATGGAAACTTTATTCTGTTTGTTATTCTGCAACAGATCACTATTAAAGTTTTCTCATTTGATATATATTATGCTTTGTATTTATGAAGGAATGTTGGTTATCTTTCTCTTTCTGTATATTCAAAATATTTATTGCTGTGTACACTTCTGATGGTGGGGTGAGTTAAAGGTAAAGTGTTTTATATATATACAGTTGTCCCCCGGTATTCGCAGGGGTTATGTTCCTAGAGCGAAGAGTGAAAAACCGCGAATATTGGACGTGGTCCATAAAAATGCCTATAAATGTCAAAATATAATGTAAAATATAATAAAAAATATATAAGTAAATATATAATAATAATTTAATAAAAAATACAACACTCAGAGAAACACTCAGTGAAACACTCGAGATAGCTACACACAGTAAACTTGGATGATGCGGGGCTGCATCTGCCTGAGACAGCGTCTTGTGGGCAGCAGCCAATCAGCAGCGAGGAGACATGAATAACGCTCTCGGATTGGCTACTTTCAAACCTCCAGCCAATAGCGTTTATTTTATATTGATATTTTGCTGAATTTACGTTAGTATTTATATTACAAAATTAGTAAATTATATTATTATTAATAATTTAGCATTAAAAAGCTTGAAAAAACATATTGCCACGAAAAAAGCCATAAAAAAATTGCGGAAGATATTTGTGATTCCGCGAATATGTGAGGGTTTCCACGAACAATTATTAGTTAGGTTCTAAGGAAAATTCTGTGAATAATCGGGGCCACTAATGCCAAACCACGATTACGCGGGGGTCAACTGTATATATATATATATCTTTCTCAGGTAAGGTTGGTTTGCTTTCTTTAATTTTGTTTTTAGTTTCTACGCAATGTCAAAAATATTTATTTTTTATTCTATACATAAAAACAGTCAAGTGGATTATAAAAAATCAGTTTTGAAAGTCTGAATGTTGGTATTTTCCTTTCCTGTCCTCAGGAGCCAATTACCCAAAGTTCCAGCCAGTACCCACAAGCTATGATTACGATGCTCCTCTGACCGAGGCTGGAGACATTACAGAAAAGTACTTGGCTATACGACAGGTGATCTCGAAGGTGAGCTGAAACAACCTGTTTTTACCTTTGCTGCCTGTCTCATTCTGCTGCTTGTTGTTTGTTTGTTTTTACAATTTACCTGTTTGAATATTTGTTAAAGGGCTACATTTAGCTTTTCAGAATCTTTTCAATGAGTAAGTGGATGGTACTCCAAACATTTTGTTATACATGGAAAATCTGAGTGGTAAAAATTTTATAAATCATATATAAACTGAAAAAATGTTTTCGACAAAATTCCATCTTTGCTATGACCTAAAATCTGGACTGTATGTTCCTTTTTTGTCACCTAGAATTTGGTTCATAATTATTCATAAGGAAAAGAATTTTTTTTAATGCACAGGTCATATATAGATAGCCACAGCTACACTCTTTTTATTTAAGGATTCGTTTGGCTGAGTTATTCATGTCTTATACAAGGTCTCAGTCTAAAGAAAATGTCTGTCATTGCTCTCCATGTTGATACTATTGAGGAGTACTACTGACAATTTATTCCATTCATTTATAATTCTGTTGCAAAATGGGATATTTTCTAATAGTCTTCTTTGCAGACTGTTTACAGAATTTATGATTATGTGCCACTTGTATTTACTTAACTTATGATCCTCTCCTCAAATCAAGATGATTTACGAGTGTTTCTTTTCCTTGTACCTTCATGAGTTAATTCTTGAAAATAGCAGCATGAAAGGTTTGAATTTAAAAAAAGTTTATAAAAAAGTCTTTTTAAACAATTAAAATTTAGAAAATCTTCATCATTGCTGATATATTAGTTGTAAATTATTTGTATTTATTATACAGTGATCATGTTTGATATGTTTGTCACTTGATAACTTACATTTGGTAAGTTGTAATCCATTTTGGTTTTGTTCATTACTTGTTACCAGTGGTGGGATTCAGCCGGTTCACACCAGTTTGTGCGAACCTGTTCTTGGAATTTCATGAGTTCTGCGAACTGGTTGTTAACTCTTAACTTATTTTATCATCAAAATATAATATTAATTTTCAAAAATACGAAGTTTTATTATTTTAAAAGTTAGTATTTTTTATGCTGAACAATGGAGAAAATTAGTTTTGAGCTTGTAATTTGCCATTGTATCTGCTGGTTCGACGTTGCAGATTGAGCAGCTCTTGCGTGATAACCTGTAAGAAATTATTAATTCTTATAATTTCAAGACCTTAAAAGTTAAAAAGTATTGTGTTATATACCGTATTTCATTGATCAGGGCGGCACTCTTGAATACCGCTGCACCTTTGAACAGGGCGGCAGGGTGAAGGGGCATTGAAATAATAAGGCGGCACCTCTGATTTGGGCGGCATTCCGGGTTATTCAATTCATTACAAGTGTTTTTAAAGGCAGTGTATGGCGGTGTGAACGTGTCTCTTTTCACTAACTTTGTTGTTGTTTTCTTCTAAAGTGTTGGAATGTAGTAGTGTGGCATTTGTGTATCTCTGGCACCAGGTGTGGCGCTTCTAATCTGTTTGACACCGATTGCGGAGCTTGTTTACTTCTTTTATTGCCACAAAACGACTGAATGAAATAAAGGTACTTTACGCCGGAACACAATTAGTCTGCACGTAGAACAAGAAAAACGGAATAACGACGAAAACAATCTTCCTTTTCATGAATAAAACTTATGTATTTATAGAGTGCATAATCACTAATGGCAATATGCTGAGTCACGTGGAACCTCCTGATTAGTTGAAAGTTTAAGCAACGGGATGCTCTTTGGAACGCCTTAAGAGTATTTAATGCCCGGTATGATACCTGGCAGACAGAACGATATTGCGGGCAGTTGCAATTAATATAGTTAGTTAGTGGTTTTGAAAGTCGCAATCCATACTTGCTACGTACTCTGTATGCCGTGACTTAGTCTATATCCCTCAATTTTTTAGAATTGATTAGAAACATGGAAGAAGATCATGAATCTGAGCAAACAACGGAAGTTGCTGCTGCTGAATCGTCTTCATCCTCTTCTAAGCGGAAGCTGAAAGGGCACAGTCTGAAAACAAAGCTGGAATCTATCGAATTTGCCAAAACAAGCATCGTTTCTGCCACAGCGAGATGCTGTGGAGTATCGCGGAGCAGTGTGCAAGATTGGAGGCGGCAGGAGAACGAGCTGCGCGCGACAATCGATGAAGAGGGACCATCAGCGGCGAAGAAACAACGTCTCGCAGGCGGCGGGAGAAAGCCACTCAGTGCAAACATGGAAGCTGAACTTTACGAATGGATAGAAGTCTGCCTTGAAAAGAAGCAGCGGATTTCACGACGTTTGATCCGCTTGAAAGCCCAGGAACTTGGTAAAAACTTGGCATTTGATGGAAAGCCATTCAAAGCAACTGAAGGTTGGCTAGACAACTTTATGTCCCGTTACGAGCTGAGCCTGCGCGTTCCAACCACCACTGCCCAGAAGACGCCCGTCGAGTCCATGGACAAACTGGTGTCGTTTGTTCTTTACATTCGCCAACTGCGGCAGAAGGAAAACTACAACTTTGCAGACATTTACGCAGCTGATGAGACGGCGGTGTGGTTGGACCCCACTGGGATAAAGACAGTGGCGAAAAAGGGATCGCGCAGTGTCACCGTTTTGAGCACTGGCCACGAGAAGATGCGCGTCACTGTGCTGCTTTGTGCCCGAGCAAATGGAGCCAAAGTGAAGCCATTCATTCTGCTGCCGCGAAAGCGCCCAATTCCGGACATTCTGAAGCGTTTTTCGAGCCAGCTGCACCTCTGCTGGTGTGGCAGCAACTGGATGAACCAGGATTTGACGTTGCAATTCCTCCAGAAAGTTTTCGGCGGACTTTCTTTCCGTCGAAAACTGTTGGTTTGGGATGCATTCAAATGCCATCTCACTGAAGAAACAAAGGTGGACCTGCAGAAGAAGAAAGTGGACGCCGTAGTCGTCCCAAGCGGCTGCACAAAGTTTGTTCAGGCACCGGATGTGTGTTAGAATGCACCATTCAAGAAGCGAATTCACGACATGTACGAGGATTGGATGACCACTGCTGAGAAGAGCTACACACCAGCGGGCAACATGCAGGCGCCGCCCATAGAAGTCTACTTACAATGGATTGTGGACGCCTGGGACAATCTGGACGAAGAAATGATTGCAAAATCATTCAAAGTTTGTGGCATTACCAACATTGTCGATGCAGTGAGGACAATTTCATTCACATCTTCAGTAGTGATGTCGAGTGCCAGGCTGGATTGCAGCTGCTGAAAGAAAGGGCGATGACGAGCGAGACTCTAGCCTACGACGAGAAAGAAGAAAACAAAGAGAGTGATTTGGAGGAGATAGTTGTGCTACCGTAATGTGTCTATTCTGTCCCGATGCTAAACCACAATAAATGAGCAAAATTTGATTTGAGAGGAGATTGAAAATATACGGCGGCACCTCTGAATAGCGCTGCACCTTTGAATAGGTCGGCAGTGTTTGAGACATTTTGAGGAGATTGAAAAAATAAGGCGGCGCCGCCCTATTCAATGAAATACGGTAATTATGAAATAATTACGTGAACTGGTGAACACTACCAGTTACACTTACAAATGTTTTCATTACCCGCATTATAGTACCAGGCCATTGATAATAATTTTTTTAGATATTCATTTTTGCACATTTAATTTGTAATTCCTACTCCTATTACAAGAGGTATCTAAAATAATATTTGTTAGATATGGTTGTAGATGTTTTTATGCTACTACCTTCTGATTATGAAAATTATTCTCGTAATTACCATTGAAAAAAACACTGTATTTTACATTGCACAGTGAAAATATTGTAGCAATCCTAGTACCTAGTGAAGCAATTTTTTACATTTCAGACTTTAGCCCTTAAAATGAAGTGGCAACAAAATATACTAGAGTTCATGTGAAAAATCCCAAGAACTGAAAGTTCAAAGGAAGAGGCCAGTGAGGACGTAACAGTAACACAGCCATCTTTGATGAATGATACTGATGAAACTTCTGCTTCTGATACTGTGCCACCTACAGATGAGGCAGATGCCGCATCATCTCTTCCAGACTGCTGGAGTATGAAGCAATATGATGAGTTAAAAAAAAAATATAATGGATTGATTGTTCGTAGCAAGAAACTTGGTTGTGATCACTGTGCCAAATTTGATTCCTTAAACATGAAGGGAATTCATGTGTCAATTGAAGTGTTGAAGCCTCAGGGAAGGATAAAACCATCCAGCAAGCATCTCTCAGGAAAAAAATGAAAGAGCATTTTTCACCAAAGGCACAGTGTTTGAGTAAAGCAACTACAGGATCATGCAGATGATGCAATTACAAAATGCATTGATAAAACAAACCATAAACATTTTGCCTCTACATGCAGAGTTTTCAATACAGTCTACAGTTTAGCAAAAAGAAGCAGGAAATTTTCTGATGTTGAAGATGAGATTGAGCTTCAAATAACAAATGGAGTTGACAGGGGTGTTGGACTTCGTTCTCACAAAACTGCTGTGAAAATAGTTGATCACATTGCAAAGGAGATAAAAAATGAAATATTCACCAAAATTATTGAAAATTTAAAATTCTGTGTCATCGTGTATGAAGCTGTAACCATATCTAGTAAGCCTGTGGTTATAATTTTTTTGAAGATTGAAGATTGTGATCTATCACCAACAATTTTCTTTGATTTGGCCGAATTGGAAGGACAGGGAGCAGAAACAATATACGCATCTTTGTTTAAAGAGTTTTCACAATGGTGGATTTGATAATGAATATATGAGAAATAATTTGATTGCTTTCTGTTCAGATGGGGCAAGTGTAATGCTTGGCTGCAATTCTGGGGTAGGCATTAGACTTAAAACATTGTCATTTGGCATTGTTTAAATCATCATTTGCAACTTGCTTTGGACGATTCTGTCAATGATATAAAACAAATGAATCACTTCAAAATATTCATGGATAAAATCTACTCAATCTTTCGCCAATCAAACAAAAACAAAATGCAACTCTTCAAAATTTCAGAAGAACTTAGACAACAAATTCTGAAGATAGGTAAAGTTCTGGGACCAGTTACTTGCAGTCTAAGATCTGCTCTTGCTGTGTGGCGTGCTTATCCAGCATTGTACAAATATTTCTCTAGTGAGACAAAATATTCAGGGATAGGTGCCCGTCTTTGCAACAAGCATTTCTTGGATGATTTGGCACTGATGATAGACATACTGCAAGAAATTTCCTTACTTTCTAATGCCCTTCAAGCTAGAAGTTTAACTTTGCCAAGAGCTGAAAAACTAATAAAAAGGTCCATTAAGGCGTTTGAAATGCTCAAAGAAAGTAAGGGAACCTTTGAAATGGAAAATTGGTGTCAGAGTTGCTTCAGATGCCTTTAAGGATATTCAGTTCGTTGAAAACAACAAAGTTGTTAGCCTTCCTCGTCAAAAGCTACTGGAGGCAGTGATAGAAAATATGAAAAATGGGTTGATGGACTGTGATCATTTAACATCAAAGAACAATGAACAAGAAAATGACAACAAAAATCATGAACTGATAAACTTGCTTGAGCCAAATTTGTGGAACAGTGAGGAAGTTGTTATACCATGGAAAGCTGCAGAAGAAAACTGAGTGAATTCAGTGAATTTTCCATCATGAAATCAGCATTAATGATTTCCGTGACTATGTGGAAAATGTCCTACAAAATTCCCACAACCCTGCGATTCCTCAAAGTGTACAAAAGGCTAAAAATATTGTCAGTACTATTGCAGTCAGTTCTGCAGAGGCAGAAAGGTTTTTCAAGAATGAATATTATATATTCAGATAAAAGAAGCCGCCTTACATTTGAGAGTGTAGCAAACTTTATGACAATTAATCTGATTGGCCTCCCATTGGACTCATGGGATGCCACTCTTTCGGTCAAAACATGGCTTATAAAAAACCACTCTGCTGATGACAACAGGGTCAAACAATAGACCTCTTAAAGTCACCATGTAGAAAATGTTAAAATGGAAAATATTTGAATCATTCGTGTGCACTGTTGACCAATTGTTGCTCATTGCTGGATAAAAAGAAAACAGTTTTTAATTTTTATTGTTCATACTAGAAAAAAATAGGTCACTTTTGTATTGCTTCTGTATTTTACTTTGAATGAGATTTTGTATTAGCTTTAGTTTTTCATACACCAATTTCAACAATAGAGATGACCTTGTTACAGCAGAGACATCCACCAGAGGGCATTGCCTATCTTGCATGTCAGGGAAATATTAACTAGGACTCTAAATTTTTAGATGTGGAGGGAAACTGAAGTGCCTGGAAGAAGTGCACATGACCAGATGGTGAAGAAGAGTAAGAAAAAACCTTGCCCTTGGCAGTCCAGACTAACCACATTTTGAAAATCTGCCTGTTCATAAACCTGGCATTTTGCTGATCTATGAAATAATCAGTTTGTATCAGACTGTTGGTTGCATGTATACAGAAAAATTACTGTATTCCTGTATACTCTCAAAGTTTGATAACTCAGGTGAAATGATTTTATAAAATTTACATCAAACAATTTCCATGTAATTTGGTATGCACCCCATGTGGGTAGACAAATTTTGTCCTGAAGACTGGACAATGTAAACAGATAGACATCTGTACATGCTAAATGGACATCATTTTAATTTCCAGATAAATAAAATGAGAATATATTTTTCATAGAAGATTATCTGTTCTGGAAGATGCAATTTTGCATATAGATGAAAAAAAAAATTAAGAAAAAGAAATTTATTGTATCCTTGGTATTTGTGTCATTTTCTCAAACTCTCTCACATGTCAGTACTAAAATGGACATACTACAGAATTCATTTTAGTTTAGTTATTACAAGGAAGGAAGCCATCACAGCTTTTGCATGCCATTTCCTATTAGTTTTAAACTGGTTGAAACTATCCCTGTCAATACTTATTGCTTAGAATTTCATTCATTCATTTGATTTTATTACTAAAATTACTTTCTTTAATATGAAGGCATGCTGATATTTTAGTTATTATTTATAGCTATAGCCTCTTATCTACAACAGTTGACAATCAAAAGAAATTATTCCTCTCACATTCATAACCTTTTTGAAAACTTCTACCAGGATTTTATCCACACTAATATTTGTAATTATTCTTCACTGCAATCCCTAAATGTTTAAATAAGTTAAATTCTTTCAAATCTTTGATTATTTCTTCATAAATCAGGTCTGAACAGTGTATTCAGAATGTTGGCTAAAAACCTGTAATATAAATGGAAGTAAGATATCTTTGATTTTAATTTTGACATCTTGGTTAATTATTCCAGAAATGAGAGGATTGCTGGCAGTATGAAATTAGTCTGACTCATGCTATTTATTTCATCTTTATAGTACAAAGAATTACCTTCTGTACCAGTTCCACTGTCAACTCCAAAAGGTGTCTATGGAAATCTGTTCATGAAGTTTGTAAGCACAACTTTGCATTTTTTCTTTTTGTTTTTATTTGGTGATTTTTATTGGATTTACTTTAAAGGAAAAAAAAAATTAAAGCTCTGCTATCAGCTTTCTAAATATCTTAATGCAAATACTAGGGATGTTCAAATGAAACCAGTCAGGTTCAAATTGAATGTCCCTAGTATCAGGCATAAATTTGCTTCCATATACTACCAAAAATCAATAATATATAGTTTGCACTCTTGTGTAAAGGTTTTCGTCACACTGCATACTTTTTTGTGATTTAATAACATATTGTTGTGCAGTAGTCATTTATTTTACCAATTCCCTATCAACAACAAAAACTTCATGGCATCACCTGGCAGTTGGTTTATGAGTGACTAAGATCTGCTTTTGTAAAGAAGGCAGCAAAGTCTTACAGCAACATACATGATATTTGGACATGGTGCAATTTTTATTGTTTGAAATTCTCACAGATAAGAAAGAGTGAGGGAGATTTCTTGTAATATTGTAAGTAAAATTCACTTGTCTGCAAATACTCAGCATGCCACGCACACTAAATCAACTGATCTCAGTTGCACCATTTTGGTTGGTGACTGCAAACAAAAAAAACATGAGGCAAATATGATAGTTCCTTCACTCAGTCAATAATGTTTCAGTCAGCCACATGATGATTTACATTCTTTTAGGATCAGTGGCTTTTGATAATTACCATATTTGACAATGTACAAGTTTTAGTGTTTTATGTCAACCCCATATTTCTGATTTTAAAAAAAAAAACCTAAGGATTTTTGTAGATGCAATGTATTAGTTGACCCACATTTTATAATGATCCATTTGTAAAAAACCTCCATGTAAGTATTCTTTTGTAGCAGGCAGAATTCAGAGGAATCCACAGTACCCAAAGAGATAGGAATGAGCAATTGCCAGCATGATTGTTTCTGTCTGTAGTCAAGCTAGCTATCACAAGAAACCTGAAAAAGACTAAATGCTGATGACAGGAAATAGAATGCCGGTTTTTATATATTCATGTTATATTTTGAATGTGCAAGCATATCATATTTTATAAATAATAATTGTGCTAATGGAGCCAATAAAGTATGAAAGTAAATGAACTGAAAAAGACTTGTCAAAATTGGTTAAATTCTTGAAGATTTCATCACCAAAGGTGTTGAGATGGTGTATATATGTCAGAGGAAATTTAAAACCAAACATATAGGCTTCCAACTCTGACTTATACACTGTCAAATAGGGTAATTAATTTTCTTTAAGCAAAAAAAAAAATTAATTCAGTCTTGCAATGGAATATACAACTGTGAACAAAGGCATTTTTAAACAAATTAATATGCACCAACTTTAAAATCATATTTACTCAAGGAATTAATAAAAGAAGTTTAAGAGACAGTATAGGTTTAAAAGCCATTATGTACAATATTGATAATAATTGTGTTAACAGGAACAATTGAGTATAAAATGCAAATAACACACAATAGAATTGCATCTCATGCATAAAAATGAAATGGTCCATAATACAGTCATGTGTTGATATACTACAGTGTGATTAGTTGTCATACAAGCAATCAGAGAGTGTCACACCTGCAGAAGGACTATAGAAATACAGGCAGTGATGCCAATGTAGTGTAGAAATACTATGGCTCCTAGGAAGGGAATGTCCACATATGAACATCTGTCACTGAAGCTTTAAGGCTGAGAAAATCAAATGGCAACCAAACACCTTAGATAAATTGTGGAAAGTGCTATAGGACATTTTGAACAACATTCCTCAGTAATACATTGATAATCTGTATGGTAGCATGAAAATGATGTGTAATGCTCTAAATAAAGCAAAGGACTACATTTAGTCATTTTGCTCTTGTATATTTTCTGTAATAATGTATTGTGTGTGTGTGTGCGTGTGTGAGTGTATTATATCTGTCTTTCAGTTGCAATTGGTATTTGTGCAAATCTTGTTTGCTTCCATAATTATTTTCAATATTGTATGTTTTTTCTGCTCTTAATTTTAATCTTTTGTCAAGGTAGATAATCAGGGAGAAATATAATAGGATTGGATAATGATTTAAGTAAATGTAGTATTTCTTTAAGTTAATTATTAAAAACATTCAAGTTATGTTATTTATATATTTAATAAAAGGGTATTCTTCTTTATCTATTTTCAATCTGAGTTTGTCAGAAGCCAAGAATGGGTTCATGTTATGAGATGATGTATACAGGAGTACCTTTGTTTACTGATGTACTTCTGTTACAGCTCTTTACCATTCAGGATGCTCTGCAGATAGTCTCGCTACAGGAACCAATCAGATCCAAATATCCCATTGCTATGGAAGATATAGGACAGGTGAGGTTAAAATATATAGCATTATCCAAAATTACCAACAACAACTCTTCTAAGCAAATAGCTGATTTTCTCAACTGATTTTTTTCCTATGAAATGAAAATTATCTGCTTTAAAAAATGTGTATTTGATTAATAGGCTTTTGGTCTTTAACCATTTGTTGTTTTTTTTTTTCTTAATTGACTCTATAAAGGTAAAATTTTGAGTTTCCTAACTCTATGAAAGGTCCCCATGTATTTGTAGCACTTTGCAGATTGACTCCTTCAAGAGATAACATGTTAAAGTTTTGCTCTTGATAGTACAGACTAGGGAACTGAATCCTTTCTTATAGCCAAGACAACATACATCTCAGTAAATCTTTGTTGAGCTTTTTCCATAGTCTTCACATGATATGGGCTCCAAATCTAATCCGTAAACTTTGAGTGATGAATAGTTTCTTCATTGCTTTACCTTAGTGATTTACTTTGGGTGTGGCACTCACTTTTCTGTGGGCTCAGCAATGTTGGTTCTTCAGGGATAGCTTGCACAAATAAAATGTTTAAATAATTATTTATACAATCAAAAAAAATTTTTCTTTTAATATTGTTGTTTCTTACCCTTGTGTTCAGTTTACTTACTGTAATGAGAATTAGATTGTAGATGCTTCTTCAGGAAATTGGATTAGGGTTTTGCAGAACAGTCCAACTGTAAGAGAAGTAGATGTTCACCAGACACCTGGTCATTGCATGGACTGAACTGCAATTCACATTGCAAAAGCTGCTGCAATCAGATTTCAGGGCTTTTTTCAAAATACTAGTAAATAAACTTTGAGTATTTTTTGGGGGGGTGTATACAAAAAAAAAAAAATAGTGGTACAGCTTTTTTCCTTTCAATCTGACTAAAACTACTGCTCACACTTGTTTCTCTCATTTTAGTTCTTTGGATTCACACTCTACAGGCATGTGCTAGAAAAGAATTACACAGAGGAAGTTCAGCTGGATGCCATGGAAATTCGTGACAGAGCCTACATCATGATTGACGGGGTCAGTCAAACATCTGTTTTATCTTAACACTGTCTCTGCAGAAAACTGCTAATAACAAAAGACTTTTAAGGATTAAAAATAAAGAAAAAACTAACTAAAAATTATGTTTTAAAAGATCATCCTGATTTATGCTTGAAGTTGTATTTTCCTGAAAAGTTAATGTTGATCTGAGTATGGAAGCTTTCATCTAATCTCAGATCTGTACTGCAGGAGTTGTTCACTAACATGGCATATTGATTTGCTGCATCCTATCGCTTAACATCCTGATGTTGGTATAAGTTTATTTTAATCACTTACTAATTAACCCTGATGTTGGTGCACCATGTCCTTCCCGCCACAACAGCAGTGTTGCTAACCAATAGATGGTTTAATACAGATCATGGTTTTTTTGTTCAGTCAGGGTTGACTGCACAAAATACAGGAAAATCTTTAATATTCACTTGCACATTATTGTAGCATCATTATGCTAAATGCTTCATTAAAAACAAGTTAAATCAACTATGCAAAACTTCCCAAGTCATCTGGATAACACTGTATTGTCTAGACATTTGTGACCACCGACTCTCCTGATTTATGTTGCGCTTTTATCCGTTTTCAGTTTTGTCTATTTTCCTTCCGTAGTTGTTTTGACCCAACTGTTTCTAGTTTTATCATAAGATTCTCAAATAATTACTATGTACCGCATTTGTTTGGGGTTTTTTAAATTAATTAAGAGTAAAAGGTCTTGTAACTTTGCCCCCCCCCAGGTGAAAGAAAAACAAAAATACGGATTTCTAATTTTCTTGTAGTGTTATGCAGGAAAGCAGTTGAAAGGTTATTTCTTGCATTTCATAAAATAACTGAGAAATTTAACTTAAGAAAATGAACCATCTAGTCAGTGGTCTGAACATCTAGATTGTTAGCAGATTTTACCTCAGTGAACCGTGTAGTGGAGACTACGTCATTGATACATCATAAAATGTGTCAGGTTTATTTATCTAGTAAAAAAATTACGAATTACAACATGAAAATAAAAACTATAACATGAGTCACACAAAAAAGTGTTTTCCTTCAACTTTTGCACCTCTTCACAAAAAGGACTAAAAGTAATATCTGTTTATTGAATATAATATATATATATATATATATAATATTTTGTTTTATTTTTATAAAAGAAGTTGAGATTTTGTGACATTAGTCAAATGGTATGTGATGTGAGAGAAACAGACTATGGATCTGACAGGAATTAGCATTAGGGTAATTCCAAAAGATATTTTCCATCAATCCATGATGCACATGTTCCCATTTCCTGCTCTATTGTCTTGGAATTCATATTTATGCTCTGACATAAGAATCATCCAGTTCTATCACAGTTGCAGGTGAGTGCATTTCCAATATGCATGTCTATCTTTAATACTAACTTGTGCAATTACCTTCTACTGCATGGTAACCAATAAAAGTTTTACGTGTAACTATAAAATATGATCCAAAACCTTTGATTTGACATCATAAATTTGATGAAGCCTACAATTACCATCTGGTTTTTTTTTCATAAAATATAATTTCTGTTCAATGAAAGCCAGCATCAAATTTTATACTATTTGTTTTGAAGTATAACTGATGGAGCTTTTATAATATTCAGACCAGTGGCTTCATCTGCCAGAGAGACGAGGGAAAATCTGATGGGAGGTGGCAGGTGAATGGCAACTATGCTGAGTCTGAAGTAAAATATGACAAGGATGTCGGCAAAAGCAGGTACAAAATTCAAGCAGGAGTGAAGTGCAAAGCTTTGCCACTGCTTCAGATCAAATGCAGGATTTATCAGGTGGCACTACTTTGTCACTTCTTATGGAAAAGGATTTGTGGATGGCATTGGAGTCACCGTCAAAAGTTTGGTACAGAATTCTGTCAGATGGAGGAAGCACTTGGTGAAAAATATTTCTATTTTTGACTGCCCAATAACATAAATAACATGACCAACTTGGAGCTAAAATCTGGTGGTGCATAGGCATGGTTCTGGATTAGATGTTTGAATGTGCAGAGATCAGCAACAACATAAAGCAATGCTACTTCATTTCATGAAAGCTGCAGATGATAAAGTGTTCATTGAAAGATAGAGGAAAGTTGAATACCTTCTTGCAAGCCCAGCAGTCTTCTCATAAGGAACTAGAGATAAATTCCATTGCTGTAGGAGACACGTGTGTTGTTGACGTGAAGATAGCAAACAACACTGAATACCAAGACTCGCAAGAAATATTTAACTGCCAAAGATGGGTGGTTAAAAGAAACTTACAGTAATATTTAACTTTGGAAATTTTATGCTGGATTTCCAAATTTAAAATGATAATCTGTGTATAAATTAAAGAAATTCTTTGTGAAAAACTTTTAAAGTATTAAACTCATAAACATTTACATGTATACATAAAGACAAGAATTATATTATAACAGTAAATATAATTGTTTTATGCACTCATAAAATGAGTTGCTTTTCGCACACTGATGCCAACAGGAGAGACAACTCTGTTGAGAGAGCACATGTCTTAGTTGTTTGTTAGGAAGTATTGCCTATCTAGTGCCATGTGGGGCCTAGCACTTCTGACTTTATCAGCGAGATCTCTATCAATTTTTTTTACATGTGGGAGGAAACCCATGCGGATAGCTGGTGAAGAAGAAATCATACCAGGGAGGTAATGCTCAACTTAGTCAGGGTCCTTGACCTTAACAGTTCTGAAGACTGACCACTGGAATACCACGAAGAGTTAAATACTATATTTTCAAATGTCTGACACGAGTATAAAAAAAATGGGGCTAGTTTGTTATAAAAATGCTTATGCATTTCGACAATGCTGTGCTCATTGTGACCAGTTTAGTACTTGGCCAGGACAGCAGAGCAGACTTTACTAAATGTGTTAGGTGAGATGCAATTGTCTTTGCACTTCATTCAATAAAGCAGATGATTAACTGAGATAGAAAATGTATCAATTATAACATTCAGACATAGAATTTTCCTTTAGTTATAACTTGAATTACTAGCCATTAGGTTTTTTTTAAAAATTAACGTCCACAAAAATTAAAATTATAAAGTGACTTTTTTTTTTTTTGGTGTGATTGCTGGTGGTGTCGGCGATAAAGGTGCTTCACTACTTAGCTTGATACCTAAATGCACAAACATGACCAGCAGACACATTGTTGGATTGCTTTTCATCCCTTAAAAGGAAGATGGCCAAACATCATATTTTCACTGATTAACTCAGGATATGGACATTTAATATATATATATATAGCTTACAAGCATTTATTCAGTGATCAACGGGGCCATTTTAGCCCCTGAAGTTTAGGGTATTGGGTAATTCTGGAATTGACCGTATACTGTATATTTTATTTATATATTAGTACTGGTAATTAAAAGTTTGTAATAACTTTTTGTCCATTTTTTTTTTTTTTGTAATTTTCACCTTAAAAAAATTTTGTATCTTATTAGGTTCCTATAGGAATATTGGTGTGGCAACAGACTTCTGTGTTGACCATGACTGGACTACAGGGACAATGCCTTGACATCCTTGTGGAAAACCAAGGTCATATAAACTTTGGGTTTGGCATCAACATCAATAAGAAAGTAAGTAGTTCTTCAAAAAGTTGTTAAAAAAGTCTTGCAGGCCAATGAAAGCTTTGCTAGGTTGTTCAGAAAGTCATGAAGGTCATTCAGAGGGTGTTATGGTTCATACAGCTTCAAATTTGTTATTTTCTTCTGATTGCCTAGGAAGTTTTCTTAGGATCTTTTGTCAGCTGACACTTCACTTCACAACAGTTTAAAATCATCTTTGTCATCATAATAATAAACAGTGGACTGCTTAATTTCTCTACAATGGTTCATTTGGTCTGTGACTGATTTGCTTCCTGAATTCTGCTGATCTTACACTACAAATGAACCATTTCTTTACAGAAGAAAAACTTATTACAAAGTCCTAACTTTGTACCTGCTTTTTATATTGAAGGTATCAGTGTCTTTAAACTCTTTATGGTGTCAGAGAAAAGGTTAGCCAATTGCATTTAAATGGATTTCACAAGAGATGACATACAACAGTTCTGACTTAAAGCTAACAACTGTTATTTTGTTTAAATTCACAAGAGTACTTTTATTAATACTGTGTGCGTGTGTGTGTGTGTGTTGAGAGAGAGAGATTGTGCTTTGCTCTAGGCATTTCTAGTAAAATCAGTATAAATCCCTTTTATTTTTTTCTGTTATAAATTATTTTATCAAGAACAAAAATATATGATTTTAAAGTTCAGGATATTAATTTTAAATCAGTATTAATAATGAAAGTCTAAAAACCATTTTTTGTGTAGTTGCATTACACAAAAGTATTTGATTCTTTAAAAAAAAGATCAACAGCGCCATTTAGTGGTAGTTTTCAGCTGCAAGAGCAGTGTATTGTTTCATCTTTGTTTTATTATTGCCAGTTTGTTGGTCTGCTTTTGGCTGACCTCTTCATCAGTCATCTTTACATTTCCAATGACTGCACACTCAGAATTCAGTTATAGCCAAGTTGGTCTCTAAGCAGCTTTATCCATCACATCACACATTATGCGTCATAAGCAACAAATGCAACTAACATGTTCAGTGATAATGAAGTTGGCGATTCATACTTCTTAAGAGTCTCATTATTGATTTAGAAATTATTTTTTTTGACAGGGTATTATACAAAATGTTACGATTTTAAATGAAACACTACAAAATTGGGAGATGTACCCTATCAATTTGGGAAACTTGAATGTCAGAAACTCATTGTCGTCCTTGAGGTAAGACTTCCTTCAGAGTTGTGATCAGTGATTAATTCTCTCAAAGAGTTGTAATTCTTGTGGATTTCAATGCCATGTGACAATTAAAACAAAAACAACCCTGACTCGGTTTTCCGTTTATATGCATTGTGGTGAGAAAGGTACTTATTTTCTTCAAAATCCAATCTAAAAGGTCACTTAGGATATTTCAAAGCCTGGTTTAACTCACTGGTTCTATAAATAAGATATAAAGTACCTCACCCATTGCTATAAGGAATTTAGACAGATTGTTTTGATTGTTTTTAACAGATGAGAAGATAGATAAGCAAAAGAAAATTTGAGATTACAAATTTCTCTTTTATTTAAGCTGCTTGTGTGTGGAATCCAGAACAAGTTACTGTCTGCTTGTCACTAAGAATAGATTTTCGAGAAAACTAAACTGCCACCTCATCAAATGAGAGTATTATCAAAAGTAGCAATGTCCAGGATTGGCATTATCATCAGCATTTTTATGGATATCTTTTACCAAAATTCTAGCAAGCTTTCATGATGCCATTGCATTCCGAGAATGCTTTTTACCCATGGCTAGACTCATTTCAGTTCCTGTACACCTTCGCTTTAAATTTTTGTTAAAATTATATTAGAGGCACTGTAGTAGGGAAACATGATCATAAGCAAGACCCTAAGAACTTTATAACTGTATTCATCAAGCCTTACATAATATATGATCTTCATTAATATTTTTGACACAAATCACAGTAAGAAAGTTTTATATCGAGCTAATTTTTTAAATACACTTTGCAGGTAAGGACAGACTCCATGTTTAAGAAAAGATATTGGATTTTTCTAACAGATTGTGGGAAGATGAACAGTATTAGATTTACCTAGTTTTGATATTAGATGTTTTTTGGAAAAACTGATATAGATTTTAAAAATAATTAAGGATTTTCTGGCCAGTGAAATATTCTTTTACTGCCTGACTTGTTAATTAATGGAATTGTTAGTAATGATGTTAAACAGCATGAACTAGTTAAAACTACTGATGAGCATTTATTAAGGGGTTGGGAGATTGTATAAATCATGATGACTTCCTGCCCATTGATACCAAATAAATCAAATATCTAGGGGATTTTTTTATTTTAAATTTGATTTATTGATATCTTTAACTCACTTTAACATGTTTCATTAACTACAGAAATTGATGAACAAGCAATCATTACAAAAATTATTTTACATGTATATGCATAGACAGATGGCGTCATGGCGCATTGGGTAGTGAGTTTGCTTGTCAGTCCGTTTATCGCAGGTTTGATACCTGGTGGGGTTGGAGGTATGTGCTGCTGGTGAGGGCTAAGAAGTCCGAAACTGCTGTATGGCCCTCCTCTGGACGCTGACATTCACCTTGACTCTCAGCCTAGAGAGGGATGGGCTCTGCTAGATTGTAAAATTTCCTCAACACACATCTCAAGGTGCTCCAATGATCTATGGGACAAGTGAAGTGAATATACATAGACATTATTTTACACTTAGCAAACCTAATTTTAGACACTTAAAAAACCACAGAAGAAGTTCAGTTTTAATTTACATTACTACCATTTATGGTTTGATTTGATTTATAATTTTATCATTGAAAAGTTCTCACATGTATCTGGTAGATACATTATTCTTGTACTTTGGGGACCACTTTCTTGTTTTATATTTCTTTTTTGAAGTGAGATTAGAGAAAGTAATGACATTAGAACCTGCACAATTACCCATGCAGCATATCATCTTGCCCAAACGAGTATGAAGGAAGCAAATGCCATAAAGCAGTATGTGCAGTTTAAGATCTTCTTGACAGGAGAGCCAGAGCATTGCCTGTACATTAGGGTGTTGATTGTTTGTGGCTTTTTCAGAAATTCATGAAGGCCAGTGTATGAAAGGATGAGTCTTTAGGTAAAAGTCATGGAAATAACTTTCATTTTTATTATTTTTACGAAAAACTCCCCCACCACTGCAACTTTTATATTTGCATCTGTTTACATTTTCAGATATCACTTATTCATTTGTGCAATTATCTCGACAAGTTTACATACTTTATGATGTCTTATAAACGCAGCAAAAAAGAAATTGACAAAAGTGGAGTGATATGGAGCAAGAATTTAATCCATTACAAAAAGAGCTGCTCTTCCAGAAAAGGCTTAAAAATTATTAGTAAAGCCTTGCATGAATATGTGCGAATGCCAACACAAGCCATGATTATTGGCAGATACAAATATCTTGCTGAGCAAAAGAAGGAGAGAAGGAAGCGAGTTGATATTATTTCAGAAGAACTGGTGACTCTTTGGTCAAAATTGAACTTTCCATGTATCACAAAGAAATCAGTAAGGAGGAAAATTGAGAATCTGCTTGTAAAGCATGACAAGCACTTAAAAAAACCAAAAGCCAATGATAAAGAATTTTTTGCTGGAGTTTTTGACCTCACCAAAGCAGATGGTATATGGCTGAGTGCTGAGGACAAGAAATTACATCAACTACAAGTAAAGTCTAAGGGGGATATTGGTTATGTCACTGAGAAGACTGGGTCCATCCATCCAAGCAAGATGGCTTTGCTAAAATCTCAGGCAAATGAAGTGGGAGCCTTAACATTAGCAGCAACATCATCATCAGTATTGAGTTCTTCCTCCAGTGGCCAGGAAAGTGATGCTACTGACACCACTGCTGAGGATCAACCACCAAGAGAAGAAGAATGGGAATTGTCACCACAAAAGAATAAGCGAAGATATGAATCTGCCAGAACTGCTGCAAGCTTATCACGAAAACAAAATATTTCTCTGAGAAAATCTGCTAATTTGTGTCGACAGCTGTCAGATGAGGGCTACAAGATGCCAACTCCATCATATGCTGCTGTTTATAGAGAGAGAAAAAGACAAATGTTGCAGACCCAGAAAAAGTACAAAGAGACCCTGAAGAATGAAGATTGGGTGTTGCACTTTGATGGAAAGAAGATAGGCGAAAAAGAACTCCAAGTTGTTTTGCTCAAGAATGCTGAAAAAGAAATCCGGTTGAAGGTAATGCAATTGCATGATGGCAAAGCAATAAGCATCTACAATGGTCTTGTTGAAGTTCTTGATGAGTTTCAACTTTGGCCAAGAATTCTGATGATAATAACGGACACTACGGCTGTGAACACTGGAAGACTTGGTGGTGTGGTAAAGCGGTTAGGACAGGAATTCACAAGAAGAGGGCTTCCTTTACCACAATATGTTGGTTGTCAGCACCACATACTGGACACAATTCTCAAGCACCTCATGAATGACAAGCTTCCTGGGAGAACTACTTCATCTGAAATATCTTATGAATTTGCTGATCATCTAATTCGGAACTACAATGAGCTCCGCCAAAATTTTCTTCAGAGTGAAGAACTGTTGAAAGTGAAGGACCTCAAGTGGAGCGATGATATGCAATATCTCTATGAACTGTGCTGTTACTACAAGTACTATTGTAAGAACAGAGCTTTTCCCTTCATAAAATTTAAAAAACTACCTGCGATGAGCAATGCTAGATGGAATTCACGGGGCATTCTTGCTCTTTTGTCTTTCATTCTTTTGCCTGAGTATAGAGAGCAGCTCAAAGCAATCTGTGATTTCCTGTCTGGCGTGTGGATGGATATATGGTTTTCAGCTCATCAATTCTGTGAGGAAGATGCTGCCAAGGTTACGGATGCAGTAAAAGCATTAAACTGCCAAAAAGCTTTAAACAGTTTGAATAATTTCTGGAGCCGTCAGGCCTCAGTGATTCCAGGTGTTCAACGATCAAATATCTGTGCTGAACGAGCTATAAGTTACTTAAAAGAGATCACGTCTACTTGCAAGTCCATTGACAGTCTCAATTTACGATTTCTTGATTCTAATTCTAATTGATGTGTACTTTTTGCGTACTCTCTAATTGCATTTGTATTCCTGTAGTTGTTATTTCATGATTACCAGTGGAATAAAACAATTTCTTACCATATTTTATTTTATTATAAAAGACTTATTCATACAATAGTTGTAGACAACATACGTCTTTTCATTATAAATATATTATCTGAATTGTTTTTGATATGCTGACTTTCATTTACTTTTGGTGGGGGACATTTTTCCAAAAAATATATTAATGAGACTTGTTTTTATTCATTTTACCCCAAAACTCATCCTGTAGGACCATGGCCATAACATGTCATGACAGAATCAACACCCTACCGTACATATTTGAGAAGCATCAAAAGTTTAAATTCACAGAAATTGATTGTACAGTAAACTCTGGATATAGTGCCACTCTATCTAATGGCATATATCACAGCTCTGGCAGCAGACACGGCACCCAACTTAAGTTTGTTTGCAGTCGCCATCTTGGAAATGCGCATAGCTCATTTCTCTTGTCGTTTACCATACAATAACTTTTGCACCCCTCAACAATGGCTCCTAAATTTGAAAAAGCAAGTACTGAAGAAAAACGGAGGACTACACTTAACATTGCTGATAAAATTGAAATGGTCAAGAAATTTAAAAAGGTGTAAGCAGAGATGTTTTGATGTGCAAGTACAATGTTGGTTCGTTGATCGTTCTCCTGATACATCATTTGAAACAACAGTGCCAGAGGAGCCGGTAACAGAAGAGAAGTAAACAGGGTTGTGTATTTTGCAGTCGTTTTTTTTTATGTGTATGTAACATGTTGTGCATACATTTTAAAAATATAATTATGTTTTATTCAAGCACATGTTCCATACATAACTTGCTGTGGATTATTTTTTATTTACGTGCATTTTCCGATGCAACTTCATGTAAATGTTTTATTTGAATAGTTTGATTAAACTGGCAGCATGTACACGTCCGTTTTATATCCTACTTACTTACACCATACTCATATAGACACTCCATATAACGGAATATCCAATATAACAACATCCCCGAGGCTGCTGCTGTTATTTACAGAGTTTACTGTGTATAGGGAAATTACTAGTTATGGAGTAATTTAAGTTTTTATTTTTAATGGACTTAGTGGCCTGTTTCATCACATAATAAAACATACTTAGACAAAAATTGGAATTGTAAATGTAGTCTTATAATCTGTGGAAGACAACCAGCTAGTACAATAGACCAAATATTTTTATTCCTTTATTGTTGTCTGAATGTTGTTAATGCAATAAAAACTAACTGTGGATTCAGTGGTTACTTGTTTTTAGAAGTTATCACATATCTTTGAATAGTGCTGCATCACAACTCTCAACTCCATCACTCTACACTGGGTTGCTGAATTTACCTGCTGCTGAAGATAGAGTGCTTGATACATATCTTGACATGCATTTCTGGACAAAGGTCAGTCATTATTTTGTATCAGTGTTTTTAGCATCTTTATTTTCAAATAAAATGACTGGGTTAGAAAAGCTGGGGCATTTCTTATTTTAGATGTATCAGATATACCCCTCACATTTACTTTCAGAATTATTATTTTATTATTGTTAATAGGGTTGCTTTCAAATGTCGTCCTGTTTTATTTCAGGGTCAAGTATTTATTAATGGTTTTAATCTTGGCCGCTACTGGCCAAAGGTTGGACCTCAGGTAACCTTGTATGTTCCCAGATCCATACTTCAACCAGGTGTCAACACAGTCACTCTATTTGAACTTGAATCTGCCCCATGCTGTGATGGTTGCCCATGCCTGGTCAGCTTTATTGACCAACCAACCATCAACAGGACCATCACTCTGAGCAACCTCAAGCATTAGCAGTCCAGGATGCTGCAACTACAGTACTACTTGAAAAATTTAAAAAGAGCACACAAACCACACTTTGGGAGGGGGTCAGTTTTTGTGGGTGGCATGTAGCAATCTTCTTTTAATTGTCAACAGATATAATCCAGTTTCAGATCTTGTACCCATCCCCTTTAATTTTAAAAACAAAAACATTTATGCTTTTACTGAATTTTATAGAAAATCAACCATTGTAATTATTGTTAATCATGTTTCTCCTTATGCTAATTAATCTTTTTCTTGTTTTTTTTTTTCTTGACACTGTACTTTTATGGATGATGGCTTAAGAACAAATTAAAAGATTCAGAATATTCCATACAAAGTAATGAAATGATTACTTTGGATTTTTGTTAACTGCTGAGCTGTTGTATCTCGACTAATTTGTGATAGCATTACATAGCACACTTAAGGGACTACAATCATCTGACAAAGACACAAAAAAAAAAGTGAAAACAAATTTTGTGGAGATTATGCTTGAGTTTGGCAAAGTCAAAGAATATCCCAGCAAAGTTTTCCAAAGGAATCCCTTCCCCAGTCCAAAATCACTGATCATGCATTTACATGTAAATCTCTGGATGCTGTTTTATCATTACGGACAATTCCTGCTATTTTTGCTCAAATTTTGAAGAGACATTGTAACATTCCTATATGCTAATTTTGCAATATGCCACATTGGCTCTGGGTTGTGGGATTCTTGCATTCTGAAACTTAACCACTACTATGTAACGTCTGAAATATAATAGTTACATTGCTGAATAAATTACGTTAGCTTTGGTGCCTTGCACTTTTTAATTTGTTGGATGCTTAGACGCCACGCACTAATTCTCATGCAGATATACTCAAAAATAAAGAAATTAGGATTTAAGTACTGGTCTACAGTTAATGCATTTTGTGTCCTTCAGATTTTCTTTTCAGCTTTGACAGATTATTTTGGTTATTTTTCTTATTTGAAGTGATTTACATTTAATATAAAAGTAAAAATGTTATATAGTGGTAATGATTGATATAACTTGGGAACAACCAATGAGTGTTTTATCTTTGGCATTGCATTCTGAAGTAGGTGCCTTAGATTTTCAACTTTTTTCATGAAAGAAAGTATACTACTTTCTGATTTGTATGTCACTACCTCATTAATGGACCATTATTTTAACTAATTCAAGGCTATAGCAACACCCAAGATGGAATTTTAAAATGACTGAAGCTAATAGACATGGAGATGAACAAGAATTGCAAGTTGTATTTCTTTCTATAAACAGAGTTCATCTGGTTTCAAAGGTTGCCAGTCAACAGCAGTTTAGATTGTATCATTTGTTATTGATATCACTAAAAAATGGTGAAAACTTGTGATTGTTTATTTTTATATTGAACAGGAAGAATTGTGAATTTGATGTTAGCTTGTAATAAAATAGCATCACCAGAGATGCCAACTTTTAGAAATGGTCTGTCTATACTAGGTATAGATTTTAAATTGAAGCTGTACTTCTAAGTCTACAAATTAAGTTGACAAAAAGCTGCAGTAATCTTCAAAAAGATTTTAGATTGCTAAATTATCATATGTGTAAGATTGCTAAGTTTCTTACAAATTATCTATAGGGTATAGGTGAATAGGAAAGCACTTGAAAATAGTAATTAGCTTATGCAGCTTTCAGAGATTAACCTTTGTATGCTCAATGATTACATCAATATATTTTGTTGACTAGTGAAAATTAGTTATGTGAAAGATTACTACTGATGGACTCAGTTGTAGAAGTTGGTAACTATAGTGATGCAAAAAAAAAAATTATATGTTAATAAATGCACATTGTTTGTTATTTATAAGGTATCATTAAAATTTTACTATCAAGATTTTAATAAATTTTGTTGAAATTGATATAGTTTTTGTCTTTCAATAACCTTGAGCACATAGTTTATGGCAACTTAAATTCTAGAACTACATATCTAAGAAGAGCTTGTAATGGTTATTTTATGCCAACAAGAGAATTTACCAATAGACAGATTACAATTAGTACTGGCTCAGTTTGGAGTATCTCTCTAGCATGGTTTCTTCACCTATATCTAAAAAGAAATGATTTCTAGTCGGGACTTGCTGCTAACATCTGCACCCTGTTCTTTTTGTAGGCTACAAGAGAATTTGTACTTGGGCTCAATGCCTTATGTCAGAAACAACTAATTCTTACTCGGTATATTACATGGTTCATAAGTATTCAGGTCTCTCTCACTACATTTGACCAACTAAAAAGACATTAAAGTTTGTTTTTTTTTTAAATTCTGTTCACTTTTACTCTCAGTTGCTAATTTAGTATTTCACAATGAATGTCAATGCACTACAAATTTCACTCCTATTTAAATATTGTTTATAACCTTAGTTACTATATTCAATACTTTTCATAGCACTAGCAATATTCTCCTCATGCTGATGAAACAGATTCTCTCTAATTCTGGCAGTCTGATAAATAACCCTGGAGCCCAGACATTAGCTCAATCTATCTGCATTTGATCTGCTATGCTCAATTTTACATGGAACTAATCATATTGTTCAACATTGAGGATGATTTTGAGCATCAAGTTAATATACCATGCTTTCAGGCAAGTCATTTTGGTATTTAATAGCAGCCCATATGAAGGCTCTTAAAGTTTTCATTACAATAGGAGCTATGAGCTTGGTTTGCTGGCTTTGAAATTGCCCTTTCAACAACTCCTTTTCTCTGCTTCTATATATCATTATTGCTCATCATGTGGCTTGGGTCCTGCAACACTGCTAATGAATTTATATATATATGACTCACAGATGGATGCTCAACAAAGACTAAATATTTTAATGTCACAAAGTTGAGCAATAATGCAATAAGAATAAAGCCTTATCAATATTTACATCTTTTTATTACATAAAACAATATAAATACACCAGTGAGAAAGTGACTAGGCCATAGCAGTTTTAAGTTGAGATTTAAGACTTAAATATAAGTAAAAGCTGACAGAATATACTAGTCTTCAGAAAATTTTTTTAAAAAAATAAATGTGGCATGGTTCAAACAGTGTATATGCCCAGATTTGAAAGTGTTGCTTCTATTTTAAGCCAGGTGTAAATAATCTCTAGGCTAATAGAATATATACTGTAGATTTTTGTCTTTCTAACTATTATAAGATTGCACATGATGTTCCCAGCCTGAAAAAAAACCAAGTAGCAATATATCCATGTTTTTAATTGCTCAAACATTCTTCACAGTTTCAAAATCTCAAAAGCAATAGTTTACTGACAGCATAATTAACAAAACAAAATGTAACCAATAGGTTAAATGATTAGCAATACAAATAAAATTGTGTAGACTGCTTAATACAAATAATACTGTCTAGCTTTACATACCACAGGAGAACATGCAGCCAAACACCAAAGATACCAACAAAGAGAATTTATCCAGAAATCAGTTGCTAGATCTACTTAAGCACCAAGCCAATGTCTCCCATTTATAAGAAAGAGAGCAAATTGTGTTAAAAAAATTTCAAAACCATTTTTGCTTTCTACTGATTTTACTGTATAAGTCAAAAGCTCTATTCAATTGTCAAAAAGAATCCACCAAATTCAAGATAGAGATGTTAATAGATCTAGTTCTGAGAAAGAAAATGAGACAATGAGCAAGAAAGCCATAAAAAAAAAACAACTGCTACACAAATCAGAGACTCAACACAACAAAAATTAGCAGATCATTGAAAATTTCCTCAATGGCTAAAAAGCTAAGGACTCAAGCAGAAACAGAAAGATCGATAGTATCAATGCAATGTGACACAGAATATACAATTCAGGATATACTGTTCTAGCTAAGAATGAATGAATACGTAGACACAGGTAGCAGAGTATATCCACTGAAAATCTGCCAAAAATACTAGTTATTAGTCACAGAAATGTTGAAAACAATGAAGTTGCACTCCTGTGGCACATTCATGTACATAGAGACAAAGAAATCAAGGCAAATATAAACAAACATCATCATCAATGACAAGAAACAGTATGTCAAGGCAACCATCATTAAGGAAACAAAGTTTGTGAGAATATAAAGATTTTGAGATAGAAATTATCCAAATGTAGGAGACGAAAAACAAAGATAATGTGATTAATTCCCTGATATGGAAAAATTGACATGGAAGAGATCAATAAAAATGTTCTACATCTTTAGAATTTAATTAATAGAAAGTGTCTTCCAGTCATCCACATTAGGACCATGAAATTGACCTAGTGGAACATGAGGACAAGTACATATAAAGACAGACATAATAATAATTATAGCCCCCTCTTTTCTTTTTTTTGTTAGTTTAGTTTGACAATTTAATGCTCTCAAGCCTTTTTGCAATTTTTTCTCTCGATCATTTCATCTCACTCACATGGTTTTAATAGCACCATTATTGTCTGCATAGGAATTTGGGCTTTCTATTGATTTTATGAGCACTGCATTACATAAAAGGTAAACTATCAGCCTCAGCAATAACAAATAGTTTAAAATCAAAACAACATTTAAAAAGAACACAAGCTAGTACTGAAGGAAATACCCATGCAACACCAGTGCTGCCACACATCAGCTCAAAGGTATTAATTGAATTAGATCCAACAAAACAATTTTTCTGAAAATTTTGCACCATAAAAATTAAATATATCAAATTTTTCAACTATATGCATTTAAAACTACAAATTAAAAAGATGCCATTTAAAAAAAAAAAAATGCCCTATCATCCTAAGTAACAAAGTTAATGAAGGCATACCAAGAAATTTACCTTCTCTCTTTAGGGAAGGAGGACTTAACAAAATTTTATAATTAGCAAGTTGTAAAGCTTGTGAAACAACAGACAACATTTGTGAAGCAAAAACAGAGATGGGAATTTTAAAATTATTTAATGTGAAAAGTTTGTTTTATGAATAAAAATGCTTGATGCCTCATATTCTTATGCATAGAACAAAATAGGATAATGGGAAATCAATTTTTTTTCATGGGATTCAGGTGAAAACACCCCATATGTTAGGTCACTTCAAATTGACAATATTTTTAATTCCATTTTTATTTAGTATATATATATATAACATACTATCTGATTATAAAGTCAATGACTGCAAATCAAATTTTTAAAAGTATTTTTTTAAATATCTTTTAAATTATCAATGTAACCAAATTTTATTCCACAATCATGGACTTTGGGGAAACTTTAGCTAAGTCAAGGTCAGCCAGTATTTCTAGATTGGCCTCAATGTGGTAGCACGCATAGCACAAGCATACAACAAACAAGACAAGCACAACAGAGATACAGAAAGGTCACAGGTTGCAAACTCATTGCAGTAGCAGTGAAATGCCTGATAAACAGAAGTTCAGTTTGACACAGCAAATCAGTGGAAATTAATAAACACTAATTCTTTAAAGATATTAAGTAAAATTAACTAAATAGATGACATAAAAAATTTTCAAACAGTGTAATTTGTTTGTTTTTCATAAATCCAGCATAACAAATAAGATGATAAAAATATATATACTTAGCAGGGAAATGCAATATCCTGTAGATTCTGAAAAAAATAAAATTAAATTAATTTAAAACAGTCCAATTTTTTTTTAAGCATGCCAACTCTTAACATTATGCTGAACATATTCTCCAATTTGATAAAGTGAATTCATTGTTACAAAATTATTCCTCATCTTTCCAAGAAAAGCAGCAGACAGTATAGTTTCCTTTGAAGTTGTCAATGTAAGGGAAAAATATTAAACTGGAACAAGACCATCAAAACACTGCAAACCAACCCTAAAAGGGGCAACCCACTATGAAATGCTTCTTGGTCAACTCACAAAAAGAGCAGACATCAAAACAAAAGCTGTTTGAATACTATCTTTCCTCTTTTTTTTCCAGTTGATTCATCTGTATAATGGGGTTGCATTCAATATTGTACATCATTACCTTAAGCTAGGTATGTTCCTTCGCTATTTTTTTTTCCAATTTAGATTAAAACAGTGTATGCTCTTTAAAACAACTTTCCAAACCTGTAAGATGATTGGGAAAGGGAATAATTTTGAAATACAGAAACAGGTCCTAATTTTGGGAATAAAGTTCAGAAATTAGCCATGAATTCTGCTAGTTATGCATATTTCTTGAAATTCATTTTTTCTGTCATCATATTAGAATTTCTCTGCCATCTACACCCACCCCTACCTAACCCTCGCAAAGCAGGGATCAAAACCTCTCAATAGCTTAGCCAACAAGTCATGGTCACTCCAACTGCTAGGTGGCAGGTGCCATGGTCATCAGTTCAAACTATAGGATAACACAAGTTCCATATAAGAAAATTAATTTCCACCTATTTTCTTATAAGAAAAATTCATTTTCATGCTTTATTGGCTTTGTTGCATTCATTATTTATGCTTTAATTACATCTAAAAAGAAAACAAATTTTCAGTCAGTTGCTTTACATGATATCTTTAAAAATTCTAAAGAATGACAAATAATATTTTGCATGTTTACATATCTCATTTTTTTATATAACTCTGCAAAATTTGATGTTCAGTTGAAAAAACAAAAAAAAACTGCCTACTCCTTCTCTTGACATTTGGTGCTAAGGAATGTTGAGACTCATTACATCAATGACTCCAGTTGGTGACAGCTGAAAGTAGTTCAAGCTATAACAATCAATACTGTTTGACCGTGTGTGCAACGTGTGTTTACTTTCTCTTTTGTCATTTCATGTAGAGATGAACAAGAGCAGTTCCAATCTCAATGCCTTTACCATAGCTACATCCATCACCAAACTTCCTGTTTGTACACTGGTTAATGCTGAGGTAAACCATAGGCAAATTCAACATTGTGGCAACTAACAAAGTTCTACTGTGCTTTTGATTCAATTCCTGCTATAATTTTATACCACATCACTTTCCAAAATGGTGTCTATTAATATTGATAATTTTGTCAGATTTCTTTTCTTCTCTTTGCAGAAGTTAACTGATGATGATACTGTTACTAAATGTAGAAAAAAATTTAGGACTAGAATTTTTAGACTTAAACTGAGTTTAAAAAAAGTTAAAGTTTCAAGACCTAACAGAATGCAAAGTTTAGTGGAGGATGTAGCATCAGGATACAGCATCCAAACTCATAACTTTCAAAAGGGAAAGAAAGACTAGAAGCAAGTGTCAAATAAAAATTTAATAGAATATTTCAGCAGAAAATAATAATTTATGTACACTTGTATATATTTTCAAATTTTGATTTAAAAAACTTAAAAATATAGTAAAATTGTGAGAACAGCACAAACCATGACTTGCCATTTTCAATCATCATAAATTTATAGATCCTTTTATAACTAGAGTTTAAAAGTAAATATTTCATTGTGATTTTCCTAAAATATTTGCACAAATCAACTTTGGCCAATGTATCTCTGTTTCACCAATCAGCATCAAAAAGAAGAAAAAACTTTTTTCCTTGCTCTGAAATGAGGTGCCTTTGGCCAAGATCATGGCAGGTTGCGATCCATTCAAGATCAAAGAGCTATGGAGTGGAAACATGCATTATAAAGAGCAACTACTTGAGAAAGAAAGTTGGCAGACTTACTCTGTAAGTTATACAATTTAACTGGTTGTTTGTGTACATTTTTGTCTTCTGTTTTTATCTCAAGGAAGATAATCCTCTTGAAGTCATGCTCTGATGCTACAATTTCTAAGGTTAAATTCCATTTGGCATCAAACTAAAAAACAAAACAACAAAGGTTGCAGTAACCTTAACTTTTACAGTACTAGCTGCCAGAAAGGTTACAGAAATACTTTCAAAGAAGGCATCCATACAGCAATAACTTGTTAACAGGTAACAAGGGTAAAAGAGAAGAAAGGCTCATGCCTACTGTAAACTTATCAGTATTAAACAATGAAATATACATCAAGATGAAAGCTCAAGGCAGCTGCTACCAACACAACCTTTCTGACAGTGACAATAAGCTGCATGGTGGAAGAGTCAGGCTGACAGCCAGTGGTATAGTAATGCTACTATTTTTATGCTGTTACCTTACAAAATGATCATTATCATTTTCAGAAAGAAAAAGCAAATTGGCACTCTTCTAACTCTTGCAGGCAGACTTGTCTGCAGGAAGATTATTTAGACCCCCCATGTAAGCACATTAATTCTAGTCAGAAATATCAGAAAAGCTACTGCACTGTCAGCTTAGTTTAAAATTACTAAAAACATTACTCACTCTTTCTTTTACTATAAATCCTTTAAAAAATAAAACAAAAAACTTTTCCCATTCTTATTAAATAAAATGGCTTTTCTATGTGCTGTAGCCATGAATTAAAACTACAGAAAATCCAAGTACCAGTTCTGTATTTAAAAAAAAAAAATTATTTTCCTCTATTCAAGAGACTCCACCATATTGAAGGGGCACCTAAACTTACACTATCCTTTACTTTATTGATACTGGTATTGTATGCAGGTGATAATAACTCGGTTTGTTTATCATCCATCCACATAAACTGCATGATGGGTTGACAGGAGACGATGATGCACACCACCCACACATTCTGACCAGGAACTGCAGGCACAATGTCACACTTGATATTGGCAGGAGTAGCTGAAGAAATAAAAATACAGTATATTCAAAGTGAAAATTACCAAAAAATATGGTTTACAAGATCAAATTACTTTCTAGTATACAAAAGAAAAATTTAATTTAGTTTGCTGAAACCATTTGAAAAAAAAAACAAATTTCTAACAGTAATATAGTTCACTTAACATGAAGCAGCAGTTTCTCACTAAACATCATATTTAAAGTCCATCTATTATCAGTAAATGTCACCTAAAAATGGATTTCACATTACAGAAAAACCTTAAGAAAAAAAAATTGCCAAGTTATTACAAAAGTAAACAATGCCAACAGGTCCCTTCAGTCTTCATGCTTTATTTAATCTGTCCTAAAAATCAGAGTAGCTCTGCCCTTTAAGATACTGAGGCCATCAAGGGCAGGTAACCTATTACTTTTTATTGGGAAATAATTAAAGATCATTGATCAAGATAACTTTAACCACCAACTAGTTCTAAAATACTTTAATCTTTTAAAAGCAAAGCAAAGCAGTTTTCTTGTGAAAATAGATTTTGAACCCTTTTAAAAAACAAAGCCATCTAAAACAAGATAATAATTTCATCATTTAAAAAATTATTAATCAAGGATTATTTGGAAACAGCTTTCCTTATAAATCATCATCTGCAATGCATATTCACACAATGAAAACCCCATTAGTCTAGAAATTCTGGTAATGTATGTAGCTCATGGAAAGCTAACAGTTCCACAAGACTAGTTAAGTGATTAATATTTTTCAAAATGTAAAAAAAAAAAAAAGCTAACAAAAAATCTACATAATTAAAAATATAACAAGTTAACAGATACCAAAAACCTACACAACAAAAAATGTACTCACGAAGCACCAAAATTGAAACATCCACTTTCACCAATTCATCCTCAATATCCATTTTACACCTAATAATTTTTTCTCCAACTGTATTCATGGACAACATTGTACTTTCAGTAGACAGCACTGCCCTGAAATATTCTAGTCCTGCAACAAGATTGGGCTTATCTCCCCTTGCTATCCAGTTTGACGTGATACATTCATGATTCCTACACAATTTAAGCACTGCCTGAGTCTTTTTCACATGAGCTTCACATGTAACATTCAGGGATTCATTCAAAGATAGAACAATGCATCATTTTGGCTTTTCCAAGTCTGCAACTGTGGTGCCAACTGCAAGCTGAAGTTCGGACACAGAATCTGTAGGTAAAATAAACTTTAATTTTTCTTAAAGAAAAAAAATTGATCCAAACTCACAAGTGTCCCTATTTAACTGTCAATAAGGAGAGAACTTCAAAGTTTAATACGCTTGCAATTCAAATTTTTTTCAACAAATTACCTCTCTTTAAAAATTTCAAGTGGGAGAGATTAACCTTTTGAAGAGTGCAATGGGGAGGATTACTAGAATCATTACCCACTCCCTGTAAATATATGGTGTTTTTCAAAGGTTTAAAGTAAAGAACTTAGATTTTTTTGTAATCCTCCTCCATTTCTGATTTTTTTTTAAATTGGTAAATGAAATATTTTTAATTTATAATAATTAGTCCTCAAGAAATCATGGAAAGAAAAACAACTTAATGTGCTATAATTTCGTTAATTTACATTTTCTGAGTGGCACTAAACTATCTACCACCAGCTGATTTGGCTTGGCCACTTTTCAATAATCATTCAGTCCAGCTACAGAGAACCAAGCTTCAAGGTTAATGTAAAACCTCACCAGACTATTATGATACTCTCTTTGCCATGCACGCTACTTAACAAAAATGCATTTAAACTATTTTCATTCTAAAAAGTGAAACAATCAGCAACATTTTAAAAATACAAACCATAACCATAAGTGATTCATTCAGCGTAAAAATAATTACTTTAAGAGAGAAAAAATTTTTCTGCACTGCACCAAACCATGAGACCAGTGATGAATGTAGAAAATGAGAGATTGCTGGTAAACTTACCAGTTGTGGTATCCCCAACAAGAAATGACCAGATATGACTGCATACTTCTTTAAACCAAAAGCTAATTAATTATTACCAATAGCATCAGGTGTAAAATAAATAACTGTGGAACAATTCTGAAATACATGTAGTTGTAATGTACTCATGGAAGATCAAGCATCATTTAGAGATAATTTTCAACCATAAGTCATATGCATAACACTTCCTGCAAATGCCTGTCTGAACCTACTGAAAACAGAACAATATACATAGAAATAATTTTTGTCTTTACTGTGACTAGTTAATTTTTACATTTCAGCCAACTGATTAAAAGGTTTTGAGCATATACACTACATTCTAGCCACCGTAAATGTGGACTTACCAATAAAATAATCAAGCATGAAATATATTTGGATGAAAGGTCTTAACTTCAAAAATAAACTCGTGTTTTTCCCTTTAACACGTATGGATTTTATAACAGTTGTGTTTATAGACATGTAACTATATGTATATAACAAACAAACATGGAATATTTCATTGTTGAAACCACAATTATGGCTATATATATAAAAATAAATTCTTGCTTATTTAACAGATCTACACAATTGTCCCCATAGTTACAAATTGCACTGATGACATTTACAAATGTTTAGATTCAAGAAATCAAAAAAGAAAAAGTAGAAACCCATGAGTGAAACAAAAAAAACAATTTTAGAAAATGCATCTTGCTAGGTTGTGTGGCCATTAAGATGATAAAGGAGAGAAAAACAAAAATATAAAAAATCCTTTAAATGGCAGGTCAAAAGTGAGAACCAATAAACACAACCAGGAAAAAAGATTAGATACTTTGGACACGCCATACATAATGGAAGACTCATCTCATGTACTTGTACATAACATTAAGTAGATAAATTGCAGGAATTCAAGGAATTCGGAAAATGACATCAGATAATGTATAGGGAATTGAGATAGTATCTTCAAAAAAAAAAAGTGAGGGAGGGAGCAAAAGCAAGCAATTGAGAGTGCATGTGCTATGGCAACTGACCTCCAGATCAGAAGCTTTAAATGATTTTTTTTTTCTTTTTATGATTCCTTGACTAAGCTAAATGACTGATTTGCAAGTTATGGATTGATGGATCAGGTAGTAATGGATTTCAGTTAAGCTCATGACATAAGCTTCAGAATAACCAAATGAAAGCAGAATCAGAAATAGGATGTTTCAATTGTTCATCATGTTTCTTTCAAAATTTCTCACTTCTATTGATCATCATGCACATTACTACAGTGGTGTGTGTAGGCTCTTCTACTTAATTCTCTCTCTCACTAATGCACGCTACATAAAGTGACCTTTGCTGCAATGCAGAAAATCAGTCTGCACCTGGAGATTAAGCAATGGAGCATTAAAGAAGCATAATGACAGATCTTTTTGGTTTATTAGTATTAGTTAAAGCTAATTAATAGCAACATCATTTTTTCTTTTCTTTTTGTAAGCAACAATTAATATTCTCAATTTTTACCAAGTCATTCTCTGAAAGATGTATCTGAAAAATAAAAAAAAAACAAAGTTATTTTCTAGATTGTCCTGCATTTTCCTTTAACCTCTAAAGAGCACCACAATAGTGACTCAGAAAAGTGTGATCCGCTATTAGCCAATATACTATTAGTAGTAACACTTCAGTAGTTCCATTTCCCTGTATAAATCATTAGTGACACCCTTTTGAAGAATGCAGTTCATGCAGAGTTCACACTAGATTAAGGATACAGATATCTTGGAAAAGGTTCCTACTGACTTTTTCATGGTGATACGATTGAAGTTTTATAAATATTTTCCTGGAATTAAATACACAGGGATAGATAGGTTCCTTAGTAGTGGAAGCATATCATTTATTTCTAGGGGTCATAAGTATGAGATACAGAAAAAACGTTCTGTAGGAAAATACTTATTTTTTAGTAATTCTCCACTATCTGTCCAGCAGCCTAGGAAAAGTTCTCAAGTTTTGAAGGCTTTGTAGATTTGACCTAGAAATAAACAGTTTGCCATATATCTTTCTGCTTTAATTTCTCTGACCCAGTAATTCTCTGGTTGGCTCAACCACTCATGCATTACAAAAATCTAATTTTCTAGAAATGGCCTGTTGTTATATTGCTGATACTGTGTCCATTTTTAATCTCACATCTAAAAATGAAGAGTTCTAGTTGAGATTTCTAATAGGTTAGTCAAGTTGGTCACAGAGCATCAGACACTTGTAGTTTCTGGTGCCATACATTCATCTTCCCTGCCTGGCTAGTATTCTGGATCTGGCGTAAGAGAGATCCAGTGCAATAAGGGATAGATTATGTAAAGAATCTGTCTCCTACTCTATGGCATGCATGGCTTCCTAAAATAAAAAAAAAAAACCCTAACTACTAGCACACACTGCACATCATCCTAAGGAAACTTTAAGTCTGGGCTCAAGTTCATTGCTGAAATACTAAAGCATTGTTGAGAGCATACAATTCAATTACACATCTTTAAACATTCCAAATGTTAGCCAAACCAACAATTCAACTTCAGTAACATACTTCTGATAACCAAGGGTTTTTATACCTTGTCAAATGTGGGTTTCAACTGTATCCACAAGAATTTAGGTCACTAGTCTTTCCTTTTGCTTGTTTAATATGACTACAATATTTTTCTGGACTGCCAGTGGTTATGAACAAATGATACGATTGTCCGATTCCTGATGTCTAACCCGTGCTGATTGCTAAATGATCCTGACTTGGCAAACTATGTACAGTTGCCATTTTGCCAATCTGCTACAAGATTCATCTTAGCAAAGCAACAAAACATCTGACAATCACCTACACTGGAAGACTTTATTTGTTGTCAAGACTTTCTAGATGATGTCAGTTTTTTCATTTCTTTTCCAGGACTGGAAGAATTTGCACTTTCTCAATCAAGATTAGATCCTGTAAAAATGAGCAATAGTAATGACTCCATACCTAATAAACTGCCAAATGTGATTTAACTTTCGTGAATGTTGACACTGAGTGTGTAACTGGATAAATAGCTTCACTATTTATAGAATAGTGATATAAAGCTAGAGAATCAAAAATTGATTATTATAACAGAACAACATAAAATGTTTATCATGCACATTTTATCAAATAACTGAGAGGTAAATGACTGAATGGGAAAAAAATAGCTTACCAAATTTACCCTTTTGTCACAATATCAACACGTGATAAAACCTTGTAATGGAGAACACAACATAGCCCAGTTTTTATTCAATGTAAAATACTGGACATGGTAAATTAAAAATACAAACAGAAGCCACAGCCAGATAAAGTAAAAAAGCAAGACAGCAAAAAGCATATCCAGAGCTGCTTCCATAAAACATCCCCATTAGCTAAAGAGCAGATTGGGAAACAACTCGGGAGAGTGCACACATACATACAAGATAAAGGGAAGATACCATTCCTATAGTTATCATTTTAAAAATTAATTATACCAGAAAAGATCCAATGCTGTCCCATTAATCATCACAATGCTTCTAGTTCTTGTGACTGTCTGCACAATCAAGCTTACATGGCAGTTGCCAAATTGTAATTATTTACCATATAAACTGTTTTTGATTTTTTTTAATGCTGTTTAGAATTTCTGTGTAAAGCTTAAAATATCAGAACATTTTTCTCCAATCTTTGATGTCTGGAATTGTTACAGAAATATCTTTATCAAGTCTATCAAACTGCCACAACTTTCTCTTCTAAGCTATAGGTTTTCATCCAAATCTTTTCAATATGTTTAATAAACCTGTATATTTTTGCCATTGATTTTTGTTGCACTAGAATTAAATTCAAAAACACTTTGGTGCTACATTTAATTAAATAATCAACCTGACAAAGGCTTTTTCTTATCCTCAAAATCATGGATCAAAACTTACGATAAAGTTTCCCTTCTGCACTTCCAATGAGTTTCTTGTGTTCTTTCTTTTCACACTTGTAATTCCCAACATCTGAAGCTTGAAAATCTGAAATGTGTTATTTGCAGGTGTTATTGTAAGATCAGCTAAGTTTCATTTTGTCTGCATTCTACCTACCTATATGCACTAGCGTAGCTAAAGGGGGCCAAGGGAGGGAAGGTGGGCGGAAATTTGGGGGGGGGCAGCATTTTTGGTCTACTGCAAGGAGAAAAAAAGGTTTTTCGTTGGGGGGGGTGGGAGGCGGAAAACTCAAGGACCGCCCTGGACGGCACAAAAACTCTAGCTATGCCACTGCCTATATGGATGGCCCTCATATAATAAATTTGTGTATAACTCACACATGAGTAATAAAACATGATATATATATTTATTTATTTATTTTTTAATACGTGTGCAGCTACATACACACACACACACACACATACATACATACATAACAATAATGGACTCACCAGCAGAAAGAAAGTACCCACACATATTTAACTCTTGTCATGCCTACCAAAAAGTGGCAGGTCCCTTGAGGCACAGTGATGCTCCCTCACCAGGATCATCTTCAGTGCACAACACAACAAACACCAAGCAGGAAATATAACCGCACAAATATTTTAACCCTAACCCTACCACGCTGTGTGTGTGTGTGTGTGGAAATATAATAAACTCGTGGATAAGTTGGACTTATGGAAACATATTTTGACCTTTGAATTTTTTTAAGGAAACAACAAAACAAATAGCAAAGGCAACTATCCAATAAAATAAATACAAAGCTACTTCTAAAGAAGAGTCTGACATCAGGGATTATACACCACAGCACGCTGTTCGTACTACAATGTCGGCAGTACCATGGCAACGCGGTCCCTCCCCCTAGTGCAAATGAACCCTGAACACTTACTTACGATGGTGAACTCTGAGATCAGGGAGACGGGTCTGGTGCTCTTGTCGAGTTTCTGGCCACTCACATAGTGGTGATGTGAGGGAACTGAAGGGTGCAGCTTCCCATTCGTTGCCAAGGTAAGCACACTGCCTCTGCTCGTCCGCAAGCTCCAGACCATGAGTGTAAAATACATGGTACTTAGATTTCCAGGGGTGATACAGGTGAAGGTCACGTTCTCTCCGGAATTGGCGGACACTTTAGCAGGCACAACACTAACATAGCCACTGACTGAAAGAAGAAGAAAACAAACAAAAAGGGAGACATAATAATAATAACAATAATGTTTCCTTTACTGCCCAAGGTTACCGAAAGGTGTGGGTGTGTGAGGTGATGGCCGGGTAAACGCCAGCACACAGAGGAGACGGTAATCTTTTGTCAGACTGATTTACTCAGCCATTTCCGGTCTGGTTACCCTAACCTCCCAACAGCCGTCCTGCCTGGGAATCGTTCCTCGGTTAAGAAGACAGACAGCACAGAGGAGATTGTTTTAGTAGAAGGACCACTCCACATCCCTGACCCCCGAGAATGACGGAACTCGCATGTCGCCCCCCCCCCCACATGTGAGTATAGCCGCCGCCCCATCTTCAGGAAGTGTTATCGGCTGCTTCCCGCTGGCGAGCCCCCGGGCAGGGACCAAGACCGACCAGTCGCCACCGAACCCGCTGCTCACCTTGCCGATGGAGGGATCCGAGTATGTAGAACAATAACGCGAACATTAAGCATAACATCGAACGATCGCCGGAAAGCAGGAGGAAAATGGATGACGTCGGTCGGCTGCCACCTCATCTCATCTCACCTCTCACCTCACCATCTCATTCCTAGCAAATTCCAAAATTTCAAATAGAATTTCCGCTGATTTCAGAAAGAATTAATTTTCTCCTACAGAGAATGCGAATTTCAGGGAAAAAAAATAAAAAATCTGCAAGATTTTAGACTAATTTAGGTATACCGCTCATTAATATTCATGATCCATATCCTTTGTCCAATAAGACAATGAAGTACAAAAATTAATTGATGTTTTGTTCTGTTGTAAATGTTCAGGGGGAAGTGCGATACACAACTATTCTCCCTCCCTTGTAAGTTAGGGTTGCAGGGATTATTTATTTAGTCTGTGCATTTTCATCTTTGCAGAGAGCAGTATATATTTTAATATATAATCTAAGCGCAGTTTTGGGGGTTTTAGAAATATGTGTGTGTTACTGTATTCTGCTGATGTACTGTACTTTACTCATATTTGTCAATTTACAAAAATCTTGCTTATATGCAACATTATTATTATTATTATTAAAGTTTTCCAATGTAGTATGTAATTTTTACCCCATCTAAATTCCCTTCACCTGTTCAATGTATATTATTATTATTCACTCTCTGCTATAATTTCACCAAACAAATATTGCACAACATTTTTGGATAACAATGAAGTTAATTTTGTCATCGAAATTAGCGCCCACAAACAAAGTTAAATAGCGAACATTACATTGGTTCCAATCAGTTCGCATTGATGTAATTAAAGGCCAACTTGCTGAGATAACAATATAAGTACAGTATCACCGTTCACAAAGTTATTAGAAATTCGAATAATCAAAATTTTTTTTAAAGTATCCAGGCCAGCTGGTGGAAACCGTTTGATGCCCTCAAATATCTCAAGAAATATTAGTTTCTTGGCGGAAAAAGCAGGTATACTTAACATACATTTAAAAGTCAACGGTAGAAGTGAACAGGGAATGTAGCAACGAAACCACGTGACCTAATCTGCTTGTCGATCACTTGTAAGACACAGTTGATTCATTTATTATTTAAAAATGTATTATAAGATGAAGGTTAGAGATATCTGCGTCTTATTAATAATATTTAGAGATAATATTCTTTTTTTATTATTATTACTGCAATATACTGTTTATCCTCTGTCTCTCGGGTTACAAAGCGTCTACCAGAGGACTGCCGCTCCTCTGGTGTCAGTTTCGTGAACTAAGCAGAAGTTAGAAGCATGCCTACCGTAGAAAATCCAAGTCTCTTATTTTTAGATGTGACAAAAACCGGGGAATCCATAGGAAATCCAAAGGTTCGGCTAGTGAAGATTTGTGCATCATTAGCATTCAGTAAACTTTGATTTAATGCCAGTGAGCTTGCATTTAAAATGAACTTCTACTAAAATACTGTTTTCCTGTCTTTACACTTACATTCTTAGTAAGTCTTTTTCAGTGACTTTTAGCCCTTCGCGAACATTATTTACTTTTTGTTTAACAGGATATTATTATCCGTTCTACTTTCTTCTGTATGTCGATTGATTTATGAACATTCCGGTTTAATTAACGTCTTTGGATTTCCTTCTTCTTTAAATTTTAGTATATGATATTATGTTTAAAGAAATAACAGAATATCTTCTATTTAAAGGGTGGTGCACACAAAAACTGGTGAGCAGCACATATTGTCAATCTGTCTGAAGTTTCAGTCGGTGTACATCATACAAACAGAAATAACGATAGTATTTAATGATGGAGAACAATGAGAATCGACTTCTTTCTGCGTGGTGTGTTACCGCACCTAGTCGGTGATGAGGAATCATGGATGCTGTGTGTTAGCATATGAGGAAAAATTAAACAGTAATCAGCTTTAATAGCACATCACATCTTTCTTTCTGATTTTCTCAGTAGGCTGGTAATTTTGTATCTGCCTACCTGCGTCTGGGTTTTGCAGGCAGGTAGTCTAGCTTCTTGTAGATTTTTATTTTCTGTTTTTAGTGAAGTTGATGGTACTTGGTCTGGTCACGGGGGGGGGGAGTGATGGCTTCAAACTGGACCCTGTTCTCTCAGACGAAGCCATTCTTGATTATATAGGTGCACTCATTCTGAAAGATTGAAAGTAAATGTGCATATTCCTAGTAATTTATAATCCATCTTCAGTGCTTGTTCCCTTTACTGGTTACTAATTATCAACATTATTCATATAGTCTCCTATTTTAAAATAGATGTAACATTAGCAATTATCCAACTGAGTGGCATCATGAAAGAACGATGATAAATGTACTCTGTTTAAATCTCGATTATATATAATAAAGGAAAAATCTTGGCGTTTTGTGCATATTGCATACATTTAATTATTTCTGCGTCCGGTCTCACTGCTTCTATAAGGTAAATTTATATTTATATATAGAACTGCTGGCATTACGGAACATCAGCTGGATTTAAATGTTTTTACATGATCCGAACGAGCGACAGTTTCGTTTCGGTTTGCTATTGATAGTCGAGTCGAGTTTTTGTAAGTACTTCCTTCCTTTTGGCGCGTGATGGAGGCAAATCTTGTTTGTACGGTCTTCGTTTTGTTAGATGTTAGAATTGCGTGATGATGGTTATTATTAATTTAATTTATTATCTATTTATTCTAAAATAATGATAAAGGGTGCGACGTTCTGCACGTAAGTATAATAGCATTATTGATATATTTGGGTTGTTTGAAATTAAAGTAAAAATTGATTTGAAACATGAAAATGTAAAAGGTAAACACAAATCTTGGGAGCAGGTGTAATTAGAAGGCAAAGGTGTGATGTCAGGTATTCTCTCTTGGGAGCAGGTGTAATTAGAAGGCAAAGGTGTGATGTCAGGTATTCTCTCTTGGGAGCAGGTGTAATTAGAAGGCAAAGGTGTGATGTCAGGTATTCTCTCTTGGGAGCAGGTGTAATTAGAAGGCAAAGGTGTGATGTCAGGTATTCTCTCTTGGGAGCAGGTGTAATTAGAAGGCAAAGGTGTGATGTCAGGTATTCTCTCTTGGGAGCAGGTGTAATTAGAAGGCAAAGGTGTGATGTCAGGTATTCTCTCTTGGGAGCAGGTGTAATTAGAAGGCAAAGGTGTGATGTCAGGTATTCTCTCTTGGGAGCAGGTGTAATTAGAAGGCAAAGATGTGATGTCAGGTATTCTCTCTTGGGAGCAGATGTAATTAGAAGGCAAAGGTGTGATGTCAGGTATTCTCTCTTGGGAGCAGGTGTAATTAGAAGGCAAAGATGTGATGTCAGGTATTCTCTCTTGGGAGCAGATGTAATTAGAAGGCAAAGGTGTGATGTCAGGTATTCTCTCTTGGGAGCAGGTGTAATTAGAAGGCAAAGGTGTGATGTCAGGTATTCTCTCTTGGGAGCAGGTGTAATTAGAAAGCAAAGATGTGATGTCACCTGAAACAAACAAACAATCCCAAAGAACTCAGTGGTCAGACAAACACTGCACTTCAATTCAAGCTTATCCAATGACAACGTTTCACTTGTCTTCGTCAAAATAGATTCTGGAACCCATCTTCTATTGCATTATTTTTTTGGGTTTATCTGTTCTGTGAACCCAAGCATGACTAACTACCCTATTGGTGGTTTTAGTAATTTATGTTGTGTTTAACAGAAAAAACAAACGCTGATACCAACAAAATTATTTTTGCAGTCTTTTGTTTTTGAAATTATTTTTTCACGACATATCTTGTTTTAGTAGTTTTGTGTAAACTGGCATTCTTTTTCTACTTTGGTAGTGTAGCAATTCATGGTTCATTGGTTGTAGGTAGAATGAATTGAATTTGCATTCTAGTATCCTTTATTTAGTGCAGGGATACATAAAAAAAATCTTTTTGTTTTTCAGAAATGCTAGATAATGGGCTAGATTTAAAGTCACGAATAGAAATTCTACCTATGGTAGAGATGAAGGAATCTCAGTGTCTTGTCAAAGGAGCTAATCAGTTAAAACTCTCTGTGAACAGTCTGGTTGAGGATATTCAGAGACTATCAGAAACTGATCTGGAAGTCCTGTACAAAAGCAAGCAAGTGAATGAACTGTTGACAGAAACACTAATGACTGTTGACAAACTATGTCAGCTGGTACATGACAGGGATCACAAAGAATCCAAATCTGATGATGATCTGTGTGTGAACAGCAGTGGAGAAGAAGATAATTTTGATGTAACAACTGATGCTGAGGATGCTGCCTCAGACCGAACAGAATGCTTTGAGCATGCTGATGGTTGGGAGGGGGAAGATCCAAAGTCAGTGGAAACGGTTGCTATGGAACTGGATGCAGAGAGTGGAAGTGATGTCCTTGCTGATGAAGCAGAAAAAAATATTATAACAAAGGTAATTTTTAATATGGGAATGTGTTAGGTGATGTCCACTTTCAATTCTCATCACTTTTTAATGATGAAATATTTGATTGAATGTTTTAGCTGCATGGTCACTTTAAAAAAAAGTTAAAATTTTTTTGAAAATATGTAAAGAAATGTTTGAAAACTTGAGACTTCAGATAAATTTTCATCAATTATTTATACCTGAATAATGTATTCTTTTAGAGACCCAAATTTCCTATAATGTTTATGTTGGTAGTTATATGTAGGCAGAAAACAATTTTAGCTTATATAAACACCTTTTTCTCCCCATTAGTGATGTTGACAATAATCCCTTTTGGTGCCAGATCAATGTGTATTGGCAGAAGGCAGCTATCACTACATTGAGATGCAGCAGGTGGTTAAGCAGAAAGTACCTACTAGAATTCTTTTTAGTTGTGGGATGAAACGAGTGCCCAGAGAAAACCCACACTGATTGATTGATACAAAAGAGTAAGAAGAAACCATGCTGCAGATGGTTGCAAACCAAGTCAGATCCTAATGGAAATTTAATCTGGACTTTCATCAATGCCCTTTATAAAATGTTTATTGGCTTGGAAGGCGGGCAGGTGAGTTTCTGTAATTCTATTGAGTGCATCATTTCATCAAGGTTACTACAATCAGTAAAATAAAATTAAGTAGTTGATACCCCTCCATACCAATTATACAGAAATAAATTGATTATTTCAGCATTCATTAATAAACTTATTTTGTGAAACCTGAAAAAAATGTGCTTTATTGACGGTATCCCCCAACTGAAAATTTACAAATGAAGGTACATCACTTAAGAAATATGTATAGCTTATTTTAAAAAAATATTTCTAGTTTTAATATTTTAATTAGACTTTTAGCAGTAGCTTATTCTGAATTTCCACCATTTTGAGAGAATCCTTCATTTTAAAAATTCATTTGCCCCTCCCCACAAATATCCTTTAAAATCAGAAAGCCTGTAATGACATTTTTTAGATGATATACGAGTCTAAAGAGTGCCATATTTTATGAGTGAAATTTGATGTAACTTTCAGCTATTAATATTCAGTTAATTTTATAAAGGTAAGTAGAAAAATTAAAGAGAAAGATATTTTGAAATTTGACTTAGAAGATTTAAGGAAAAGAATACAGTTGACCCCCGTGTAATCGTGGTTTGGCATTAGTGGCCCCGATTATTCACAGAATTTTCCTTAGAACCTAACTAATAATTGTTCGTGGAAACCCCCGCATATTTGCGGAATCACAAATATCTTCCGCGATTTTTTATGGCTTTTTTCGTGGCAATATATATTTTTTCATGCTTTTTAATGCTAAATTATTAATAATAATATAATTTACTAATTTTGTAATATAAATACTAACGTAAATTCAGCAAAATATCAATATGAAATAAACGCTATTGGCTGGAGGCTTGAAGGTAGCCAATCCGAGAGCATTATTCATTTCTCCTCGCTGCTAATTGGCTGCTGCCCACGAGGCGCTGTCTCAGGCAGATGCAGCCCAGCAGCCTTGCATCATCCCAGTTTACCGCGTGTAGCTATCTCGAGTGTTTCTCTGAGTGTTGTATTTTTTATTAAATTATTATTATATATTTACTTATATATTTTTTATTATATTTTACATTATATTTTGACGTTTATAGGCATTTATAGGCATTTTTATGGACCACGTCCAATATTCACGGTTTTTCACTCTTCGCAGGTGCTCAAGGGACGTAACCTCCGCGAATACCGGGGGACAACTGTATTTCATCATAAACATAATAAAATTTATTAATTTTTTTTTTTACTGCTATTTGCTTTATTTGTTTTTCTCATTATTTTATTTTACCTTCATTTTAGTGTGCAAAGCAGTCAATAAAAAACCAAGAAGAAGAGAAATCATTTGAAGATTTTGGAGATGACAGTGAATTCATTGACAGTTTTGATGACTATATTTTGCAGGTATGTACACTTCAGTTTTATTCTTGGTAAAATAAATAATGGTCTTTAATTAATATATTGATAAACAATTTATTTTAACACTACTATTGACTTTTTGAGAGATCCTAATGGTATCACAATTTGGTTGTGCAAGTGATTCCTACTTTTACAAATTTACACCTAGATTGAAATTAAAACATCATTTAGCATTTCAGGATACCTTGTTTACTTACCTGATCCTTGAACTGTGCTGGGTTATAGCTAGACAAAAACCCTATACAATATATGCAATATTTATTTAATGTGTTGTCAGTTAGTAACAGCAGTGGAAACCACATGATGACAAAATCTGTACAAACCCTATACAACCCATGACTATGGAGTTGTCTATACATCAATGGTGGGGAACCATTTCTTTACTGAGAGACAAATAGGATTTTCATTACTTTGATGGGCCAAACAATGACATACACCTTTGTTTTATCCATTAATAAACATAAAATAATTGCACTTGCCATCTTATATTAATGTACTGTTTGTGCATGTGCAAACCTCATGCACGAACAATGAGCAGGTGTGTGTCAGCTAAGTATAAAGAGATCCTTGCAGTGACAAATAATTGAGCAAGCTAACAGAAACTGTATTTCAAGGTCATAAATATTCTCTATTACCCGATTAGTGCAGATAAGATACTTGTAGTGACACATTGTTTGGCCATTTCAAAATGGTAGACTTCACATGGCCATAGGCCATATTTTTCCTATCTGTGCTATAATGTTTTAAATGCATCCAATTAACAATTACCTTTAATTTATGCCAATTATTACAAAAAAAAAATGTTTTTAGTTATAGTAAATCGAGTCTATCTGTTATCATCATTTTTTGCTGCTTCTGTATTTCTAACATTTCCTTTGAAATTGCATTGTATACAAAAGAATAGCAAAAGAAAACCCAAAATTTGAATGATGTAATTAATTCATATATCCTGGCTAGTCAATTTGGCCCAATCATTAATTTTTTATGCTTTATGAATATTTTTAAACAGGCTTAAAGGTGGGTAGTAGTATTTATTAACAAACATGATAAAGAAAAAATCCAAAATTATTACAAATAAATGAGTTACAACTACAAAGTCTGTTTTTGAAAGATTCATATACCAATTTGTATTCATTTATGTTCTTTTTGATAGTATTACACCAAACTGTTTACCATTAACAGAGAAACGAACCCAGATATGATTTTATGGATACTTCTGAGTTGGTAAAATACCGTTTTACTTAAATCTTTCAATTGATTTTCTTTTGACACTCAAAGCACCATTATTACCAAAAAGATTGTTAACTTTCTTTTGCAAGCTTTGAAAATATGATTGTGCTGTAATTTTCTGCTTGCAAATTTTGGTATTTCTTACAAAAGTGAAGTGTCTCTTGTTTTTGTATGACAGAAGTCCTAGTTTTTTTAGCTGGGATGTGCAATTTGGAGCCCATTTTTATTAAATATTTTCTAACAGATCTCTCTGATATCATCTTGGCAATGTTTCCAATTCTGTACCTAATGTACGACTTGAAGCAGACCTTTTGAAACCTTACTAAAACCTGAAAACTTGCTCAATCCTTGTCAGTTTTTTGTTGATCTACTTGTCTAAAGAGAAAAGTGTCCAGTTTTCTTAATCATTCCAAAAATAATCTGCCAGCATTCTTACTGGAAGATTAGGTTTTAAACAATTTTTGAATGTGTCCAGTCAATTTCGACATGTATAGCAATCTGCTGTCACTTATACACTTAGAATATTCCTCTTCCCCATGTACTTGCTGTTAGTTTTACCAATTTTTTCATCATAAGAATAAAAGTTTTATTGTTGAAAAACTGCTGTGAATTGAAGGCTTTCTGTCTAACAAAAACAAACATTGAAAATTACTCACTAGAACAGACTGACTGGTTAAAAACAGGATTTTTTTAGCTCTGTAAACTGCCTGCAATTCTAGCAATCAGTCTAACTCACAAAAATAAAAACATGCTGAAATGGGGTGTTATTTACACACCCATTTTCTCCCAATAGTATGTTGTTATTTTTTGTGAGGTGCACTGCTAGAATGAACAAAATATCCATTCACAATATCAGGTTAAATGCTGTTGAACTACTTTTTAATGTTTAAATTTTAAAAAATAAAAGAAATTTTTGGGTTTTTAAAGTTTTATTAGGCATTCTTTAGTTGTCATTAGCTCATACAAAGCTGAAAGCAAGTTTTCTTATTTTTCAGGAACTTGATGCTGCAGAAAAAAACTATGAAAAACAACCTGTTGATACAGTGGTTGATGATGATGGTTAGTAATTTTAAGCCACTTTGCAAATTAGTGGATTGTCTGGATTATTGGTTGATGGCACATTATTAGACTCTAGTGATCCATCTTTAATCTAACACAGAAACTTCATTTTTGAATGTAGGTAATGTATGGCTGGCTCCTATATTTTTAGTTAACAGCTGCCAAAGTTCTTGCTAACTATCCACTGTTTTCTGTGCAATTTTTGTTTGTTATCTTATCTCAAAGTCAAGATGGCACCCAACTGCAATTCTAATTCATATTGTTTAGAGTGTGCTTGTTCAGAGAGATTTCTATTCTGTTGCACTCAGCATAAATTTTTTTAACAACAAAAAATATGGCTTTATTTTTAAAGTACTAGAAATATTCAAATAGAACCACAATTAAAAATAGAAACATTAATCATGTCTGGTCAGGTTTTATTTGAATTTCCCTTATATCTGATATTAACTTTTGTGAGTAGGTAATCTTGCTATAGTTTTCTCTCATGGTCCACAGATGTCACTATATTGTTTAATTTCACCAGCTGTTCACGGCTTGTACACCAATTTCTTGCAGATTCTGATAACCAGCCTCAGGATCCCAAATACCTGGAAGTTCTCAAGCGTTACTTTGGATATTCCAAGTTTCGACGGTACAAGTACATCTTACTGTCATAACATATAGGTTATTGTAGGTCCCTCATGGGTCTGTTGTTCATGTCTTCGTTTTTATTGCATACTAGGGTAAGGAAAAGAATATAGATACATTCTGTTTAGAAATAAGTCTTTCATTCTCTCCCAGCAATTATAGAAATTTATTCTGGGATTTCATCACCACATTGGTAGTAATAGAAATGGCTAATAATCCTACATTTCATACATTTTTATTGCTACCCATCATCAAGATTAGTCTGTAATCTGTTGGTTGCTAAGCTGTGTTTAATTTTTTTAAAATCAACTGTTTAACCATGATGGTCCTCAGGACCAACCCTGATGATGGCCAGTTTGGAATGTTTTCCTCTGAAACAGGTTTATTAGTTATATTGCTAAACACTAAGGCTAATTGATGGGAGGAGTGTAATATATACAATTATTATATAAAACGTTATAACAGTATTACTGCAATATAAACTGACTAAGATTTGTATCACTCAGATTCATGATTCAGATAAGTTAAGTAATAAAGATCATTTGGTTAAATAATTTCAACAGGGAGCTAGAAGGGGAGGGTGTTGGACTTCTGCCCTGGTGATCAAGCAAGTGTACCTGGGTACAGTTAGGCACATGGGTGATGGTCAACGAGCAAGTCAAGAGTTACCCATGGAACCTCCATACCCAGAAACCCTGCTACACTTTATTTTCAGATATGAGAGGGAGCCTGGAGAAAACCTATGTGGCCATCTGGTGGAGAAAAAAGAGAAACCAGGACAGGGAGGTATGTCAAACAGGGTCCCAACCAGACTGAACTCGGGCCCTCAACCTAGTAGTCTAGTAGTTTATTATAACGAATGGCTATTTTATGCTTGATGAACTAAGTTCTCATTTCTGGCTGCCTCGGCGGCCAGATACACAAGGTGCTTCAGCGCCTCAACCCAGCCTTTTAGGCCTTAAAGGGAGCTTGCTCCACACCGGGTTTCGGCCACCACCCTCCACTCCCTTCTCCTCGGAGATACACACGCATACAAGAACTTTCACGTGCACCCTCACGCATGCACCACAAAAAGATATAAAGAAATTTTTTAAAAAGGTTCTCATTTCTGGTTGATAATTTGCATTACTGTATGTTATGTAAATTGAGCAGCAAGAATATTTACTACAATAAAATACAAATTTGTGTGATAGATGAACAAGCATGTGAATAATCATATATCTGAAACAAATAGACCCACAAATGAAAAAAATATTAAGCAGCATAATAAAAGATAAACAACTACATTTGCATAGTAAATTGTTTGTTTTTCCTTTTGCTTCATTTAGTGTGCTGCTAACAGTTTTGTTTGCATACTATCTGTAGATGTTTTCTTAGTGGTTAAAACAAAGCAACAGCTACCCAATGAACAGCCTTGGTTCTTCTGTTTATCTTATGCAATCAAGTGTGAAAGGATGGCAAAGCTGTCTACTCCACAACACCAGATATCCAGTATAGTATTTTAAATGGGAATAAAAACTAAGTTATGAAAACAACTGAGCTTTTGCTTGTTTTGTATTCAGCTTAGTGTTTTATTCCCATTAAAAAGATTATACACCAAGGAAGTTGAAGAACTTAAGTAGCTATATATGAATAAGTTTTACCATATTAATGTGAAATAAAGTAAAACAGAAATTAAATTTGAAAAACCATAACAAACGGAATGAATACTGCAGTTAACAATGGAACAAGCAATAATAAACAAACAGTATTTAAAAAAAAACAAAACTATGTTTTTAATTATATCTCTCTTAACCACTACTTTTGCTTTGTTAAATAAGTTTCAGGTATGTGCAAAGTGAAGTTTATAAGAATGATATTTTTGGTGATCAATTACAATTTTATTAGTTTCTTATCTGCATTTCAGACTTAAAACAGGTTTATGCAACCTGACCAAAAAAAAAACTATTAAATGTAGTTCATTAATTTTGAAAGAAGTGTATTTTTTGAGTAAGCTCAGCAGCTTGCTCATGTTTGTTTAACACTTGTTCCACATAAGATAACTTTCACAGTTTTTGGTACTTTGTAATCATCAGATGTTTACAGTCAACTTGGGTTAAGAGGAGATATTGCCAATTATGAGAGAGAAAGCACTGTGCAGAAACAAATCTATTGTAAATCCAATTACAATTTGATATTTCGGAAAGGACAGGATTTTAATAGAGACGAGTGAAAACCAACGAGATGGTTGTACTTGCCACTAGCAGTGTTTGTCTGTCTACACCAGCTGCCAACCACTGGAAAATGGATCAATTATTTTTATGCCTTTCCAGTGCTGTTGTTTTTTTTTTTAGAAAGTGACCTTGTATGAGTTTAATAACATGTAAAAAGTGTAAGGATGTCCATTGCAAGGGAAGACACTGAATAACAAGTTAGCTCTGCCAGAGAAAGTTGTAGAACATTCAGGTACACCTGTGAGAGTTCTGACCAGCAAGCTAGATATGTTAAAGGACACCATTAGTTGCATTATCTTTGCTAACAATGAACTGTGGAAAGCAGCAACTGGTGTTGCTAAGGAGAAGCAGAAAAAGACAGAATGGCTCCCGATGTTGAGTAGGTGTTCTTTCTATCATTGGAAAAAAAGTCTGAGAAAAGGTTCCTTTGAACAGACCATTACTTATAGACTGGGAAAGACAGATGTTTAAACAATTTACAGCCGGTTTTGCAGACAATGACAACAACATAGCAAATGTTCTTGGCTGGAGGAGCCTCACGGTGACAGCAATCAGATGGCCTTAGTATGTTGATCTGATAAAGGACCTGTACATATACCTCAGTAGCAGATGAAAAGTTATCTTTTGTTGTCCAGTGTAATCTTTGCCATTTATTTACTTTCCAATTACATTGCATTTATTCAGCTCATGGACCAGGGCTAAATCTTCAGTATAACATGCAATAAAAATTAGTTAATTCATTGTTTGGTAAGCTCCTGTAGTGCTGTTTGTGTGGCAGATGCATTTACAAAGCAATTCATTGTTAGCCCTTTAGGATTTACATTACTGTTCATTCAAGTAAGCCCATTTATTTATATAAAATAGAATGAAAATAACAAAATCATGTATGTTTTGTTTTTGAGACATATTTACAGCTATACAAGATAGATGGATTTAGGGTTTTTACTTTTGTTGTTAAAGACAACCTGTCAAAATACGCAGGTATGGCTGGTTTAAGCACTTATGGAAATTTTTCTTTTTTGGCTTGGTCATTTTAAATGCTAAAGGGTTAAGGATGTTCTTTGGCTGTTGCTTGTGCTTCAGATGGTGTATTATATATCACACTGAAAATCACTTGGCCCCAACTTGTGGCCAGTCACAATGTTTGAGATTCATGAACCTGAAGAAAGGGAAGGTTTCACTGTACCCACCCATGAGAAGTTGCGGATGGAGGATTCCACATTATGCCAAGAAAACAACATTGTGATAGTGCTGCTGCTGTTTTGTGCCAGCTAAGTGATGAGATTTTTAATATTGTACTGAACTGTGACATGTCCAGAATATTTCCATGAATGAAGGAATGCAACTTGGTGATTGCTTTATTTGCTTTCTTGAGCAGAAGAGGTTCATAATTCAGCAGGCTGTTATGAATGTTTACAGGATTCAGGAGAAGCTAATAGAGAAACCTGACTACATGAAGTGAGTGATGTTGCGGGACATCTTTAAGGCTTTCAGAACTGTTTACGATTGGGGTCAGCAACTCTGATCCGGTTACCAAGCCTCTTACTGGATTCACATGAACCAGAGCTAATTTTTTATGATCCTCCAGTTTCTACACCCGTTCTTACAATGCATGAAATAGATATTACTCCTGTCTTTCCTGTTGCCTCCGCCTCTACTGACCCAGATGGCACACCTTCATCTTTGTTTACTTTGGAAGCAAAGACAAGTAAGATATTTTGGTAAGTAAATTAATAATGTTTTATAACATTTCTTTATACAATAATACTTTTACACAGTTATTATGTTATTTAACATTATTTTTATGTTGGGTAAATAAAATCAGATTGATATATAAAATGTTAGGCTAACAATCAGAAGTTGGTAGTAATTGCTTGGTCCCAACTCTGCTGGATTATCGATGTTCCACTGTACTGTCATTGCATGTTGCTGAGTCACTTTTAAATATTTTTAGGATATGTAGTATGAAACACTAATAAAAATTAAAATTCCTGGATATAAAACTTGTAGTTTTTTTTTTTTTTATTAGGGCTTCACAGTGCACAGCTGCTCTCTGACATTGCTTAATTTGCAGTTACCCACTATAAATAATGTGACATGTGTGTGTTAATTTTGGTTAGGTAGGGATGCTGTTTAAAACAGACAAAATGTCTTTTGCTTATTTGTTTCTCTTAACCAAAGTTGACTGTATCTTTTAAATGTTTAATTGTTTCCTAATACTAAAAGGACCCCAAATACAAATCCCATGGGGAAATACATACATGATATTGTGATAAGATGTTTTTCATTGAACTGGAAAAAAGAATTAAAGTTTATAGGGAGAAGTGGTGAATTTTGGCAAAGCCTGTGAGTTGATATTAACTGAAATGGCATGGGAGAGTTGTGATTTGTTCTCAATTTTGTGCTATAATGACTGTCAAATCTTTTTTTTTTTGTGCTTTGATTTTTAAAATGTTATTTCTCTCGTCTTCTCTAGTGTTTTTAAAATAATTTCTCAAACTTTTTGTATGGACAGAATGCAGTGGAAAATAATAAACTCTGTGTTGAATGAAGCAAGGGATAACTGTGTCATCATGGCAACAGGTAACTGACATATCTTTTTCTTCTTTATGAAGGGTGGACAGAGGATGTTACTCAGGAAATGATTATACCTGTTACCTGGTTTTCTTTTAACATTATTTCTTTGCTTGAGAATCTAAAAACTACTGAATCCCTGTTTCAGGACATGGTAAAAGTTTGTGTTATCAGTATCCGTCTGTGTTCTCTGGCAAGTCTACAGTGGTTGTGTCTCCTCTTATATCATTGATGCAGGACCAGGTTTTGAATCTGAAGTAGGTGCACATAACTTACTTTTGTATCTTTTCTTTCTTTTCATGTTAGGTGCGGGAACATCATTTGTATGTGAAATTTTAAAATTTAGTCTCTTCAAGTCGACACCCCTTGTGCATTTTTTAAACTTCAGTTAACTCAGACTATCAGTCTGTAAATCACATGGCTCACATTAAAGAGATACAAATAGCTTCAGCACTGCATTCTCCTGGGCCAAGAATAGTACTTGGTGGGTGGTCAGTCCTTTCCAAGACAGTGTCAACAACCAACCTCATCTAGGATTCAAACTCGGATCCCTTAGCCTTGGCAGTCTAACCACTAGGCCACTGGCAATCCTACTCTGGTTGGTTCCATGTGATTAAATTAGAAGAAAAAAATGCAATTTTAACAATAATCATTGTTTTAAATTAGAAAGTCTAATTTTCTTTCCTTTTCCAAAGTCACAAGTTCTCTGAAAATTGTGATAAAACCCTCCTGTCTTAGATACACGATGCTTATGCAAAAAAATGAAATAAAGGCTTCTCTAATGAAACAATAAATTTGTTAACAACCAGACTTAATGTACTTCTTGATGACTAGAAACATTTTGATGTAAGTTATCTGTACCAGACATTTTCAGTAGAATAAACTTTCACCACTTTTAAAATTTGTGTGGGTGATGGCTATTCTCATGTCAAGAAGATTGCACATATTTTATCTGCATGCAAAGTTCCATATATGGTACTTAAACCTGCAGCCACTTCAGTTTTCTTAATGCATCATACACATGGCTGGCACCAGACAAGTGGCTTGGACAGGTGAAGTTTATTGTGACCTTTTGTCAAGGTCAGCTACCACCAACATGTCCGGTGTACCAGTTAGAGTATTAAAACAAAAATAATCGTTTCTTTTCTCATGTATGTTTGAAAGTTTCTGATTAGTAACTTGATTTGAAACTGAATCATTGGACCTTTAATTTTTGGAGATTGTAGCTTGTAAAGTGATCAAACTAAATATGTATGACCCATACAATAATGTGTGTGTGTGCTCTTATCTATTTCAGAGCAGCAAACATAGAGGCTTGCTTTCTTGGGTCAGCACAGGACAAACAGACAGAAACTTTAACAAATTTAAGAAGGTGATTGTGTAGTACTACTACTTAGTGATGTACCCACAAGAAGAAAAAAAACATACTGTGATTGTTTTTTTCTTTTTTTGTTTATTTGAATGCCATGTTGTCTAGGTTTCAGGGGGGATCTTTGAACCTGTGTGCCAATGTCGGCATGGAAGATTAAACCAAGTGAAGGAGAATAGAGGGTGGAGTGATAGTCAGCTGCATGTTTACCGCAGCAAGTTCCTGCTGGAACTGTTTGTTTTTTAGATGTGTTGGGGGGAATCTGCAGATCCTGGATAAAACCTACGTGGCTGGCTGGGAAGATCAAGATGAAGCCATGCCAGGGAGGTACACAAACTCAGGTCCTCATCCTTCGCAGTTTGCCACTGGACCATTGCACCACCTTGTATTGCGAATTACCAAGAGAAAATTTACTCAAATTAGGCTTAAAATACTGAAATAATAACAACTCATGATTTTTTTACAAAATGTTGTTTATACACTAATTAATTAATATATCTGCATGCAGTTTAGCCAGTACCATATCTTAAAATCTGATAGATATGATAGTTGCAGTTCAAATGCCAATTTGGTCAGCAGATGTTGCAGATCAATAAGAACACCTGCATTTCTTTTATAGCAGTCATTAATTTTTAGACGGCATTAGTGTGAGCGTTGACTGAAAGTAATAAAACCAAATTAATTGCAGGAAAAAAAAAGCACTACTTAGACAAATCTCTGACCCCATACCAAAACAAACTCAAAAGAAATATTGTTAATTTGATATAATTCCTATTTATGATGATACCCTTTTCCAGTTGGCAGAACTCATTGTGAAAGATTGTTGCATGTTTGGGCCAGATACTTCACTGCAGCCAAACTAATGCTTGTTCAGGGGCTCTCACCATCTGTGAGGAATCTCAAAGGGCAGACTGTTTGCAGTAGCTACTGTGGAGTATCAGTGATAATAGTGAGCAGAAGGCAACACTGGGGTTGTCTAGATCAGTGGTTCCAAAACTTTTTCGGGCAGCTGTCCCCTTGGCTCCCAGGCTATATCCCTGGCACCCCCACATATACATACACACACCACCACTTTGGTATAAGATCTACTGCAAATTCAAAACAGCGACTACCAATCTAATACTATAAACAAGTGTATGTATTTCACAACTAAAACTTAATCTAGTAAACCCATTTATTTAACTCTCTGAAAGAGTACATTTATAGCCCACCTACTGCATTGTTCTCTCAACTTTCAATGGGATGAATGCTCTTGGTGCAGGGATATCATCTCAACATCAGGCTGAAAGGCACTAAGAAGTCGTCTTAGATCCACACATTCAGTAATTTTCAGTCTGTTTCTTTGCTTGGAAAGAAGCTGGGTGACTGCACTGAAACCGCGATCTACTAAATACGATGTTGGGAAGGCAATAAAGTACATCTTGACTTTATTCCACAGTGCAGGGTAGTGTTCAGAAATGTTTTTCTGTAGCCAAAAGTCTTGATATGGTTTTTTGAACTTTGGCTTCAGCTCAATGTCATTTTGGATCGAAATCAGTTTTTCCTCCATTCCTGTTTTCTCATTGCTGATATCTAGGAATGGATTGATCACCCAATCTGGTATTTGAGGCAAAAGAAGATCCTGAAATCTGTCAGACATGTCTCTATGCAGTTCATCCAAATGTGCACAATACACTTGAAGGTTGGCATCTGGTATCCTCTTCTCCTCCAATTCAGAGAACCTCGGAAACTGGGAGAGCTCATGATGGGCTATTTTACATTTGAATAAGTGTAACTTGGACAGAAAGGTGGAGAAGGCTGATTTGACTTTGATAAGGTTAACCTGATTTCCTTGCAGTTGCAAATTGACTTTGTTGAACTTTGTGAATACATTTGACAAGTAAGCAATGTCATGCTTGGTGTTTCCCAGTTCATCACTGAAGAAGCATTGGAGTCTTGAAAGAATTCTACAACTGTTTCAAAAAGTGAACATCTCAGGCAGTTTCCCTTTGACAGCCATCTAACTTCTGTGTGCAACAGCAAACGTTCAAAATCTTCATCATTCTCGGTGCAGAGCTGTCGAAACAGTTAGGAATTGAGAGCATGTGCCTTGATTTTATTTATCGCTGTGATAATAGTGCTTAATGATTTGTGAAGTCGATCACTTAGGTTTTTTTGTGACCAGATGTTGCCTGTGGATTACACAATGCACTGTAAACACACCAGGTACAGCTTTTTTCAAGAAAGCAGTGAAGCCACGATGACGACCTGTCATCGATGGTGCCCCATCTGTTGCACAAGGAAGAATTTTGGTAAGCGGAATGTCCTTGTCTTTGAAAAATTTCTCAACTACATGAAATATCGACTCCCCTTTTGTATCTGTTTCTAGTTGTCTTGCAAATAGCAGCTCTTGAACCAAACTTTCATCTTTGACGAAGCGAACATAAGCAAGAAGCAAAGATTCATTGCCTGGCAGAGTGGACTCATCTAACTGTAAGCCAAATTCTGTTGTCCTAAGCATGTTGCACAATGTGTCTTCAATGTTTTCAGCCATTTCATCCACCCTTCCTTGAACAGAGTTATCACTGAGAGGAATAGCTTTAATAATTTGGTCAGGTGACTTATGTAAAACTGCGCAGAACCTCTCTTACTGCTGGTAGAATAAGCTCTTCTCTGATTGTATGAGGCTACCAGATCTAGCATTGGAATGTTGTATGAAGCATGCAAACCATCACTGGTTTGTTGTGAAGTGCAAGCAAACATATTTCCTAAGGTTTTCCGTTTCTGAAAGTTTTCTCGAAGTGACTGAAAATATGCTAAGTTTTTGTCTGCTTTATCAGTGTATTTTCTTCAAATGTTCAAGGAGCCTAGAAGGTTTCGTGGCTTCATCTCAATCTCTCACACAATAGGCACATTGGTTGCTGGTATAAATTCCATATTTCAGATATTTCACACCATATTGCCTACACTTCATTTTTCTTTGCTGTGCTGCAGCAATATTTGTTCTGGAACCAAAAAAAATCAGATTTTTAATATAAAATCTATAGTAAAAAAAAAATAATTGCAATCCTGAATAGATCCCGCCTACCCATGCACTCACACTTCTGCCATTTCCCAGTCACATGCTTATTAACACACTCCCCATCCTATCATCCACATACCCAAATTTTCGTCATAACGTCACCAGCGTAATTACATTACTGTCCTCACCCTACCCACATTCCTACTCAAGTATATCTTTATATTATGTGTATGTACAGTACAAGATTGAAGATAACTTGCAATGCTTACAAACCTAGAGCCTTGGCCCTTGCAGAAGGTGAAGACGTGATGATCCCCCGTTCCCACAACATCTGGTCTGGTCGTCTGGCAAGTGGCATCCTGTCCAGGTCATGTCGCCAAAATACAAACGTTCAGGCTTTAACTCCAACTTCAGACCACAAAATAAAATAAAACCATGTTTTCATGTATACTGATCCGTCACCATTGGTTTCATCAATTTTTAAATTATTTTATGGAAGTATTAAAGAGTAGAACGGGAAAACATGTTATATGTCATCTAGGATTCATATATACACATGAACTCTATTGCTTCAACAGTGCAATGGAGTGGGTTAATTTTCTGGATGAAAGGATCAGTAGAGATCCTACTACATATAACTTTGAATTGGCCTGGTTTATAGGATATTAATCTAATTAAGAATCTTTTCAAATGAAATATTTAATTTTATTTTAAAAAATTCAACGAAACTAATAGGTTAAGTATTAATCTTATTTGTGTTTTTTTAAAATTTATTTTGCGAGTCGGGTGTCATTTGTCGACAGATTTTTGTAAAAAAAAAACAATAAAACGTCTTTTTGCTCCCTTGATTTTGAATGCCATCCCCTTTTCCCCCATCGACCCCAGGGGAGTACCGCCCACTTTGGGAACCACTGGTCTAGACATAGTCGTTTTTCTTTAATTTGAATTTGTCACTTTCAGTAGATGAGATGTCCAGATACTTACTGTGTAACAACAAGAAGGCAGTTTGTGGCTGACTGTTTAAAAACCTTGTCTGGTATATATATTTTATTAGTTTCAGGACCATACATGTCTTGTGTTTTCTTTATTGAAGTTTGAAAGTTATCATTAGAGATGTGCAAATTATCAAAATTTCATTCTACTGATTAATTAATCAGCCTGTTAGTAAAATTAATAATAATTTTTTGGCTGTTTCCTATTGGGAAGCCAGATAATCTATCTTACAATATGTGAAGTGGTATCAGCAATTATTTGTTTTACAAAAATAGATGTAAATTTTCTAGTTAACCAGTCTAACATTAAAGTCTGATTTTCATGATGTAGAAAGCTTCTCCGTTTTTTTTTTTTTGCCTAATTATTTATTCTTAATAATATTATCTATGTTGACTGATCAGGAATTGCTAATTAAAATTTTAAATATTATTAAGATGAGTGATCAAGCTGCTGATTCTTCTACAGGTAAGAAAACTGCATATCAAGAACTAAAGCAGAAAAAAAACTGTTATGGAGAAAGAGATTGAGAAATATTTTAATTTCCCCCTATTATCCAGACATGAAGATCCTTTGTTGTGGTGGAAAGGAAATAGTCTCCACATCAAAAAAAGGCTGAAAAACCTGGCACAGGTGCATTTATTTTCACCTCCATCTTCGATAGACTAATTTATTTTCTAGTGCCAGTGGACATAGATATGAATAAAAAAAAGACCGTATCAATCCAGACAGTGTGGAGTTATACTTTTGACAAACTTTCATACTTGTTTTTAATGTTGAATTTTTGTTTATAGACCAGAATTACTCTCAGTATTACATATTAATCTGGGTTTGGAAATGGCAAAGTTGATTAGTTTAATATAGAAATCTTTGTGTTTTTGATTTTGAGTAGGAAACTTTCATTATGTTTTGACAGCCATTAGAAGTTTCAAGATGTGCTGAGTTTTAAATCTATGTTTGTAGAGCACTGGTGCTTTAAATGTTTTGGCTTTTAAATTCTCCTCATTATATATTAATTGGTATTTGGATATATGACCGTATGTTGATTAGTTAACATTAAACTTGTAAAGATTTAAATTTCCACTACCTTTATTATTGTTATTTTTGATAAAATTTATTTTCATAAAAATGTTGAAATTTGAATTGCATTTTAGACCAGTATTACTTTTTATGTTTTGGCCTTCACCTATATATGTACCCCTTGGGGCATCAATCCTGGGCTGCCTCACCAAAAAATATTGCGCTAAAATGTGTATGAATGTAGGCTGTGTGTGTGTGTGGAGGGGGTGATTGAGTGAATGTCTATGGGATTTATCATCTTTATCTTCTCTAACATGAAGCCTGAAGTCTCTAATTTTGTGTTAATCTGGCTAACTTTATTTGTTGATAAAACGTGATATAATATGGAAAACAGGAGCAGTATTCCAGTTTTTTCTGAAGTCTAATAATCATTTTACCAATTAATTAGCATATTCCTAGTGATCTTGTGGATCGGATCTTACAGGATCAATCATGTTTCTTATATTATTTTAATTGAATTTTGAAATAAATCAAGGATTCAATGCAAAACAAAGTATGTTGAGTCTCCTATTTGGAGGATGCAATTAGTCAAGCATGTTGTGGTTGCTAGATACTGGTCTATTGGTGATGGGAAATGTCAACTAGGGGCTTGCGTATCAGAATACTATCTTATACTGAGTTGTTAATGCTAGCATGTTCTCTTGGTATTTCCCCAAGTAGAGAGTTAGCAGGGCCCTGAGCACTGGCTGGGTATAGAAAAGGTGTGAAAGCGAGCGAGCAGAAACTGGTTATCAAGTGTCTGATGCACTCTGAAGTGGTCACTTTAACGAAAGAAACCATTAGAGAACCATTTGACTAATAGTGGAAATAAACCAGAGTGTCTGGAGAGACCCATCAGATAACGCAAGAAACGACACCACTAAGCATAACTGCTGACCCATTAAGGTCCCAATCATGGCTGCATTCATGAGTAGTGATTATGGTACATACCAACCTCACAGAACTCTGTTGTAGGGTTTACTCAAGATGTGCTGATCACTGGACCTGGGCTGTACGTTTCCTACTTATCTTTTTTTGACAGAGACAGGTTTTGTATGTTTTATAGTTTATATTTTGCTGTTTTAGTCATCTTTCTGTTTTCCGCCTACCATTACTGCCACTGCCACCACCATGTAAGTTATGAATGTGTGACTAAAGTATTGTAAATCTGTTGTTTTTGTTGTTAATATTATTTTTTAAATCCTTAATATTTTAGGGGTAAATATCGAATTGTCTACATGACGCCTGAGCTGGCCAGCACCAGGACTGAGATTCTACGAGATCTTGATGAGCTGGTTGGTAAGCATAGGTTTATTGTTGTTTTCAATGCAGTACCCTATTGTAAGCTGCCCTTTCTGCCTCTATCATTTATTTAAGACTCATAATTTTGCATCACATCTTTTTGCTTTTTTAGGCATTGATCTCATTGCTGTTGATGAAGCTCACTGTGTGTCACAATGGGGCCATGACTTCCGGGTGGCTTACCGGAGTTTAGGGAGATTCCGTAGAGCGTTTCCTTCTGTAAGTATGAGCAGTGCTCCTGGCTGTTGTTTTCTGAAATACAGTGTAAAAATGTGGCATAAGTGCATCAGCCTGTTATGACTGAGGTCCCTGAGTTCGGTTCCCACTGTTGACTGGTGAACCTTCTTGGCTTGTGGCATGGGTTTTTCCTAGAAACTCTTTGATTCAGTAGTTAAATGAACATGTTCTGCTGTATGTATGAGCAACAGGACTTTTGCAGATGTTCTTGAACTAAACATCACCTGGCTTCAATTTGAAAGGTCTTCAAGTTTGGTACCAGTGAATTTTCTACCCTCTGGTTATAGTGACCATCTTTTCTGATGAGGGATTCTCAATGCCCAGGCATGCATGAGTCCTCTGAAAATTCTCTAATAAATAGTCCTCGACAGGAGAGAATACTTTTAATGTTTAATTCTTTGTGCTTCACAGACATATTAGGGTTGGAAAAAATGTGCTTGCATTTTATTATTAATTTTTAAAATTTTTAGCTTGAGCAATTAGAAGTACAAAAGAAGATATGCTCATGAGTTGTAAGGAGTCTCATTTTGATGTTTCACTACGCATTCTGCCAAAATGTTGCTATGTATACAGTTATGTTCCATTCTAAGTTTTAGCTTGCCTCAAATATTTTCTTTAGCAATCTCCCTTTGTTTTGACCTTAAAAGCCCCCTTTCCACTCCCCTATCTCTACTGAGAGAGACTAATACATAATGGGAACTGTTTCTGTGACTGACCTTTTAATAAATCTAAAGAGAGAGGTTTCATTTTGAGGAGTCCTTATTATACTGTATATATTTGCATCAAACGTTTCACGCCCGTGTGCACACGCGCGCACAATGAATATTCAAATATGCCATATATTGTTTGTCTATGTTGAAATTTTAGTGAGGTGCAAACAATTTTGCAAATAAAATACAATACATTTAGCGTGTATTGTCTATCATAAAATTGTTGTTTTTATTTTTCTTACCACAACTGCTATAGAGTTACACATGTTAATTGCATTAAATCTTGATTTATTTAGTATTTCTGGAAATTAAAGACTAGTTAACTTAAATGTGTTAGGTAGTTTTGTTTTTCTTTCTTAGTCCACCAATTTTTGCATTTAGATTCCAGTTATGGCTCTAACAGCTACAGCTACACCTGAGGTGAGGAAAGACATTTGTCTGTCTCTCGAGCTGAAAAGTCCAGTGATTACTTGTACAGGCTTTGACAGGTACTGTTTAGATTTAAATATGTCAACTATTCCAGATGTTATGTTGGTTGTATAAGTAAAGGACGCTGACTGTGTTGTAAATATAAGCAGAATATCTTTTTTGTTTAATGTTCACAAAAAACCTAACCAAATACAGTCTTACAGATTAGGTTTTAAAAAAGGAAAAAAAAAGAAAAGAAAGAAAAATGATACATATTAAAAATGTTCTGTAGAAATAGAAAGTAAATGTTTTGTTAGTAATTCTGTGTTGGATTTTTATTTCTTGAAGACCGTAATTTTGTTTTTCTAAAAGTTTCTTTGTTGATAACAGGCTAGATCTGTTCTTTGTTTTAAAGGTGCAGCCAACACATTGTATCATATTCCATGGTTACTGTTACATAAGGAGCAGGAGAAACTGTATGATTGGGGGTTGGAAGCATGGACTTTCCCCAATATCCAGCAAGAATGAGGAAATTATTTCTGTAACAGTCTTTATTGTCTCTGATAGATTGATCCTAAATCCTTTTGACAATGTGCTGGTCAACAACTATTTCAACCATGTTCAAGGATGACAGATGATCCCCAATTATATATTTTTTTCTTTTTTACTAAATGGTTTTAATAAAGTACCAATTTTGACTAAAAGGTTGCTTATTATCTTTGTTCACTAGGTTTTTTTCTGGCTATTTTATGTTTTGAACAACAATAACAACTTCTCCAAAAGTGAAAAGCGAAGCAACAAGAAAATGCAATAAACTACAATCTGAGAATTCTGGAGAGTAGTGTTTTTTTAATTCTGTTAAACTGTTTCCAGACCAAACTTGTACCTGTCCGTTAGCAGGAAAACAGGCGACATCTTGTCAGATTTGAAAACGCAGATGACTTTCAAGAATGGAAAACATGTTTTTGATAGTTCCACGATTGTCTATTGCCCAACAAAGAAAACAACTATGGAGGTTGCAGCAAATCTGCGAAGTAAGAACTGCTTGTTTATCTAACGTTAAGTTGTCATTGATGAGGCTTTGTTAGCTAACTCTTATTATCATCCTAGTGAGGTTAAACAAAAGAGAGAGAGAGAGTAAAAAGCAATGGTAAGACATTAATTACCAATATATATATTATAGTTTGGGGCAAAAAATCCTATTTGTATCTGTGAGACATTTTGCAGGTACACTGCTGTCTGTTATCTTAAAATCTTAATTTTGCTACTATCTTGTGATAAACATGGTGGTGCTTGCTTTTGAACAGGGTTTGTTTTTAGTTTTAACTTAATTTTTGGATATTTCAGTATTTCAATATGCACCTAGTCAAGGTAGTGTGTTAACTTGGTGTATGTAAATTAATTTTGGAGAATTTTATCTACAAAATTTATTTATTTTAAAGGAAATGGAGTGTTGTGCTTGCCTTATCATGCTGGACTGTCCAATGGGGAGAGAAGAAAAACCCATGAAAACTTTGTGAACAATGAGATTCAGGTATACCAAACAAATTCTCTAATTTTTCTTCCTGTCAACTAAAACTAAATCACAGAATGTAAAAAAATGGGAAAGTATACTTAATTTGTATCTGAGGTCTCAAAATAAAGATCACCACACATTTAAGCTAAATAAGCTAGACACTGCTAATACAGATACATAGACAGGTGATTTAGTTTCAGATTTTCAGAAAGCCACCTTTTGCTTTAAAGGGGGTACAAGCATTGACATTCTTCTGTCTCTACTATTTGTAGCTAAAGCATTCTTACTTGCCTGATTTGTGAACCAGAGTCCCGACTCTGAGGTCTATGAATAGAAGGGGAGGCTGTCTGGTATCAAGCAGTGACCAAAGTAACCTGTTTGTAGGGTTGAAGGCTGTTGAACAATGATCAAGGTGTGAGCTAGTCAAGACTTAATCATAGAACCCCTAACATGAGTATCTGGCAAATGTCTTGAAGCTCTTCATTTTTCATTTGCAGGAGAAAACTTATGATTATGAGGAAATCTTGCCAGGCAGGCATGCCCCCAATTGGAATTTGAACTTGGGTCCTTAACAGTCCTGTAGGCTAACTACTGGACCAATGTGCCCTCCTACTAAAGCATTCTAAGCTTATACAACCAAGCTGCCAGCAATTTTCTCTCACTCAATCTTGTCTCATGATTTGTATTGACTAATGTCATGTAGTATTTCATTCACATCAGATATAGATACTTCTCACTGAAAAAGGTTTGAACATTTCATTGTCTTTTTTGTGACTGAAATTGCCTGCTCATACCTTTTAAATTACTATAGTAAGTTCTTATTGAGTTTTCTTTGAGCAAGTAATGTCCTTGCTGATAGTAAGTCAATCCTTGAAGCCTTAATATATGGGTAACAGGGAAGTAGAACCAAGTTCATTCTGATCAGAATTCTATTCCATATAGTTACAGCTTTCAAAAAACCCATTTTCGATGACCCCAGAAACTGTATTATTTTCTCCTTGAATACAATAAACAGTTCTTCAATTTATTAATGGTTTAGATTGCAGTAATAATAGAACCTTATCACACTTGAACAACTAAGAGTCAGAAATGTAAATTGTCTCAAATTTTTATATAGATTGATAACAAAGATGAAAAAAATAGTAACAATTATAAACAAAGGGAATGAATTAGTTAATACTGACTGCATATTTTAAGAATCATATTGATGAGTATTCTTTTCTCTTTGTAGGAGGGGGTCCTTATTTGTTGGCTTTTTGCCTTTATGTGATAACTAATTTAATCATCACTTCTGACAGGTCTCTGCTTGTGATTATTGAATTATTATTTTTCTGTAGGTTGTAGTGGCAACAATAGCTTTTGGTATGGGGATAGACAAGCCAGATGTGCGGAAGGTTCTTCATTATGGAGGTAACTAAGATTCTGTGCTTTCTCCACACTTCTTTTCTCGTCTGTTAAGATAATAACTTCTCCTTCCTTAACAAGAAAAGATTATCAACCTGGTTCCATATTTTTCAATTGCAAGTCTTTATTTCAAATTTCCACAAATTAAGTTTCTGTGGTGATGGCAGGGCCATGACCCTAACTTAACCAAAGGCATACATACCCGTAGGAACAGGGAGGACTCTCTATCTCTTCAAATTATAGTTGAACACGGTTGTATAATCTTGGGTAGCATCTTATTCAAGATGGACAGTTAAACTCTAATTGAGATTCAGGTTGAAGCTCTTGTTTATGTTTTGGAGGTAGATTTTCCATCCTCCACTCACAAATACTATAGTCCTGCTTGCATATACTATGTTACAAATTTAAAAAATGGAAAAGCATGCTGAAAATAACTTATTAAAAATAAAACTGGGCTCCATCCTTAAAGACCATTATGGAAATTCTTTTTTTTTTCACCTGGACTACATCACCACCTACTTCACCTCTACCTTTCTAAAACATTACTCTGAAATATTGTCCTGTTTTCGGTAGTCCAAGATGGATGGATGTTTCAGTTCTTTCATCCCACCTGTATTATCCTAAATTTTTCAAATGTACCTGCATTTAATTATAATGTGAAGCATAAAACAATCTATTTCTATGTATTTTGTGGATTTTTTTACATGCCATTCTTAGTAGCTGGTAGTTGTCATAATGATGAGTGACTTGGTTATAGCATTGTTTCTTCAAAATTATTAACTCTCATTTCCTGCATGTTTTACATAAGAGGGGAGGGAAAAAACCCAACAATGGGGTACCGCCCATAGTTTGGCTCATTTATCATCTGCATTCTATTTTTCTTTCTTAAATGAAAAGTGAATGAGTCAGAGACAGGACAAAAATCACTGTACAGTAAGTAGCCAAAGAAAGGCTAATTTCTTAAATTAATATTTGTCTTCTAGTGTGTGTCAACATGTTATCTCAGGTTTGTAGTTGGCATATTTGTGTTGATTAGGACTGTTGTTGAAAATGATCCATGGTTATTTGTGGGATTGACACGAGAGAGTAGCTTAATTAATCAGTGTCACAGACAATCACAACAAGGAGACTTTTCCAGAAATCTAGCTGTAGGATTTGTGAACAGGATGGAAACAACGAACATTTGTGTAGAGGCCTTTATTCTATCTTTGAGGGATGAGAATAGTCTGTTTGCAGAGAACAGATGTTTACACAGTGTCAGAAACAAGGTGTGCACAACTATTTCTTTTTGACACGGGTGAAACTTTCTTTCACATTCTGCTTTTATTTGTTTGTTCAGCACCAAAGGACATAGAGTCGTATTACCAGGAGATTGGACGTGCAGGGCGGGATGGATTGCCGAGCAGCTGTCATATATTTTATTTAACTGCAGACTTTGTACTGAGCAGGTAGGTGGTATTTCATTAGCATTAAATGATTTACAGTCAGAAACAGGCAGACTTTGCAGTGTGGGTAAAATAAAATATCTGTGAAGGCCACAAACAACAGGTTCTTAAGGCTTGATTAGTTTGCTAGCAGATTGGATGGCTGTACTTTCAACTGAAGCATCATGGCTGATCTGCCAGGAAATGCACAGTCCAATGATACTGCCATGCCATTGCTTACACAGGGCTGCTTGACACAAAGTAATGCTGACATCATTAAACAAAATTCTGAGAAATGTAGGCAGGGCCTGAAGCAGAAATATCCATTGAGTTGTGTGGATGTATTCCATTTCAGAAGTTCTTAATAAGTATGTGCCAGCCACAATGGGGATGTTTCTATTCTAGTATTGGGTTTGGCTTAAATTGCCATTGCCATTAGAATTTCCAGAGGGTCATTTTTTAAATTCACACTATGTCCAATTTTACAAATAATTGCAATTTAAAAAGCTTTTTTTAATCCAAAAAAATGTCTGTCTGCTTCATGACGGCTTCTACTTGTTTGATTCTGTATGTCTGCGCCTGCCTATCTACCTATATTTCTTTCTGACCCCTCTATCTCTGACTGCATCTTTCTCTCTAATTTGTTTTATTTTTTATTGGCAGACATGTTATCAATAACATAACTGAACCTACATTTCAACAGCACAAGTTAAACATGTTGGTGAAGATGCAGAAGTACCTCAATACAATGGAATGCAGGAGAAGGTTGGTAGGATGCAGTCTAGTGGAACATGATTGTATTTATTATTTTACAAATTTGAGAGCAAAATGAAAAGATTTTTTATTTCAAAAGTTAAGTCATATTTGTGTAGCCTTTTTTTTTCTTTGTTAATTAAATCTTGAAGAAAATAAAATATACAGTGCCAGAATTATTGAGTTATCTTCCCTTAATTATTGTTTCTGCAGGTGAAGAGTAATCATCGCACATTGTGAATTTGCAGAACTGACCAAATAAAAACAACAAAAAAGTGGTTTTGTATATTTATGTGGGTGGTCTGGTTGGGGCTGCATCTTAAGAGAATCCACGTGGAAGTAATTTACTCTAGAACTTTTATTTGAGGTGAGAAGAAACCCATGCAACATGGTCTGGTACAGAAGAGTTCCTGAGCTGCTGAACACTGGAACAGAACTGCAGCAAATGATGAGCAAGCCACAGACCAGTTGAAGAAATATTTTGGGGCTAAATCTCATTGCACAATTTATGCTGTAATATTTTTATTTAAAGGGATGAATTGGTGTTATCACATTCCAATGATTTCATTTCAGGGTGCTGCTTAAACATTTTGAAAATCATACCATTGATGATGCTGGAGGAACAGAGAACTGCTGTGACAATTGTAGAAGAAGGTATGTTTGTGGAATTTTGTAAAAAATAATATGATTTATTACCCATAGGAATTTCATGGATGCATATTTAAAAAAGAATACCATGTTCTGAGGGTGGCTGATGGTCTAGTGATTAGACTACTGGACTGCCAAGATAGAGCTTGAGTTTCATTCTCGGTTGGTATCAACCAACTCAGTTTTACGTACCTCTTAGCATGGTTGTTGCTTTTCTTTACCAGCTGTGAGTTTACTTTAGGATCTTTGTTCACCCACATCTAAACAATGGAGAGGACTTTTCACTTCCAGGTGAACATAACAAAAAGTCCCACTACTATGCTGTCTTCTGTGGGAATAATAACCCATATTCCACTAACCTTGCTACAAGGTACCTGCCTTTTTTAGTGTTCTTGTCAGTCCTAGAAGCGAGCCACAGTACAGGTTGTACTGTCTTGCTACAAAATATCTTTGGAGCGTTGTCGACTGGGGTTGTGAATTTTTTTTACCTGGAATATCTTACACATTGATAAAAGTTTAAGGGAAGGATAAATTTTTGATCCCTAAAAAAAATTGACTTGCATCTTTATGAATAACAACTTGTAAAAACATTTTGTCAGACAATTTTCCATGAAGTTTAATCCCTACTGAGTTTTATCCAGCGTATTGTTACTAATATATAATATACCTATGATAATTAATTTCTATGAAATGAGTAAATCACAGAATTAAAACTCATTGAAATTAAATATATTTTCAGCTTACTGAACATTCTATTCAGAAGCTTAGTTGCTTTCAAGAAAAGAAGCCTTTTTTTTTCACCTAGCAGTTAAATTTGCTGTCTTCTAATTCTTTTTTCTCCCCAGCCCAATAAAGATTGCTATCATTTTCCACCTTTTGCCTTTTGGCTCCATATGCAGGTTGCACCTTCAAAGTGAGAATATTTACTGCTCTGTAGTATCTGTCACCTATGTATTTCACCTTTTGAGAGATGTTGGTTGGTCCAATTTTAGAAAATGTATTGTTGGTCTAAAGTTTTTGAAAAGCATCCCAACAGCTCTGGGAATAGTGCTGCTCTAACAGAACTGTCAGTCTCTGGTGTACTTTTGACGTTCTTTGAGAAGGGCAGGTCAAAGTGGAACACCATCTGCACCCGGTAAGTTATTGGTCTGGCAAACCAAGCCAATTATCGCAATTATATCCTCCCCATGATGATGTCTATTTAGGTTTAGTTATTATAAGGTGGCAGAAAACCACCATAGCTTTACAAGGTACCCTTAAGAAATAGAGAGTTATCCGTTTGATGTTTATCATTATCAACAACTATTACTGGTAACTTAGTCCATTTCTGATATATAGTCATACTGATACTAACCATTTTTGTTTCTAGTTATGATCCTCCTCATAGCAAGTGACTTGCCTCAAACATTTTTCATCATGAACATGCTTAAGAACTTCATTATTTTTGGAAACTATATATGACTCTAAGCTAGGTATGTCTAATATTCCAAATTGTTCAACACGTTTTAGAACAAACCATATCTGTACAAACACTCCACTTAACAACAATAAAATAATAGTTTTGGGGAGGGGAGAACAACCACTGGCGGTACTGATTAATTACCAATGAAAAATTAAACACTAGAGGTTATCGGTTTCTAAGAAGCAACATTATAAGGGTTAGCTATTCTTTCCTTTTCAAGAATTAAAAAAAAAATTTTTCTTTTTAATTTTAGTTAATTTTCAACAACAACTTTTCTCTTACAGGATTGAGGACGCCAGGAAACAAGAATTTTATGATTCCAAAAATTGGTCAGCGCCACCAAGTTTTGACAGAACCATGGATTACACTAAGGAAGCTAAGGACTTTCTTAGAGCTGTTGAGGTAAGAAAATGACTGTTTATGGTCCAGACACAGATAGGAATAATTACAAACACCTAGCATCCAATGGTTAAAGCCATTTTCATTAAAGATTTTTTTTTTTAATATATTTCAATGGTTAACTTACACTTTTTACTAAATATTTTAGATATTTTGACTGGCATTTGTAGATAAGATTTTGGTCTTTCATGTTTATTTGTGTGTTGATGTAATAAGAGAGATTATTAATTTTTATTGCTTATAATTTAAACATTAAACTAATGCATTTCTTTATACATCAGTTCATTTTGCTTTTAACCTTTCCCAAGTTCTAATGGTGAAACATGTTGGAGATGGTTTGCAAAGATCTAATCAACTCTGATAGCCATTTGGTGAATTCAACAATTACCTTCAGAAACTACAGTTCTCTTCTACAGCAGATCATCACATTTCATGTGCTTGCTTAATTTTTTTTTCTTTCTGGATCTATAAAATTATTTCCTTGTCGTCATCATCTTGTCATTGTCTTGTGGGTTTGATGCTGGGCAGAGAAGAACAACTTCAGTATTGTACACTCTCTTTTAATTGCCTTTAATTATGTTTTCTCGTAGCAGCTAACTGGGTATTTAACAACAGAAGAATGACAGAAAAACTGCTCTTTAATTGTAGAAGGCACAGAAACTAGATACTAAAAAAAATTGGACCACAAATTAATGGTGCATTTATTATGAGAAAAATAGTGATCTCTCTCAATTTTGAACAGATTTTCATTTTATATTTTTCCCATGTTGAAAGAGGCAATATATATATATATATATATATATGTTTGTGTGTATTTAAGTATATTATGTATGTATAAATGTACATGTGTGTGTTTGATAGTATGCATGTTTTTTTGTTTTTTCTGTTGGCAATAATATTATCACAAACAGATTTGAGAAATATTTTTGAAAACAAACTTAGTCTCTGGAGAGTGGTGAAAGGGGGCTGGACCATTTGCAATCAAACAACTATTTCATTGTGATGGCAAATGGTTTCTTGGTGAATCCTCCTGTCTTGACTAGGTCCAAGGACATCTCATAGCAGGGAGCTAGAAGAGGAAATATGTTGGGATTCAGCCTTAGTAATCAAGCCAGTTACTTTGGTATGGTTGGGGCTCTCAAGCAGTGGGTCAGGGTATTGGCCAGTCAAGAGTCACATGCAGACCTTCCACCATTAATACCCGGAAAATCCTACTGGAATCCGTCATTTTCAGATATGAAAAGAAACTGTAGTAGAGGAAACACACGCGGCTGGCTGATGAAAAAGAGAGACATGCCATGGAGGTGTATTTCAGTTCTGACTGGGATTCAAACTCAGGCCCTCAACCATGGAAGTCCAGTAGTCAGCAGAACAAAGTCAAATTTTCAGTTTCAGTTCCTTTATCAAAAAAATGGTTAGTCATGGAATATTAAAGAATTATGCATATTTCTAACATACACCTAGTTGTGAAGGTGTTTCAGACCCTACAGCTGATCACTAATGGGTGTAACAGTGCAAATTAAATTTAAAGTGAAAATAAATTTGCATGGCAATTCTTATAATTGAAATTATCTTAAATAAAGAGATGTAAGATTTTTGTTTTGTTTTTTTCCAGCTGATGGGGGGAAAATTTGGTATCAGAGCTCCAGCTCAGCTGTTAGCAGGATCCCACACCAAGAAAATTCAGGCTTATTCTAAAGACCAAACATTTGGCTCTGGCAAGTAAGTGTCTGTTTTTTTTATGGCTGCTGGTTTGTATTGTGTTTCTTATGTAACATTTGGTGGATTAGATATACAAGTGACAATGTAGCTATGCTTCTTTTAGTATATGGTTTGTTTGTTGTTTTTTTTGATGCGTAAGTAGACCTGGTTATATGAAAGAGAGAGAACCTGTGTGTATGTGTTTGGTGCATATCTGTCAGCCTTTCGTGTATCTGGTCTCTCTCTCTCTCATTTAGTGTTTTCACTGCAGTGGGACACTACCTGCCAATTCCAAAATCAATCTGTCCATGTACACAGTATTTTGTTTTTGTTTTTGTTTAACATATGTTCATGGATCATGTAATAACATGAGTCTGTCATTTCAAATACTCCAAATTTATCTTTTCCAGGTGCCCTCTAACCTCCTTCCTAAGTAGCATAAATAGATAATGCATATTTTCAAGGGTTTTTTTTCTCTGAAATATCTGCATTCCACGTTGGCAAAGTGAATAATTACTTCTTATTGTCTATTTTAGAAGGTGCAGTGAAATTTCTTTATTATAGTAATTTAACTTGTTAATCTCTGTTAAATTAGTTCCAGAGTTTGAAATTTTAAGTTTTTAGAGGAACTCATTCCTCGATCAGAAAGTTTAATAGAAAAGGGCTTGAAGAAGAAAAAAAACAACAAGCGGTAGGTTTGGATACAGAGCAGACCATCTTAATTTGTGTGTGCCAAAAATTTTTAAAGGCATCTTAAATCTTTTTCTGTGGCTGACTGATTTTCACGCATTTCTTGTTTAATGCAGATAGTGCAAGATATTAATCTTTTATTTATTTTATTTTTTCAACAGGTACAGGTCTTTAAAGTTTTGGAAAGTATTTGGTAAGTGTTAACATACAGTGTTATATTAGGGTAATGACTACAGAACTTATTTTTAAATATCAAAATTCCTGCTATGACATGGGGTGAACTTTTGCATATAAAACATTAATATAAAGCTCGTTTTTGATTTGTGTGAAAAAAGTTGCCCCAGGCTGCCAAATAAAAATTTTCATTTTTACGCTCTAATAGGGCAAATTTCATAAATATTGATGTATTGGCATTCTCTATTCGTAACTGATACATAACTCCTATAATAAAGTTTAGTCTAATGGCTGATTTTAAGTCAAGTGATACAATAGACAAAAATTTGCCAAGAATTGAAAATTTCAAAGATTACGTTAGGTTACCTTTAAAAAAAGGTTTTAGGATGTTACCATACACTACTTGATAATGAAAAATCAAAACAAAAAAGAGTTAAAATTATTCATGAAGAATTTATTAATCTATGGATGAAGATGAGTTTTCCTAAACTCAGTGAGCAGGCAATCATTGCTCGTATTAATTAACTAATATTAGAATATGAAAAAATCAAAGATATCCAAAAGAAGAATTTAAAAAAAAATTAGATACTGTATTTGACATTACAAAGCCAGAAGAACAATGGTTGTGTGAAGACGACAAGAAACTTTATGAAAAAACAGATCAAATCTGAAGGAAAAATAGGCTATGCAACTCATAAACCAGCTCCAATTTCCTCAATTCATCCATCAAAAAGACAATAAAACTGTGCCACAAGATGATATAAAAGATGACAAATCAAGTAGTTCAACCACCAATTCCGATACCAGTTCTAATGAAAGCATCTATGAATCTTCCCCTAAAGCAAAGCAAAAATTTTCTACGTCTCTGCCTACCAAATTAGTTACTGAACTATCACTTTCTACTCATAAAGCATCAAAAGTTTGTTTAAATCTTGCAAGAGAGGGGATAAATCTGCCAACTCCTGAGTTTGGAATATTCAAACATGATTAGATGTGGGGAAGAGCAAAAGTTGAAAATAAAAAATCTTAGAGAAGAGAAAGATTACTGCTTGCATTTTGATGGAAAAGGGTTACCAGGAGAAAAAGGAAAAGTAAAGCATGGAGAAGAGTATCAAGTTGTATGCCTTCAAAGTCCCACGAAAAAAATTAAATTAGGGATGGTCAGATGTGAAAGTGGTTCAGCCGAAAGTATATTTAAAGGAATTGTTAGTATTCTTGACGACAATGATGCATGGTCTAGCATCAAAATGATCATTTGTGATACTACTGTAAATACTGGCCATATTAATGGGGTGGTAGTTAGAATACAGCAAAAAATGCTACAAAGGGTCTAAATGTACCTCAGTACATAGGTTGCCAACACCACATTTTGGACAGAATATTAAAACATGTTCTTGACTTCTATCTTGATAAGCATACCACATGCCCTAATTTGAATTATAAATTTATAGATGAAATAACTGAAGGATATGAGGTCTTAAAAGAATCGTATACTCCGGAGGTAGAGATGCCCGTTGTGGAAAATCCTGGATGGAGGGATGATTTCAGGTTCCTTTATATTCTAGGCTTTGCATTTCGACGATATAAGGAAAATTGCAAATTACCGAAAATAATTTGGCGATCTCTACCATCAATTCATAGTGCTTGATGGAATTCCAGAGCAATTTATTCCCTTATTGCTTATTTTCTTTTACCAAACTGGAGAGCAATACTTGAAAAACCAGTTACTTTCATAGCTTTTGGTTGGCAGGAAGTATGGTTTTCTAACCAAAAATTTAAGAATGAAATATATGACAAACTCCTGTCAAATATTAAAGAAATTAAGTGCAGAACTGCTGAAAAATGCTTCAAAACTCAAGAAAATTCTGTTATTGATATACCGCGATCAAATATTATTGCTGAAAGGGGAATTAAACTAATGGAAGAATTAAGGAAAACTTGTAAACCTGATAAGTATTTAAATATAAAATTTGTTTCAAAAAACAACTTCTGATTATTTTAATAAGTAGTATTGTACGATTTGTTACTTTTTAAAAAAGAAATAAAGTCTTTCTTTGATTTTTTAACTTTGTTTTTAAATCTTTAAATCAAATCACTCTCAAAGTCTAACCCTGGGGGAACTTTTTTCAAAATTCAGAAGAATGGTCAGCATATTCTTAATTCGTACCAGAAAGTTCATCGGATCCCACTGCAGGGTAATAAAATTTTTTTGTCATTATCCTAGTGTTATATATATATATATATAAACTTTCTGAATCAAACAATGAGCATGAATAGTACTGATAATATATATATATATATATATATATATACATACAAATACATAGGATCATAAACACAAATGGAATTTACTTAAAAAAAATTAAAAGATGGGATCATGGTGATTATTTGCTTTGAATACATCTTTTATACTTTGATGTTGGATTGGCATAGTATGTAATACGCTAACATGATTCCTTAGTCACTGTGACAGGTGCATGTTTAATTCCAACTGGGTCTGGGACTAGTGGGTATCTTGCCAGTGGTGATGTGGCTTTTCTCACTCACTAAGATCTACATGTGCAATTTGACTTTCATTATGGTGCTGTGGGTTTTCCCCTGTACTAAACAGAAAAAGTCTCTTTTTTTTTTCTTTTCCTTGCCCCTGGTCAGGAAAGAGGTGGAAAAGTTTCATCTTACCTGTCTCCTGTGATATCCATGGTTTGAGAGACAGTTTCCGAACCTCATATGTGGTGATTGATCTCTCTTTCCCCTCCAGGAAAGGCCCTGATCTGTGAGGGTTATCTATGCGAAGTCCCAATATCCAGTGGGTTTGGGATGACCGTCAGTCTATCCAAGAAAGGACGAGTGTGGTTATCCAAGGCCAGGCACTCCAACACCAAAGTGAAATTCATACCAAACCAAGAGCTGGCAACTGAGGAAAAGAATCAATATCACCTTGCACCAAGAATATCTATAAAGTAATTATCTTTTCTCACTGAGTAAAGCTCCATTTATCTGCTATATTCACCCAATCTTTTATTTTCTTAGTCTCTGCTAAACTACAGATAAGGCAATGATATTAAAATTCCTTTTTGTACACGCTTAAAACTTATTGATACAATGCTATTTTCTGCTCCCATCCAAATTGTATTCTCTGCATACATGAGTCTACATAACAAGCTTGACTTATCTTATAAGTAAAAATTTATCTATTATTTGTGATTATGTATAAATGTTAAATATAAAATAACCACCTTGAAATGGTCAGGTCTGTTTCAAAGAAATGCTGAAAGTCAAGTTGATGTATTTACAGAATGGCTTTTTTCAGCAGCGCCACAACTTAATAATAATCCATCTGGAGTTTGCTTGCTTTATTTCAGAAGATCATCACTTTCTACCATTTACTAATGATGATCTTTGAACCAAGTAAGAACACACACAACTTTGCAAGTTATTGCACTTATTTTGTAAATGGCTGAATTGTGTGATCGAGCAGCTAGAATTCTCTTATTAAAAAAAAAATGATTTTCATATGCAATAACCATATGTACAATACTTGTGTATCATGTTTATGTAGTTTGCCATTGCAGAGTACATTAAAAAACTAGTCAATTCTTATGACAGGTGACCTATTTGCAAACAGCAATCTTCTTGATTACAGGTATGCTTTATTTATACCTTGATGATGAAAGAAAGTTACATCTTATTTTTAAGTTCTCTGAATATGCTGATGTGCTTCATTGTCCAAAAAAAGATACTATTTTGATGGGAGTTTAAGATTGCATTTTTATATTTGTTCTTTTTGTGGGAACATTTATGCATTTAGTTTTGCTTGTGGGCAAACAAGAAATAGCACTTTGTCTCAGAAGATAAGGGGGAAACAAAGGGCTAAGTTGTGGTTGAAGTGAATTTTTTTTTTCTAAACTGGAACAAAACTAATTCCAATAGTTAGAGATTTTAAGATGAAAATCTGTGCAGTATAAAAGTAAGAGACACAGGTATATCAGATGTGCTCTGCCAGAATAATATTTGATATTTGAAGTTTCTGTATATTAAAGCTGTTGATTATTTGGTAATGGGCTTTTGTAAGCTGATTCTACTTTTGTTGTTGTTAGACCTCAAGTATTGGAACTTCAGCCAAGAGAAGAAGTCTGGTCTGCAGCCAGAATGGCAAATCACCTGATGGACAGAAAGGATTATGGAAAACCCAGATCAACTCCTGAGGAAGAAAGAGTCCAGTTTTTGCAGGTAAGTGGTCAAAATTTCACCTCATTTAAAAAAAAAAAAAGCTTAAAATAAAACAAAATGTTGCTATTTTGTCTAGTCTAGGCTGTTGGGTGATAGGATTTAGCTTTACAAACAGAAAAACTTGAGTTTATTTGCATTAAAATTGAACAAGTTTTTTAAAAAAATGGTTTGCAGCGAAAAAACAACAATAGTCAGAATACAAGGTCTGTCAAAAAAGTATTCGACCTTAGGCTGGGAAAAAAAAATTACATACTTGGTGGGGTTCAACTGCTAATCCCCTTCTGAGTAGGCCCCTTGTGCCTCCACACACTTAGCCCAGTGATCCTTCCACTGTTCGAAGCACGTCTGGAATGCTTCTTCTGGAATGGCTCTCAGCTCCGCCGTCGCATTTGCATGATGTCCTCTCGGCTCTCAAAGTGGGAGCCTTTCAGTGGCATCTTCATTTTTGGAACAACCAGAAGTCAGAAGGAGCCATGTCTGGAGATTAGGGAGCCTGGCGAATGAGCGAAATGCTTTTCTCTGCCAAGAAACATTGGGTCAGCTGCGACGAATGAGCCGGGGCATTGTCATGCTGCAGCTGCCAGTTTTGCGAGGCCCACAGATCCGGTCTCTTGCGCCGAACTGCATCACGAAGACGTCGGTGGACTTCCTGATAGTACTTCTTTGTAACTGTTTGTCCTTCTGGTGCGTATTCGTCATGCACAATGCCTCAGTACTCGAAGAAAACAGTCAGCATCACCTTGATTTTTCTCCGAACCTGAAGCTCTTTTTTGGGCCTTGGTGACGTTGGGAGCTTCCACTTGATGACTGAGCTTTGGTTTCCGGGTCATACCCGTACACCCACGTCTCATCCCCAGTTATCATGGTATTCTGGAACTTAGTATCCAGCAGGTCCTGCACAACCTCAAGACAAAGTTGTTGTTGTTCCTGAGAAAGCAGCTAGGGCACAAATTTTGCTGCCACTCTGCGCAACCCCATATCCTCTAAAATTGCATGTGCAGAATCTTTACTGATCCCAACCTTGTCACCAATTTCCCGCACCATCAAATGACGATCCTTCATTATCAAGGTCCGCACTTTCTCGATAACAACTGCATTGCGGCTTGTTGACAGCCTCCCAGAACACTGGTCACTCTCCACCGATGTGCGGCCATCTTTGAACCTGTTGTATCATTCTTTTATTTGGGTAACACCAATGGCATTGTCACCAAAAGCCTGTTGAATTTTGCAAATTGTTTCTGCTTGGGTATCTCCAAGCTTTTGGCAAAACTTGATGCAAGATCATTGCTCCACGTGTTCCGTCATCACGGGCGAAATGAAAATGTGACAAGCAGTACAGCACCTCACACGATGGCTGCCTGTCAGCGACTGACACATCCAGCAAGTCCGCCAAAAACCACGCATGTGCATGAAAGCATGCAACTCCACTATGCATCCTTTTGCCTCCCTAACATCATTACTTCCCACAGGAAAAAGTAAAGTCGGATACTTTTTTGACAGACCCTGTTTACATCTGACCAAATCAGATATTTATGAAGGGTCAGATGAAATAGTTAAAACTATACTTTCCATCTGACACCAGATTCACATGCTTCTTTATGTGCATGGGAATGAGTTTGTGGAAGTGTAAACTCTGAAGTCTAATTTGATCCTGTAACGGACAAACGTTTTTTCATAACTTTTTCAATGCCCACCAATGTTTACTGATGTAATTTTTTTTTGTGTTTTCTTAAATCAGCAACTGAAAGATTTTAGGGGTAAAGTCTGATTCTTGGCCTGGTACTGAAAATGTGAAAACCAGTATGAAAAACCATTCTTTCTGTTGTTCATTGTTATATTTAAAGACAAGAAAAAATGTACATTAGATATCACAGGCGTTAAGATTCTGCAATTGGATGTGGATCATTTAGTGCCTGGCACACGAGTATCTATCAGGTTGACAAATCACCAGATATACTAGAAAGTGATACTAAAAATATGGTAGCTGACGAAAGAAGCATTTAAGAGTTATAGTGGATATAATATCTTAAAAAGAAAACAGTATGAGATATGTCTCAAAACCAATAGGATCTTAAGTTGCTAAATCATACTATACAATAAATCTTCAGTATTTCTATTTATTTTCAGTATAAATCATATGTAAGACTTCTCTTAATCATATTAACCTCTTTTTATGTTTTGGATCTATTTGGCTCAATGCCAGCTCCCACCAAGCTTGAAATTTGCGAGATTTTTAAAAATAATCTTATATTCCTAGTTTAGGGTCTTGAACACGAAATAAGCAACTTTGATGACAGTTTTAGTTTTCCTAGCACTGCTCTTGTGTACAAACATTATGATCCAAATCAAATCAAAATCTCAACATGATGGGAAGGTTAAAATGTGTAGTTCACACAGGAGTCCATACCCTATGAAGGATAGAAACAGATTGCGAATAGTTCAGAGGTAGTTTACGAAGATGTTTAGTAATGTATGTAAGTTTGCTTCTGAAGAAAGTTTGGCTTACAGGGTTTTTTGTTGTGACCTTGGTTGAAGTTGAAGAAATTTCTCTTGGGGAAAGAACAGATTTTCAATATTCTTTGCACTTATATACAAATGGAGGTCGGAGGCTTAAACTTTATAAAAACTGTTTTTGATTAGATTTTATTATGAAATGGTCTTTCACTAAACAAAAGTCATCAGCCTGGAATGATTTAACCATCCAGGAGGTGGAGATAGTCAGCTTCATTGTTTTATGTGGTTCAGGGAAGAATGTGTGTGTGTTGCTTTATATTGAATAACTTTTTTTTTTAAAGTTTGGCAGAATTCTTCATTCATAAGCTGACATCAGGTTGGTTCTGAATCTAACTTTTGAGTTTCATCCAAATTCAAACAATATTGAAAAGAAAAAGAGAAGATAAGAGTACATAATAACTGGGTCCAAATTTATGTACATGATTAAAAAAGAAAAAAAAAACACACACACACATTATATAATATAAAATTTACACTCTTTGTGAGCTTTCCTCTGCTTTGTTTCAGGCAGAACTGTATGAAAAATTGGCAAACCAAAGAAACAAATTCTCCCAGGTAGCTGGCTATGTCCCTCACAGTGTTGCCAGCAACAAAATACTCTTGGATATGGTGAGAATTCGGTATGATGTTGGTGTGACTTATTACTCAGTTTATTTAATCTTTTGAAATAAAATTAAGATTGGGACACATGGAATTTGATATAGTCTTCTCTCTGCTGATAATTAGGGAAGGGAAGCATTCTTACAATACAGTACTATTAAAGCTGAATCATCTTTACAAATAAACATTGGTACAATTCTCTGTCTGAGTTTTATTTTATAAATTGTAAGTATTATCATGGTAGCTGTGTCCATGACTTCAACCCTAGTGGGTCATTTTTCATTTGTCCCTTTGCATGAAAGTTCTACTAGGGCTGCCAGCTGTGTTGGCTCTAGCATTGCATCCTGGAAATATACTCTTAGAAGCTAGTTTCAGATTCCATGTAACTTTTACTTTACATTTATTTAATTTTAAAATGGCAGGGCACAACATGTAAGTTATTGTGGGCAGTAGTAAGAATTCTTTTTTGTACTTTTATTGAACCACTGCAGACTTCATGTTGCCATAAGAATCACTCACTACAATGTTTTGTGTTTGTGGAATATGAGGTTTACAGTACATATTGGGATTTTTTTTTTTAAAAAATTAGAATTTAGAAGTCTTTGTTTTGGTCATATTTTGAATATGCTACACGGGTAAATCCTTATTTAGAATGAGATTTGAAAATAGCAGAAATAAGTTTTTTAATATTGTTTTCAAAAAGTGGAGCAGCAAATGAGTCTTTAATCTGAAGACTTCATACTGATTCATAATGGCTTCTTACTATAAGAATGTTGCAGCTGTTCTACATTTACTGGTTATGTCTCAGTGAAATCATGATTTGTTCTGCTCTTTCCTCAAGGAAATGTGTTTTGCATTATATCAACCCATTTACTTATATATAGATAAACTTTGATAGGAAATTTGAGCTTATTTGCTTAAGGCAGTTAATCATGTCTAACATCAACTCAGATACAGCATCATTGGTTTGGCTGCTGATACTAATTTCCAAAAAAAATTTTTTGAAGTATGCCAAAGGTCTGCAGTAATGATTCTGACTGAATGCAGATACAAACATACATTTATTGCTGTTTGATCAGTTAAGTGTTTTTATAAAACCTGTAGTGGTTTCAGTTACCTTTCATTATTTCAGTCCTTCATACCCTTCCAATTTGACGTCTTTTTTTCTGCTTTATCCCTAATCTCATTCTTGCGGATTTTAGTAACCCACCCTGCACATAGAGCTAAACTTAAAGGATTGTCGTTGTTTTCTTGTGAACCTCAGCCACACTGACTTTCTCTTGTTTCTACATCCATCATCGCAGACCAAGCTCCAAGGAAGTCATGTTGCAGATTGAAGAATTCCCAGAGGCCAAAGTTGAGAAGTTTGGTGCCATGTTTCTTGACATAATTCTGCTGTTCTGCAAGGAGAATAATCTAAGCACTGATGATGGCTTATCAGTGCCACTGGAAGAGGTTTTAACTTTATTATTTTTCTTCAAAAAAATATTTTCTAAACGTTTTTTCATTTATACTAGATAATTTTTTTTTCCATACACTAGGGAGACAACCTTGGTGAGGGCTTGTAATGTGTTGTCTGGTAGGAAGTGCTGCTGATCTTGCATCATCTGCAGTCCAACACTTCTCACTTAGGCAGGGAAAAGATAATGTACAGTCATAAACTACCTGGAGCAGAAATAATAATCTACAGCCATTAACATTCACCTGGAGCCAGATAGAAAACACAATGAACAGTCATAGACATTTGCATTTTTATTCTCTTAAATACCTAGATGATTATTAGAATGCAGTTATTGAGAGGGTGAGATGAATAATTATTGGACATTTAAAATTTTTATGCTCATGTATGACTTTTTAATGTTTTAAAAATTTTCCAAACATCAGTATGACTACTGATACACCAAAATCTTTTCAGGTAACTTCACAGGCTGAAGTATTCCTAACTCAATGTCATAGTCTCTTTTCAAGGTCACTTAGAAGCTGCTTTGATTCCAAATTGTTGACTAATTGAAGTTGCTGCTCTGCACAGCAAGCCTAAATTTATCTGCATGATAATTTTTAATCCCACTATTTGAGGATTAATCCCTATTCACATTTGTTTTCAATGCAGGTGCCAAGCAATTAATAATGGATGTATTTTTCACAAAAGAAAATCACCTAAACAAAAAGTGGGTGTTTGGAGGTAGTTCTTGATAGTGTGGAGGTCAGGTAGCGATAATCATAGAATAAACAATATTTAAAAAAGGACAATTTATTATGTAATCAGTTTCTTTGGCTCAGACTGGTTTTATTTAGCAACAACTTACTGTGGCTTAAAACATTTCTTGTATGTTTTTTTAATACAAGTAGACAATGGATTTGGGGGTTTGTTTTCTAATACTGTAAAATTAGATTGATGTTTACACACATGTAATGTATGACTCGTTCTACCCCAAGCATACTACCTCAAGGTTATCATTTGATGACGATTTAATGAATCAGCTGCTTTAAGGTGCAGAGCATGTAATATAATTTTACCATTGCACTGCATTTACTTCTGTTTCTCACTCTTTCTTTGATGAAAATCTGGATCTTTTTTTTCAGATGGATCCTGAGGTACAAAGTAAATTGGTTTCTCTGAGCGAAGCGCAACGCCTGTCCTACATAATGTTCGTGACACGAATGAAAAATCTGGTACATTTAAATAAAGAAACTAAATGTTTCATGCCTTTTCTTTTGGCTCATTATGAGCAACTTATCTCTGGACTGAAATTTTAACATAAAAAATATAATAAATTTATTTTTATAGTTTGATGGTAACTTTTTCAAATTTTTTTACCTGAAAAAAACAGATTTTTCCACTTTAACCATTCATTTTTAAAATGTTTTTTAAAAGTTGATTATCTTAACTTTCTGCTACAGTAATACTTTAATCCATTCATGATTATTGTAACAGTTAATTTCTTTCTACGGTAATACTTTAATCTGGTCTGAAAAATATCAGAGGTCATCTATTCACCTTTGCATGGAAATTTTGGAAAAAAAAACTGAACAAACTATGGATCATGATTAGTGAAATGGTTTCTATAAGTTTATTGATTAATTGTTTTGTTGTGTTAAATGTATTTAGCATCTTTGTCTTGAGTAAAATATGAGTTTCTAAAATAAACACACTGGAGTCAGCTGTTGATCATTAACTTTTATTGTTTAAAAAATATAGTATGCAATTTAATTTTATGAAATATTTATTTTTTCTGGATCTTTGGTTGCTCTCAAAATTAATTTTCTATGACATGCAACAGGGATCAAAAGCTGCTGCCTCAACTGCTCTCTGTATGCACAGTAATTGGTTGACAAATCCAAGCCGTTAAGGGTTTACGACTGATTATTTTCCCCTTTTCTCTACTTTGTTGTGCGATTAGGAGGAAGTGGCATCGCTGCAAGGCTTGAAGACTTCCACTGTCATCAGCCACCTGACTGAGGCAATCAAAGTTGGACTAAGAGTAAACCCAGAGAGGCTTGGTCTGACACCACGAATCCAGCAGCTGGTTACTGATGCAATTCGAGGACCAAAACTAAACTCTGGTCAGTAAATTACATCAACAACAACAACAAAATTAAAGAAGAAATATGTTCAGTCAAAAGTTTTTGTCCTGTAAAATCTCTTGCTGATCTGCTATTCCATTCCATTTTGCCTTGTATCCTTTAACTAGCAGTAATCAGTGTAGAAATATCTCAAACGTCAAAATCTTTCGAGATAGAGAATATATTTATTTTTTGTTATTTTAATGTTAAAGAAAACTACTAGGCTATCTCCCATTTGTATCTTTAGTAAGTGAAGTAGCACTACTATATAAAAAAATACACAATAATGGTTTACATGCTCTAAAGAATTTTTGAAAGTCATGCTCTTGCTGCATGAATGTTTTTGTTCTTTTGAACAGTTTATTAGAATTTCTATTTGAATCTTTTGCTCCATGGCTGTAGTTCTGAAATTTGAAAATGTGATGCATGTGGACAAATGAAATACAACTGCAGTTATTACCATTTAAATTTTCACTGTTTGTTTATTTGTTTTTTTTTTCAAACATGTTAAATGAGAGTAGTTATACCTTATTTGCCCTTTCCTTCTGAACTTCTCACTGTGCAGTAGATGTAAATGAAGCACCCAGTGAGTGAGAAGATTTTGGTTTTACAAATGGATAGCAAAGAGAAATTAACAGTTGGAGAAATTGAAAAAAAAAAAAAATTAGATATCGCAAAATGCTAAAGTCAAATGGTCAATTCACCATCAAGAATTTGCCTCTATCTTTGCCCATTAGATTTAATTCAGAAACATTTAATTTTTATACCAGTGCAGATTTTGGGTAGGAAAGATACTATTTCTTAACAAATAAACAACCAAATAAAATAATAAGATATGCATGTATATTATTTCTGTCTGTTTGGGGCAGAATATGCAATCACTACAGTACATCAAGATATGTATGTATTTGGTCCTATACTATTACAGTAGTATTTTATTTGAATGTCCGTTAGTACATTGCTAAATAAACATACATGTTCAAAACATGGGATGTTTAAATTATAATGGGAGCAAAGCAATCTGGTGATAAAGTTGAGTTCATTCATGTAAACATTTCAGAAATTAGCCGTCTGACCAGAATCAAGGATGTTCTTCCAGATTTTGTTGAGTTCAACCACATCAAAGTCACAATAGCTATACTCATGGTAAAATATGGTGTAGTGATGAAAGACAATGGAGAAATGACCATCGGGCCAGCAGACATTTCCAGTAAACCCTGTCCTGTGACTAATGAAGTAAGCCATTTTGATAATCTTATTATGTGTTTCTTTATAATAACTGAAGGTGAAATTTGTTTCTGTTAGATGATATATAATTACATGTAGTAATGTTATCTCTCATTTGTTTAATTTTTTTATAATAAGTGTAAAAGAAAGTTATTTTATGAGAGCTTATATAACTAAGTGGGCATTGTGGCAGACTACTGGGTGGCTGAGCTCAAGGACTTGAGTTTGAATCCTGATCTTGACTAGGCACACCTCCCTGGCATGGTTTCTTCTCTCACTCCTTGCCAGCCAGCCACATAGGTTTCCTCTGGGCTCTCCAGTTTCTTTCCACATCTAAAAAGGAAGAGTTCTGGTGGGGCATTTGTGCACTTTTATGCATGGCCTCTATGAGAGTGGGCAAGAATTGCAGGTGGTGTGATGTAAGCTGCCACCACTATAAATGAGTTGTGTGCATTCTGTCATTGGAGAAACTTTGTCAGTAGAATCATCTTCGCAATAAGAAATTATGTAGCATACCAACATTTGCATTATTCTGTTGGAGAAATTCTTTCTTTTTTCAAATGCAATATCACAAGGAAAGTTTGTGTAAATTTGTTAATAGCTGCACTGGCATTAATGGGGTTTTTGATATTTGCACAGTTCTTTGTCATTAGCTTGGTGACAAAATCACAGTAAAACCCAAAGGTATTGGTCACAACGAATGCTTTTCCTACTTCCCTTGATCTTTTTTATTTCACACTTTAGTCTCCCCTCCCTCCCTCTATTTCTCTCTTCCCTCCACTTTTCTCTCCTAAAAATATTCAATAATCTAGATTCATTTCTATACCTTTAACCAAAAAAATGAAAACGTGAGAAGAATTTCCTCCTTTGCTTTTTTAAAATCCTGTCTTTTATACTCTCTTCACAGACCATGCTACCTGATATTGGTAGCAGCCAGGGAAGCAGCATTCCTCCTGAGTCTCAGTGCAGTAATTGTGCTCTGGAGGCTGGCAAGGACAACACAAAACGAAAACCACCATCTTGGGTGTTGCATCAGAGTGCAAGAGTGTCAAGTAAAAAGATTCGTTCCAATTCGCTTTTTAACTGAAACTTTTTGCACGTTGAATGAAAAATCATCATATCATCCTCATCATCATCATCAGAAGTTTCCATTAGTTTTATTTCCTATTGGTACATTGTGGTGTTTTGGTCTGTTGCATTTAAAAACTTTGTTATCTAAACGATGATTACATCACTTCTGTCAGTCACTCCAAACTTTAACAGTTAAGAGAGAGAAAATAAAGTTTAATTAGCTAAAGCCGTCTTTCTAAAAATTACTGTTGGTAAGAGAAAAGGAAGGTTAAATGGAATGGAGATTTTGAGAAATGATCATTGACCTTTATTATTTACTTTTAAAAATTTGTGAACAAACCTGTTATTCATTTACTTCGTGCATCAGATAAGTTTGTTAAGTTCAGGTTTTTAGCTCCATTTATTCCAAGCCCCATTTGTCTGGTGTAAGTTGTTTAGTGCAAATCTGAAAGTTTACGATACTTGACACAGCCGAGATATTTTCAGGATGCTGGTGATGTAGCTAAGGTATTTGATGTGTTGTATTTTTTATTTATTTTTTTTAAACTACCACCACTTGTAGAATTAGTGTTTTTTTCCGGTTACCATTTTTAGGATACTTTTGGTAAGCGCCATGGAATTTTGCAATGGTTTTGTTAACCACATCAATAAAAAAGTTTGAAAAAGTCCAATGTGTCAAATTACTATGACCACACTTATAAAATGGAGACTCCTGATGGTGTTTTGTAAAAATGACTGAAAGTTTTATCATATTTCCTGAACAGCATAAAAAGTGTATTATGTTGCTACTTCTAGAACTACACTTCACAGTGACATGGAAGTAATGAGAACATCTGTGTAGATTGAAAAATCATGGGAACTTCATTCTAGAAATGCATTTTTTTTTTTTTACTTAGGTAAAAAAATGCTCTGAAACCAGCACAATTTAAAAAAGGGTAAATTATTTGTTTTTAAGGGCACAGTTGAGTGTTAGTTCCACCCCCCCCCAACACTTCAACCCTGTATGGTGCCAGCATTTTGAAGAAAGTGTGAGAAATATATTGCTGATACAAGGAGGTCCACCAACCCTGACATGGAGGAGCACAAAAGATCTAATATTCTTGATCAGCTAGAAAATTTGGCATTAGCAGACCTTGCATGATCATGAACAGCACTACTAGATGGTTCTGGAACCCAACACACCGAGCAACCCAGGGTCGAGATCAGTAGAATGATACCACCACTAACTGAAAAATAGGTTGAAATATTCTCAAGGGTGCTTTTAATTGGGAAAATGCCCCACTGGTGCAGTAAGCTAAAATATTGGTCTGCACGATACAGCAAAAGACTTAGTGTCCAACCTCAGCCACTTGCACTATCCAAAAAATAGAAGTACCTCAAGCAAACAACTATTGTAAATTATCATCGTTGTACGTCATAATCAGTTGCTTCGGGACTACACCCTGATGATGGTACAGGTTGAGAATCCCTTATCAAAATTCTGAAAACTGAAAAGCTCCAAAATCTGAAATATTTTTGAAGCGCCTTCAGTGGAAAATTCCAGAAGGTTCCTGGGAGGCGCACAGGTCCCAACACACTTGATGCACGTGCCATACTCACCGTAATTTTTGTGCTTTTTCTGTGCTTTGTTGTTGGTGTGAGTATACGTTAAAAATGTCGAAAAGGCCTGCAAATATCCCTACAGTACCAGTAGGCCTACCGTAGTGATAGCTTACCTTTCTGATGGTTAAATGTATATCTTTTTCTTATGGTTTCATGCACAAAATTATTTTCAAATATTGCATAAAACTACAGTGCCGGACAAAAGAGTTGGGACACTTGCTGTGAAATTGATATTTGAGCTCCCTCGTTTTAACAAACGCATTTAAATACCCATCACATTTTTGTGCATATAAAAAACACAAGCCTTTACAATGTATAAAAGCAACACATGCTATATGTTTACATATTCTCTGGAAAAAATATTTGAATCGGAAATGTCTGATTTGTACTGCGACAAAAGAGTTGGGTCATTGAGCAAAACCGTAAATATTTTTCAACATTCCAAGTTACAATCAAACAAATGCATGGAAATGATCAACTGACTAGTAGTGGGTGGCGTATCCATGATTTTCGATCACTTCTCAACGACAACGGGGCGTGGATTTGCCCAAACGAAGGCAGTCGGAATTGGCCATTTTCTGCCAGCTTTTCTCAACAGCCTGCCAGAATTGGTCTTGGTTGAGATTCTTGTTTGGCCACCTTGGCCTTTAGCTGCTTCCAGACATTTTCAATTGGGTTGAGATCCTGACTTTGGGGCGGCCAGCGCATGACATCCATTCCTAGTTGGGTGGTGAGGGAAGTGACAACTCTGGCAGTGTGGATCAGGGCATTGTCGTGCTGGAAGATAGCGGTGACTGGCATGTTCTCGTCGATGTAGTCGATGACGACATCCCTCAGTAAATTGCAGTAAGTCTGGGCAGTTGCTCTGCCCCTGATCAACTTGAGAGGGCCTGTTCCCACCGTGCTCATCAACCCCCAGACAATCAACGACCCTCCTCCGGCCTGTACCGTCGGTCGGGTGCACTTTATATTGTATTTTTTGCCATGGTAACATTGAACATATACTCAGCCAGTACTTTGAATGCTCATGCTCATTGTTTCGTCGGAAAATCGGAAAAGAGAACTCTAGCCAATTGAACTTTGGTCCAGTTTTTGTGCTCTTTAGCCCATCCTATGTGGATGTTCCTGTTCTTGTTGCTGATCAATGGCCTTTTTTGGGCGATTTGTCCAAAGAGATTCCCCTCGCATAGACGATGTTGAATAGTGCGACTGGAGACATTCACTCCACTCAGAGAGGCTCAAATGGCTGTCGATGTCAGGAAACGATTGGCCCTGAATTTGCGACAAATGAGTCAATCCATTTTGTTGTCACATTTTCGTGGTCTTCCGATTCACATTTTTGGTTTTATGTTTCCGGTCTCCTCGTACTGCTTCAGAATGCGGTTTACAGTGCTTTTCGGGCAATTGACTCAATCGGCTATCTCCCAACAAGACAGATTTTCTTGATGGTGCTCAACTATCAAGTCTCTGATTTCAGACGACGCTGTCTTGCCAGGCATAGTGCAAAAATTATTTTAAATGGTCTTAGGTGATGTGATTCTATTCATTTGATCCTTTAAAAATGAATATATTTAGGGGAATAAATGTATGCACACATTTTGTTCACTGTCCCAACTCTTTTGTCGCAGTACAAATTTAACTATGCTAATTCAAATATTTTTTCCAGAAATAGATACACACATGACATTTGTTGTTTTTACACATTGTAAAAGCATGTTTTATACAACTTATGGACAATAGGATGGCTATATGTATGCAAATGTAAAAACAAGAGAGCTCAAATATCAGTTTCACAGCAAGTGTCCTAACTCTTTTGTCTGGCACTGTACATGTAGGCCATATGTATCCATATGCAGTTATAATGTAAATGAACTTGTGCCTAGTCCCCACTCCCCAGTGGGTTAACTATCAAATTATGCTGGTATATCTATATTCTAAAATCTGGAAAATTCCAGAATCTGAAACACATTGGCCCCAAGGATTTTGGATAAGGGATTCTCAACCTGTATCATGGAAAGATAGCTGAAACATAGTTTCTCTAGTTCTATTATCATTGTGGTTGTAAATGCTTTAACCAACCATGTATTTTCCATTCCATTTCATCACCAATAACTTTCTGCTCTCAAAAGATTAATTTTACAGGAGATTTGCTATTTACTGATGCCTGATGTGGGTTTAACATTGACATACCCGTAATGCTAAAGTATAATTTAACAACCATTTTCAAAATAAACAGAATTGTAGAAAAAATTTTATGTAGCAATCAAAACTTAGAAATTTGAAATATGAATTTTTTAAAACATTTTTTACATTACTTAATGAATCTTGCAAAGAAAATAATAAAGAGAACAGCCAGAAACATGGGAAATGAATACCATAATCTATTAAATTGCAAATAATTAAAATGTTTTTTTTTTCTTTAATGAAATACTCGACAGCTTATGGAATTTGCCTGGTGTACAGACATGGATGTTTTAAATGTTTTGATCTGGATCAGAAAAAAGGCGAAGGGCAATTAAATCATAGTTTCTTTGAAAGAAAATATCCTATTAAGTATGTATTAGAAAATGTGCATTATTTTGTCATATTTGAGAGTTGGTAAAATGAGACTAGGTAGTGTTACTCTTTTGAGGAAAGCTGATGATAACTGAGAAAACTTGATATACCTTGGCATTTTTATGCCAACAAAAACTGAAGATGCCATATCAGAGGGTAGCTTCAAGTGCTTTCCATCACTGTGCATTAACTAATGAACCTACAGTATCTTTCAAAAATCTTTTCATGTCAATCAGAAGAGCTGCTTTTGAGTAGTGCCTTGCTGTAAACATTTCTCTACATGTACACAGATTTTTTTCTGAATGTCTAAGTAGCTTGACTTGGTTTTAAACACACAACTTGCTTTTTGCTCAGTTTTGATGTAGATTGGTAAAAAAATTCCATCTTTTCTCTGTTCTCCCATGGCGTCATCTGCCAAACATTGGAAAGAAAGTTTCTTCATCTTTTTCTGTCTCCTATAAATTAATATCTCCACATTCCTAAACAGTTTTCAGGATCAAATTGCTATGGCAATGCATGCATAGAGATTGATGAAATATAAGTTCATTAGTTTAGCTACTGCTTCTAAGATGATGGGAACTGGCTATAGATAGATGTGTATATGACCTGCTACACCCTGCCTTTTTTAGTATTGCTAATAAGGAAGACAAAGTTATTTTTTGCAGGACAAGTCAGAGGAAAACAGAAACTGATATTCAGCCCTGCTTTTTTTATGTGTTATAGTTTCCAGATAGAATTATTAGTGTTTGCCTGCTGTTGGTTTTCTTTAAGTTATCGGCTAGCTATCCAGGTGTGAAGGATCATCAGTGGCACACTGAGAAGTTTTCTTGGAAAGTTGTGATTAAAATTTTGTTTTAAATAGATGTGAGGGACCCAAAGTAATTAAATAAGTAAATAAAAAAATCGTGAATGGGGTCAGCAGTTTAACTTAACCTCGATCAAAATGCTGGTGCTCATGGTAAGAATGGATTCTGACTGCATTTAGTGATCATCTGATAGTGAAATGGCTTCTCAAGCTCTTCTTGACCAGTGGTCTTTTTAACCGGATGTTCCTGTTCAAAGAGACTTCTCTCCCAGCTAGGTCATCCAGTGCAGCGTGGGTTGTGCAAGATGGCTGTACCCTAACCCTAGACACACACACTGCCTATTTAAGGGCATGTGCCTGACCTGTCATACATCTCTAGTAAGCACTTATTTCATCATCAAAATAAAGACAGTCAGCAAATTTTTGAAAGAAAATAACATTTGCACTGATTTTAGAACAGACTGGGTGGTGACCACTGAAGGAGGAAGTGGAAATTTAATTCTCCCTGGACTATACGCATGCAGGAATTTTGTTTCTCCCACAGCGCAGTCTTCCTGGCTGTTTTTGTAAGAGGATCATCATGCTATAGTATCTGCTGTCTTTGAGAGCAGAGTTAATAGCAGGTGTTTGTTTTCAACTTTAATCTTCTTGTCAAATAACAGCAGGATGATTTGTACATATCGGCTGATTTCAATGGCTCAGAGGAGGGAAAATTTTTTTAAAAAGGAGAAAATTCAACTTCAGCAGGGCTGTTTGTGGAGAGGAATAAATTAGATCTTTTAAAATTTAAAAAAAAAAAGTCTAACCCTCCACATGCCACATCAGTTCTGACCTCCCTTGGGCCGCACACATCCGCCTTCCGCCTAGATGCACAAGTTAACATTTGTTATGTACTCAATGTAAAAAAAAAACATTGGTTTGGAGTGATGGACAGATTTTGTCATTGAGGAAGGTACTGTGTGTTGCAGCCCCTGAGACCCAGCCTGTTGAATAATACAGATTTAAAGGGCTGTAAGTCTTGCAAATGCACCCGATGTATTGGTATGCAGAGGATTGGTTTTCTTTCATGTTTTGTTTATCAGCAATCTCCCTCATTCTCCCAAAACTTTCTGGTGTTTTACTTTGTGAATGCAATACAAGAAATGTTCTTCCTGGAAATATCATATCAGAAATTTGTATCCTACAATAAAAGGGGCTCATTAAACTATATGCTACAGCTAAAACAGTCTGTATTAAGGATTGATTTCTGCTGTCATTAAGATGGATTAAAAGAATTTTTTTTCATCATGTAGCGTAAAAATTGTGTTGCAGTAATGATTTCTATTAACCTTGATAATCTGGTAACTTAAGTAAAGAAAAGTATTAAGATTCCAGCTTTTGTTAATTAGAAATTACTTAACAGAACCTGGAGGGAGAAAAATAAGCAGCTGGATGATGCAGAAGTAAAGGAATGGTTTTCAGTAAGGAATCCCACTGATAATAGCAACAGATGGGTCCCCCTCAGTTTTGTGTGTAGTCTGATGAGGTTGAATGGTTAATGGCATGAAAGGGTTAATCATGTTTGTTTAGAGCTGGTTGAAGTCTTTCATGCTTTGGCATGGCCAGTCAGTCTGACTAGGATGAGGACAGAGTTGTAGTCCTAATGGACTCAATCTGGTTAGCAGAATTGAGGGAAGCTCAAGTGGGGGTGGACTGCAGCTTTAGAGAAACTAGATGCATTGACTGAGGTTGTATATGCACTGAATGCTGTACAATGAGCACAGATCAGCTGCTTATGTTACATATCCATTTGCATTATATCAATTATATATGTGAAGTTATCTTTTCTTTTATACTGCAGAGTTATTAGTTATTAAATTAATATAAAATCATGAAATGTTTTTGTTGTTTTGTTTTGTTTTTTTTACAGTTTCTAGAAAAAAATTAATGTAAAGATCTGGTTTGTTTCCTGGAATCTTTTAGAAAGATACTGTTTAAAAATGCATTATTTATTTATTTATTTGTAGTATGTTGCTATGTATGCAATTTTAAATACCTGCCTTTGTCAATACAAAGGATGCATGGCACTTTTGCTGTTGGTCAATAATGACAGGCACTTGTAGATGGATCACAGTAACACCTTCCAGTTATGATGTCTCACTTTCCAGCCATTGGGTGGATGACTTAGTTATTTCAACCCTTTGTAACCACTGAGAGAAAATCATTAAATCAAGTATTTATCTTCCCCCATAGGCTACTGTCTAAATAATCATTACTCTATCTATTATTTTAAGTGTTTAGTAGAATTAGTATATGCAATATTTTTTGCTAGAATCTCTGTTAACATGGTATACACATACAGAACAACCCTGAGTGAGAGAGGAAAGTTTGTAAAAACAGCGTGACAGTGGAAAAATTTGAATTTGTAAATGCTGACTATTCTGTGCACGCACACAAATATTTACTTTGTGTTAGCTGGAAGTGTTTATTATCTTGTGTAGGTTTAGTATAAATAAAGAAGGTTTTCATGTAGCACTTGAAATGTGACTTTTTTCCTACACTTTGGACTGGTTAAAAGCAGAAATCTGGTCACTAGGAACACTTCCTCATTCAAGCAGAAGTTACCTTCTAGAGAAAGAGAGAAAAAACTTTTAAAGGTCAACAATAAAAACATTAACCAGAGATTGCTATAGTTAGAATGGAGTGTTCTGGAGAAGATGACAGAAGTGATCTAATGTGTGGTTGTATTTCAAAATTTATTGGTCAGTCATCCCTATATTTTAAATAAACAGAGCTGAAGTTCGTGATGCTAAAGACTTGGAGCTGCTCAACACGTTCACACGGGATTTCCATGTAACTTCACTGAAAGTCATCAACATTCAATCACATGCACCATTGAGTGTGCTTTCTGAGCCATTCAAGAACTGCTGGAGAGAACAAACATGCAAATCTACTGCCAAAATTCAATCGCTTTCATGGTAATCTTGGTTTTGTGTGTTCAACAGATCGAAAGTTGGTCTGGGTAAGTAGTGAAACCTGCAGTGTGTGTGGGAGTAGGTCTGTCTGATTCTGGGAGAATATGAAAAGATGTCACCAGCATTTCCAACTATTTTGTTTTTTTTCAATGCTCTTATTAGTTGCATCAATTTTAGAAATGTTTGAGATTTGTGTAGATCCATTGATCTCTCCCCATCTATATTTACTATTTTGATGGTGAATTCTGCTTCACACTGAAGCTGGATATATAGCAAAGGATAGCATTTTGTAAAATAATCCAAATGTTGTAGTTATTTGAAAGGGTCTCTTTTTAAATTAATTTTTTAAAATTTATTTCCCTTCTCAGATTTTTCAAACAAAAGTGTAACCAATGTAGCTTCATGTTTAACTCTGCTGTTGTGTTTTGGATCTATCTGACCTGATGCTGATTCTCACCATAGTGGGAAGTTACAAGTCTCTCTCTATTTCTTTTGAAAATCCTAGTATTTTGTGACTCTTCCTAGTTTAAAGTTTTAACCATGAAATAAACAACTTTGATGACATTTACTTTTTCTAGCATTGCTCTTGTTTGCACACGAATCAAAAAATGATAATGGATGTAACCAAAATCTTAACTGTTTTCACCTAGTACGTTTTCTTGATACCAACTAAATAGCAACTCCATCACCTTAAGTTTTAAATCTGTACAGGACCTAACCAAAATCCTTACTTCCATCAGTGATCTTCCTGTGCACATCTGATGGTTGAGCCAGCCAATTCCTCATAACTCTGAAGATGTGACTGAAATCTTGCAGATAGATTATTTTCCTACAGTTCTGGTCAGGGATATAGTTTTTATTTTTAAGGTTGGGAGGTGCATTCAGTTATTTTTTTCTAAATTTTCCAAATTTTTATAAGAAAAATTAAATAACATTGACACTAAGACCAACTGAAAGACAACAGTTAATCAGTTGATTGATTCAATGTATGAAACTGAAAAACTTAATTTTCTGAGATACTGCACCGGCTTATGTAGGTGTGCGCGTGTGAGGTCCTACAATACAAGTTAGGCTCAGGGATCACAAGTGCTTGTAGTTAGTGTCATGTGGTATTTCCATAAAGTACCTTCACAAGCATTGTTTCTTTCCACATGGAAAGTGGAGGCCCATGAAGCTTTCTAAATGTGATGGATAAACATCCTTGACAAATAAGTAGCTTTGGACAGGACTCGGTGTTCATGCAGCTGAAACCTTGTTCAATTTTAGCTGCATTACATGAAGCTGCTTGTGTAGGGTTTCCTATCCTGGGGCATTCTCTGACCATGACTACAAGTCTAGATAGGTGTAGACTGTTCTTGTCACTAGACGACCCGTGAACCCGTTGGATTCCCATTGTGACAGCGGTTGATGACGAAAAGACGACACTGTTTAATATTATCTGATCAAACTTTAATTTTATGAAAAGTTGAACATTTACACGAGATTAAAACTATATTTCCAGTAATAATTACAAAAGTCTTAATAAAGCTGGTCACTGCACACTCGCTTATAACCTCCGGATGTTCATGTTCCAGATAAAACAGCCATGAGGTAGTCAAAATGACCGCCAAATCGTAATTTGGTGGGCTTGCTTAGGCAGCCGTAGTAGCCTCGTTCTCGATTTCAGCCTATGTCACTGCTGGCCATATTAGGATCGGCCTTGCCTCGTTCTCGATAAATTAGGACAAAACAGCCGCTAAATTCAAACACGGTTTGCTGGTAATAATTACAAAAGTCTTAATAATTCTATTATTCGTTGCCGGAAACTTGGTACTGCACATCGTAGTCGGATGTTGAGTAAGGTGACCATAAAATTATAGCACTTTCATGCACCGTTTAGATGGAGTTTCGGGAACATGCATATATACATACAAGATCAGAGTTTTAGTAATAGATGGATGGATGGTGTGCACAGATGCTCTTTGCCATACACAGGAACTTTATTGGCTGACCAGCTCTTGTTGATGTACAGCTAATTTTCAGAAGTTCAACATAACTTGCCACTATCATCCTGTCAACATTTCTTCCATTTGATGAAGAGATGCAGAATAATTGGGCATTCAGATTATTCATTGATTGTGACAATCCTGTTTTCAGCTAGTTAGACACTCTTGCGACTTGTGATTCTGGACAGCTCGTTCAGCTTCCATTGTCCTTTGGCTGCTTTTCTTCTTCCCACACCTGAGATTGGATGGTTTGGCACTTCTCTTTGTCTACAAACACCTAGGATGCCTGCCAACCATAGTAGTTCAGATAGGATTAAAGACTTGTGCAAACATACTTTAGGCCTGGATTTTACCAAGAATTCAGGTAAACCCAAGAAACGTACCTTTCTTTGCTGTCTCTCTCTAGGTTGCAGACTGCTGATACAGTGTAATATTAACTTGCCACCCAACAAACTCCAAAAATACAACCAATTTTCCTTAGCTGCTTACCAACTTTGGAACATTCTGTTTTCTATCATTTTGGGGTGAATGACTGTAAAGCATGTACAGTTTCTCAAAAAATTTTTTAAAAATATAGATTTATGGCAACTACTATACCAATTGCGTGAGCAATTTCCAGTTCCAACCTGTGATTTTAACAGTGCCACACTATGGTATTTGGGTATTTACTGACAAACTAATTAACTATGCCAGATATTCTTCCCAGCATGATTCTGGGACCATCACATGCAAACACCACAAAATTTTCCCTCAGATTCTATCTTTGAATCTATAACTCTGGCAGCATTGCATTAGTCTTTGCAATATGATCCTTTAATTCAATTTGGTCTAGAAACTTGAAATGAGGATCCTTTTTTTCTTTGAGATCTTACATTTCAGGTTGATAACTTGAATGTTCAGCATGGTTGATTCATCAGTAAGAATCTTCTTAATCTAAGCTTAGTAACTTTGATTGTTGCCTCAATCTCTGAATTTGCCATTTTGTCAACTGCATGTTCCATTGCTTTTTATTTTGCCTTCTCTATAATCTTTATAGCTAGATGATGTGCTGTCAATTCTTTGTGTTTCTCTATTTTATAGAGATGGACTGATCAGTTAGATCCAGAATAGTTCTGAGAACACTGCTCATTCTATTGCTATGGAAACACCTTTGCTCTTGTATACAGCAAAGAAAGAAACTTTGTTACGACTATCACATCCAAGCTGAACGCCATTGCACATTATCAAAGGATGATCATCTTCTATTTCCTATGTATCAGTAGACCAAATAACAGGCCAGTTAATTATGAGATGCCAACACGTCTTTTGAACAGCTAGGCTTGTCTTTACAGTTTACTCATACTAATTTGATTCATCATGTACCATACTGGGAGGAGTTTTGTTTGTGTCTTCTGCCAAAGTGATATGTCATTGCTGTTTTCTTTATCTGAATCTTCTAGGCCCACTTGATGATCAAGAACATCATCATTTACAATGGGTGGCAAACGGTTGCTAAGTCTGTTGTTCGCTTTCAATGCAGCAGATGTTTCTCTGAGTGTTTTGGTTGTGGCCACAGGCAAAGTGGATTTTCTGTTTTCTTTATTTTTTCCTTCATAGGAAAGTGATTTGTGGAACAGCTTTGTTGGTCTATTTTTCGCCCAGGAATGAATAATTATTACATTTATTCACACTTGTTGTTAATTAATTTGCTTTCATGCAGTGTGGCTGGTAACCAATATTTCTCTGCCGTTAGATGGCAGTAGAGATATACTGTGGATTGAAGGCAATATGGCCCCCTTCTACTGTTACGCCTGGTTCTGATATTTAATAAGACGAATGAACTATACTCTAAATGAGATTAGGGATAACTTTATTCCTGGGGTGGCTGGTGGCCATGTGGTTAGACTGTCAAGATTGAGGGCTTGAGTTCGATTCCAAGTCTGCTGTTTGGTATACCTCCTTACATGCTTTCTTCTCTTTCCTTCACCAGGTGCCCCCATGAGTTTTCCACATTCATAGTTTCCTTCTACATTTAAAAATGAAGGATTTTAAAATGGATATCCCTGCCAAAATTAGAAGTGCTGGGCCCCTAGTAGCATAGGAGAGGCAACACTATGTAGTGGCTAACCATGACACTGTGCTCTCTAACCAGCATCCTTTCCACTGTAGAGAAGTTGCCAATACTGGCAGTCCCTGACCTACGAACAGGTTAGGTTCCTGGACCCTGTTTGTAAGTCAGAACGCTATTAATTCCATAGGTTAGGTTACAACACAACCCTGCCCATACAAAACAAATAATGTTCCATGGGACGCGGAGCTGCTAAGTGCAAGCAGAGGTCGACCACCAAACAAAGTAGTGCTGCACCCATTTGTAAGCGCCAGCAAAAATAGCTATAGGTCTGAACTGATTTTTGTGATGAATATTCGAGATCTTGTTCATAAGATGGGGACTGCCTGTACTGATGTACAACATAGCAACACTATTCCTTTTTATTACTGGAAGTGATTTTCATAATGCAGTCACAGTTTAAAGAGAATTATCTTTGTGTTTTTTTTTAAATTTAAAATATGAATGAAAGAATTTAAAAATACATAGAACAGTAATTAAACATGTCAAATGTTTAGAATAATGCCCTGTCCTGTTCTGCATGTGCAAGAGTGGATAACTGCTTTTTGATCCTTTCAGTGACCTTAGAAAATACCATGCTTCTGCCAAGTTAATAGTTGCTATATATCCTGTAGTGTGAAAGCTTAAGTGAAGTGTGTCAAAGTCTTGCCTGATCTGACAGGATAAGAAATATTTTACAGACGAAACAGGAAATTACAGAGTTGATGGTTTAAGTAATGCTGTGTGGACATCAAAGAATGCCAGATTGTAGCAACACCAATAATGGTAGGTGATTACATGATTACAAAAATGACAAATTCAAGAAACCAGACATACTACCATGCTGTGCGTATGAGCAAAATGCATAACACAGAGAGAAAAAATACACAGTTGTACCGTGATACTTTTGCTGTGATGTAATCAAATCTTCTCTGGGAATGAATGGTTTATGTAGATTGTTAAACCCTGCTAAAATTAAAAGGGGCAGTGGTTCTGAGATAGTTTATCACAGGGTCAGCAATATTATGCTGCATTATGTTTTGTTTTGTTCAGAAACGTTTGCTCCAGGTCGGTTTGCTACTCCGTATCTAAGAGGGTGTGTGCCTACAGAACATGGATAGCGTAAGTAATGCATTTTTCAACATTTTGCTATGAACAGTTCAGTCAGATTTTGCCTTCAGTTTCCCACAATATTACAGTAATTATTTGTTTTTTGAAATTACCCCCCCCCTATGTTACAGCCTTACAAGGTTGTAATGTACATTTTTGAGAGAGAAGTTAAAAAGGAATAATTTCTCTTTTTTTGTTAATTTCCTTTATACTTTTGGTTTTGGTCTTGAGTGGAATGGATGATGATTCATTCTCTGACTTACATTCTGAATATCTAAACCCTTTATGCAAAAAGAAGTGGGGCCTGATATTCCCTTCTCTGATGGAGGTAGCTGCTGAATTTATATCCAACACCTGAGCATCCAAAATCCACTGCTATTTGTAGGAATGTTTTTCACTGGCAAAAAGGAGTAAAATTTATACTTAAATTAATTAAACGTTGGGTGTTTTATAATCTCACAAGCAGCGGATGTGACAAAATTTCTACAGAAAAACAAAAACAACCTTTGATATTATCAAAAGAAAAGTTGTGGCAGCGATCTCAGGAATAATGCTGGTAGTTGATGTTTGCCTTCCACAAACAGTTGGGCATAATGTAAAGGGGATTAGTTGTGCCTTCCTCTTGTTTTTGATTTGGTTGTGATTATTTACAAGCATAAAGAAGTGTTTAATCCTGTACAAATTGCCATTCACTCAAACCATCTATCCATCTCTAAGTTATTTTTTTTTTTTACTATAGAACTGTCAGGATATTTTCAGTAATTTTGTTATTTTGTACATTTTGAAGATAAATTGTTTTCCTTATTTGTGAATCTTCTGCGCTGATATCAGGGGCATCCCACTGAATGGATTCTTGCTGTTTATTTTTGTAGGTGTTGCCGTTACAAGACTGTGTGGAGAGCTCGATTTCAGAAAGAGTATTTTTGCTGCAGTGGCTGGCGTCATGATGGTGATCAGAACTGTGTTATTCGTAAGTAAGGTTTTCCCACGTATCAAGCAATGCAGCTTTTCGATGCATACACACAAACACACACATAATGTAAAAACATTTCACAATCTTACCATTTTCCTACTTTCTGTAGGCTTATTATATGAAAATTGGAGGTAACTGTGTCCATCTTTCTTCAACTATTCTGATTAATTTTACTTAACAATATTTATCGCATTACAATAGGAAAGCCATTAATTCTTTTAGTAATGCATTTATGGGGATTGAGTATTGACCCCGACAGAGTAATTCCATAAATATACTTTTCCAATGCTGAGGATGCCAGCGTTACTATTGAAATGATGTGTACAAGTAAAAAAAAAAATTGTGGACATTGAATTTTGTGGAAAAACAAAAAAAAAACTCAATTAAAAATTCTCAAAATATCTAAAAAGGAACAGTGTTGACTACACTTGGATTACTGATGTAAGCTGTTATGGATTTGCATGGTTATTGTGAGCATGTGCAGTGATGCCATTGCAAAACAAAGATATGAACTGACAGAACTGGAGTCTTCATCTTGTTTGTTTTTTTTCCAAAAATACATTACATAATTGAAAACACTACACACTAGTGAAAGTGATTTTTATGTGCTATTGCTGTCTGAAAACTAATAACTCAAAAGTTATCTACGTAGAAAGTCACAGGAGCTGATTTTCCTCCTCTCACTTATTCCGTTCTTTTTCTCTGCAGCTATCTGTGAAGGAAACTGCTATGGTCATGGAAGATGTATAGCTCCAAACAAGTGCAATTGTAACTATGGCTACAGAGGAAGATTTTGCATGGGTCGTAAGTGGCTTTATTATGTCTCTAGGAAGCTTTTCAGCTATTGTAAAGACAGTCAGGGTCATGGATGTAGAAGAAACTTGCAGTGGGATGTACAGTGTAGACCACAGCTGGTTATCCATACAGTACATGATTTGGTGTTGCCATTGCTCACCAGCAACAGACTGCAGCATTGGCCTCAATGTGGCTATTGGTTCATAGATGGGATCCTGTGTAGTTTTATCAGCTAGTGAATCACTGTAAAGACAAACAGACAAAGGATTTTGTTGTATTTTCAGATGTTTTGGTCAGCTGGAGCCTGAAAAGTGACATTTAGCTTTTTTCTGTACTACACTTCTGGTGTTGTTGTTTTATTTTTAAAAAAAATCTTGTGCATGCTATACACTGTGCCCAAGAATTATTAAACCACAACATTTGCAGCCTTGCTAGCTGGGAATGTAATCTCACATCCCATGCGCAGAGGTCAGGAATGGGGAAAAATTACTTTACAGGTAATTGATGGCCAGCATTACTAATTAGGTGGGAATAGGATGTTTTTTGGCAGTTACCAGTTAGTGAACCAAACGGAACCCATGCATCAGGCTTTCTGAAACAGGGATGTGGAATTGGCACAGCCATGGAGACTAGAGAAGAGGACCAAGAGCTATGTTCAGATCTGTTAAGCTTTGTGGATTTGAGTAATTTTTCCATGCTTGCCTGGCTACAGATTATTTTTTCACAGAACTAAAAAATAAAAAAAATTGCAGATAAAGTAAAAATCAAATTTCAAATTGCACCAAAACAAGTCAATCAAATTTGAATTAACCTGACCTGTTTTCTCTCTCTCACATGCACGCACACACATGTTTGAGGTATTCACTAAAAAGAAAAAAGTTGAAAGGACCGTGTTCAGATGAATTATCTCCACTTGAGAAAAGAGGATAGAGCAGTGATATTCTGGGGGAAGGAACAAACAAACAATTTTATCTTTTGTAATTTGCCCAGTTTGTAGCAGTTATTTTTTTATTTCACCTGAAAAAAAAGTTAGTTTTTTTCCATGTCTAATAAACAATCTTACTGATGTCATTAAACATCCTAGCATATTTCTTGAATAATTGTTTAGAATTTTTCAATTTAAAATGATTTTTAAGAAATTCCCAGCTTTCAGCTAGGAAGATTTCCCAAGTGTTTTCAGGGGCCAGCCTCCTGAAAACTTTCTTGATCCTTTAACCCATCCATTCAGCAGGTCCCAAGTGTTTTCACAAGCCAGCCTCCTGAAAACTTTTTTCATCTTTAATCCCTTCCATTCAGCCAGGCCAGACCAGGTTTCCTGGTCTGCTGAATGTGTCACATGTCCTCTTAAGAAATGCTTCCATTAACTTGGAAATTTTTGTATGGTGATTTTCAGGACACCTGTTGCCTGTATTTTCTCCGCCTTTTGAGGTGAAACAAAACTCTGATGGGCGAAGGAGGAGAAGGCTTTTGTCACCACACCTGGTTGTTGTTGGGGGGGGTCATCTTTGTCATGTAGTTGGAGGTTAAATAATAATAATAATAATAAAAGGAACTTAACAAACCAAACTGCCTTTACAGAGAGCAACCAGAGGACAGCGACATGGAAAATTTGCCAAAATGTTGATGAAAGATCCACTTTTAGCTCATAATGAATGTTTGGAAAACAAGAAGTCTAGAATGAAGTGTAGAGATTTTATTTTTAAAATATTTCATTTCAAAAAAATTTGACACTTTTTCTACAGTTGTGATGTAAACTAAAAACAACAACAAAGGCCTGAGCAGTCACTGGTCAGAAACATTTTAATTTAAGAAAGTAAATTTTAATAAAAGAATAAGATTTAACCACACACACATTTAAAATTTACTTAAAATACATTTTTATTTGTAATTTTTTTCAGTTTATATTCCAAAATGCTTAAATTAATTTACCTGTCAGCATTCATTCTAACTTACCTGTTTGTTCATCCTGAAGTGATGGTGATTGTTTGTGATGCCTGATTTACATTGTGTAGAGAATTATTACTTTTTTTTATCCAGAGACATGCTCTCATCTGACACCTTGCTACCCAGGTACTTGTAAACCTGGTACCACTGAATGCTCCTGTTCAGATGGCTTTGAAGGATCTTCATGTTTAAAAAGTATGATGTTTATTATTATTATTATTATTATTGTTGTTGTTGTACTTTTTATTAGTTTTTCATTGTATTATACTTAGCAGTGCAGAAGATATGAGAGGACTATACGTGGTTCTCAGTGGTCACGTGCTTTTTGAGGATGAAAAATGGTTTTCAAAACTAAAGGTGAAGGATGGACTTTCTTGCAGCTTAGTTACTCTTTTAACCACACTGAATGGTAAGGTAGATGTATCAACACATTTAGTGTGTGTGTATAGAGCATCAGTTTTCTTCAGATGTTCATTCATATTCCAAAATTTTCTTGATTTTTCTCTTTCTCAAACATCCTACCTAATTAGAGCTGCAGTGTTCTGAAATTTCCACAGGTCACAGTAATCTCTGGTTTTTTGAGCTTGAAAATCTCGTGGTCATCAAGTTCACATTCTAATAAGTAGCTAGGTTTGCATCTTTTTGAGGCCTGAGGCCCAACACTTCATGCCCCTGGTGGAATTTTAGTGCAACAGCACCAGGAGGGTTTAGATGAAGCTGCAGACTTCATAAGACAAAATATGCATAGTAGCATGGTTACTGCCAAAGGCATTGTTGTACATGCACTAGGAATAGCCTGGTACTGCCATCTTCAGTAGAGTTTTTCGTAACTGCATTTGGTTTGACCCTTTCCTTTGACCCATTTCACTTGAGTGACCCTATCAGGAGTTAGAATTCCACCAGCATATCTTATTGTATTCCCCAGGAAAGCTGAGGAATGGTTTTTGCTGCAGAACACCCCACATGAAAATAAAAGTCAGTGAACTCTCTTTAAATTCCAGATATTAATGAATAAAATATTTTTAATGACATATATGAGTGGCAGATGGCTGAAGAGGGATAGCAACACAGTTCTTCTCTGCCAGAGTTCTACATATATTATCCTTCCTTTCCTGGTTAGTCCTGAGACACTTATATAGCTTGAGCATTGGGATGTTCAGCAGTCACATTTCTTACTGCCTTGAGAACAAGCCATTCAGCTGACATGGTTAATTACACAACATATGGTGTTGTGATACCTGGACATGCAGCCACAGCCCAGTAGCTGTAAACAGATGCTATGCGCACACGGTTCCAGGAACTGGCCAACACTACATCAGACACAAAACCAAAAAAATGATTGATGAAAAAGAAAACAAAAAGAATGATTTGCTACAGGAAGAGATGAACTAAAATAGCTGTCATGCAAACAACATCTTTGCATTAGTACTACTAACCATCTTCATCATGTATGTCTAGAAGAACATAAAATAATACATATTTTTAATATGATAAAAAAAAACCAACCAAACTATCATATGCACATTACAAGTGCTGAATTCAAGTTCAAGACACCAAGGATAATAAATGGTGCGAAAGTAGACATGGAATTTAGAAAAGATTTCCAAACAGTTTAGCATTGCCAAATATTTTCTCATCAAAATTTTACTACTGGCTGAATTACCGAAGATTATCTATGGATAATTTTAAATATTTATTAGTTTTAGTTTTGTGAGATGTTCCTTTGACACTGTAAAATGGAAATTCAATCCTATCTCAGTTTGGCTGTAAACATCATTGTTTCTTTTACCTGCCATTGATCATCTAAAAGGTAAAATTATCTATAAGAATTATGTTGGCAGTAGAGTTGACAAGAAATAATGTGCAAAAGCAAAAAAAAAAATTATAACTTTGGCATATGTATATGTATTATTATTATTATTATTATTATTATTATTATTATTATTATTATTATTATATTATTATTATTATTATTATTATTATTTATTATTATTATTATTATTATTATTATTATTATTATTATTATTATTATTATTATTCTTATTATTATTATTATTATTATATTATTATTATTATTATTATTATTATTATTATTATTATTAATTGTACAGTATTAACACAACCGGCAAATAAGAATTTTTATTTGTGATTTGTTTGAAAAGTCACATCTCAAGTCTAAATAAAGTTTTCGTTTTCTTACTAGTTTGTTAAAAACCACTTCACCTTAAAAGTTGCTTAAATTGTGAAAAGCAAGATGAGATTATAGTTCTTTGTCTATTACAGAAAAGGTGGTGGGCTTATACTCTAGTATGGGGTTTTTACTTCACAGACTATGGTGATACATTTTGTTTTCCATTATTTGAAAAGGTTGTTGAGGTCAAAGGATTTTTTAAATTTTACTATTATTTTTCTGTCTCAGTGTTTGTTTTGCAAAAAAATAAATGCATATTTTTAAAGGAATTGATTTGAAATAGGTTAAAAAGTTGAACTTTCCATTTGCAAATTAATTTTTATTCAGATGAGTAAATGATTGAAATTATTATTTTGTGTATGTAGAATTTGTGTAGTGTAATCATACAGATGGTTGAGAGCTGTCCTTTTTGTCATTGATACTGTTGTTCCAAGTTGAAACCATGATGAATTTGTTGGATTGCATGAGATTTGCATAATAAAATTGATTTCCATCTTGTAAATCCATAACTGCTTATGTCTTCTATAAAAAACTTGAATGGCAAAATCTTTGCAATCTTGTAGCTTTAATCCATCTTTTGTTTGTTGCTAAGAGACAGGGTTAAGAAAAATTTGAAATTGCTGTGTTGGATACTAGGAAGTTTCTATGGACTTGTATGCAAACATTTAGAGGTTATAATTTATGCTTAAATTATCTTCCCTTGGACAGCTTATTAAAATTAAGTATGAATTTTTGCTATTTAGTCATGTTTTTTTTTTTTAAAGAATGAAATTAAAACAGCTTTGTTTTTGTTTCAGTTGCTTCTGCCAAGGAGTCACCAAATATAACAAAAGCATCTGTTTGGTTGTCATATATTGATCGTGAAAAAAATATGGAGATGTACAACTTCATGGCTGACTCCACTGACCCAAGCACAAACAAGGCTGATGAGATCTGGAGCCAGGAACTTCTGTACAACTACTTGAAGGTGGAATCTGGAAGTTTCTACACTGAGCCAGAGAATCTTCCATACTTTCCACCTTATGTCAACAATTCAAGGTTTGGAATTGTCAAAGCAGAAATTAACCTCATTCTTTCAAAAATACCAAGGACAGGTGGTAAGATTTCTTTATAGTAAATCCAAAATTTTAAATTCCTTCTTCTTTAAAATTCTTAACCCTCACTGTACTGAAATCAAAAGAAGGAAAATAAATAATAAGGAGATAGATATTGCTGTTTGTTCCAAACATTTGTATTGGTATTACATATTTAGCATAAATTGCCAGAGGTAGGTGTTAATAGTATTGGTGTTACCCTTGAGTTGTCACCTTTCTCCATTCCTAAATTAATGTCTAACAGACATTTTTAATGAAAGAAATTAAAAATAAATTTTATTTCTATTATTAATAATTACCATATGATTTTTTTAGAAGCAAATGGACTGTTACTATTAACTTACATATTTTTTATTATAATTAAATAGTACTTGTAATGGTCTAGTCTACACTTAATAATTGCTTTTTCTTGTTTTTTTTTTCTTTTAAATCTTAAACCTTTGGCACATGTTAATATTGTGCCCTGCCCAAATAATTTGACCCAAGTATTGTTATTACAGTATATTGGTTTGTTATGGAATATAAATAAAGTCAAGCAATTGAATAAAATTATTTGTCATTACTTTTGGTGAGTCATCTTTTTTGAATCAAAAGAAGCTCTGTCTTGTTTGTCATTGAATCAATGAAATTTTGTATCACGGTCTGGCTCAAGTTCCCCCATATTTGTATGAATGCTTTCTTTAATTCTGTCATATTGGCAGGACATATTCAGTTGATCTTTTCTGATATCATGATGCTTCCCCAGGTACTCAATCTAGGTTACACAAGGAAGCAGCTTTACATCTTAATTCCTCTTTCGGACTCTGGTCACATGAAAGTTGTGGCTGAAGAATGTGCATTGTATCTTAGTATGCTTTTATAGTTCACTGATAAAAGATCTGTCTTTAAAATGGGAATGCTGCTGGCATAAAGACATCCTTTGACAAACACCAATTCTGTTTTCCAAACCAGGATATACTTGTCTCTGTACTTTGCCCTGGGGCTGAAGGTATTTATTATATTTTCTCCATGCAATCTCTGCATGTGATGCTGCCAGTACTGAAGAGTCAAGTCCTCTGACCAGACTTTTTGAAACATTTTATTTCTATTAAACAGATAGGATCTCTTGTTATATACCTTATGTAGCCAAGTAAGTGGAGATGACATTGAACTGTTTTTTTTTTTTTTTTGGTTTATTTATGTTATGTGGGTGATGACATAAAGAGAATCTTGGTGATGAGAATGATCACAACAAGTGATGACATGTTCTTGTTGTGATGTCACTGTTGAAAGCCTTTCATGTGTCTGCTGCAGCAGTGGCATTTTCTTCTGATAACTTTGTGATAATATTAGTGACAAATCCTATATAATGTTGATACTTTTGGCAATGTTTTGTCTCCAGCTACACTTTGTGCAGCATATAACATAGTCTCAGGTAAATGAGTAATGTTGTGAGATCAACCTGTTTTCAGAATGGTTAGTGCATACTGGTTATCTGCTCACCTATTCATATATACACTCATAGCTAAAATATGTACATTTTGGTAGGTTGACCAGATTAATATGTTAGGACATTATTTATATATGATTATTAATCTAATGGCTATATGTGATCTTTAATTTCTAAATAAATTGTTTGGTATTGGAGGTAATTGAACTTTAGATCTTACTGTACCATATTTGAAAAACAAATGCAACCCCTCTCTGTTTTTCTTAAAAATGTGAAAACGTGTTTAGAAACTGATTTTTTAAACCAAACACAATTATGTATTTTATACATTTTAAATAGCCATGAAAACCATCCATTAGTAGGATTTATATGGAAGAGAGGGAATTACTCAGGATTTGGCTGGTTCAAGGTTAATTTGCCCTCCCAATAAATGTTTACATGGCAAATGCGCTAATTACTCAAACACAACTTTAATAACGTATGATCAGTATAATTTTTCTTTGCAGAATGGTGAGTACTCAATTTGTTTGCTATTGTTTCAGTATTATGTTTTTCTTTGCAGTTCGCCGCAAAATACTGCTAAACAAAACGCATGTCTGCAGTACATCAAAGGATAATCCAGAAAACTCAAACAACTGTGTCTACACTGACAGAAATTTTGCTTCTCTGATTGAAAGTGGTGACATGTACGTCTCTTTGTGTTTTATCGTTCATTTTCAGTTCCACTAAAACAAGAGTTTGGGCAGGGTTAAGGATGCTGGTGCATACATACACCTATAATGGTGTGCTGTATACTACCAGTGTTATAATTGAGTAGAATAACCAATGAATGCTTTATAAAATGCTGTGACCCAGCTGAAAGTTAATATTTCTCACAACCAACAACATCTCTTTATAACAATATCCTATAACTGAAAACAAGAACCTGTTTTCATGTTAAGGATATCTAGTAATCCTGGGTGGACTGGGAGTTCTTTTGCCATGGAATAACTATAGCCTAAAGATGATTTCTGTTCCACTTTTTTTTTCAAGGATGGTGGGTGCATTTGTATTTTTGTGGATGTTTTACTAGCTATGCATTCTTTGGTCTGTTGAAAGCAGGGACATCATCTGGCTTAGAAGAGTGAATCTTGCAGCTTTCTTTGACCCAGCAGTTTGTCTTAACTCAGTAGTACAGTGGTTTTAAGCATAGGCTTTCCAATTTTCAGCAAGCATTTAAAATTTTCTACATGTGGAGTGCTAGTGTTAACTACTGGAAACTTGTTTGTTACAGTGCTGAAGACTCTTCTACAATAAACTGGCTTTTGCTTTATGGCTTGTTACCTATGACTACAGCAAGATGGCTAGAGATTGGTTAAGCTGAAGTCAGTTGGGTCTGCGTTAGAGCTCTGAGCATACCACAATGTTGTGCTGCATTGATGTGAACCTATCAGTTTTGTTCATGGACATGCAAGAGTGGCAGATATTCCTTGTCACTCACAGAATCACATTTACAATCTCTCACCCTGTTTAACCTGGTGCCACTGCAGTTTATCTGGAGTAAAGGAAATCATAAAAAAATGAGAACCAATGGTTAAGACCAGTTAGCAGGAACAAATGTCCCATCCCAAAGGATTCAGCTGACATTTGAGAAAGGTGTCACTACTGCTGCTAAACCTCTATCATACATCACACACAAGTTAAGTTAAATACAGGAATTTTATTTAATGTTTAGCCAGCACACTGTACAGTCAAAGAATGCTTCGGTTAGTGAAATTATTGAGGTTCAGTCATTAAAAAAATAAAAAGATACAACTAACTATTTTTTGATTTGATGCAAGTTAATTTTGTGATTGTAAACTTCTTGTCTTTATTATCTGTAAACCTGTAACTGTTTTTCTTTACTCAGTAGTGTGTGTTGCAAATTATTGACACTGAACTTTTTATCAATTTATTTCAATGTGATTCTCAGGCAGTATTTTTATCTCTCTTACTACAATGATCACACACATGTGTGTGTACTGGCTAGAATGCTGTAATTATTTAAGTTTTTGTTTTACATTTAAGTCTGCTAGTCAAACTGACAATCTCAAATGGAGGAATGAGTTCTCTGGTTAATCCTGACCAGAATTGGAACTTATATAAAACTAATTATTATAGTGGCATAACAATGCAGAAAGTGATGGAATTTCATTTTGATGCTACTAAACCAACCCATACCTGCATTTTGAAGCAACATCATTGTTTTGGATCAAGGGCTCCACTGAATGTTGTTGGGTCAGACATAACAAAGGTAAGATGTAGAAACTAAGACAACAACAAAATGTCATAATGGTTACATAGAAAGTCCAGGCTTTTAATCTTAAACATTAATATCTTAACATTTAGAATCCTTTTAAATATTTAATTGCTGTCTTTTTGGATAATGCTAGGACTAAACAAATGGAAGGGGAGAGAACTTTGGTTGGTCTATCTACAGGCTTGAATATCTACCAATTTAAAAGGGAAGTTAGAAGAGCAACATATAAGGTTTTCTCATTTTGCATCAAACTGCCAACATTCTGCCTCAAACATTTTTTTCTTCTCATGGCTAGATGTAGTTTTCTTTTTTGGAATGAAGATCCCTCATTGCCATTTATGTTGTAGTTTTGTTCCATTAACATTCACTCTTGGAATTGATGAGGAATGGTATTTTACAACCACTTAATTGATATTCAGATGGATCACACACATACAAGAAAACATTGTATGCAGATATTAGACATGAAATGGGTTATATAAGAAAACATGTGGCATAACATGCAATGAGTGGGGGGAAAATGCATACCTTTAATAATTATACTTCTGTTTTTTTTATAGTTTGTGGGTAACTGTGTACAAATCTCTTATTCTTGGGATTTCAAAAAGTAAAAACTATGTGAACATTGTTGCGAAAATACTGCAACATAACAGTCATGAGAAGGATGATGTGTCTCTGATAATTGATCTTGTTGTTTTGAACAGTGCAGACAATAGGGCTATAGTTAGGAACTGCTATACTCTGTCTGTCTGTCTGTCTCCATGCTCCAATAAACACCCATCTTCCACTCTTTCCCCCAAAAGTTGTTTTTAAAATTCCTATTTAACTATATTTATAAGTATTTCCAATTAACTCCTACTCTCTTATTTAGGAATATCTAAGCACATGAATATTATATATCAAAGAATTTAGATTTACAAATGCTAAATGAAAATCAGGCTTCTCAGTTCAAGTTAGTTGTAGTCTACTTCAAAGTCTTTTTTCATCTGCACCAGTAATATACATAGATATTTGCTTATTGTGTGTTGATACCCCTCTCTGTCTATATATTTACATTTACATTCTGTCCTCATTGTGTTCATGTGGTACTCTGGTTTGTTTGACAATGCTCTTGAAAGTGCTCCTTGTTTAGGCATGTAGCTGGTGATCAGTAATCGTGTGATGCTCTGTGTTTAAGCAATGTCCACTGCTCACTGATTTTGTGTATGGTTACTTCCTCCCCTTCACCAGCTGGTGGTGTGGGGATTTTCTTCCACATCTAACAAGAAAGAGTTTTAGTAGGAGTTTCCCTGCTAAAGTTAAAGTGCCAGCACACACTAGTGGATAACCACAGCATTAAGCTTCACCAGGGTTGTCTTAAATGTAGAGAAGTTATCTCCCTGTAAAAAAAACTGATGCACAACATACTTAATTTATTTGAAATTCTTATGGAGCTTTCCATGTAACTGCCACCTGGCATCATAAATGGATAGAGTGTCTATGGGATAGGAAACAACTGTTGCGCTTAAACAACCTCAGCACCAAGAAAAAGTGGGAAAATTCCACTAATACACCACTAGAATCCATTGACTATGCAAGTACTTCACAGCTGATATTAAAATCATTGATAAGACAGTACCTATTTTGACTTGCTGGTTAGCACGAGTCTGCACTACTCCAGAAAGAAAACCATTTAAATCAAAACATGAAAAAGGACAAGGTGATTATTTTGATTAGCACAATGGCTGATAGATTAAAACAACCCCTATCCCTCTCTGTTATTGTTAAAGGAAACAAGAGATACTGCTTTATAAATTCCTTCAAGAGTTTTAGTCAGAAAGAGCCCAAATGTTTGGTTTAATGCAGATGTTATTATTTACTGGCTGTGGAATGTGTGTACTTGTCACGCTCAGCAGAAACCTCTCAGTTGGGACTTCTTTTAGAGCATGCAGAACTGAGATGGTAAGAAAGCATATACAGCATGGCTACAATTCAGATGCTGCAATAATTCCAGGTGGTTCCGCTACCTTAGAAGAACTGGATGATGTATCTTGGTGCTGGTCGCTTAAGCAAAACATCCAAAAGAAACAAGATGACTGGATGGTAAATGAAAAGCACACCTACCTGAAGGAGAGGTGCCTTAGAAAGCCTTAACCATTCTGCCTTTTCCAGTGGTTCTTGGATACATGGAATATCCAGTGCTTTAGAAAGCACAAAAGGTGAAATTTGGATTCTGGTTTACATGATGATTTGGAGTTTTCAAGATTTACTTCAAAGGCTTGTGAAGTGTCAGCTGCGGTGTCAGAAGTGACTAGACACAACATTGAGAATAAAGAGCTATAGCAAAACAATTGCTCCATGACAGTCTAAAGTGACTCAGTGGAATTAACCTGATGATGCATCAACTGTTTTAGTTCATAGGAAGGTTTGGGATTTATTATTAGTTTTTTTCACATATTCTGACTTTTTCTGCTCTGGCAAACACTCAATCTAACTTGAGATGAGTTCCTTGAGATGCCTGGGCACCAGTTAAAACCAACATGGTAGTTTGACTATGTAAATCATTCTTAATAAATGACTGATTTCTCTCATCACTGCATAAGAGCTTTTTGAGCATTAGTTTTATTTTTAACAGCTGATTTTGGAAATTATAATTTGTGGTAATTGGAACCTGATAAAACAATCTTCTCTCTGCTAACAATTAAGATATTTCTGCAATACATTGCTAATGACAGTTGCATCCTTTATCCTTCCTACTTCCAAGAATATGCAGACATAGTTCTCTCTTTCCCTGCCTTTTCATTTATAAACAACATTTGACTTGTAGTTTCCACAGTCTGCATCACCAACCCTAGTATGTGTGTTTTGTGGTTAACTTTATCCTTTGTTCTACTAATGTAAGCCATTGTGTCAGCTTCCATGGCATCACATTGTGGGAACATTGACATATGCCATCTGAATCTGCTTCCTTTTTGCCAATAATTTATAAAATGTTCCTACAATGCATTGGTATGAAAACTTGCAATCTTCTATATGTAGTAATTGGTGAAATGTCTGCTGGTCTTTAAAAGTAGATGCAAGGCTAATTTGTTTGCTTAACAATTTCTTTCCAGTGTAGTTTTGTAGTTTCCTTTCTTCAACCATTGAACTTTGATGTAATAGCTGAATGTTTGTAAGAAAAGTGATGCAAAACCTAAATGTTGCATTGTTGGTTGGTTTTCTATATTATTGGCAAACATAAACCAGATTCAGAATGTAGGCATATATATAGTTGCTTAGCAAGAGAGACAAAGGCTATTCAGATTCTGTACACAGCCCTCTAACTTTATCAAAAGACAATATTGGCAGATAAGTCTAATCAGAACTGACCCATTGTTCTTTTATCTGTATGACTTTATACAAGTATCCTTGCAATATATCACAAAAAACGTACTTTATCCATAAAATAATTTTCAGCGAATAATTTATTGTAACATCCATTTAATTTATTTTGTATCTTTGCTTTTTTAAAATAGTCAGAAATTAATCTGACCTGGTCAGGTTGGACTGACAAATTGGCTGGAATGTTCCGTTATGTGTGGGAAGTTTTCAAGCTGGAACCAGATCATACAGGAGCATTGGTTGAACAGCATCCCCTTAATCCGATCAGAATCGAAGAAGTTATGCACTCCACCAACATTCAGTTTCCAACGTACACTCCTCCAGCTCCCGGTATGTACTCATTCATTCTTGAAGCGGCTGACCGTGCCAACAACTCAAGGTATGCTAGACGGTTTGTGCTGTACGACCAATTATCAAAAATCACGCTGAACCCATACTATAGACTCTATGTGGCCAGTGCCGAAAATGAGACTGGCAATGAATGGCAGAAGACTCTTCAATCCAGGAACTTATCTGGATCTCCCCTGATTGTCATCTGGAAGAACCATTTCTGTAACAAAATCCACGTAGATGGGAAGCTTCTCAATAAGATCCTACCTTACCCACCACAACTCTATAAACAGCGCAAAAATGTCATCACTGAGTTAGATGACAACAAAGGAGAGAGAACTCGTGCTGCAATCAATAATGTTAATGGCATTGTTAAGTATGAATACCATTTTGGTCGTGATAAAGATGGAGGTAAAACAATCCCAGATCCAGCATCAAGAGATTGGAAGAAAGTAGATGATTTGCTTTCAGAAAGACTGTTAATAAATGAACCAAGAGGAAATGGTGACACGATTAAAATATGGGTACGAGCGCATGATGTGATGGGGAACATGAAGGTTGACTCAACAGTTGTACATTTTGATTCCACTGCACCAAAACTAGAAAATATCCAAGTGAATAAAAACATCAGCTATGGTGCATATCCATTTTCAACGAGGTGAGTCAATGTATCTTTTAGAGTTTACTGAAAATTAACTTGATGATTATAATCTCTCTTTTTTGGCATTTTTAGCTGATTAAAACAAAAAAAAAATGTCTGCATGAAAGTAAAATAGTCTTATGTTTGTTGGATGGAAACTCTTAAAGAATATGATTGATTTTTTTCCATACTGTGGGGAGAAGAACAAGGTATTACTGTAGGTGGGTGTTTGTTTCTGCTTTTTTGTGGACTTTTGCTAATACTTCTGTTTCTAGGAAGACGTGGTAACCAAAACAGTCAGAGGTCCCACTGAGGTTTGATAGCATCTTTTAGCTCAGTGGCATTGCCAGCAAAAAATTTTTATGTTGTTAACCCTTATGCCGTGTTTTATTACAGGAATCACAGTAATTGATATTAATTTACCAATAGCCAGCAGCAGAGGTGACTATATTCCTTGGCAATAAATGAGTTATAGATGCTTGGAAATGATCGAAAGGCTGAAACATACTGAGAAACTCGTCTAATCGTAGGCTTGGGACCATTGCCTGAGTAATTTTTGTAGTCTCAGCAAATCATAAGTCATCCAAAATTTTTTTCATTCTTATGTTGAATAGGGTGATTTTTGTGTCGGGGATGTAAATTTTAGAAGCTACATTTTAGTAGTTGGCTAAATAAAAAAAAAGTCTTTTAAGACTAATTTGATCATTTTATTTTCTTCTCTTTTCTAAATAGGATTACATTAGATGCCTTTGATCTTAATAGTGGAATATTCAAAGTCAAATATCGCCTTGTATCTAGTGACCTGCGTAGAGTGTTCAAAGAAGGTAGCATAAATGGCAATAAGACGGTGAGTTATTCTAAAGTGGACTAAATGGAGATAACACTAAAAAACATCTAAATCTGAAGTTTCTTTAATGTATTTATAATTTATGGATTGATATGGTGTGTGATGGTCCACTGCACTGTGTGGTATGAAGTGGAGTGCATGGGCTTTCAAACTAGCTCAATTTGTGCATGAGCTTCACTCCAGCTGACCTCAACAATGATCAAGACTTTGTTGGCTGAAGTCAGAGTACATTTTATGTACCACACACACAAACCCCTCATAGCTTCATACTGGAGAACCCCCTCCCCCCCCACACACAAACCCCTCATAGCTTCATACTGGAGACCCCCCCATACACACACACATACACACAAACCCCTCATAGCTTCATACTGGAGAACCCCCCCCCCCACACACACACATACACACAAACCCCTCATAGCTTCATACTGGAGAACCCCCTCCCCCCCCACACACACACAAACCCCTCATAGCTTCATACTGGAGAACCCCCTCCCCCCCCCCCCACACACACACACACACACACACAAACCCCTCATAGCTTCATACTGGAGAACCCCCCCTCCACACACACACACACACAAACCCCTCATAGCTTCATACTGGAGAACCCCCACACACACACATACACACAAACCCCTCATAGCTTCATACTGGAGAACCCCCCCACCCACACACACACACACATATACACATACACACAAACCCCTCATAGCTTCATACTGGAGAACCCCCCCACACACACACACACAAACCCCTCATAGCTTCATACTGGAGAACCCCCCCTCCACACACACACACACACACACACAAATCCCTCATAGCTTCATACTGGAGAACCCCCCCCCCCACACACACACACATACACACAAACCCCTCATAGCTTCATACTGGAGAACCCCTCCACACACACACACACACAAATCCCTCAGCTTCATACTGGAGACCCCCCCACACACACACACACACACAAACCCCTCATAGCTTCATACTGGAGAACCCCCCCACACACACACACACATACACACAAACCCCTCATAGCTTCATACTGGAGAACCCCCCCCCCCCCCCACACACATTCACACACACACAAACCCCTCATAGCTTCATACTGGAGAACCCCCCCACACACACACACAAATCTCATAGCTTCATACTGGAGAACCCCCCCCCCCACACACACACACATACACACAAACCCCTCATAGCTTCATACTGGAGAACCCCCCCCCACACACACACACACACAAATCCCTCAGCTTCATACTGGAGACCCCCCCACACACATTCACACACACACAAACCCCTCATAGCTTCATACTGGAGAACCCCCTCCCCCCCCCACACACACACACACAAACCCCTCATAGCTTCATACTGGAGAACCCCCCTCCCACACACACACACATCACACATACATACACACAAACCCCTCATAGCTTCATACTGGAGACCCCCCCCCACACACACACAAACCCCTCATAGCTTCATACTGGAGACCCCCCCCCCACACACACACACACAAACCCCTCATAGCTTCATACTGGAGACCCCCCCACACACACACACACACACAAACCCCTCATAGCTTCATACTGGAGACCCCCCCACACACACACAAACCCCTCATAGCTTCATACTGGAGACCCCCCCCCCACACACACAAACCCCTCATAGCTTCATACTGGAGACCCCCCCCACACACACACAAACCCCTCATAGCTTCATACTGGAGACCCCCCCACACACACACACAAATCCCTCATAGCTTCATACTGGAGAACCCACATACATACACACACTCACTTCATGTCAGTTTATACTCAATTTTTTCTAATCAAAGTATTTAAACAGATTAAAAGGGGATTAGAAAGCTAATTTTATTTGAAGTCATTAAATAAAAACTAAATTCAGTAAATGAAATCAGGTTTGTAGCCTGATTAAGAAGAAAATACCTAAGATGCTGTAAATAATTTTGAAAATTATTTTGCAGTTTTAAAGTTTGATCCTGGAAGCCATATTGTTTTTTTTTTTTTTTTTACAGTTCTCTAGAAAATTTTTTGTTAATAGGCTGATGAATTTTCTTTTCCAAATACTTAAAAATAGTACACTGAAACATTTAATCATTTATTAATATGACCTGCTTGTTGCTACAGGTTTAGTTTATTTGAATAATGCAAATTAGCTAACCACTGAAGTACACTCCTTTTTTTTTTTTAAAAAAAGAAAAATATGTCCTTTTTATTTTCTTTCCTAAAAAATGTTGATGCGCATTTATTTGTTTATTTTCAGACCAGGTGTTCTGACAGAAGGCTGTGTTATAGCTTACCTGATGGGAAATACTTCAACTACCAGCATTATTTTGACATAAATCATTGCTGGTTGAAGGTCCCCAAAAAAGATCTGAGTACTGAGATGGTCTATCTGTTTATCACTGCATTCAATTATCCCATGTTGGGTAAGGAGAAACAGAAGGATGTAAGTTGACCATAAATTCATAGAAGTTAACTATTTTTGGTTCAGCTCATAATATTCTGCTATTTTTTTTTTTCAAATTCTAGAACAAACTGCATACACTGGAGATTGCTTCAATAAACAGTAGCAATAGTCTGGATATCATGTTTTGGCTATGTTTCAAACCAAGCTGTCTCTACCCTTTTTTCCTCTGGAAAACACTATAAGCTTTTTGCTGATTCTGTCAATCACCAGCTTGATGAACCCCATCGTGATTTTTGAAGTTTAATGACAGCAGTGAGCTAGATGGAGAAGGTGTGAAGTACCACTCTTGGTGACCAAGAAAGTTACCTGTGCATGGTTGAGGGATCTCGACCAGTGGTGAAAGTGCAAGCCAGTAAAAGACTTACATGCAGAACCTTTTCCATGTATATCTGGAAAACCCTAAAATTCTTTCAATTTTAGATGTGAGAGAAAACCAATGAGCCCAGAGGAAGTCCATGCAACAGGAAGGTTTTTCAAACACAGCCGGTCCTAAAACCATGGTTTTAACTCAGATCCTCAGCTATGGAAGTCCAGTAGTTACGTATAATTAATGAGACCTCCAACAACAATAAGTCAAACAAAAACAAACACAACACTTTATCAAAGAAATTTAGCAATATTACAAGAAACTAAATCGGTCACTGGTTAGTTATGCTAAAAGGACCAGAGAATATTTTGTATTTGATTATCTTTCCATATTTAGAATGTTTTGCTCATTTGAGAAAATGTAGGAAGACTTTGGTTTGGCTTGAGGAGTAATGCAGAGATACTTGACATGAGCAAACATTTTTAAGAAATGGTAAAAAGATGTCTTTTATTTTTAGCAGCTTATTAGAAAATAAAAAACAAACAAAGAATAAAATAGGAAGACAACAAAATTCTTCTCCAGGTGCCTTGGCACTGCAAAATATTTTTGGATAAGGAATTTTACAGAAAGTCAACTGTTTAATGGTCAACTTAATGTCTTTTATTACAATAGGGGACCAGTCACAGTGCTCTTCTGGATAAACAAAACTACATAAAATAAGATTATGTATGTGTTTCAGGGGCGGACTGAGCCATCGGTCAATCAGGCACTGCCCGAGGGCCCATAGCTACAAGAGATTCCCATATAAATTCTATTAAATGAATACTCCAATATACTCCAGATGCAGTCTGAGACAACTAATTTTTTAATTTTTTTTTTGGAAATTGACACCCCCAAACCACCCTCCCCTTATCTGGCACTTTGTAGCCTCTGACATCAGCACTAAGGGGCCCAGTGAACAGTTATGCCCGAGAGCCTATAATACTCTAAGTCCACCCCTGATGTGTTTGTTGTTATTTTTTAATCCATCTTTAACCATGAAGAGTGGATGGTTTTGAAAGAGTTCAAGCATTCTATAATTTGAAATGTTGTAGTTCTTTGAAAAAGAAACAAAATTCTGTTTTTTTTTTTTTGTTTGTTTGTTTTTAGTATCCATGTCAGGTCAGGAGGAACTGTCTCAGTCAATAGTAAATTTTTACCTGTTCCAAAATATCATTGTGATGAGTGATATTCTCAGCTTGTTTTGTTACAACAGCAGGCATGAAGTCCAAGTTTGAATGCCAAGTCACCTTAATATTATTTAGCAACACTCCAGTACCACATATAGAGAGGCATACATTATTATCATAAAATATACATGCAATTTTAAAGATTGATCATTATATCTAGGTTAACTTTTTTTTTTTCTCTTTAGATTTTGAATCTGCAGATGCTGGATGGGTTAGAGAATTGTAAGTAGATTTTGAGTTTTTTAACTATGGTGTTCAAAGGTTTAAGGTATGATGATTTCACAGTGGTATAATGATAATTTTATATATGTATCTATATAGTAAAAAGGGGCATTAGTTTTTGTTGTTTTTTTAGGGGCCAATTTTTAAGAATGTATTTCCCTCTTCTTGAATCTTCTAAAGTTTTATGTTTTGAAACAAGTTAATCTGAAGTTATATAATTTTTTTTTAGGAGAGCATCATTGTAGCTACTTTGTATTTCATATAAACAGAAATTTCAATAATTAAGTTTTTAGATAAGTTTTTAAGCTTTCCAAAAATAACTTATATAAATTGAACAAAGGTATGTGTGCTTGATAACTCCTGGAATAAAATTTTACTCTTCTGCACATAGGTAATTTTAAAATTTTGTTTGTTTTAAATTAATTTTTTAAGGTTGTCAAAGCTGTGGGTTTCACACAGGTTCCTGACAAGAGACTGGGACATTAGCAATTCTTAATTAAGCATACAAGAGGATTTAATCAGCATCATATGCTTCAACCTTGATATTGATTACAGTAGCCCATGATGTTGGTTATAGCCTCATATATATGTTTAGTTAGGAATTATTGCTTCTGCAACAATTTACCCAACATTAAAAAAACAAACTAGTAGTATTGTTGAAATCTGTAATTCATGTTTTCTTAGATTAGTTACCATTTTATTTTAATATGGCAAACATTCTAGATTATAGGCTAAGCAGAGCTGTAAACGTTCCAGTGTGTGTGAGGGGGTTGCCTCACTAAAGCCAATTAAGCAATGTATTAAAACTGATTCAGTTTACAGAGAACTAATTTCATTTAGCAAAGGTAATGCCTTAAAGTGTGTGAACACTGGCCATCATTTCAGTTTATTAGTTGGCAGATAGAGAAACTTTTCCCCAATTTAATTTTGTCATGTGACTATGTGAATTTTCTTTCTCTGTAGATTATGGTCCTCGTAGACTTAGGCTGATGAAGATATTTTCTAATGGAGTCTCACTGGAGTGGGAGCACTCTGATAGCTGCTTCAAGCGGACTGATCTTGTTCTGGATTTCTACATTGGCACAAACCGAGACAAAACAATGCATCTGTTCAAAGATGCAGTACAGTACAGCATGATTGGCTTGCAGCAAGACACTAATTATACAGCCTCTCTTAGAGCACACTTTGGGGACCAGGTTAGCGATGCAGTCAACATCACCTTCATTACAGGTTCGATCTATTATTTATCTGTTGTTTGTTTTTTTTTTATTTGCTCTTCATGTATAACACACAGGCTTTGTGGTGTCAGTATCTTCATTGTCAACCCTACCACACACGAACATCGACATGAGAATTGTCATCACCAGAGAATGATGCCTTTGGTTATCTCTAGTTCTTACATGTCACCTAATTAAAAATGGGTCAGGTTGTTATGGTTGTCTTGCTCACTGTGAAAGCTCATTCCAGGAAGCTTGTTATAAAGAATTCTTTTTGAAAAACCACCACAAAACCCACTTTAATGGACTGGTACAGAATAATGAGAAGACAGCATTGTACCAATCCCAACAGGTGGGGTGATTGAACAGGTATTTTTGGCCACCGCAGGCCACTAACCCACACACCATCCCTAACATAATTATAAAATATAAACAAAACTGAACCGAAACTATTCAACATCTAACATCACATCAGTATAACTAGAAACAGCTTTTGTCACAATTGAAATGATCTCTTTTTTCTTTTAAATTGCAATTTCCAAGCTGAAATAAATGTCACATTTGATTTTCATCTATTTGATACATATATGCATTGGTGCATTTCTACAGCAATTTTCAAGTTGTATTATTTGACTGGACTCCTACTAAACTGAGCAATTTTGGATGCTATCATTTTGAGTGGGTTTATTATTTTTTACAGCCAAAGAACCTGCTGTCTCAGCTGGGGGAATTGCTGGGATTGTGCTTTGTAAGTTAATAAGGTTATTTTTTTGTTTTGTTGTTGTTAGTAAAATATAATTAAGTTTGATTCTTACATTTTTAAAATTATTATAAAATATTCTTTAACCAGACTATGCATTTTCTTGTTTAAATGTACTACTCTGTTTTACATGTCTTTCCTCCTTTCTCTGGATGCTTGAAAGTCCTTTAAACTCTGTGAATTTGACCACTAAAGCCAAACTCTTGGTTTTCAGTCCTTATTCTTATTGCGGCTGTTGCTGCAGTTGGTATATTCATCTGGCGTAGAGGCAGTGGCTGGGTTCACAACACCATTAACAGAGTTCGGTCATCACGGAGGTGGAAAACACCATCCCAGTCCATTGTCTTACCGTCAGCCCAGAAACTAAAAAACCTGGAAGCGCAGCCAATATCCATATCAGTAAGTTTGCTTCCAGCCCCTTTCTGTTTGTGCCCAGTCTTCTTCACTCACACTGTGTCGCGTGTGTGTGGTATGCACAGCACATTTACAGCAGGGATGATCCGTTATCTTTGCTGCATCTTTAAAAAAGAAAAGATGAGATGAATGGCTTTTTTATTGTTTAGTTGACTGTGAACTTGATTCTCCACTTTGATAAAAACTGATCTGGTCTTCCTGTCAATGGATCTGTGACAGAGTGACATTTGTCACATCCATGGTCTGTTCAGGAATTTGGCTTTGATCTTTTGAGAATAATTACAAATAAATGTTATTTAATCAGGAAATTCTGCAGAAAACTTGGCACCATATGAAAGAACTCACCATGGAACTGCATCTTGTTACTTACAGCAATAGAGAGAAGTTTTAAAATATTAATATATAAGACAAAATGATGATCTGTAGGAAGAACATTGTGCTACTGAGCTATTTTACAGGTAAAGTTAAGAGCTCACCTCATCTCTAATTATTTGTTTTATATACAGCCATAAGTAAACAGAGAAAACACAATATGTCAAAAATGAATTTAAGAAATAATAATGATAACTGCTTAGCTTTAGAAATACAGATTGCTTGAAAGGCAACAAGAAAATCTATGTTTTCAAGATTTGAATTTTTTAAACTGTAGTATTTTTTACTAATCTGCATAAGTATTGCCTTAACCCATTCAATCACAATAGAACTGCCACTATAATTTGATGATGTATATGAGAATTATACACAGGTTTTGTTATTGTTTTCATAGTAGATTTTTTCAGAATAACTATACAGTCAATATATATAAAAACTGTTTTTGAATTTTCCTTGCCCATGGTCCAATGAACCTAGGTATCTGAGGATGAATGAGGTAAATTGCTCTACTTTTTCTGGATGATCCTCACAGATTTTATAAGCATGGGCTTCCTTAATTTTCCTTAACATAAATATTCCGTCACCATGTTCCTGACCATCCCACAGTTGCATTTATCATTCTGTTTCAGAATCCTACATGTATGCAAGATGAGGACATCTGTTTATATGGAGCAATGGAGTTTGAAAAGGGTCAGCAGTGGATGATTCCAAGGAGTAACATTATGTTTATGGATTGCATAAAGAGCGGCCGTTTTGCAGACATTTACCTAGGATCTTTCAGGACCAACAAAGAAGCTTCACGGACAGTAGTCATAAAAGCCTTGAAGAGTAAGTTAATTTTGAAGGTTTCTATTTAAAATAGTGTGCCAGAGCTGTATGCCACTTGGGACTTGGGTCCATTTAAAAGGGCTGAGAGGAGCAAAAAAAAAAAAAAAAAAGAAGATTCTAAGTACTAATAACTAGATTTCATTTTTAGATCTTTGAATTAAATGGTAGTGTGTTATGTGTCTGCTGTAGAATGGTTTCCCATGCTGCAGTAGCACAAGACTGGTTTATTAACCTTCTGTTTGCAGAAGAATACACTGAAGATGATGTTTTCTTGATGAAGGCAAAAATCAATTTTGCTGCAAAAGAAGTCGGCGAACATCCTGGAATTGTCAACTTTATTGGTGCTGTTCTCGATGATGATAACAGTAAGTAATATATATGATTTAGATTATTCATATTTGAGTCTTTCTTGTGCTTGTACTTTGCAGTCTGATGTAAAGATGAGTCAAATTTATAACAGTATATGTCATTATTAGTAACCTCTTCTCTCTAACACTCATGTTCATGCTATCTATAACATTTTCAGTTACCATAACTTTCTGTAACTCTCTAAATATTTGTAAGTCTGTATAAGATCCTCTCTTTATTTGTTACCTTTTATCTCTCATTTATAACTCATAAATGTAAACTACCTTCTTTTTAACTGACTACAACATATACATTACTCTTCCTGCATCCCTCTCCTCCTCCTTCTCATTCTCTATTTTAGCGGGTCCCTTGATGCTGTTAGATTACTGTGAAAATGGGACCCTCAAAGACTGGTTACAAAAAAACAGAGTAAATGTGACTGACACTGTGTTGTCCAATCTCTACCAGTTTGCATTAGAAATTGCTCAAGGAATGGAATATCTGGCTTTGCAGCAGGTTAGTATGAAAACTTGAGAAAAACTAACCAGTTATTTACAGATTTCCTGTAAAAGCAGCTGCATAAGAGATAGGTGATTTTACCTTATTATGTTTTCTTCTTCTCGTGTGTTTCTTTCTCTTTTTTTGTAATGCAGTATAATAATAAATGAGTGCCCTAACCTGTTATGGAGAGTCAGCATTTATCCTTTATTACTGTTGTGGTTTCTGTATTTAAAAATGATTAGCATGTCTAGCAGGTAATATTATTTTTCAAAGATTACTCACAGAAAACTGGCAGCTCGAAATATCTTGCTCACATCCAGACTCAACACCAAAATTTATGGATTTGGACCTGCTCCACAGGAAAAGGATGATGAAGAGTCCGGGAAGGTAATGTGGGATGCTTTATGTACTTGTACTTATAGAATCTAACAGATTTCCAAGTGACATCCACTGGTAGCTTTTGGGTAAACTTTGGAATTCGATTTGTTTACTGAAAGAGATTTTATTGTCCCTCACTTGAACACCAAAGTTTAATATAACTTCTCAACATGAATGTCAAAACAAACTATATTTTTATCTATAATCTTAAAATAGCTACTGTAAAGATGGTATTTTTTGGAAAAAAAAATTTGCATTTTCCATAAGTTCTGTGTACATCTTCATTTAGATACAGATACAGTGAGTTTGTACAAGTGCAGTTATAGAACAGAATGAAAAGTTTACTAGTGCATTAATGTATTCTCCATAGGAACGGCTTCCAATAAAGTGGATCGCTATAGAGTGCCTGAATATGTTATCTCTGAAAGATGCAACAGAGAAGAGTGATGTCTGGTCATATGGAATTGTTCTTTGGGAAATCTTCAGCATGGGTAAGCTTTCAAGAATATTCTAGATAAAGATGAATCATACAGTAAATGTATGAAATAAAAATCACTTTAAATTTACAGTTATTTACATTGGAGAAGGAAGTCTTTCAACTTACTTTTAGTATTTCTCAACTCCATACATTCAAACTGCTTATCCAGTTTTATTTTTAGTGCTACTTCATTGTCTTTGGATGGTATATCAGCCTTGGTGATGGAACCTGGGGAAAACCTTGCTAGAACTCTATTTTTTTAAACGTGGGAAGAAACCCGCATGGCTGGCTGGTGAGGAAGAGTGCGGGTTTACAGCCACAGCTCCACTGGATGCCCAAGTGTTACATCTAAAAAGTGCCCTAAGCAGCCTCCTTATTGTACTGACCTTTTCTGGCTCTGCCATGATACACACAAAGCTTCAAGTTATGACTTTATGTAATCATAGCCTGAAATGGTGATAACCTGTGACTTGTTTGCTTGATCTTTATCTTTGTTACAGAAAGAAATGAAGTTTAATGTTTTTCTAATTTATGGCTATTTTTTTTTCAATTAAGATCCTTCATTGCCTAAATTAAATTCCCCCTCCTTTGAAACTGTTGACATTCCTAACAAAGTAAGGACCTAGTGGTGTCAGCTGCATGCCGGAAAATTGATACTATGTTATTAACAATGGATAACATTTTATTTTAGGAGACACACCATACCCAAAAATTCCTACAAAAGATGTCAAAAGAAAAATCTTGAGAGGCTACCGAATGTCTCCACCTATCTATTCCAAAGAGATGTGAGTAGGGAATCCTTTATTCTTCTCTAATTTTATTTACTTTCCATAGTGATAATTTTCATTTAATTTTAGGTTATTTTTTTTGCCCCACCTTGAAAATAATTTTCTGGTCTTGTTATATTTTCATGTTTAAGTGCTAAATGTAACTCCACTACAACTCAAAAGTTTGCCAGTAATAGGTATGTATACATGGAAAGCAAACAATACAGCAGTTTATTTAATTTTAGTGATTATTATAGCATGGTGAAAATTCTGTACATAAACAAAACATTATAAGTTGTTTGTTTTAATTTTATTTTATGCATCCAAAATCCATCACTATTAGCTTTCTATAACTGCTCCTGTGCTATTAATGGAGTGCATGAAATGTCCAGTCGGATAACTAACTCATGTATTTGGTGACAGTAGGACAACAGGTTGGAAACTTGATTTCTCAAGATATTTTATTGGCTGCAACAGAGTCTGTTGAATGTGGCCTGGTGAGGACCAAATCCTATAGTGTTGTGCACTCAGTATAACAATGATGTGACTGAGAGAAAACCTGCTAAGTGACTTGGGGTTCACCATGTACTGGAATAAACTGACAAAAAAAAAAGAACATAACAACAGAATAACATTGAGCATAAATGGCTAATGTCTTAAGAAGATGACAAGCAGGACCACTTACCAATATTTTGGAAATCACAACATACTAAATGACAGAGAAATTGCAGCATCTAAAGGCACTTCAGATCGTCTGGACTAACTGAGCCCAGACACTTTAAAAAGTTAGGCAAAGGCCACACTGATAACAAGGAACAGTTGATGAACAGACACCACCTTTCAAACTTGTGTGGGAGGAAGTCAACAGGAGTGTAAAACCAGTGATGTCATAATGCCTTGTTATTTAGATAAATTAACTTATGATTTTAGACATCTACAAAGATGATATCGCTCATGTATTTATTTTGATGACTACTGAATTAAAACATTATATTTGCTTTTTAATTGTTCATGGATAGAGTTTGTTGCTGCTTGTTATAATAATCATTAAAAATTAAATAAAATCTAGACTTTTGAATGATATTGTATGCTTATAAAGTAAAATAGTTTTTGAGAGACTTTTTTGGGGGGTGGTTTCTGTCTTTAACAAGATTAGATAAGGACACTTTTAATTAGCAATGTAGAATGAAACTGCTGTTTCTATTGGCCATATTATTTTCTCTTAGAGATTCATTTGTTTTATCTGGCCAAATCCTATTTTTCTGTTTTAAGTCTCAGATGCTGTATTCTTGTCCAAATTAGTTTTCTCATTTCCAGCTGTTACCCACGAAGCTGTCTTGCTTACTTCCCATAGATTAGGTCAGAGAGTTCACTGATCTATGACAAACATTCTATCCTTTCTTTTCTTCACCTGTATTTTGTGCAGATACTCTGACTTGATGCAGAGAACCTGGAACAATGTCCCAGACAATCGTCCAGCATTTGATGAAATAGTCAAGATTCTGTACGAAAACTATGAGGACACTTACATCACCTGTACCCGGTAACCATAGAGATTGATTGCCTGGGCTTTTGTTGTCAAGACCTGGAAGAGCCAAACATTGGCATGAATGCAAGAAAATAATGATAATAATTAAAAATGCTTTTATTAAAAATATAACTCATGCTTTATTTATATAAAAGAACAAACAAATTTGTTTATTAAGAAATTTTTGTCAAAATATTCAAGTATATTTTGTTGTGAATAAAATTAGAAGGCAGAGAGACTGAGAAATGCGTAAATGAAAGTAGGAAAAAAAGAAAATAAATATTTTGGGATCTCTATAATATAAAATACTGGGGAAATTAAAATTTTTTTTAAAATTATGCTTACAATATATTAGCATTGTTTTTTGTATTCCTGATTTTTGTTATACAGTCTTCTCTGTATCAAATTTATAGTAAAATCAGGTATTTTTCTGAAGATACAATAGATTAACTCCCATCGTGCATTTTGTTTTCGTATTTATTTAAAATTTTTTTCTGATGTATAAATTTGAAAATTAATGCTTTTAAGATTTTGTTTTCTTTCATTTGATCTTTTTCTTTTTTGCATGTTATTTTATATAGTGACTACATTAACCCTTATGATGCTGAAAGCAGATATGCCCACTTTGCCATTTATATATGCCCATTTGATGCTAGAAGCAGATTTACCCCACAGCTTCAAAAAAAAAACTTACCCTCTATTGCAATAAGAATACCTTCACATTTTTGAAAGCCCTGCAACTTTCCCGATCAAATTCCTAATTTCGTTTTTTTGTGGATAATTGAAACTTTCCATCTCAAAATTTAATTAAACACCAATAAGGGTTAAAATCTTTGGTTTTTGATGCTCACTCGAAATACTTTGTTGCTACAAAATTTTTCATTTCATGCTGTAGCTTCAGAAATAAATATATTCAGGACTGTGGATAGTTCATTGTGATTTTTTCACTTTTAGTAAATAATTTACCATACAGTATGATCTTATTTATCAAAAATTTGTTTAACTGATCTGTCTGTTGGTGTATCAAGTTCTGTGCCCAACTCTGTGTATTTTAACTCTAGCTAACAATCAGACTGGGGTGTATTATTATAAGGGGAAAATAATCCACTTGGTGCAAACAACAACCTGTATAAAAAAAATTATAACAAACAATTAATTAATAGAAAATATTTTCATGTCTGCTGTAATGTGCATACAAATGATTGAGTATTCATCCATTTGATAGACAAGAGTTATTCCCCGTAGGGTAATTATGAAAAATTATGTTAACAGAATCTCTAGTTTATTTAATTTACAAAATTTATTACATAAAAAAAAAATAGAATCACAACAATTTTTTTTTTCTGGTCTACAATGACAACTCTGTCGAGTAAGCATAGTGCCACAGTTGTTTGCTAGGAAATGTTGATACTTCTAATCCACACAGAATGAGGCATCCCTGGTTTCAGCAGGGATGCCCTGGGAAAACTATTCAGTTTCAGATCTGATAGGAAACTCATCGGACCAGCTGGTAAAGGAGGAGAAGAAACCATGGCAGGCAAGTTTACCAAAACAAGCCATTTTCACAGGAAGTGAACTTTGGGTCTCAAGCTCAGTGGTCCTATAGGCTAACTACTGCTCATTTTTCTTCTTCTAATAATAATAATAATAAATCAGACCACCCTTAATAATTCAGTCTGGGGAATGAAACAGCTGCCTTACCTCAGGACTCAGTGTGGCTGTATGCAGATAGAGCAGTAGAAGATGGTTTAAGGTCTGATGGTGTATGAGTTTGTAATAATGACAAATTGAAGAGAAGATAAGTTAGAAGTACCAGCCAAACTCACTTGCGAAAGACTAGACAACACAGCTATCCACAGTGGCTTTACCTATCTGCAGCATAAAGATCTATGGAACCCGGTCCAATATTTGATCCAACAGATTAAAAGACATCCACTCAGGCTTAACCTGTACAGACCTGTATTCAGTTTCACACACCTCCCTGAAATAAAAAGGGCCAAGTTTTGAACTTTCTGGCATTACTGCTCAGTAGATTCACTTGGAATAGCTGAAAGAGGAAGAAAAGTCCACCCCAATGAATTATTTTCAGAAGATATATATATAAAAAAAGTTTATGATCAAGAGCTCGTGCCCTTGACAGACATGATTTTTCTATTTTTTTGAACATTTGGCTAATTAACCAAACTTTAGACTGCTTTGAAGGCCACAAATTAGTTTAGCATGTTTAGATATGGGTGGCATTAACAAAATCACCCTGGCTTAGGATGGATTCCTGAGCCCAAACCCATCCCTCTCTCTTCTTCCAAGAAAATGAGAGGCACCAGATGGCTGACCATAGAGGATTAGTGTAAACAACAAAGCCTTGCTGACTACCAGCAGCCTATTTAATTGTAACACAATAGTCTAAGGTAGCAGGTGCCTGCAATTAACTACTGGAAGATAAATCTTTATTATCTAAAATGGATTTTCTTTTTCAGTTCATAGGGACATGCAGAGAGTAAACTCTGTTCAGGAGCAAGCACTTGGGTAAATCGCACCTCTCCTGCCCTCTCACCAGAAGTTGGGTGCCTGCTATTCTATATAGTATCTCTCTCACTTTCACAAGCCTGTAGATAAGCCTCAATCATAAACATCCACAACAGCTGAACGTGGAACCTATCTAACTACACTAAATACAATTGCAACTCTACAAACAGCACTTTCAAGTTTGAATAAAATTTTTTTTTTTGCACCTACCAGTTACCTGTAGCAGCTACTGCAAAGGGAGTTGCATTTAAAAAGCTTAGAATACCTGCTTTCACTTCAGGTAACCTGCCATGTAAAAGATATCTTTTCTGACAGTAAGTCTCCTACAATTTCCGAAGGATGCAGGAAAAATTGATCCAGAATTACAAAAGCAACAAATACATAATGCACACTTAGATCTATCTGACAAATGTTTCACATTCGTATTTTGATGGTAACCAGGGAATGAAAAAGTCAAAATTTCCAGAATTACCTCAGTCAAGCTAGTATTGGCCTTTCAAGCCTATCAACCAATAAATTAAGGATCCATGTAGAGTTGAATTTTAAAACAACGCATTTTTAAAATTTGAATAAATTAGAATCAACAAATGTGCTAAGGATGTCTGAAACTGTTGATTAGGGAATGTCCAATATACGAGTACACCCAAGTCTGATATCTATTGAAGCAGGTGGCTGTTCCCAAAGCTAAGATTCTTTTCAAAAACATTAAGCTAATGACATCTTTTGGGAGAACCATGAGAATAATACTCTGAAATACGTAAGCTGGAACCTTCTAGCTCCACGCATTGACAGCTGTGTTGATCAATAAATGTGTAATTTTAATTCTTGCCACTAAATTCGGCAATGACCACCAAACACACATACATAATGATGTAAGGGAGATAACCCCTCTAAACAAAATAATAATAATCTGTTTCCTCAGTTGTGAATATTTTGCACAGATTAAAATAAGTTAGCTAAGAAAACACAAATTCAAAACATGGAAGGAAGCATCTTGTGATAAACAATGTTGTAAATGCTGACCAGTGGATGTAGTTTGATCTTTTCTTTTACAGCTTAAATGTATCCAAGCGCTAAAAGATTGTTATTTATTTACTAAATCTCAATGGCTTGTAAGTAACTTGATCCTCTACTTACATGATTGGGTGAATCTGTTACTGTAAGAGAAATAACTTCATGCATTGCTTGCAAGTACGAGGTATATCAAGTCAGGTGCTACTCAGATTAGGTCTTCTTTCAGTACTTCACATAAAATCCACACCTTTCTCCTGATAACACACATTATTTCAACTATGATCATTGAAAAGGAAATTAGAGAGTTAAAGGATGATGACCAACTTTTAAAATTATTTGGTTACTTTCTTATTTTTTTTTGTAGTAAGAATTTTTTTAAAAAAATTAACTTTCCAAATTTAAAAAGAGAGAAAAAGGGAGTAAATGCGGGGCAGATAACCAACCATAAATGATCTTTTAAGCCAACTGTTTTCTTGGTTTTATTATTTTTTTCCAATACACAAAAAACACGTTAAATACAATTTAAAGCTGCATTATTCTTTTCCTTTCTAAATTAATACGTATAGCATTTTAAAATCAATTTTAGTTGTTTGTTTTTTTTTCAAAAAATGTTCAATACACCATAATGCTTTAAAAATACCAAAGTTTAATATTTTTACAAAACCAAAAAAAAATGTTTTCGTGATGTTTTTAATTGGATATAAAATATTAATTCATCTCAAGTAAAATCATCATTAAAAAAGACCCGCAGCAAAGATGCAGTAAGGAAACAACGTCATCGTGATTATCTCCCCTTATTAGATGCTCTTGCAAAAGAGAAACTGAGACCCGCGATAGTTGAACGAAGGAATAAAAAGGTGGGAAGAGAGAAGCTCCGAAGTGTTACAGGTGAATATGATGTTAATGAAGTGTTTTGGGAATTTTTATAAAACCCATCTCAGGGTGCACGTTTCTTTATCTTGTTAAATGCCGAACCGTGGACGATTCTCCTGGTTATCCATCGGGATCGCAGGACTAATTCCGCTCTGCCAGCCAGCAGTCGTTTGTTGGGCCCCTTCCACCAGGCTATCAGCCAGTCAGCAGTCGTTTGTTGGGCCCCTTCCATCAGCCAGCCAGCAGTCGTTTGTTGGGCCCCTTCCACCAGGCTATCAGCCAGTCAGCAGTCGTTTGTTGGGCCCCTTCCACCAGCCAGCCAGCAGTCGTTTGTTGGGCCCCTTCCACCAGCCAGTCAGCAGTCGTTTGTTGGGCCCCTTCCACCAGGCTATCAGCCAGCCAGCAGTCGTTTGTTGGGCCCCTTCCACCAGGCTATCAGCCAGCCAGCAGTCGTTTGTTGGGCCCCTTCCACCAGGCTATCAGCCAGTCAGCAGTCGTTTGTTGGGCCCCTTCCACCAGGCTATCAGCCAGTCAGCAGTCGTTTGTTGGGCCCCTTCCACCAGGCTATCAGCCAGTCAGCAGTCGTTTGTTGGGCCCCTTCCACCAGGCTATCAGCCAGCCAGCAGTCGTTTGTTGGGCCCCTTCCACCAGGCTATCAGCCAGTCAGCAGTCGTTTGTTGGGCCCATTCCACCAGCCAGCCAGCAGTCGTTTGTTGGGCCCCTTCCACCAGGCTATCAGCCAGTCAGCAGTCGTTTGTTGGACCCCTTCCACCAGGCTATCAGCCAGTCAGCAGTCGTTTGTTGGACCCCTTCCACCAGGCTATCAGCCAGTCAGCAGTCGTTTGTTGGGCCCATTCCACCAGCCAGCCAGCAGTCGTTTGTTGGACCCCTTCCACCAGGCTATCAGCCAGCCAGCAGTCGTTTGTTGGGCCCCTTCCACCAGAGTATCCCGCCCCCGACTAGTACAGAGCATCTGGGTTATTCAGACTGAGCGGGCCTTTGTGGAGAAGTAAACAGTTGCTTACCCGAATATCAGGCCCCGTTTCTAATATCATTCATGGCCTCTTTCACCCTTCTTAACAAGACGGCTGATTGTACAGTCTCGTAAAAAAAAAAAAAAAAAAAACTGGATCCAACAGCGAGAGTTTCCAGACGCTTACCAGACCAGAACATCAGTGGTCACTTTTGCAAATTATTTATATTTATTTTGGTATTAGCTAAATTCACGACTTGACCTAAGCATCTGCCACACGTAACTTACTACTGAAGATTAATCAGTAACTTTAAATCCGTGTCTGGTGCCTGTACACCAGCTAAACCTTGCACATCGGTTCAGAACCTCTCGAGTTTAATGCAGATAGCTCTTTTTTCATTGTGTGCACCCAGGATCTTTTCCTGTGCAGGATGATACATTTAGATCTAGAAATGGTGGGAATTTTCACAATTTTGTTTTTTTCAACTTATTTTGATAGGGGGAAAAAAAATAAGAATGCTGCAAAACTTTCCACTTGTGCCATCCAAAGGTCAAGTGACACTTGGAGGACGAGATGGGGACTTAGTTCATGTGTCCATCGATGGCAATGCCTACACTGACATGATGGTAAGGTCTTATCTCTTCTGCTTGCTTGCTTACATCAAACCAAACTAGTTCCAGCTCATATTCGAATGTAAATGATAATATAAACTTGTTGGCTAATATAATTTTCTATTTTTTTTCACTAGTGCCTCCAGGTACCACAGTGCCATCTTTGCTTGCTATTGCATGGCATTTACTGTCTTTGCTAAAGTTAGCAGCAACCAGAATTCAGACTTGGGCCTTCAACTATGGCAGTTCAGTAGTTTGCCACCAGATTAGTTAATCTTCGGCACAAAAAATACAAAAAATAAATACTGCCAAAAAAAAAAAGTGAGAGAGAGAGATGGAGAAAGAGAGTAATCAGTGAAAATGAAAACCTTTGGAGAAGGACACAAAGGAACAGAAATTGAATGAGGTCTGTCGAAAAAGTATCCGACCTTAGGCTGGGAAAAAAAATTATGTACTTGGTGGGGTTCATTTGCTAATCTCCTTCGAGGTAGGCCCCTTGTGCCTCCACACACTTAGTCCATCAATCCTTCCACTGTTCAAAGCACATCTGGAATGCTTCTTCTGGAATGGCTCTCAGCTTCGCCGTCGCATTCCACATGATGTCCTCTCGGCTCTCAAAGCGGGAACCTTTCAGTGGCATCTTCATTTTTGGAATAACCAGAAGCCAGAAGGAGCCATGTCTGGAGAGTAGGGAGCCTGGCAAATGAGCAAAATGCCTTTCTTTGCAAAAAAATCTTGGATCAGCTGGAACGAATGAGCCGGGATGTTGTCATGATGCAGCTGCCAGTTTTGCAAGGCCCACAGATCCGGTCTCTTGCACCGAACTGCATCACGAAAACGTCAGAGGACTTCCAGATAGTACTCCTTTGTAACTGTTTGTCCTGGTGCGTATTCATGATGCACAACGCCTCAGTAGTCGAAGAAAACAGTCAGCATCACCTTGATTTTTCTCCGGACCTTGGCAACATTGGGTGCTTCCACTGTGATGACTGAGCTTTGGTTTCAGGGTCGTATCCGTACACCAGAGATCTCCAAACTATGGCACGCATGCACCTTAGCTTTAGGCCAGGGGTTCCCAACCGGTGGGTCGCGACCCCCTTGGGGGTCGCGAAGCCTTGGCAGGGGGTCGCGAAGCCTTGTCTGAGGAGTCCCGTAGCCTTGTTACACAATATTAATTTTCTAACCAATTTTCTTTGTTTTCGACTGGCCGATTCCCTCAAGTGTGTGTGTGTGTGTGTGTGTGTGTGTGTGCGCGCGTACGTGCGTGCTCACTGGCGACACGTGAGTCACTCTCTCAGTTGCTGATTGGTGGATGAAGAATGGCGCCACTGGCCACACTGGCCACGCTCCCTCCCCTCCCTACCAATGCTTATCCCATCATATTCATTACTCTTCCTGCACCCACCACAAGTAATCAGTGTTCTGCAGCGGCCAAAGGTTGCCTTATTCAATTTTTTATTTCATTTTAGCAAGCAGTAGAGGTGAGTTGTGTTTGACAAGCATTCTGTTGTGATATGACATTTTGATTGGAAACTTGATGTATCCAGCATCCCAGATGATATCCAAGATGACTTTCTGGATCTAAGGAACGACTCTTCAGCTCGTGATCTCTTCAAGGAGAAATCCATGATTCAGTTCTGGTGTGCTATGTATCAATCATACTCCAAAGTCAGCATGACAGCTTTACGTGTCCTTGTTCCATTTGCTTCTACCTACTTGTGTGAGGCAGGATTTTCCACTCTTGTTAATATAAAAACAAAGAATAAGAACAGATTGGATGTTGGAGATGACATGAGACTGGCTCTAACAAACGCCCGACCACGAATTTCAAAGCTTGCTGCTGAAATGCAACATCAGGTATCACACTAGCTGGGTTTAATAGCTGTTCAAACCTATGTTTATGTTATTTTAAGGAATATATGTTCTTTCTGTCAATTCAGATTGTCCCAATGTGATTTAACTATTTATTATTTTCTATAATTTTCTATTATTATATTTATTATTTTCTATTATTTAACTATAAATTATTTTCTGATGTTTCTTTTCTTCTCCTTCAAAGAAAATAAGAGGAAAATTTAAGCTGTTGATAGTAAGCCCTAAGTAAGGGGTCGCATGGCTTTCAAACTTTTAGCTAAGGGGTCGCGAGTGCCAAAACGTTGGGAACCCCTGCTTTAGGCCCTTCTTGTCTAGACATGCTTTGTTGAGAATCGATGACCCTTTCATGCACCGATGTAAATTTAACCGCTTTGATGCAGTTAACATTGTCATTATTCAGTGGCTAGTTTATAAACTGCGTCTGCAGCTCAGTCAATCGTTATCAGCACGTTGAAACACTCGCAACATCTGGAAACTAATCGGCGAAAGAAAGCAACTTTTGTTTAATTCTGTGAGTGACTCTATTTTGTCTTTGCACCAATTACTTATTCTATGTTTGAATTAGTTTTGGCTGTGCTATTGCATGTAGTACGATATAGAAGTCTTACTGATTTCTCTGAATGTTACCTACTTAAATATTTAATACAGTTCGCGTCCAAAGTCAGTGTGATTTTTAAGACGATATTTTTACCTCAGAAATGATTGAAGTAAAGTGTCCGGTATGGTTCCTTATGTTGTAGATATCGTTTTTCATTACAAAACAAAAAGAAAGTGAATGTATACTTTTTTTTAATATAACAGAAATTTGATAGTATGTTTATTCGCTCTGAAAAAAAAAATTGTTTTACTTTACTTTTAATATACCTTATCTGCCCAAACTACATAAAACTATATTTTGGTACGGTATTTATTATTATTATTAACCAACTCCTTCAAAACTGAAATAGGAAATTTTACTAAAAAAATGAATTTGCTTTTGATTCAACTTCACCAATTCCAAGCAGTCATCCTCCACTTATATCTTAATAAAATACGGCCTTTCCATGCTTGCTCATAAAATTTCTTTTGGATAACTTAGGAAAAAAACTAATTTTTAAATACTCAGAAAGTTTGAAGTAGTCTTTAATGCATTTTTTAAAAAAATGCACTCTAAAGGCTGAACTAAGAGATTAAGTCGAACATATACTGGTCAAGTTGTATCTAGTAGGGTTACTCAAACAGCGCTTGATTTTAGGATCCTACTTAGTTTTAAGAACTGTAGATGTATGAATAATTTATTTGTATGAAATGAACATAATTTAGAATGTACATACATCGGTAAATAGAAATAAAAGTGTGAATGCATGATTATGAGACTTAAATTAGTCCCGTTCTATTGTCCTTTACCATAGTTGTGTGTAGAATCAGTGTTCGTATCCTGAAACTTGGTGCACTTCTTGAAGAGTACAATAACTGTTGTAAGAGTTCAAGCTTTTTAACTTTTCAGACATTCTTCAAGTATGGAAGGAACAAAGAAAAGAAAAGTGGACATCAAATGCCGTTTGTTTAATGAAGAATGGGGCATAAAGTACCTCTTTGTGCAAGCAGATAATAAGGCTTTGTGTGTTGTATGCAGAGAAACTGTTGCAGTTTTGAAGGAGTACAATGTGCGTCGGCACTATGAGACCAAGCATGAACGAAGCTATTCCCGATTCACAGATGCACAGCGCATAGAAAAATTTGAATCATTGCAACGCAGTCTGTTTGGCCAACGAAATTTTTTTATGAAAAAGACAAATGAAAATGAATCCTTAACCAGAACTAGCTACAAAATAGCTTATGCATTGGCTAAAAGAGGGAAGCCATTCACAGATGGGATTCTTATCAGAGTGTGTTTAATGGAAGCAGTGGAAGAGTTATGTCCAGAAAAAGTAAATGTGTTCGAAAATTTAGTCTTGCTCCAAATACCGTTGTTTGTAGAATTGAGGATATAGGAAGGAATATAGTTCATCAAATTGTAGATAAAACAAGAAATTTTCAGTTTTATTCCATCGCACTTGATGAATCAACTGATGTATGCGGCACATCACAACTCTTAGTATTCATTCGCGGCGTCGATAGTGAATTTTATGTCACTCAAGAATTGGCGTCAGTCCACAGTAAGCACAGCACAGTTTATGGAGAAGACGTCTTCAATGAATTGCAAAAAACAATGGTAGAATATAACTTGGAGTGGAAGAAACTATACTGTGTAACTGTTGATGCTGGAAGGAACATGTCCGGAATGAAGAAGGGTTTACTTGAACATATCAAAAATGTATGCGAGGCTGATGGATCCTCGAAGCCCATTTTTCTGCATTTCATTATCCAACAGCAGGCATTGTGCAGAAAATATGTGGATACGTCCTGCGTTCTAAAGCCTGTTGTATCAACAGTGAATTTCATCTGACGCATGGACTTAAGCATCGCCAATTTCATGATTTTCTAAGAGAAATGGATTCTGATTACATTGATTTGTCTTATTACACAGCAATTCGGTGGCTAAGTTGCAGAAAAGTCCTTTCACATTTTTTTCAACTCAGAAAAGAAATTCACTCATTTCTCATGGAGAAGAAACACCCAGAACCACTTCTGTCAAACGCAGACTGGCTTGCGAAATTGGCATTCTTTGCAGACGTGTCAGGCCACATGAACCAATGAACCAATTGAATCTTAAATTGCACGGTGAAACAAATCTGATTTGTGATCTCTTAATGGACGTCCAGGCTTTCCGAAAAAAATTGAAACTCTTTGAAGGACAGCTTCTTGTTAAGAACTTGGCTCATTTTCCATGCTCTGACAAGTTGCGGAATGAAGGAGCGGTATAATTTCCTTTTGGTTTTGCTATAGAAGTCATTACAGACTTATTAGCACAATTTCTGCAACGATTTTCTGATCTTGATCAGAAAACAGGAAATTAAGTTGTTTCAAAACCCATTCGATTGCAATGTTGAAACTCTCCCAAACTGGCTTCAGTTAGAAATAATTGATCTTCAGTCAGATGCAATGCTCCAAAACAAGTATAAGGAGGGAGATCTTATCAAGTTTTATAAATTATTGCATCCTGAACATTTTCTGAATTTGAGGCGATTTGCCATGGGATTGCTGTCGATCTTTGGCACTACCTATCTCTGCGAACAAACCTCAAAGATGAAGTATATCAAATCGAAATATCGATCGAATTTATCCGATGAACACTTGGCGTCCATCCTAAAAATTGGCTCATCAAGCCTAAAACCTAAGTACGGGACATTTTGAAATCAAAGACTCAGTTCCATCATTCCCATTAAACTTGTTCTGATCATAGTGTTCATTTATGTTAGTGTGTCTCAATATTCTTTCTTTCTTTGATTAAATTTGTAATCTTAAAGAAAATACAATTGAACAAAAATGGCCTCCTTTTCCTATCTGCAGTTGAGTATTTGCTGATTCTGGCAGAACCCTTTCTTTGGTTTGAGATTATTAATCATTCATAAGTTTGATTGACATTTTTTCTTTGTAATTATCCAATCCGGCCCATGCAGGTGTGTCACATGCCATCCGGCCCGCGGTCTGAAAAGTTTGAAGACCTCTGCCGTACACCCACGTCTCATTTCCAGTAATCACGGTATTCTGAAACTCAGGATCCCTGTTGGCAGTATCCAGCAGCTCCCTCACAACCTCAAGACGAAGTTGTTGTTGTTCCTGAGATAGCAGCTTTGGCACAGCACAAGCCCAAATCCTCCTTTAAAATTGCATGTGCAGAATTTTTACTGATCTCAACCTCGTCACCAATTTCCCACACCATCAAATGATGATCCTCCATTATCAAGGTCCGCACTTTCTCGATAACAACTGCATTGCGGCTTGTTGACAGCCTCCCAGAACACTGGTCACTCTCCACCAATGTGCAGCCATCTTTGAACCTGTTGTACCATTCTTTTATTTGGTAACACCCATGGCATTGTCACCAAAAACCTGTTGAATTTTGTGAATTGTTTCCGCTTGGGTATCTCCAAGCTTTTGGCAAAACTTGATGCAAGATCGTTGCTCCACACGTTCCGTCATCACAGAAATCAAAATGCGACGAGTAAGTAGTACAGCACCTCACATGCTGGCTGCCTGACAGCGACTGATGTATCCAGCAAGCCCGCCAAAAACCACGCATGAAGGCATGAGGCTCCACTATGCACACTTTTGCCTTCCTAACATCATTACTTCCCATGGGAAAAAATAAAGTTGGATACTTTTTCGACAGACCTCGTATTGCTATTCAAAACAATATAAATGTTTGATAAATGAAAATTCTTTGATTTTCAGTTTAAAATCCAAGAAAGATGTGGCCATTATCTTGACATGACCCAAAAGAAATTTGTGATTTAAATTATATATATTTTATATGCCCTACTAACTTTTAAAAAGTTTAGGATTGTTTGGATTTTCAGAGAACCGGAAATTATTTTGTTTGTTGTAAACTTCAGAAAATGAACCAAAATTATGAATTCTTTTTGTTTCCATTAATTATCAACAAAAATAAAAAGTTCCCCTTAAAAAAATAGAGGGAAATAAGAAATAAAACTAATTTTAAGAATTTATTCCTAGTATTCTATGTTAATTAATTAATTAATTTGAAATATATGGTATATGCATTTATTTTACTTTAAATTCAACCTGTTGACTTTTTAATTATTGTGAACAAATTTTTTATTGTTGCTACTTTTGATTTTTATTTAAAATTTGTTGTCTAATGTATAATTTACTATGTTAAACTGGATGTCATTCATTGCAGTCATTGCATATGGTGGGGAATAACAATATTCTGCAGTGCATCTTGGTAATTTCTCTTTGCACCTGTCTGCTTGTTAGAAGAATTGTTTCAAAAACTATTTTTTTTTACCACAAAAAAGACTTTTGAAGTATCATCAAGATGATGGTTATAAAAAATAAATGGAAGTCTGCTTGCTATTAGTGTAAAGTTGTAGCCAAAAGAGAGGTTATTTGAAGAAGGGCACTAATTTACATTGTCAACTCTCATAGCCACTGACAACTGAGTTAAGTTCTTTCCTTGCTTTGTTAATTTTTCTACAGATTTTTTTTGATAACTCAGAGCTAAGGTGAAAAATTTTATTTTAAGAAAAAGAGAAACAATTTTTGAAAAGTTTTTTTTTTTTTTTTGTATTTTCCTTTACACCAGAATTCCATAGCAAAATTCAACATTATCTTCCCCTCTCCCCTCCCTTTCTCTTTCAAATATTAAGTTCCTTAGTAAATACGGTTCAAGATGTGAATGCTGTACACAGAAACTGTGGACCACTCACAATTTATTTGGCTTGGGATATGATGTATCAAGGAAAACTCTACTATAAATCTTCTAATTAGTGGGGAATATGGCCCACTCCAGTTCAGAAGAGCTAGGCAAGCTATGCCATGGACTAAACACTGGTATGGGAAAAGTTATGTATAAATAAATATAGCTGTACCTTTCTTTATTTGATTACAAACGATTCATGTGCATGTTCTTTACTGTTTAGCTTCCTGGCTATCCTCAAGTAACTGTGTCCAAAGATCTAGCAAGAACGCCAACTTCTGATAATGCCTTCATCTCTCACACGGAATCTCTGTGGATTAAAACCCTCTCTGCCTGGTGAGTTAGCAGTTGCTTTTGTATGTGATTGATACTAATTTTAAAAAATACAAACAGTTTTATCAAATGTAGGAATTTCTTGATTAACTACATTTCATCTAGCATAAACATGGCTCTTACATTTTTGACTTTATTATAATTTTGTAAGATTTTGAAATAATTTTTGTTCTACTTTTTAAATACTAGATTATTGCCATTTTTTGGCTGTTGGTTTTTTTGTTTCATTTTGAAGCCCGCATTTTCATAGGGAAAAGAACCACAACAGATTTATTGATGAATAGCTTGAAAATTAGTTCGAAAAATAATGTGTGCATCTTGCATTTAAAGATAATGAAAGAAATTTAACACGTATTTTCTGGCTGTTTGTGAAGTGACAGGGCGAACCTGTCCAGGTATTTGATACACATCTTTGGCACCCTTTTTTGTGCTTTGCTCTCTATGGCTATGTTTTATCTCTGTACTACCCTATTTAGTATATTTCAATTCTAGAAATGTTAAATCGTTTATTTAAATTCTTTTTCAAAAAATGAATGAGGAGAAAATTATACTTCAAAGGAAAAAAAGTATATCAATCTATGGACCAAATCTGTTTCACCATTGCTGGGAAAATTCTAGATATGATCAAAACCAGAAGATAGTTTTGCTTATTTCTCTTTCTCAGATAGTATCTATTTTAATGTTGTCAGAAAGCTGGAAGACTATACTATTAGCAAAACTACAAGTTATGCCAAAACCAGCATTTGAAACAATACTAAAATGTGCTGCTTTTTTAAAAAAATTTGTTTGTTTTTAATTCTACCATGTTAACTGTTAACCTTCTGTATACCACTTACGGTGCATTTGCACCTCATTAACCTTTAAATTTGTATTCCTCAGCACAAGTTTGAGCTATAGGAGCTGTGACATACAAAACCTTCCTCAATAATATAATACCCCTTTGTAATGACAACTCTGTATGTTGCTAACCCCATGTGTTTTGCATTATGACTACATTGGCTAAATATACAGCCAATACAAATACAGGGTGTTCAGAAACACTGCACTTTTCTAATCATATTTTTTTTATATTTCAGATTTTGAATCCAATATGGTTTTAACAACTGAAGAACCTGTATTGATGCTAACGGGGGTCACTTTCAACATTGTCTATAATTGTCATTCATATTTACCTCCTGTATTCTATATTGAAACATGTCTGTTAATAAATATATAAGTGCACAGTGACTTTCCAAACACCCTGTATTAACTAGTGCTTCTAGGCTGATGTGTGTGGTATGTGGAGGGTTAATTTTAAATGATTATCCCTCTGTTTCCAGAAGATAATTTAAAATCATATGTGCACTGTTGTCATAGCTACATCTTTGTAACCATTCACACTGTCATGACTCGATGACGGAGCCAACAAAAAAACTAATGGTTTTGCTTTTGTCTGATGCTCAGGTATGAAGTGGGTATTTCTGCAGCCTTAGAGGAAATTAAAAACAGTTCTGACGGTGAGTTTTAAAATGTATCTTTTTCTTTTGTTTTCTCTAATTGCCTGAGAATTTACATTTAATCAACCCAATCTGCTCCTAGTTTGTCTCCCCTGCTTACCAAAGATTGCTGCTGTGACTGTTAGTGATTTTTCTTCTGTTTTATTTTCCTGTGCATTTATTATTTGCCTATAAAAATTCTAAAGATTATTTTTTTTTTAATAGCTGCTTTATTATGAAGGTGGTTAATTATTATGATGATTTAAGTTATGCATGCATGCAAGCACATGCCACTAATTACAATAAACAACTACATTTTGCTAAAAAGTAAAAACTAATTGTTTTCCTCTTTATCATTCTTATTTGTCCTTTTTTTTCACTCATTTTTCTCTTTTCCCCTGCTCTCCAAGACACACTAATTCCCCTTTTAGCAATGCAGATAAATCAACGGAAGTAATATTTGTTGTGTATTTTAGCACCAAGGTTTTTGTCAGCCCTGTCAAGAAAGATGCTAGCCTTAATGAAGTGGGCCAACAACCTCTACCCGTTTCTCACACATTTTGCTGTAAGTGTGCATGTGTGTCTCTCACTCTTGTGTTCCTCTTTTATCATTTTAATATTTCCATGTTTGTTTTTGTATACTAAATTTTTTTTTTCTCTCACAGCTTTCCAGTGAAGACATCGTGACTAAGTACTCAACAATTAACTGCTGGTAAGTTGTTTGTTGTTCTTTTACTGTAGGCCAGTAATTGGCACATAAGGTTTTGTTCTGTGTACTACTTCAGTTCTTGTGGAACTCTGTCGTATTTTTTGTAGCCGATGGACTAAGCATCAGTCACATGGGTCGTCTTCTAACCCCTCTGCTTTGTTCCTATTTGTAATTAAAACTGTCAGCTGCATCTGCAGCATATACCTGACGGTCATGATATAAACAGTCTGTGATGCATTGGTTGTTAAGATATTAATAATCATTTTTTTTAAATCCTGTTTGGTGATTTATGGAATTGTTCTAGAAAGTGTGCTGCATTCTGGGAAATGTGTAGTGAACTAGTCTTTTGGAGGGTAATGTCTTCAAGTGAAAATTTTCCTTCCATAAGCGATGCTTCTTTTTTGTTCCTCTGATAAATAACATGCATTATAGTAAGCAGTGATAAGCCATGCTTGTTTCTGACTTTTCCTCAGATAAAAAATGAACATTATAGCCAGGGGTGAGTTTGCTTCTGTCTTTTGTAGGCAAATGTGTCCTATTCGTGCCTTTGCATGGCATCCACACACAGTAAAATTTGCTTATGCATTGCAAGATGACTCAGTCAGAGTCCACACGACAGGGAATGCTTTGGTGCCACTGCTGAAACACAAACTGCAGAAGACTGTGGCTGACCTAGCCTGGCAGTGAGTGATAGAGTTATTTGACTTTGTTGTTTTGTTTTTAGAAATGGCTATTAAAAGATTTGGTTGGCCTGTTTGAAGCTTAAATGAAATTGATATTTTAAAAATTATTTATTTTGTCAATTCTGGCATTTTCTCAGGAATGGAAAGTGCTTCTGAACTCCACTTTTTGGGAGGGAGGGGGGGACTCAGATTGGCTGGAGGAGTACAGAAAAAATTACATTATTCCTCAGCAGGTCTTTTAGACAAGTTTTCTGGTCGAAGAGAATTGGCAACTAAATTTATATTTTCATGATTAACCACTTTGTTTTATTGATCTGTTCATGAATCTTTGCTGAACTTGACTTCTTGTTTTTTCTTTTAGAACCTCTTAATACATTGATCAGCACATTTTAAAAGGAAATCGTAGGAATAATGTGTTTTCTCTTGCTCTTGCCCACAGACAGTTTTCTGCAGCAGTGCTGGCTGTGGCTTGTCGTTCCTGTATTCTCATCTGGCACGTGGAGCCCATGTCCTTGGCTGAAAGGTTGGTAGGTCTCTTTTTGAACTTTGCTCCCTTTCCAAAAACAGCAACCACAATGGTTAATTTAGTTTCTGCAAGAAAGCAGAAAGCTATCATTGCTGACTGATGCAAGCCTGCTTTTCAGAAGAAACCTGTCTCAGTTTTGCACTCTCTCTATCAACATGTACCACTGGTCATTCTATTTGTGTATTATTGCATTAATAAAAACATTTTTCTAATATGAAACCTTGGTGATTCAGCCATTTGTATGATGCTATTAAATGTTTTTCTTATGTGAGACTAGCTGCTCAGGAAAAAATGGCTTTAGGCCAATGTGCGGTAGCTTATAACCTTGCCCAGATTCTTAAGTACTTACACTCAAAATTTGGGGTCTCTGAGTGCTACAGTTTGGCCATGAAAGAGTAACAAACTAATGCACAAGCACTTGAAAATATGTATTAGACGTAGTAGATTTGCTCTTGCTTACTCATCTGTATATTTTCCACAGACCGTCTGCCAGCTGTGTTCAAATTTTGCAGCAGAAATATCACTTCCCAGTCACTTCTTTGTCCTGGAGTCCAGCTGGTGATATTCTTCTTTCAGCATCACCAGTGGACACAGCCATAATGGTAAGTTTTGTAAGGATAAAAATAATTTCTGCATGAACTGTGTGGTTATAACTTTGTACTGGGCTGTTGTGGAGCATATAAAACATGAAATAAAGGGGGGGAGCCTTTTCTAACTGTTTGCAGTCTATTAAAGGTTGCTATAGCTATTTTTGTGACATTTAGAACAGCATTATGATGAAAGAGAAAATTTCAAATTATACCTAGACATCATTTTACAAGTGCAAATCTAATCTAGTACTAGATAACTAATATCAATTACTGAATGTTTCCGGATAGAAATGAGAGATGAAAATTAAGAACCATTAGAATTTCTGTTTTTTTTTTTTTTAAGTTCTGACAGACTATCCAGTTTCAGCAGAAAAAGGGGTGAAAATAAATAGAAACTATAGCTAGTTTTGAATGAGTTTAACACAGATGGTTGAAAATAAGTAGCAATTGCAAGTCAGTAACAAACAAACAAATCTCCCAGACCTGGAACATTTAAACCGTATAAAGTTTATTTGAGCATCAAAACTTACTAAAAGGCAAATGCTATGGAAGATCATAGGTGGGGTCCACTTTATATGTAATGTGTGTTTAACATAAGATGATATAAGAAACATTTTTTTTTTCTACTGTTCACTACTTGGAAATTAAAATGGTTTATTTATTTGTGGAATTAGAAAAATTGAGAAGAACAGGTATTAGGGAGAGGTTTGAAACGAAAAATTCTAATCAAATGTAAATCATGAAAATTTCAGAATTTGAAATCATCTATGTAGATACTGGTGGTGGTTTAAAAAAAAAATTGACTGATTGATGGCATATCTTGCTATTAAATGGGTTAAAGCATACCGTGTGAGCGAGGTGGTCTGGGTTTGCCCTGCTGTGGAGTTGCTTTCACCTTTTTTGTACCACCTCTTTAATACTAACAAGAAGAGTTCTTCATTAGGTCAGCAGGTGTTCTGGCCATGGTATTCAGTTTCACACAAACCCCTGCTCAGCTGCTTACTGTTTTAGGTGGAGTGCGAGACGGTAACTCCCTCTAATCCACGTCTAACACCCTGCAAGCTTTGAAAACTTGAAGTAACACTAAAAAAAAAAAAAAGGAAATGCTGTGTGTACAACTTTTAAATCCTTTGAACTTGTCAAATGTTTTATTTAAATAGATGTTATACTTAAATGTGAGGGTGTATAGAATTCCACAGAATCCTCTATCTACTGATGATAAAAAAAAACTGTTCACACTGTGATAGCAGGCACTGCAAGCTGTAGGTTTTCCATTAAAGAATACTACATGATTTTGTGTTGGGGGATTGTTTTACTCTGATTGTTTCTGTTTCCATACCAACCCCTTTCTGCCTCCTTTGCTTAATTTAATTCTTTTTCTTTTGCTAACTTAAATCACCATGTATTTATTTTTTTTTTCATTGATTCTTTCTGGCTTTTTTGATGTTTTGTTTTGTTTTTTTTATTATAACCTTGGGAAATAATTAAAATGAGATCTAAAACAGATTTTTTGAGCTTGCTGCTGTGTCTCTTGTTTTTTTTGAAGGCTTGGAATGTTGCCATGGAAATTGGAGAACCCCTGAGGAGGCTTGGTGGAGGTGGTGTTACGGATCTTTGCTGGTCACCAGATGGCACTAAAGTTTTTGCTGCCTCTCCCTCTTCGGTTTTTAGGTATGGCTTTTGTTTGTTTTTTTTTATTCCTTTTGAAAGAAATGTTAAGAATTTTTGAAAATTGTGAATAATTTATTTTTCTAGCAAAACTAGTGGAAATTTTCTTCTAAGTAAATAGTTGTAATGATGTGCAAAGGGACATGAAGTCTGGAAAGTGTGACTAGGAAATGAGAATGTTGATGAGCCATTTTTTAGATGGTAGAAAAGTGATGGCCTTTAATCCTCCTTTCATCAGTCCTCTTGCCTTAGTTTTTAGCTGACTGTTAGAATTGACATTTTCTTAAAGATGAAAAAGACCAGTAGCATTACATCTTAAAATCAAGTCTTGGTTGTTTTTTTTTTCTATTAATAGGTTTCAGGGTTTTATATTTGGAAGGAAAATACTGGTTTTATAATATCTATAAACTAATCATAAAGAGTGGCAAGTTAAAGTAGCACCCAAGTTCTTTCTTTTTCACTCACTCCAGTATTAGGCTTCATTCTTTGCTCTTTCCCCAGGACAACTGGACTGCGACACACCTTCTGTGCTTAGGAAAACACCCACATGCATGCTTGTTTGCTTTTATGGGTACTTGAGGAGTGTGGGTTGGGAGTTTTCTGGTCTCAATGGTTCCTTGAAATACTGCTTGCTATCTAAATTGTGATGGTTGTGCGGGAAGCAGTTTCTTATCAATGAACTCTCACACTCAGGTGTTTGCATGTAATATGAACAGCCATCTTTGGTTACAAGCGGTGATTATACATAGGTTATTATTGCATGCAGCTAAAACCTTGTTTAGGAACCACAGACAGACAGACAGACACACACAGACACAGAGAGAGAGACAGACAGACAGACAGAGTCCATGATAGGTCAAAGTTGGCACTGACATGTGACAAAAGAATACTTTAAGAAAATCAATTTTTTCACCAAATCCACTCACCATATTATTAAAAGAAAAAAAAAATTGCATCAGATGAAATTCCCTTTTTTATTATTTTCATGGCAGCGTAATTCTAATGGTTAATTAACACTTGTTTTGTAGAGGGATGGTTTGGATAAGCTGAGAGTTTCTTCTAGCTAAGTTTCATGCTTATCTCATACAAGGGTTTTGAAGAGAGTATTTTTAGTTTTTATAAGGAATTTCAGGGCTGGACCATTTTAATCAGGCCTAAGCAGGTCAATTAAATGAGGTAGAATATCAGATGTTTAACAGGTTGGCTGGCTGCTGCTTTGTGGCCCCATTTGTCAGAACATAAACAAGCATAATGGACCGTGGCTTGTATGAAAACTCCAGTAATCTGTGTGAGGAGGGTTAACTTCCTTTTGCTTCTTTTCAGAGTGTGGGAAACCAAAAACTGGACATGTGAACGATGGACTGTGTCATCAGGACGATGCCAGGTGAGCAACTCATTTGACGAAACCCATGAGAACAGTGGTAAAAAAAAGAGTACTACAATCTTCAGTCTTGTGTGATATTTGATGTAAGGAAGGTAATTAAATGATTTAATTTGTGTGTTTGCTATGCAAGAGAATTAATAATAACTCCCATTTTTACATGATCACTTGCTCCAGACTGCGTGTTGGGATTCCAGTGGTACGGTGCTGCTCTTTGCCACAGATGCTAAGCCTGTTGTCTATGCCCTCTATTTTTCCTCCTCTACAGACAACGGTGTCATTGGAGGGATGAAGGAAGCTGAGATATGCATGGATTTAACTCCAGTAACACTCAGTGATGGACAGGACTGTCATATAAGGTGGGTTGGTTGCTTTCTAAAATCATTCTGGTAACCACTAGCACCATGCTCATAATGACTGATTCCAGTAAAGCTGTGTTATCTCTGCATCATTTACGTTTTTTTGCAGAGTTGGGGGCCTTATTCAGCAGCTTGCTTGGGATCCAACCAGTTCAAGGCTGGCAGTAATGTTCCAAGGTAAAGCTGATGATTTTCTCTACACTTAATAAACTGGACTAATTCATTGAATAAAACCAGAATGAATTGTATCATCAGCTGAAGATTCAAATAATTTACACAACCTCCCTTTCCCCAAACTTATCAGTATCCAAGAAATAGTTCTTAATCACTTTTGATCACACCCATATCTAGTAACAAGCACAGAATTACTACTATCTGCCTGTTGTGATACAATTGTGGTTAAATTAATTGATTAGTTTTTAATATCTGATTACAGAAATACAGCTTACATGCCCCCAAAATACTCAGGTAAACATTCAGTTTCCATGCTAAATAAAAATTGTTTCCAGATTTTTCTCTCATTTTTTACCACGAAGAATACATTGACAATAGAGGCCTAGAAACTAGTTGAAATTAATGTCTCCCCCCTGATACTTTTTTTTTGTGTTTTAAGTGTAATTCATCATCATAAATTTTCTCTTCTCAACAGAAGTTTCATTTCTTTCAGATCCAGACAGAAATAACAGGAATTTGATCGCTTTGTTTCGGACACGACAGAGTCATTCCATGGAGACCACCCCTTGGTAAACACCATGAGATTTCATTGGAACTTCACCGGATTGATAACTGATTCCACAATCCTCCTCCAAGTGTTGAACTCTGATTATTTGCTGGGCTCTCTTTCATAGATTTGGAAATACTTGTGAAATGCTTGTCTACACCTCAAATGAAGAAAAGGGCGGGATGGCAGGGATTCAGAGTAAAAAAAAAAAAAAAACAACAAAAAAAACATGACTCTGCAAGAAAATTAATATTGCTCACTAACTCTCTTCCCCACCTATTAGATTGCTTCTACTCAGATTTTGATTGATATTATCACTGAATAGACTTTCACTAATCAAATAAAAGTGCATGCTTGATGCTGGCCATTCTGTTTCCTAGTGGTAACTTCAGCCCATCCGAATGTTTTAACCCTCTTAAACAACAACAATTCTCATTATGGAGTATTGGGTTAATGCAAATAACATTTTCTGTTTCCAGTGGCTGGATTCAAGGAAATGAGAGAGATGTGGCCTGCTACATGTGCTTTCAACCAAAGTTCAGCAATGGCGCCTTGCTGACCGTGGTGAGTAGAGCGTTTGAAAAAAAAAAGATTAAAAGATTTTGTTTGTTGGGGGGGGAGGTGAAATCAGAAGTAAAACAATGTAATCTGGCATTAATAAGATACGGTTGTTAAACTCCTCTCTGTATCACACACCTGTAGACGCTCTGATGTAGCGGTGTAAATTTGTAGGTCTATCTTTTAAGCATCCTGTTTAATCTTCCCACTTCTGAAATCTTTATTTGGTGTCTTCTCTCGCTTGGGTTTTTGAGGGGTTTTTTCTCTCTGTGCAAAACAACCAGCCAAAAAACAGTTTAACTTTAAATGGCTATTTAATGTACTAGGTCTCTTTAAATAAAACAATCAATGTCTTGCTAGAACAACATTTAGGTTTCACTTGAGTGAAAACATTGTAATGAAGGGATGTTCCTCAGAATCCCGTCATATGTATTTCTATAGTCTATTTTGTTTAAATTTTTTTTAAGAATTAATTTTGAATTGTAGGGGGTGAGATACTTAACTTCCATCCATAAAATTCAGACCATAAAGACTTTTATTGTGGTACATTTTTCTTGTCTACATTATTGGAAATACACACCCTGATGAGAGGTATGTATACCACACAGGCTACATTAGTATTTGATGTGAGCTCTTGAGCATAACATTGTTTTCATGGTCTTATACAGGTTACCAACGTGTGACTGGAATGTTCCAAATATCCTGTAGCACTTTCCATAATTCATCCAAGGTGTTTGGTTGCCATTTGACTTTCTCAGTAGCCATATAACCCATAGAGACCTAATGATGGATGTTCATACCAGGACTTTGTGCAGGCCAAGAGGCTTCTTAGCAAGTGTTCCATCAGCCCTGTTTTGTTCCAGCTACTGTATTTTTTGGCCTATAAGTTGATACTTTTTTCCCCCTGGAAGTCTGGACTCTGACTTACACTACAAATTGACTTATCTATGAGCAGAGTCGTTGAAACTGCATTAATGAAAAAATTAAAAAATGACAGTGTTATCTATTGAAATAAACTGTAAAACTGTCCATCTGAACTGAGTACAGAAATTATTGCTCAAAACTTTTGCCGATCTGTTAATACGCTCACTGAAGCATGAAAAATTATCAAATCGATAACAAGTGTGCTCCCATCAATTACATTCTATCTATCCTTTACAATACTAATTATATGTATAATTACCCCTGACACATCATCTAACTTATCTCAAAATGTTTCTTGTAAAGTCATGCAAGTTGTACACGGCAGCTTTAAGCTGGGAGATTTTAATTTTGCTGAATAAAATGGTGGTAATGTGGTCGCACACAGGAAATATGGTGTCAGCAAGAAATCTGTTAGGGTCTGGTGTACAAAGAAAACCAAGAAGTCAAAGCTGGGTGGACTCACATTGAAGATAAGTTGGAGGAACGTGTGCTAACTCAATGCATTGTGTGTTGTGGACTTGTACTGTCCATCTGAGAATAAAGGCCAAACAAATCACAATTGACGATTGCTGTCTTTACATTTCTTTTCATTTTCCCTCTCTTGTTTTTGCTGGTGTACAGTATCCACCGTGCTGTTTCCCTGAAGTGTGTACCATATCATCTAATCATAGAACAGCTGAGTGTGTTGACCTCCAGGTTAGCCTAGCTGTGAACTCAAAATGTCAGACAACTTGAAACTGAGCTGAATATTGACTTTTGCTATCAAAAATGAAATTGTGAATTTGATTTCTGAATTTGAGCGAGCTGCAGAATCTCAGAACCATATAAAAGTGTCAAAAATAGATAAAACTGACAGGTTTGTGTTTTTAAAGTAGGCGAATCAACACAGCACAATTGACACAGGATCACCTGATGATCACTGATATTGTGCAGTAATTGAAAATAGACAATAGACTTTTGATACCAGAACTGATAACAACGTTTGCAATTTGTTTTACATATCTCTCCATGATTACAAACATGTTGAAAAACTAATTCAAAAACCCATTTATCCAGAAGATCGTTCCTCAAAGTTATTTAATGATATCCACAAACAACTCATTAATATTCACAGTGATGTGGTGACAGTATTATGAAGGATTTGACACATCGTTCTGTCTGTTTGAAAGTTTAGTTAACTCGTAGTTGATCCACCTTTGTCTTATACTCCAAATTGACCTATAGGCTGAAAAATACAGTAGTTTTAACCACATTAGCTGTATGGTTGGTTCATTGTCATGTTGGGAGATAAATCCTTTCCCAGTTAGATTTCTTCCTGAGGAAATGGCATGATGGATTAGAGCAGGGGTGCACAACATATGGCCCACCAATGAATTGAGAACATTTAAAGAATAAATATAGCATCCACGTCTAATTCAATTAGATAAATTAGTTAAATGTGATACACTGCCACCTAGTGGTTGTTTTCCAATGTTTTAATCGTCATTACATTTTCTGTAGCTCATATTTTTGTCATCTTAAATGATTGTGTAACCTGCAGACCTTGACGAAGATAGCTGTCTACCAGGTTCTATGCCTGGCAGCACTGAAATATGGTGCTGAGTGCTGGAGCCTGTACCATTGACATTGGCGATGCTTCAAGTACATTCACATTCGTTGTTGGCATCACCTGGAGGAATCGCGTGCCCCATGAGGAAATCCTCTGGTGGGCCAACACACCCAGTGAGGACTGCAGTTGAATACTGTATGGAACTGTACTTCCCATCCCCAGGCATCATTGACCCTCGCTTACTGCCATTTACTCGCTATCCGTCACGTACTATTTTCATGGCAATGACTCAGGCTTGCATCATAGGCCACTGACTGCCACCGCAGACAGGGACTGGCAGTCAAACTGACCGCCAGTGCGGCTGACACAATTGAGGTCGCATTGCCATTGGCTAATGCTGCTGGGGTGTTCCACCTGGGAAAACATGGAACTGCTACATGCCGCACCACACGGGCAGGTGGTCAGCAAAAGGTACTTGTGGAGACAGCGACCAAAGTGCCAGATGTGCACCGGTTTGGCTCTGCTTCCTAAATAAGGTAGGTGCCAACAACCTGAATAGGCAAACGTTATTTCTCCATGTGCTAACATTTCTTTGTCAAAACCAAGTGTGAGTAAAACAAGAAAGGTTGATCATGAGCCCAGGAAATTCAATCCAGAATGGACATTGGATACCCAAATACTTTTTTTAATCTAGTCCTGGCACTTTCACATGCCTAGTGTGTTTGGAATGTGTAGCAGTGGCAAAAGAATATAATTTATGAAGACATTACAAAACAAAACACCCAAAGTGAGAACAGAATGCAAAAGATAGAAGTCTTGAAAAAGCAACCGGTGCATCAACAAAGTGTGTTTGAAAAGAGAAGAAAGGGGTCAGAGGTAGCTACCATTGCCAGCTACAGGATTGTTAAACTTATCGCGAAATCTGCCCGTCCCTTCACCGACAGTGAATTTGTGAAAGACTATGATGGAGATATGTGACATACTTTTCCCAAAGGCCAAAGATGTTTTTAATGACACTAGTCTTTCAAGTTCAAGCATTCAGTGATGCATTTTTGACATGGCCAATGATTCATACGATCAGTTAAGCAGCAACATGAATCACATCACGTATTTTTCTGCTGCTTTGGATGAGCACAGACTAGACCGAAACAGCACGGCTCTCAATATTTATCCGTGGTGTCACTGAAGTATGTCAAGTCTATCAAGAACTTGCATCACTAGTGCCCTTGCATGGCAGAACAACTGGGTCTGAAATTTTCAGTGCCTTCAAAAAAACAGTTGAGGACCTAAATTTACCATGGAATAAGTTAGTAGCCGTGACAACTGATGGTGCTCCTGCCATGATCAGTGAGACAAATGTCTGAAGAGGCACCGAGGACTGTGGATCTCGCAGCACCACTAAAAGATTAACACTGCATAATTCACTAGAAAGCATTGTGCAGAAAACATTTAAAATTCAAAGATATATGGACTTTGTTATATCTACTTTTAATTTTATCTATGCAAGATCACTAAACCACAGAGAATTCCACTCTTTTCTGAAGGACGTCAGTGCAGCTTTTGTGGATGTTTTCTATCACACAGAAGTGAGGTGGCTGAGCCGTGGTAATGTTTTGAAATGTTTTTTTGCTCTGCGAAATGAAATCAAGCTGTTTTTACAGCAGAGAGGAAAGGACACTTCAGTCATGGAGGATGCTGACTGGATTGCTGATTTTGCCTTTTTGACAGATCTCACTGGACACTTGAATGATCTCAACCTGAAACTGCAGGGGAGAGAAACTGATTTGCAACTTGTTTGAGGTAGTCTGCGTTTGAATTGAAACAAACTTTTTGCAACCCAGTTAAAGAAAGGGAATCTTACACACTTTCCAGCATGCCAAGACACCTTTTCGCACAAGCATTACAATTGGGGCTGTCACAGCTGTGTGCTTGAAGACCTGCAGCAGGTGTTCACCATCAGATTTTGGCAGTTCAGGAATGAACAGACTGCATTCAGACTACTTGCAGATCCATTCTCTCTGGATGCTGAAACTGTACCTGGTGACATACAACTGGAAGTAATTGAACTCCAGTGGTCTACAGTGATGAGGAGTAAGCACAGGAAGATGCCACTCCTACATTTCTATCAGGGCCTGCATCTGTTTTGCAATATCACTGCGAATGCACAGAAATGGATCTCCATGCTTGGAAGCACCAAGTCTCCCCTGTGAACAAGACTAACAGATGATAACCTGCAGGCAGTGCTCAGAGTTGCGACCACCTCATTGGAGTCCAACATTAACTAGTTGATATCAGAGAAGCACTGCAATGTCTCCTACTGACCACAACCTTTTTTTTTGTAGCTGACATCCATGTAAGTAGAATAATTCTATATAACAAATTGATCTGAGTAAGTCTATTAAAAAATTTCAGGTTATAAGGTATAGAGATGGATGCTGAACTTTTGTGGCCTGCTGATAGAGGTGTCGTGTGAAAGTGGCCCATGTTGAAAAGAAGTTGTGCACCCCTGGATTAAAGCCTCTGCCTGTACCTGTTGGCATTCAGTATACTTTAAATTTTATGCAAATCTCCAACATTCTTGGCTGATATGCAGCCCAACTCTTGATTGATCCACCATGATGCTTCACTGTAGCTGTTGTACACTGATTGTTATACTGCTCTCCGGTCTGCTTTTTGAACAACAGCCATTGATTATTGCCAAACAGTTCAAACTTTTTGGGCTCATCTATAAAGAGTATCTTCCAGTTTTGGTCAACCCACTGTTCCATTTTTACTACCCATTTCAGCCTTGTTGTTTGGTTACCTGTTCTTGGCAAAGCTGTTTGAGAAACTATCTGTCTATTGAGACCACTATGTGCTAATGTGTATGTTACTGTTCTTGAAGACAATATACCCTGAGAGAGAGTTTTGACTTACTTTCTTGATCGCATCTGTTGTACCCTTTTCATGTATCCTCCTCAGAGCTTTGCATTCTGCCATACAAGGTAAACTTCACTAGTTACGAGTTTGACTTATGTTTTTCATGTAGTATTTCCTTTCCAGGAGCCATATTATTCACCACACTTCAATAATATCACTGCCTATAATTTTCTAGTCATCTTGCAGGTGTGGCACATTTTGATTACTTGCATGACAACCAATTACAGTTTAATATTTCAACACATGACTCTACTATGGAGCATTTCATTTCTACACATGATGTACAATTGTATCATGTTATTTGCATTTTATACCCAGTTTTTTCTCTGTTTTTACAATTATTTCAGATGCTGTATATACACTGCATAAGTCATTGACCAACAGCATAACTGCAAACATTGATGTTGCTGTCACTTGGCAGTTTTCAAAAGCTGTACTCATTTTAAACATGGATTTTTTATGGAATCATTTTAATGAGAGAGTGGTATATGACCTAGGCAATCTAATTAAACTATTAATAGCAATCAAAATGTATTTCTTAAAACTTGACAAAGTTTGGGTAAAATCCTGTGTCTTCCTTATGCATATTAGTGTGTGTGAAATTCTCAATGAATATTTAAAAATTTAATCTGTTGTGTATTCACTTTGCTGTTGCTTTTTTTTTTTTAATATTCAATAATTTTCAGTGTTGCTTTGACAGAAATTCCATTGTTTGTAGTCATGCCTACACACACACACACACACACACACACACACACACACACACACACACACACACACACACATATATATATATATATATATATATATGAAGAAAACCTGTCCTTGCATGTGCTCCAGCTGTGGTTCAAATATAAGCAGAAATGAAATTTGGTATATGACTTTGTAGGCATTCTATGCCCAGTGTCAAAATTATTAATGCTGAAAAGTCTGTTTAATTAAAGCTTTTTGTAGTATTATTACTTACACACACACACACACACACACACACACACACACATGTAATTAATTAATTATAATTATTTTTATTATATTTTAGGTTTGGTTTAGTGGAACCATCTCTCACATACCATTGTATTTCATAGGGTCATCTAAGATTGGTGGTCCAATCCAGGCTGCACCCCTCTTGGGGCCACAGCCGGAACCAGCGTTATACTCAAATATCAGATTTGTCAGATAAGATTTGATGTGGGGAAAAAAAACCCACAGCTTCAGAGATCCTCATTTTCAATGATGTGGTTGGTTTGAATTCTCCGTTTCTCTGACATTCACCATGCTGAGGTGACTTTACCGACTGTAAATGAGCTATTAAGATTTGTTCTCATGTTTTCTCCATCAACCAAGCAAGTTACTGATGCTGTGAATTATAATCCAAAACTTTCATAGAGAATGATTAACAGACTGGATGAAGATTAAGGGTATGAACAATTGCCAATAGTAAGTGAATATTACTTATTTTTGGTTTTAATTTTTCATTTTGTACAGTATAATAAACAATAAAAAAGCCAATAAGGAAATGAATTGTTATTTTTATTTCAAAGTTTTGTAAAATAAGATAAATACACTGAAATAAACATTGAAAAGAAAAAGGTAATCATCTGTGGTTTGAGCGAGAGTATGGTGTTATCAAGTTTATTTGGTAAGTAATAACCACATTATAACATCATAATCTCGCTTGATGTAAAAGCTCTTTAAATCAATGAAAAAATAGCATAAAATTCTGGCAGATGGACGGGACCACAAAAACGTCAATGGTGGTCAAAAAAAACAAAAACTAACAAACTTCAAGTTTGAATAATAAATTGCATAGCTGCACAGCAGCATCTTAGAAGGAAGATGTTCTTTGCAGTTCTGCCTTCAGACTTTGACCTGACTTAGGGATTTTTTTCTTTCTTTTAATGAAGGGTGATTTATGCTTTAATTTCTTCTCTCTCTCCTTTTTTTTAAATGTACTGACTCAACTTAAACTTTGCTGACTTCTCAAATCTTGTGGACGGTATAGGAGTTTGGAAATAAATCAGGAAAGTCATGAAGCGGTCACAGCAGATAATTGGTGCTCAGCAGTGCTGCCGTTTCGGGAGGAGGGTATTTACTCACTGCCCACAATTCCCATCATTTATTCTGGGAGAATTTTTGTGGTTAAAGAAAAAGAATTGGTTCATGGGGGTAAGAGCAGCTGCCATAACGTGATCGTGGATTCCTGTTATAAATACTGTTGATAAGAATAGTGTTAAAAAGGGTTACAAATAATATTAGTCCTTTATTTTGGTTTTTGTTAGGACAACCATTTCTATATTTGGGCTCATATATCCTAGGCTTTGACCCCTTATTTCTCTTTTGCTTTAGTCCGACTTTCGTTACATTTCTGTTCACAAATGTATCTGAAGGAGAGCATACAGCAAGATTTTGATTTTCCTATAAATGTTGAAGTTAAATCTTAGGACTAAATGACAAGGTTTAGGTTTCTTAGAATCATGGATAAGGTGGCTTTAATTGTGGACTCCCAATAAAGGAGGATGTGTCTTGTGATAAAAGTTTAAAGGGAACACCGTTGGCCAGATGGGTGGTTAGACTAGTGGACTGTTAAGGTGAGGTCATGAGTTTGTTTCCCAGTCAGCACCAGCTGGTGTGAGTTTCTTCCGACATCTGAAAATGAAGAGTTTCAGTAGGGATTTCCCTGCCGTAGTCAGAAGTGCTGGCCCACTTGTGCAGAAGTAACGCTATCTAGTGGCAACCATGACACTACACACTCACCTGTAGTAATGTTATCTTTGTTGTTGAGATTGGTGTAACACAACAACAAAAAATGTCAGCTAAAAGTTTGGAAGAAAACAGTGGCATAACCAATTTTTCTCCACATAATAGTGGATGTTAGATTCAATACATGGATGTGAAAAAAAAAAAAATTTTTAATAAACTTTGACTAAATAACTCACCTTTGAGGTTCAGAACAGATATTAAAAGTAGCCCAGAGGTTTAAAAAAACAAACACCTACCATGTGACATAATTTCATTGCATAAGAAATGGGCCAATAAAATGATGTCACACAAATTGAAGTCTCTAAATTTCTGAGAAGTTAAAACTGTTGAAGGCTACAGTTATCAAAATTTTTTGTCTGGATGGCAAAAAGAAAGGAAATTGATTTCAAATGTTATTTGTTTTTACTTTGGAAAAAAAAAGAGGATTTGACAAAGAGATTGCCAAGTAACTGGGAATTTCCAACAAAAGCATTCACTACGTTCTGCAAAAACATCAAATAACTGGGAGAAATGAAAATAATAAATGCACGTAGAAGAACAACAGTTGAAGGAGAAGACAAATATGTCCCACTGTTGAGCAAACTAAATAGAAGATTCACTGCCTCAGAAATTATAGCACAAAAGAAAATATATCCCTGACAACAGTTAAAAGATGGCAGAGCTGCTGGTTGTGAAAAATACTGCTTTGGCCTTCTAATGGAGCAAAATTACATGGACATTGGACCATAGTAGAATGGAATAAAGTGTTATGGACTGATGAGACTACATTTAAGGTGTTTGTCCAAAACTTAGAATGTTTATGCACAAACAAGTTGGAGAATGCTTGTTGGAACTACGTTCTTATCTAAACATGATGGAGGTAAAAATGGCTCAGGATGTTTTGGAGCAACAAAAATTGATAATCTTTGTACAATTAATGAAACACTGACAGAAGAGCATCAACAATGTTATGCAAAGAAAGATTTCCTGGTAATTGACTAATAGTTGCATGGTTCATTCTACAACAAGATAATGACCTTAAGCACACTTCCTAATTATGCACAGTGTATGGTGGGTGAATGAATGCAGGGTGTCCTCCAGAACATGGTTTGGCCATCAGTCACCTGATTTATCACCCATTGAACTTGGCAGGAACATCAGGTAAATTATGCCACCACAGTTACAAGGATACTTCCATCCAGGCAGCATGAAACTTAGTAAAAATGCCTGAATATTTGGCAAAGTTACCTGATGGACTCCCCAGAAGTTGCAAAGCTGTTATCAGAGCAAAATGAGTTATTTTGATGAAACAAATGTTTGTGAAAATTTATTAAATGTTAAGTAAATTCTTTTGCATCCATGTATTGAATCTTACATTCATTGCATTATGGACAGAAATAAATTGGTGAAATTTGTTTCTTAATAATTGTACTCATATCTGCGTTTTTTTATGCCAAACTTTTGGCTGGTAGTGTATACGTATAAATTTAAAAATAGTTTTGTTTTATAAACCTGTAACTGTGCAGTAATAAACTGACTATATGTGAAATATAGAATTCTATTGCTGAACACACATAAACATTAGACAGAAGTATTGCATCATCAATCTTTTGTTTGTTTTGCGCTACAATGTAAAAATACATTGAAGCCGAGTTTTGATGTTTTTTTAAAAAAATCTCCGCATGAACTCTTCTGATGCAGCAGTTTCTTGTGGCGATGCAACTATGGCGTGATAACTGTGTGAGTGCGTGCCTATTTTGCCGGTGCATTTCTCTCAGTAGGAACTTAACCCGCCTCGCACCGGGTCAAGGCCGCTGTCCAACTCACCAACTATTTAAAACTTACCGGTGGAAGGAACCCGATGCTGGACTTTGCGATTTTTGCGGCGACTTTCGCCGTGGCTCTGATTATCGCCGTCATCTACCTTTACCCAGTAAGTATCTCCCATCGTCCTGACACGGTTCGTGGCTTCTCCAGGTGGAGGACACACACCACCATCCTTTAGCGGCCCCCCTCTCTGAACACAGCAGGTATCGACAGTGAAAATACTTTCAGCTGCTAACTTGCAGATGGTTGGATTCATTTATTATTATTTTAAATGTTGCCGTGGAAATGTTTGATTTTGTACCGAGTAAAGTATTCGAAACAGAGGGTGCTAATACCTACTTCTAAAAACAGACCTGATCTGATTGCACTCTTAAGCAAAAATCAGGCTACATACATATTTAAAAAAAAAAGGTAATCACACTTGTACTACCTGACTGTCAGGAATTTACCCTTAGGCCCTGTTTGTATAAAAATAAAATGTTAATTTATGATTCATTATCCATCCACTTTCAAGCTTAAGTGCTATCCTTGGATTTAATCTCAGTTTTTATCACAGTAGGTATGATGAATTTTGGAACCTTAAATTTAGGCTACCATTCGTAGTGGAGAGTTTTAAAGAAACGATAATATAAAAAGAAGCAAACGCATAAAACCAGACAAAATTAGTTTGTAGTTTCAAAAAAAAATCTTGAGATCATTGGTGGTTCTAGGGAAAATGGATATTCAAAGAATAAAATTACTTTGCAATGATGGTACTTTTTATACCCAATGGTTCTAGGATTTCTAAGCTCCAAAACAGAACTGTGAACCAGTAGAAGTAGTTCCAATGTATAACCTGAAAAAAGAAAAATGAACAAGGAAATTTAAAATATTTTTCATCAAAATTCCCCTGTCACTGACTTGACAGGCAACTTTGTTTGACACTACCATTAATGTGGAGTAGATACCTGAGATTTGATCACATTGTGTGTATGAGAAGAGATTATTCATCAAAATAAAAACAGACAAACATGCAAAGACATGAGTTTAAAAAAAAGGTTGAAAAAATCTGCACTCTGTTGACCTTTATTTACAATCTTGAAAATGCTAACTAATCTTAATTAAATTGCTGGATGAAAAAGTTTGGTTTCTGTTTAGCAATAAAACTTGAGTTTGGTTTGAGAGATAATTTCTGTGGCAGAATCTAGTTAGCTCAGCTTTGATAGAGCCAGAGTTCACCACCACCACCCTAAACAGAACATCTAGAGTTGATGATGCAGCTTCTAGACACTACAACTGCAATATTTGCAATTTAAAAAAGTGGGGGGGGGCTGAAAGGGAGCATTGCATTATGGAATGAAACCTGTTTCTGATTCTTGTCCACTTCATTTCACCTTATAGCAAGAAAAGAAAGAATTAAACAGTTTCTTTTCTTACAAAATTTGGTCTCAAATTATAGACTAAAATTTCATAAAAACATTGGAAAAATGGGAAATTTGTTTCATGTTTATGTTTATTTGGAAACATGAAAGTGTTAAATTGAAGTTGAACACAAATAAGATTCTGTGTTTGCTTTAAAAACATTTCTCTTTTTATTTTTTTAAAGGGTTCCAGTCGACCTACTACAATACCAGGCTTGGATCCTACAACAAAACAGTAAGAATTAATTAAATATTACAATAACATTGGTCATGTTTTTGATTTGTAAATAGATTTTTTAAATCATCATTTAAGGATTACATAGTTTTAAATTGCTATAAGAAAGTAAAATTATGGCTTAGAGTAGTTAAGTGCTAGATGGACAAACTGAAATGTCAGGATTATTGAAATGAAGACACTGGATCATCTTGTTCTAAGGATTTTGTGAGTTCTTATGTTGTTAGGGATGCTGACAGTCTGAAAATGGTTCAGTTTTGTCCTGTCAGAATGATTTGAGTAATGAAGGATTGCAATTATTTTGAAGAGGCGGCAAAAATAAAATTTCCTAGTTTTGTTTATAGATGATAGTGCAGAGATTTTCTTTTGAATATTTTCAAGGGTAAGAAGAATCTTGCATATTGAAGGCTACATCTGAAACATTAAACATTTCAAAAGGGTAGAATCTTGCCTGTCAAAGGCTACATAGAGATCTGATTGAAATATTAAAAATTTAGGAACAGAAAAATCTAAAATGGAGAGTTGAATAACCTGGCTATCACATTCTGATGACACACTAGGGAATGGCCAAGAGAAGATGAAAAGATATTGTGATACAATAGGACTAACTAGAGGACATGCATCAAAGGAGATTTAGGTGTCATAATTTGTTATGGTTTATGATGTTGAAAAGCTCTGGTAAATTTTTTTTTGTGCTTACTAGCATGTCTGATTCCATATCTATAGCATGATAGTCTAGTAGTTGGTCTACTGGACTGTTAAGATCAAAGACCCAAGTTAACTTTCTGTCGGAATGGCTCAGTTTGGCAAACTTCCCTGGCATGGTTTCTCCTTGTTCTTCCCCAGCAGCCACAAGGGTTTTCTTCCACAGGAGAGTTCTAGTAGGGATTTTCTTCTCTTGCTTGGCCTTGCATAGCACAGGATTGGCAACACTTTCTAGTGGACAACCATTGCACTACCAGGGTTTCCTACTTTGTAGATGGTGTACACCAACTACAGCTCCATATCTGAATGTTAATGGGTTTCTAACTTTTGTGTACATGGTGTGTATATATATATATATATATGTATGTTGAATGTTTAGATGGGCAGATATCCATTGCTTACTATTAACATACTGAAAATGGATGGCTACTACCCAAGTTTGTGTTATGTTATAACCAGAGTCAACTACTGGCTACCAAAGATGTCGATATTTCTTGTGAACCTGTGGCCAGTATTATTAAGCTCTCTGCTGTGACAGTGACATGGAAGGTCTTCAGCAGCAATACCACAACAAGAATGTGCCAACATTTTCTTGCTGACAGCATTCATGTAGTATAAATAAACTAAAGAAAAGTCCCAAGTCATTTCCACTAACTTGGTTACAAAAGGTGGGCAGCACATAAGAAACCCCTTCTGTCCAGTAGGAATAGAATGCTTTGAAAGGTCTGGTCTGAGGACATGGTCACTTTCCTCTACTTGGTCCAGGTATCAACAATTTATTTCTGGAGGTGCACTGAGTTTGGAGAAGACCTACTGAAGACTGCAGGAATGTAGGATTGAAATTTGGCTTGGCAGAAATTTTGCTGGTGTCATGTTGAAGACACATTTACTATTGTACCATTAAAGTATTCTGAGATCTAATGCTCATGTTCTTCAGGAGGATGGCATGCTACATGCCACACACCTCATGTGACAAGTTCAGGAAGAGGAATCAAGGCATTTGAATTCTTCCTTGGGTATGAATCTGATTAAACACATGCAAAAGCATTTAGAATCTAGATTTCCAGCTGTGCATGCCCCACCATTATGATGGAATTAAAGATTTGATATGGATATGGGAGAATCTCAATGATTCAATTATAAACAGTGTAGTCTTTGTCTGCAAAAATGTGACTCAACAAATTTTTACATAAAAAATTGTGCTCTATTACTTGTTTTTATTTGAAACTTATCTGGACAGCGTTCCTTTCTATGCAGTGCTTTCTGATTTCTTCATTTCACTTACAGAGATGGAAATCTTGCTGATATTTCTCGAGTTGGAAGTGTACATGATTTTTTGGTCAATCTCCACAACCAGTATGGTGCCATAGCTTCATTCTGGATGGGACAGAAACAGGTTGTCAGTATAGCATCCCCAGAACTCTTCAAGGATCATCAAAATGTGTTTGACAGACCTAGTAAGTATTTACAGAGTATTTGTTTGTTTTCAGTTAGATGTAATTGTATTTATTTACTTTTTATGAATGCAAGGGTAAGCAGGTTGTGGGTTTACATGTCAAGCCATAATCAAATACTAATTTTATATCATTTTTTTTCTTCAAAAATTTAAAATATAAGTTCAAGTAATTCATTTTATTTAGTGTCTGGTTCACTGTACTTCATTTTGGAGTGAGATAACATCATCCACTGTTCTCATGAAATTACAAAAACACCACAGAAAGATGTATTCTGCAGTTTTTTTGTTTTTTGGCAAGGTTTTTTCCAATCATTTATGAATGAATATGTTGTGACATACATAATAAACTGCTTCACACTTAGTAGCTTCAGAATGGATTATATTACAAAATTATATGACTGAATTATTGAAATAATCTCTGTTTCATTGATTATTGCTTTCCAGACAGTTTGATGATATTTTGAAAATATGTGGTGAGATCAGTTTAAATTATAAGGAATAATGGATACTCCATTTTTTACTGGATTTTGATTTTAGGTGAGCTCTTCTTGTTGTTTGAGCCTTTAATTGGACCCTTGAGCATGTTTTTCGCAAATGGCAGTGAGGGACGTCGAAGAAGGGCTATGTATGATAGTAGTTTCACAGAAGAGGCAGTCAAACAGCACACAGCATGCTTTCAGAAGGTCTGTACAAAACTGTTGCTATGTGTTCAATCTCTTAGCATTTTTGGGCAGAGGTTAATACCCATTGTAAACTCTTTAATATTTACAAGAATTTCCACTGTCATAATTACAAACAGAATAAAATATTTATTTTTCCACATAGGCCATGTGTATAATATGGTGAGGGCATCCACTCTCACTTTCACATGGGTAAACACTTTTCAAATGTTTCTCCTTTACAACTTTATACTAGTAAATGTGTATAGCAATGATGTACTTGCTCATAGCCACCTGGGGAAAAATGGCAGTGTGCCTTGCAAAGAGAAGTGTATAACGGTGTTGTCTTCCAGATTTTCAATCTCTGTTGGTTTGCATGTCAAAGCATGTCAAGAAGAAATGATGATTGATTACTTTCTGCATCGGTCTATGCAAAAGTTATTTTCCATCACCATTTCGGTTTTGCACACACAACCAGCCAATGTTTGGGGTTTGGTTAATACAATAACAATTTGGCCGTGACATGTATCAACTTCTGAATAAAACCATTTTGATACTGCAGCATCACATGATTTATCATTAATTCTTGTTTTGCATTCCCCATGATTCCATGCTCTTTCTTGGCAGATTCATTTATAGCATAGAATCACACAGTAGATGGGCTAATGTGATGGAGTAAAGATTGTTTAACAAAGGTACAATTCCCTTTCAATAATTAATTTCTAAAAACTTGCAGCCAGATGCAATAATAAAGAAAATCATTTTGTACATTTGCAGGCTTATAGATGTGTGGCTTGTTATAATAAGTTTGTGCTGTGTTTTTCCTTTCAGATTGCAAGCAACTTGTTGGACAACTGGTCCAAGATGTCAGATCAACACATTCCTCTGCAGGAACACATGATAGTGTTTTCTGTAAAGACTCTGTTGCTGGTCACAATGGGGGATTATTTCAATGATGACCAAGAAATCATAAAACTGAGACGGCATTTTGATACTGTAGGTATTAACACCTGATAATAAAACCAAATTACATATTCTTCAATTAAAATTAAAGGATAGTTCCAACTTTTTTCAATTTCAATAACCTATTTTCAACAGTGGTCTATATAAAAACCAAAGATGAAATTTGTATTATAGTTTAAATAAACACATTATTCTTAAACAAAAATATCAATGGCTGGTTTCCGTGGAGGGCTTCATTTCCACATTTTAAACTGAACTTGAGAGGATTTCAAGGGACTTACACAACAGAATTTTTTTATTGGGTTTTTCCAGCCCATTATCAGTAAATGGTTGAAGTTTTTGCTTCACTTGCTTTATTTTTCTTGCCACAGTGTTGGTTGGAACTTGAAAGGAGACTGACTGATGTGGCAGAGCCGGAAAGTCACAGACAGAAAGCCTTTGATGATGGTGAGCATACTCTTCTTACCCTGCATTCTGATCTCCTGGTCAGGTTAGCAGCAGTGTGATGATGGTTCATTGTTGGACCAGTTTATTCTCTACAAGTGTTGATTGCAAATGTGTTTTCCATATAAAATAATGAGGCTTAGTCGTTTATAATGAAAGTGTGTTGGTAGAAGAGAGAAACTATAAACTAAAGAAAATAGTCAGAGGAGTCTGGACCCAAGAGGGTCCAGCCCTTGAATGAAATGAAGACTTTGATAATAAAGAGGAAGTAGGCTAAACCTTTTTGTTTTGTTTTTGATGCAGACTGATAGAATCTATTCCAAACTCATCTCTAGGTTAAAACAAAACTACCATTCTATTATTCACAGGTGATGTTTATCATCAAGGAAATTATTGGTATCATGTGTGATGGCACTTGAGCCTGCTATCCAGAAACCAACCCTCCCAATCTCTCTCTTCCTCAAATATTTATTAATTTAGACCATAGCTCGTGTTTCTCCCTTTATCCATTGTAGTTCCTGACCACTATGGTAGTGGTTTCTCTTTTTTTTACTTTTTTTCCCTCAGGTCTGGATGTTGTCAAGGAGACTTTGTCCAAAGCCATTTTGCACCGAAAGAACATGGCCAAAAAAGAAAAACTGCTTGTTGACTGGCTCAATGACTCTGGAGCATCTGATGATCAGGTCCTTAGTGACTGCTTAACAACTGTAACATTTGGTTTTCATGCATTAGGGAGCTGTAAGTGATCAGAAACTGTTTTTAACTGATTGGATCACTGTTTTCAGCCAATATGTTGCTGTTTTTTGTCTTATCTGTTGTTATTTTTATTGTTTGTGTTGTGTGTATTGTTATACTTCCTTATCATCATTGTGACCACAATCTGGTTACCTGGTGGATTTAGGCTGAATATGTTGTCCAGTCAGTTATGTACTCTCTCTTGTCCCCCACCCCCAACTGGTCTCTCCTGTGTGTCTTCCTCCCATTTCTAAACAAAACAGCTCTATTAGGAAAATAACATACATTAGTGGATTCTGCTCCCTTCCAGGTCTTATTGGTGATGGACAACCACAACAGTAGCATACTTATTTGTATTGCCTATGACAGATTTATCATTGTTTTCATTTCTTTGGAAAGGGAGAATTTTCCAATTCTTTTTATACATTTTTTTAACTGAGAATTTTTGAAGATGTTCATTGTAAATTTTTTTAAAATGCCTGTTTACTCAACAGATTAGGGTCTTGTGATAGATTTAGATGGATCATCTGCTTTCTTTAGGTTCATTAGCTCTAAAGGAAGTTTATTCAAGGATGTTGGACCCTATTAGGATAGACCATGGATTTCTTATTTTGATAATTTCTCTAGTGTTTCTTTACGACATAGTTTGTTAAATTGATTCATGTGGAATGGTTTCTGGTGGAAACTGTCATTGGGTGTAATTTTGCTCTGTTAATTGTATGTTAAAGGTGCACTGTCAAACCTCTGGAGATCCCAAAGCTAATAAACAAAGACAACACGGCCAATCTGTCGGCCCAATAAAAGAGCCCTGCTGAATGTTTCCCTATAAATAGTGAGTACTAATCAGCAATTGCTTTTCAATAAACCAACATCCTGGTAAATCAGCGGAAACAGTCAGCTTCATCTGTCTAGCTAGAAACTTCCAAAAGTGTCCATCTCAAAAGGGTTAAGATTCTTAGGCTGGAACAAAAGTCATATTCTTTGTAAAAATTCATTTAAAAAATCCCCTCTGGAATAAGTGGCAGTAGTTTGCTAGTTTCATTGTGGTAACCAATGGAATGGAATAAAGTGAAGATGAAAAATACCTGCAAGGGCAATTGTTGATACATTCCGAAGTAATAAAATTAGAAAACAAAAAATAGAAACAGAAAGGAAGGCACTAAACATCTCATTAGAAACTTGACTACCTAGGTAGAAGAGATTGAAGGATACTTTTATTTCTTTAATACAATTATATTATTATATTTTTGAATGGTGAAGAGTTTACTCCTAAACTTTCAATGAAAATAGTTCTGGAGTAAAGTCAGTTATTTTTAAGAACTTCCCAGAATTTTAGTCCCATTGTAGTCTTTAGTTTTTCCACACCTGGAATCCTTTAAAATACTTTTAGGTTTTAAATGTTTAAAAATAAACTAACTGATAAAAGTATTAGGGTTACATGGTTTCTATTAGATGTTTGCAGGGAAATTTGATAGAAGTTTTAAAAAGAATTAAGGATTTTGTGTGTGGTCAGAGACAGATTCTTTTTACTGTCGTTATAAAAACTATGGGTTAAAATAACACCTAGTTATACTGGTTTTGATGTAATCAGGGTTAGTGACTTGAATAGTGGCAGAAATGGATTCTGAAACTTACATGATACTAGGCTTTCAGAATGTCAGTATCAAATATGGCCACCTCTTGATATGTACTTGCACTGGCATGTGTTGTATTTAGCTACAGTGATGTTCATTTGTCATTGCTGTACTGCAAGCAAGCTGCTGATGGGTGAGTAATAAAAATGACACCCAAGCTGATTCAAAACATGCTTGATGGGGTTGAGATTAGATCAGATCTAGATGGTCAATAAAGTACATTCACACTGTTCTAAGCTTGAGCCAGTGTCTGATGAAATGATTGTACTTCAGAAGAGGAAGATCTAGGCCCAGAATATAGTCCACATACTGCTGGCCTGTCAGATTCTGATTCAGAACCATTAGCAGCCCACACTAGGATGCTTTTACCAGCAACTCTATTGTGCTATCTGATACATTAGCCTTAAAGCCATCAACAAATGACAAAATGAGTCATGTCATAGCAAAATGATATTAGTTCTAAATCTTCATTGTTGATTTGATGTGCAATAATGCCATTTATTCTTGATTTTATGGTCACCTAGACTTTGTCATCTAATCTCAGCCTCCTGATGTTGTTTGGATGGTCAGATATAATGTACAGAGTTGCTGTTAAGCAACAATTCTGGAATATATCTGTTGGTCCTGATGCATCATTAATTGGGACCAGGTAGGACTGTGTTTTCTGTTTGTTATAGGACACAAGGTGTTCTGTGGTGGACATCTGCATAAGCTGGGAAAGGTTTATAGGGTGTTGCCTGTGTGTGCTTGTTCCAGTCATGCTATCCTGAAGCTTATCAACTGGCTAAAGTTTCAACTTGTGATATTCAATTCGAAAAAAAAAAACAAACTCAAAAACAGATTTATTGTGGCAGACTAGTAGTTTGATGGTCTGGGGTAAACTCCAGTTGAGGAAAAACCAACAAATTGTTAAGCAGATTTTTTTTCTTGCTGGCTCCTTGTGTGACTGATGACAGCTGGCCGTGGTTTGAGAATGTCTCTACCCGACTGACCTTTGCAGTATTGTCAATAACTGCTCGCATTTTCTGTTTGCACAGTGAATTTTGTCTGTTTTTAGTTCTAACCTGGACATTTTATTTCCTGGCCACACACACAGACATCCAAGAGAAAGTGGTCAAAGAAATTAAAGAAGTGATCGGAAATTCTGAGCTGAATAACACGAACCTAGAGAAACTAAAGTAAGTTTGTGTCTAACCAGTCTGCTTTGTGCATTTCTCTTCATAAGTCTGAGAAAACCAAAGTACATGGATAATAATAATAATAATACCTTTTTTTAGCATGGAAAAAATCTAAGGAAACTAAAACTGAGAGGACTACACTACACCCTTACTTTAATGAAGAATTATTTATAAAGGAAAGAAATACTATAACAACTTATATGAATTAAGACAAATTGTTTCAATGGATGACCAGAGAAGCTAAACAAGTTTCTACCACTTTTTTTGTGTTTGTTTAAGATCCCTGAGATATTCAGGGTCAATGTGCAAATTTCATAATTTCTGTACCAGACCATTTGCTGAGAAGGTAGAGTAATGATGCTGTTTTTTCTCTTAAGGTTATATAATTTTTGAAAAGACTAGTTTCTTTTTAAAAGCTCGTATGTTGTACTTATTCTCAGGGCAGAAAACACAGAATGCACTAGTTTTGCTCATTTTGCATGAAGCAAGTCTTTTTTGAATGTTTTCTTTTTCTCAAATCTTACAAGATTTGTAAAGTTAGTTTTGCCTTTAAAAACAGAGACTGAACGTAAAATGTTTTCTTCAGAATTGCTTGCAAGATAAACGTAACCTGTACAACTATGTGTATCCCTGCCACTTTAGGAAATAATGCATAGATAAGAAATGCAAGTGATACACTGTATGTTCAGAAAATTCTGCAGTATTTTACTTGTGTTAAAAATATGCACTCTTAGAATGAACTAGACATATTTATTCCACCAATAATGTACTATAGACATTTTGTATGAAATCTGAATCATGCAGAGATTTAACATTTCTACCTAAGTATAAAAATTTATTTAAGGGCAATAGGTAAACATATTCACTTTTACAGAAGATATATATGAAATATAACCAATTGTCATCTCTAAGAAGCATTTACACGTTCATGCAATTAATATTTTCGATCTGTTATGTCTGACATCTCTAACACACACATGCGACAATGCTATACTGCCACCAAAGATACTCAATTAGGTTAGAACATTTACCCAATTTCTTGTCTAAGAATGCTGTTACTCACTGATGTGTGCTTTAGGTCAGTCATGTTGAAAAGTATACTTGCAACCCATTAGTACCTTGGTGGGAAACATTTTATTCTTCAGAATTCCCTTGTCTATATCTGAATGCATATTTTCTTTCATGAAATGGTACCATATAGTTCCAGAATAAGGAATTAACACTACTGTACTTCATCGTGGGCTGCAGATACGTCAGGTGGTACTTCTTTCCATACCATTAAGATATCCATTTGAACATGCTGAATTTTGACTGATATTTACAAAATTTATTCCCAGAATTTAGCAAATTGTTTACATGCTCAGTCAAGTTGAAGCACTTTCTTAAATTTATGGCATCACTCATTTTGTTATGAATAGCACTGGTCAACAAAATTAAATGTATTATACTCATTATGAATGCAAACCAACTTTTTTAGACTAATTTTTCATGCTGATTTCAAAATTTCACTCCATTTGTATGCAGCAAGTATCAGTTTTTCAGTAGATACATGCAAATATTTACATATTTGTATTCATATATGAAATTAACGTAATAAATAAGGACATATTATTTTTAGAAAGTAAATGAGTTTATTGAGTTAAAAATCATCACTATCATTCTACAAAGAGTGAATACACAAAAAATGGGTCAGACAAAACAGACAAAGTTAGAACAACAGAGTTAGAAACATTGTGATTTGAATTTCCTGCGGGGTTCCTGATCTGGTTGATCACGGTAAAGTGTCCAGCAGTAGTCAGCCAGCATACTGTCATTCCAGAAGCCTTGGTACCGTTTCTTCATAGTACTAATGTCCTGGTGAAATCTTTCACCATGTTCATCAGACACTGCTCTAAGGTTATCTGCGAAGAACTCCAGATTGGAGTCCAAGAAGTGAACTTTCAGTGACATGAGACAACCCATTGCTGAGTAACATTTCAGAAGATTCTTGATGCCATCCTTGTAGTCCATTGCCCAAGAAATTCTCACAGATCCAATTGAAAGCATTCCAGGCAGGCAGTTCCAGTTCATCCAGTGTTGTCTTGAAGTTGACATCTTTGAATACTTCTCTAATTTGGGGTCCGACAAAGATACCCTCTTTCAACTTCGCCTGTGTGATTTTGGGAAACTTTTCTACAATATACTCAAACCCTCTGGCATTTCTCTTCCCTAGTGTCTTTACAAACTGCTTCATCAGTCCAAGCTTTACGTGCATAGGAGGCAATAGGACATTACATGGATCTACAAGAGGTGTATTCTTGACGCTAGACAGTCCTGGCTGGTATGATGATCTTGTCTGCCAGTTTGATTCCGAATAATGTCTGTCAGTTGCCCGACTATCCCACAGACACGAGAAACAACAGTATTTTTTGAAACCTGACTGCATTCCCATTAACATTCCAAGGACTTTTAAATCTCCACATATTTTCCATGAGTATCTTTCATAGGCAATGGCATGAAGTAAAAGTTCCATATTCTCATATGATTCATGAAGATGAACGGAGTGTGCAATAGGAGTGGAGGGCTTCAAATTACCATTATGGAGAAGTACAACTTTTTAAAAAAAACAACTATAGCTTATAAATCTTCTTGATCTCTGGTGTTATTGTACGTTTTTGAGCTTTCACAATAAATTGTCCACAGACATAACAAAACACATCAGAGGATTTCTACACAGTCTTGACATTGTTAACACTGTAAAACAAGTAAGGAAATAGATACAAATGGTTATACTTATATTGAATTTGAGATGATGAAATATTTCATCAGACCAATTATGACGACAATTTGAGATGTTGAAATACCTATTTCATAAGACAAAACTTGATTGGTTAATTTAAGATGATGAAATATTGCATCTGAACTATGCAGCAATGAATGATATAGTTTATTTTAAAGGTATGTTTCCATGATGTAAATGAAATACATGCATATACATCATTAATTGGAATTTCTATGTAATGCATGAGCTAAAGCCAAAAAACTTTCTCATCTTGAAAACTGTACGTGATGTCAAAAAAACTAATTGTATATTTGAAATCAGCATTAAAAAGTACACTAAGTACACCTTGACATATGCTTGATGAAAATACTTGTTGACCAGTAACTTTAATCCTAGCAGCATTCTCCACTCCAGTAACCAATAAGAATGACGACGATGACTTTTCTAGTTGGGCCATATATCTTTTGGTCCAGGTATTCGTTTTCCTGACGCACCCCTTTTGAACAGCTTTCACTATAAGGTCAGATTTCTTATACTGTTGTTAGAAATGTAAAAAAAAGATTTGCTATGATGATTAGTAATATACATATTCTCAATTATGAAAAAAAGACTAGAGAGGTTCAGTTGCTTAATTGGATTTTATACATTTTTGTGGTGGCATGATTGCAGTTTTCAGAATTCTTTCTTGGAAAGAATGCATGAAGTTAAATTGACTTTTCGGTATTAATTGCACATCACATATAACTGGAGGTCATAAGTTTGTTTTTGATTAAACATTAGGAAATGTATAGTAGTCATATTGTATTTGCTTGAATTGCTTCACTAAACCAGGCAGTGGAAGCAAAGTTTCTAAATATTCAAAGAATACACTAGATAGATTTTTTCTGTTGTAAAAGCTGGATTCTTTTTGTTTTAAAAACTTCTTGGCCACCTGACTTTCTATCTCTGAAGAAAAACTTAAAAACACTATTTTCAAAAATAATCAGTGTTTCTTTGTTTCTCTATAAAAAAAAACGTAGTGACAAAGTTATATTTCAGTAGTAATCTATATTTATTTGTGAAGAATATCTATAAAAGGGGGCTGTAGTTAAGCAGGAAACAAATTGAGAGCACCTTTTGGCAAATGGATCTTTGTTTTAAATTTACCTGACATTTAAATTTTTTTTTTCATATTTTACAAATTACTTTTGAGGGCCAGTAATAAAACAATAAACCTATATAAGGAAATGCACATTTTGTTTTTTTCCAGGTACTTATTTCAGGTGATGAATGAGACTAACCGCTGTGCTGTGCTGAGGCAGTGGGCTGCTCGAACACAACGTTTTGACTCTGAACTTGGAGGTCATAAAATTCCAAAAAGCGTAAGTGTGATGGGGATATATGTTAAGAAGTTGACATGGTAAGTTTTGCTTTCAATGCTTGAGTCAGGAGTATTGTCAACAAATATATACTAATTAATGTCATTTGTATTTTTCCTTGGTGAGTTCTTGTCTTATTGCACATGTATTCAAACTCCATCACTTAATATCAGCACTGAAAAGTCAGTATGTTAGTATTCTCAGAACTGATGGTATGGAGTGGCATGGGTGTTCCATACAACTGGGGAAATGAGTGGGATAGCTTACAACAAGCACTGAGTTTGTAACTAGTGGGAAAGTCTTCTCTACCTTCAAGTACACCATCTGCTACAGTAATCTGATCCCTTCTTTGCTCAATCAGTGAAAAGCTGGGAAAGGCTTTCTAAATTGTGTATTACTGGTAGTAGTTAAATACAATTTTATTTGGATGATTGCAGGACAGCTAAAACATTACTACTTAATAGTTGGAAATGCTTGTTTGGACCTTTTGCATCAGTAAGCTTCACCACCATCCCTCAAATGATTTGCTAGTATAAGATTAATGTCATAAACAGTAACAATATTTTCAGAGAAAAAGAAACATGAAAAACAAGTTTGTTTTGATTTTTTTTTGGTTGCATCAGAGTTTTATATATTTTTTTCTTGTGTTAGGTTAAACAATCTTTTAAAGACTGGAGTCTAATATTTTAAATGTTCAGCATTGTCTTTATAATTTTCAACATTCAAATGCTGCTGCTTTATCAGTTGTTACTTTAATCAAATGCTTTATGGATATACTTGGATCAAGAATCATGTTAGCTTAATGGAAGCGAGGGTATGGCTGGATGGACCAAGATGACAAAACTGTTCTTAGCATTTGAAAAACAAATATAAATTATCTAGACATTTTTCATAAATTTGTTGATCATCTCTTCTTTGGAAGATAATAAATCATTCTGAAATAGCAAACAAATGTAATCCTTTAAGCATGAAGATAAGAATTGCCATCTGATTGAGATTTTATGTCTTGAGGAAACTAATGTCAGTAATTACTGGTGGTTTTATTTTCAGACTCCAGTAATCCATGCATTAGGAGTGGTGATGCAGGATGAAAATCTATGGCCATTGCCAAACCGGTAAGCTCTACCATTTGTCAGACCTTTACCATCATTTTTTTTTTTGTAGTGTACACCAACATTTTTTACAGATGCAAGTGTTTTAGTCAAACCATGATGAGAGTTTACTTATATCTTCATTTTTCAGTTGATGAAACTGCACCCTTAATCTTTTGGTTCTTCCCCGAAGCCATGCGGAATATGAGATTTATGGTTAATCTTAAACACTTCTACTAGTTCATCTCTCATTATTCATAAAAGTTCTGAATTGTCTAAATGCTTATCATTTTGAAAAAAAATTTTTTTAAGAAACTTAACTATGAAGGCAAATTCTACTCTTATAAATGGCCTGATTTTGTGAGGTTTTCTTTCCATGAATGTTGTCTTCATAATATATGTAAAAAAAAAAAAAAAAATTCAGTGACAACATAGTCACTGTTATCCACAGCAATGTGATAAATGATGTTTCTCCTCCTTTAGCAGGACCTGTTCTTGGCACTTTTAAAAAGTATTTCATTAAATGTATGCTATATCCTTTTAAATAATACTCAGGCCATCAATCTTATAAACCATGCTGTTTGCTGCTGATATTTATTTATTTATTTTTCTATTTTAAGGTTTGACCCCAATCGTTTCAGTCCAGCAAATATGAAGATGTTCCCGTCAATGGCATTTCAGCCATTTGGATTTGCTGGCAAAAGATTGTGTCCAGCAAGTAATTTTTCCTATATTCACACAGCAGTTTGTCTAGTTGTGTTGTTACGAAAGTTGCAGATTGGTCTAGTGGATGGTCAAGTGGTCACTCCTGTCTATGGACTTGTCACCCATCCTGAAGATGAGGTTTGGATCACAGCCACAAAACGCAGATAATCTCATCTAATTGGCTGTCCAGTGTAATGTCTTCTATACACACACCAGTTACTAGAAACAGAATCTGTGTTAGGGATTAAGTAATATCATTACTGTATATATTAAGGTAACAGGTTTTTTTCTTTAAAAAAATAAATTGAAATAAAAAGAAAAAAAGGGGGATTTTGTAGTTTTCACACATTATTAGGGTATCTCATTGCAATGTTCAAATGCGTTTATATTTTATACTACTAATCAATCATTATTAGTATCTTGTCAGTATTTTATTTTTTCGATTGGAAGCCAATATGGCACCTGTAAGGCCCACAGTAGATAAAAAAAAAAAAAAAAAAAAAACAAATTTGAAAGCAATTTTCTGGCAGTTGTCAATTTCTTTTTAAAAAAGAATTTTGTAATATTTAGTCTGCCTAAGAGTTTGGCTTATTTATAATTATCACTTTCTTTGTTGATGACGGTTCAGTGTATTTATTTTAAACATTTCTATCAGAATGAACTAAGGCTAATATCTATAAAAGTTCTGAATTGTCTAGATGCTTATCAGTTTGTTAAATTAACCTGCAAGTATTAAGACAAATTCCACTCTTGTAAATTAGCTTAAGACTGACTGTATACATAATAACTAAATATAAAGTAATTTATTTTTATCATATTTATATGAATCCTTAATTTAAAAAGAAAATTAAGACTTCTATTGAAATTTAATTTTAAGAAATCATCTAATATATCTGTACATACACTGTGATTCTTAAATTTTAATATTAAGAAAATTTTAAGTATAGAAAGAAACTGCACAAAGTCAACAAATTTTCCTTAATAAAATTAAGTTTTAAATTGAAGGCCACAATATTATATTTTTAAAATCCAACTTTCTTTGAAAGGTAACAAAACAATTTGCTGACTTGATATCAACAGTAATTTGTGGGACCAAACTTCTGCTAGAACAAACAATCTGCTTGCTCAGCGTCTCTGAAGAGGTATTAATTGTTGAATGCAACATCACATCTATTTAGTCCTGTGAGCCTTGGTGGCTGAAAGGTCTTTAGGTTTGATCCATAATCAGATGTCAAACTTCTGATTACTCAGTTGTTAATGAGTAGATCACACAAAAATGGTTAGTGAAGATCAAAGGTAATGGCCATGTCATCACCCTGTAGCCCATAGTACCAATTTCCATGACTATGTAACATACACCTATGGGAGAGACAGCATGAAAGTGCCCACTAACAAATTGTGTAGGGTTAGATAATTATGTGGTAGCACTAGTTTTGTACCTAAACTTGATTCTAAAAGCCCCAGTCCTTATATTACTCATCAGACATCTATAAAGCAAGCTAGATGTATAATTGCTAAAATCATGAATAGCCCACCATAAGTAAACATATTACCATGGTTTATCCAAATGTAATTTTTACATAATGATGCAGATATCTTCACAAAATCAGATGCAAAGTATAATCTTCTGCAACACCCCTTTTGGAAAACATGACTTCCAGTGCCTCAGAGGCAAATGCATGAAACTATTTCCACTTAGATATTATAAATAAGAAATGGCCTTGAGAATTAGAGGCAAGCATGGCAGTATACTCCATAATAATGTATGATAAAAGAAACATGGAAGTATGATTGGGGATTAGTTTAGTTGTAAAATTGTTCATACTGGACTCGTGAGCAATCATGACTGACTGACTAGCTTTTGTTGAAAGAAATACTGATCGAAAAATTTTTAATTCTGGGGACATGACTGAAACACCACTGTGAAAGAGGGATCAATCTCTGGTGTTGCATTTATTTAAATATTTCAATAGAAAAACTGAACTTGGATGAAAACCTTCCTTCCACAAGGCATCAAATGAGTAACGGTGGTATTTTCTATTTCACAATAGTTATTGTTTTGTGATAATCTTGATTATTTTGTTGTATGCTCCAATCAGAAGTTTGAGCTCTACTACTTTAAACACTCAAAATCATTAGCCATATTTCACTGGTCATTCAAGTAAAACAAAGTAACCTTGTGATTTTATGAAGTCATCTAGCAATATGAAGACGCTTAAATAAACTATAGCTGAAAAGGTCATTGGTTGTGCTGAGGCATTTTTCTGAATTCTCATACAATGTAAAATCAACCAAATACTTTTATATTTTATAGAGGATAATATTCTTAAAAGTATACACTTGAGTTTTAAAGTTTTATTTTATTTGATTCAGTATTTGTCTTAACACATTAGATTTAACCTTCTCTCCAGTTGATATGAAACTTATTTTCCCATGTTTAAGAACATTATTATACTCTTTTTCAGGATAGAATGGTGGTTATGAGGGTTGTGAGCTTGAAAGTTTTTAAAAGTAAACAAATTGTTTTTCTGATATGCATTTTTTGTTTGCCTTGGAAGCTGAGGGTTTTTGAAAACAAAAGCAGTTCACCATTGATTTGTCTTAACTTTTTGTTGAGCTGTTGAGATTTTAAATTGTAATATACTGTTCCATGCATATTTCAAAAATTAAATCTCAATTTCAGAGTTTTGCTTTTATTGTTTTAAATCAGATAAATTGCTAAAGGACCTCACCTTTGGATTGTTTCATTCAATATTAAAACAATGAAACTGGCCATTATGACCCCCACAAAATTCAATATAATTAAAATCAGTAACCTTTTAGCCAATAAAATACTGCTCTATTTTAAAAGAAATTAAATTGTTTCTATTTAATCCTGTACATGAAAGAGATAAAAAAAATAATAATAAAGACTTTGAAAATTTTTGATTAAAAAACAACATTCAAGCAAAGATCACAACATGAAAGATGAATATCTGTCAGAGCTGTCTCAATTCTATAATATCTGTAGTAAACTAATAATAGAGATTCTGGCATGTGGAAAACAGTCTGTTTGCATCCATCTGATAAAATTACTCCATTGAACTGTTATCAAGTGAACCACCATATTTGACCCTTGGATTCTGATGATTTTTCCTCAAAGTTGCATGAACACACATGAAATTAGTGAACACCCAACCTCCTCCATCCAACACATTCCTGACCTCCAGACAGTTTGTGCCAATGCAAATTTCCTAGAGAGAAAATCCCCCAAACTACAAAAGGGGTCAACATGTTAATCCTCATTTTGATGGAGTTTAGTCTTAAACTGTCAGAAAAGTTCTGTATTGTAGTACATTAACTTTGTACATATTTTCTAGCAAACATTGTGCAGACCCATAACAAAATTTTCAGTTTGGAAGTATTTTCCTTTTTTCAGAGGTTGAAGAAGCCCCTAGTTGATGGCCAAGTGCCATTAAATGGGGGAGGAGATAATAAGCATTTTATTTTGAATGAACAGAAACTAACATTTGAAAGAGTCAATGAATAATACAAGGTGTACAAGAAGAATTTATTTTATCAAATTATTGTTTGCAAGCATGATTATAATTTAGATATGTACATGGTAAAAAAAAAAAAACATTAATAATTTAAGGCATGCATAGTTTAGATTGAATAATAATTCAAAAAATTATGAAAATGCTTAAAATCCAACTGCTCATAACCCTGAATTCTGCTTCAAAATGCTGAGAAATATGAGAGAGAATCTATAATGGTAATGAAGAAATATCAAATTATAAAATAAAAAAGTGTGGAAAATTCATTAAAATTGTGATAATATATGAAATAAGGGAAGCATTTAATGAGTATTAGAAATCGCAGATTATGTATCTGTAAATGTAACAAAGTTGAAAATAGACTGACAAATCAAACAGTTATAAATAAACCAAATATTATACAAGCATGTTACTTCATTTATGATTACATAATTGCGTTCACAAATGTTATAGTTTTTACAACACCTCATTGCAACAATAATAGAAAATTAATTAAGCAAAAATACATCACATGAATTGCCAAAAAATCTACTGGCAACTGGAGTTTAGAATAATAAATTCATTCGCTACTGCCACAAAGTCAAGCTTGTACATTTCACGAGTCCTGACTGACTCACTGTATGCATCTGATTGCACTGCAGGATCTTTCACTTACAGTATGTGGGTTAATCTGGAAAGCTGAATCACCATTCTTTTAGACCCAGTGACTGAAGGAACTTGATCCTCTTAAACTTCACGCTACTCGCAGCTCTCAACTTATTTGGGGATGTTGCAATGCATGACATGCAACCATTTCCAGGTGTTCCTGGTCAAAGTTGTTTCCATATAGTTTGACAACATTGTAAAATTTCATGACTGCTTCAGCATCACAAAGCAAATATTTAATGTGCAAAGTATTTTATAATAGTCTTGATAAAATTGGAAGTGAATTGTTTGGATGATATATCTATCACTTTGTAGTATATGTGCCTCAGAAACTAAAGTCCCACCCTCTACTTTCTTTGGTACTTCTCACTATCAAAACAGGTTTGGCTTTGCAACTCCGAACTGCTGATGTTTTTGTCCAGCTGTGGTCCAGAGTAAGACAGAGGAGTTTTCTGATTTGATGCTATCGTGTCTCTGCCGCTGTCCTTTACTTGCAGTGCTTATCAGTCATATTTAGCACTTTGCCCCTCAGCTCCACTCCAAAGTTGGCAGATTCCATTTACATAGCAACAACTCCAACACGTGGACATATTTCACTATTGTATTTCTGTTTGGCTGAACACTATGAATCTCTCAAAACAGCATAATTTTCAGAGGTGGACAGCATATGTAATCCTGGTGATTTGACAGAAATGCCATTCTTCACCTTTTCCAAATTACTTTGTTTAGTGATTTTTTGATTAACCTGGTCAGCTCTTCTGAAGTGTCTAATGTGTCTCAAAGAATATGATTTTTTTTGTTGTTGTTTCTTGTACAGCAAAGTTTAGGGCATGCCCAAAGTAATGGGTATTCAGTGCTTGTGGCTCCTCTGCATACATAGTAGTCACCATGCCTTTTCCGCAACCAGCGGTTGTGCTAGTACCATCACACAACTACTGACCACAATGGTTATCTAGCTGTAGGGACAACTGCAACATGTCTCCTATAGTTTAGGTGATACTGTGTGCTTGAGTTTGTCATCTACATAGCAAAAGCAGAACACAACTTCCTCGATGTTGGAAGCACAATGATTTTCAGCAGCTAATTTCATATTTCAGAACTTGTGAATCAATCCAAGATTCTAGGCTGGGTGCATCCTCCTTTCGCAGTTGTAACAGCTACATTAAACTGCTGTTTATTTCACCACTATCACAACTGGCGTCATTGATGTAATTGCTACACAGATGAACTTTGGTGAACAGATAGTAGACAGAATGGTCAGAAGAGCTTTATAGTTTTTGGCCTTTTCTACAGCATATCTTTTGTGCTTTGGAACTTTGGCTATCATGTTGATAGCATTGCAATGGCACACAGTTTACTCATGCTTACTGAATTTTTGCAAGGCCTTCTCCAGTTATTAAAGCTGGATTTGGTGAAGGTTTTGTCACTGTAACTTCATTAGTATTTTACACTAAACAGCAGCAGAAAAATAAAACCAAAGGAATCCTTTTTCTGTAAAAAGTGCAACCATGGATAGTCCTGATGCCAAGTCAAAGAGAAACCGTGTTGTAGTAGTTCAGTGAGAAAAACATGTTCATGCTGCTAGCAATTATTGTTGGGTTTTATTGAGGTACAATCCCTGTCAGGGATTCTGATGTATCAGGTAGATGTTCAGTATAAGTGTGAGATTATGACAGAGGATAACAATGTTATTTTTTAGCCAATGCAGAAGAGACATAATTCTAAAAATGATACAAATGAAACATGTTCTATGTTTAAAAATAAAATAAAACACCCTCAAGTACTCCCTTGCCAACGGCTTTGCTGAGCATGCTACATGGCTACTAGCAAATATTTCAGTCTGTATTCATCACTCTTTCATATTCAAAATCATTTTGCATCATAAATACATACACCTTACCTTATTTTTGTATAATAGTATTGTTTAAAAGCATCAAACAGGTAAAGGTAGCTTTAACTATAAAATTATTGAACTTAGCAATCATGTTATGTTTGCTATCTCAAACTAAAATAAAATGTTTTACTATAGGGGTCATTCTGGATCAAATCATCAATGTGTCCACCTCACCCTCAGATTTAAATGAAATTTCTACTGAAGGTTCATTGGACTCCCAAAGGAAAGTTTGCACAATTGTAGCCCTCCAATTCATACTAGTTGATACATTTGCTCAACCATAAGGTAGGTGGGTTGAAAAATAATGCATGTGACAAAATTGACATTTCACTGATCAGTAGTAGCTAAGCACAAGATATCTGTTACAATGAAACCTAAGTTTCTAGGACAACTTCTTATGCAGATTCCAAAAACTGTCAAAAATGGTGAATAACTTAGTTTTGTCACATATTAGACATAAAATGGTATCTTCATAGAGGCATACCTCTATGAAGATACCTTGCAAATATATGACCAAAATATATCCTATATTCAGAGGCTAAAATGTTTGTAAATTATATATATATACATGTTCTTATCCTGAATGTATGAATCAGTGAAAACATGTTTGGCCATTTTTCTTCTAAGAGATGAAAACCAATGCAACAGTGTGTGCTACTGATCATGTTCACATATTTTGAAACCATCAAACCTATTTGGATTGATGGGCATTACCATGAGTGCATGTGAATGCATTTATAGGTATTACGCAAAGTGGTAAAACACCTTTACAAAGTAAATTGATTGTTTGCTACCAGACTATCTCAAATTATATAAGCTGACAGTGTTGATGGATCTTGCAGAAAACTACTCGTTTCTGGTACAGGATGCAAGTTTTTCACAAAGACAACAGCCATGAACCAAATTATGGTAAATCACAAGACTAAAGATGGATCAGTTCAAAGCATGAGTATTTGTGTCCTAAGTAATTGCCTGACACTATAACAGAGTATGCCTTTTTGTAGATCGTAGACACGTTTAAAGAGCATACTTGGAGAAATCAAACATTTACTACTTCAGCAATAGCCCAGCAACAGTAAAATATTACAAGAATATAATGTATCTGGTAGCACTACAGCATGGAACCTTTTTGCTACAAGTTGTGGTAAATCTCCATGATGGATTAGGAGGCTCAGTAAACTGCCAAGCAGGCTGTGTAAGTCTTCAATAGCTATAGAGGGCCAAATTCTAATAACCAATGATATTTCCAACTACTATAAGGAAGATGTGGAAGCAGTTAAGCCATTCCTAGAGAAAATTTAATTTGGCATGCAGTAGTCAGAACAATAGAAAAATCACCTTTTTGAACTAACAAAACATCAAATCCAAGTCAGCTAATTATCAAAGGACAACAACCTATTATTTCAAGCGAATGCTGCCATTTACATATATTCAGACAAAATAGATTTAAAGTTGTAGCCAGGACAATATGTTGCATGCATCTGTGATGGGGATTGTTAAAATGTTAGCAAAGTTTCAATAGAGAACAATGCATATATTCAGTTTGTGCATTTTCCAGGCTTAGCCCAAATGTTTTACTGGCCATCCAGAAGAAATTAGTGTTGGGTGCCAGAGCAGCACATAACAGTGCAATCTCATTATAAAGAAAATAGAGAGCCAGACTATCAGGTAATTTGTGTTTCATAAAATAAATTGATTTTTTGCTGTCACTGTCTATAAAGATGCTTTACTACTTTGCATGATACCTACATAGCATTTACGTCTGTTGGGTAGGTTAAAGTGTTTACGTGATGATTTCAAAATACATGCATGAACACAAATAGTAGCATACATTGTTAGATGGTCTTCATCCCTTAGAAGAAAAATGGCTAAACATGCTTTCAGTTATTCTTACACTTCAGGATGTAGACATTTTAAACATTTATTCAGAGCCACATGACCATTTAGCCTCTGAATTTGGGGTAATTTTTGGTTGCACATTTAGTGAGGTATCTTAATAGATCACAATTCTGAAGGATACTCGTACTCTATATTCTGGTTGTTCTCTATACCAAGATAACAGCAGCAGTCACCACTAGGGTGGTCCAAAAAACTGAAAATAATAATTCTTTCTCTCCACAGGGCTAATTTTATTACACTTCATGAAAAGGAATTACATGCAAAATTTCGTCTCTCTATCTCATCATTTAGGGGTCGCCCCATTTTTTACTTTTTCGTCATCAGGTTGGTCTTTGAGGGTGTCGGAATGGCCATTCGGTGTTCGTGAACGAGACGGAAGATGAATTGCTTCTGATCCTCATCCTTCGTCAGCGTCGCATTGTACGCCTCTGCCAGGGCCACTCCACGTTCAGCTGCGTCGTTCACCACTCTCAGGCTTTTGGCTCTGGCCTGAAAGTCCTCGTACAGCTTGTCGCCCTTCCAAGTCAAAGGATCCATCTGCAGGAAGCCCTGCTTCGCTTCCTGGGCTCCGCCTTTCTTCAGGACGTCAAAAACACGATACGACCTTTTGGTGAAGAAGGCATCAAGGCGGATGTCCCGTGTGTCTTTGATTTTTGCCCGGCGTGGGTGATCTTCAATCGGATTTTCCGTCTTCATCCGGGTCACGCAGTCAGCCTTCATCTTGTCTGGAACCCGGTCGTCCAACAGGGAAAAGCCGACCAAGTCTTCCGCCAAGTACCAGAGATGCCGTTGGAGGGCATTGCTCGCGGTTGCAGCGACGTTTATCTTGTTTGTGTACTTCTGGAGTTCAGTCAGCATCATGATGTCGTTGTGTGGGGCGTGGGATGACAGAGGAGCTTCGTGCCAAAAGCGGACATACACCAGGGCAATGAACAGCGCCATGACAGTCACATTCCGCTCCTCTCGTTTCGTTGTCTTGAACTGGTGTCGGAACAGGAACATTTTGAGGCAGTAGATGCCCTTTGACATCCACCTCGCGTGGTGGATGGCACCAGGGGCACGAAACGATGGTTGAGTCGTTGTGCCCCCTCCGAGGAACAGGGCTGCGAGCTGCAAGAACTCGAAGTAGTCCTCGCGCGGACACTTCGTTGGATCAGCCAGGGCAGATGCCAGGTAATCCTTCATCTGGGAGCGGAGCTGCTCCAGATGTCCTTCGAAGAGGGTATCCTCAGCCACTGTGTACCCTTGCTGGTTGATGGTCGGCCACTCCTTCTGGAAACGCTTGAAAAGGGCGACTTCCGGACCTCCAGTGTCCCCAAAGACGACTCGAAAGACGTCAGAGAGAACAATCTCCAACACATGATGGCGGCATGCCAACATCGCCAACTCCCTTCCAAGACCTTCTTCGATCCGGGAAGTGTTGCTTGCAGTTGTATCGAAGACCAATCCGACTACTTCATCGCGAATCTTCCAAGACTCAAGCAATTCCAGACACGCTGCAGCCTGAGCTTCTCCAGTACTTCGTGCAGCGCTTGGAATACCCAGCAACTTCTCGAATCCTTGACCGGTTACCAGAATCGCAACCCTCTCCACTGTCTTCCCTCCCATCTCCTGCAGCATTTTCCCGTCCCAATGCAGGAGAAGGGGACCAGCTGCGTGAAACTTCTTCCGTGCTTCTTCATCTTGGATTTGGCGTGTGTGACTACGCGACCGCCGTATAGAACTTCGGGACACCGTCAGATCAGAAATATCGTGGCCCAGGGCTTGTGCAACAGCGCCAGTGACGAACGCAGCACCACGATCTGGGAGATTGACTCTATCTAAGGCGCCGATGACTTCAGGAGATGTGAAGATGTTCTTGGGCCTCTTTGCAGGAGAACCAGATGTACAGGCAGAAGTTGAAGGTCGGTAGTCATCATCAGCCTGTGACTCCTCCGACGATGTGGAGCTGGAACTGAAGGCAGCAGCGGCCCCTTGAACTTTGACCTCTCGTTCGTCGGGGTTTAAAATAAGAAGAAAAATGAAAAGATTAAAAGTGGGGCGACCTCTAAATATCATTGTATTGTGATGAAATTTTGCACACAAGGAGAAAAATGCAACACGAAAACAATCAGTGGTGTGGAGAAAGGATCAGTGCACTATGAAATTTTACACCCCGTTCTGGACCACCCTAGTCACCACTCTTCACAAGTGTTTAGCTTAGTAACTATTAAGCTCTAAATATGGCTTTACTCACTGTATGACATGAAAGGTCCACTTTAGATTTAATATGTGATAAAAAATAAAAATCACTGAACATTTCTGACACTATTTTTGGAATCTATATAAAAACTCCTAGAACTTAGGTTTCATAGTAATAGTTGCCTTGTACTTGCAGTTACTACTGACCACTGATCAATGAAATGTGAATTTTGTCACATGAATCATTTTTCAATCAAAGTACCATGTTCAAACTCCTATATATATATTTGGAACTAATGAGTTTGGAGGCTACAACTGTGCAAACCTTTTTTGGAACTTAATGCAACTTCATAAAAAGTTTCAGATTCTAGAAGAGCAACCAAATCCCAGTGTTCAGACTCTCATGAATGCTGCTGCAAGGAATAATGAAACTCCAAAGATAAACTAGCTAATGAAAGATCAACAGGGAAATAGATGACTGTAAGAAAAGCTTTCTCCACTGGGTTACAGCTTGAGTAAGCATTCCTGATCTCAGTAAGCTAGCTATAAAAAGGAGACAATCAGTATTTATCCTGTTCCACCTAATGGCAGCAACAGACCTAGATGACAAACCAGGGTGACAGGAAAATGATAAAACTTCAACATGTCTGAAAAGTTCAAGGAGCTTGTACAGCAACACTTAACTGGATTAAGAATACGAAAAGCTCATAAGACATACTATACTCTGTGTACCAGATGAAAACTTGAATTATTCACTTTCAAGCCATGCTTTTGAAAGCAAAATGATCACTAAGCATCGATTTCTTTTTTTTTTTGTTGTTGGAGAGGGTAGAATCCTAGTCTTGATAAAGGCTCAATTAAGACACAGTCAAGTTAACCTAAGGAGGATTTCAGAGCATGAAATGGGCAGCTGCTGGCCCAGTGGTTAGACTACTGGATTGCAAAGGTTAAGTTTAATCCTTGGCTGGGAACCAGCTTAATTTTGCATATCTTCCTGGCATGATTTCTTTCCACTTTTCTTCATTAGCTAGTTGTGGGGGTTTCATTTGGGCATTCCAGTTTTCTGGCATAAAATGAAGAGTTATAGTAGAGATTTCCCTGTTGAAGCCAGCAGTGCTGGGCTCTCGATGCACGGGATAATAATCTCGTGCATAATTGCAGTACTATGCTCCCTTGCTAGGGTGGTCTCTTGTAGAGACTAGTGAATGAAAAAAAAAGAACTTGAAATACAGGGGCTTCCCATTATTTATTTGTCCAAGATACATTCTAGAAAAGTTAGACTTATAGTGAAATGACATATAGTGGGACAATATTTCCCATAAGAATTGATGTAATAAGAGTGCGTGTGTGTGTGTGTGTGTGTTCTGACAAGTACTTTATATCTACTATTAGACAGAAAGCAAGGCATTTTATCTCATAAGGATCAATGGGACAAGGGAGGGTTAGGTTCTGCATCCTCCCCACACCTCAGTATAACAACACTCAACAATGACAATGACAAATTAAGTAGTCTTACCTTGAAAAGTTGGTTGGTCAGGCATGTTGAGATTGGAGATGCAGGGTCATCCACTGCCATCTCAACATCCATGAGAATGGCTAAATCAACATCTGCCTTCATATCTTGTGAAGGTCATTCAGCCAGGTATCAAGCATCCTCTCTATTTTTTCCATTGTCTGGCTTAATTGGCGAATTATCTTGATTGAAGTATGCTGAGGCATTTCCTGGCCCTTCAAGATATCATCAGCATTCTTCAAAATAATATGCACAGTTGTCAGTAGCAAACCAAGATGGTGAGTGATCTTTGCTGGTCATTCACCACTCTTAATATGTTTAACCATGTCCAGCTTCACATCAAGAATCACACTACTGCATTGCCTCTAATGTGCAGGCTCATCCTTTGCACTAGCACTATGCTTTACACTCATAATTGCTTGATTGCAGCAGTAAAATGTGATAAAAAGAACTATAGGTTGGGGCGTTAACAAGAGCACAAGATAGACTGGGAAGAAGACATAAATGCAGGGGCAAGGTTAGACATTTAATGGACATGTTCCTTAATAACTTATGCCCATATATGCAAAATGACTTATACCGGGGACCCCCCTGTAATCAAAACAATACAAAAAAAAACCTCACATCAACCAGTTATAAAGAACGTGAAATGATCATTTTTCTTGTAATATGAAATTTAATTTTCCACAATGTCATTAGATTTTTGGCATGTGATGATGAATTTTTTGAAACGTTTTCATGCTTTTGCCAGTATGCATGTTGCAATGATTAAATAGCAATATAATGCTGATATTTCACATTGTCTGATGCAATAAAGGTCTGTCAAAAAAGTATCCGACTTTATTTTTTCCTGTGGGAAGTAATGATGTTAGGGAGGCAAAAGTATGCATAGTGGAGTTGCATGCCTTCATGCACATGCGTGGTTTTTGGTGGGCTTGCTGGATGCGCCAGTCGCTGTCAGGTAGCCAGCGTGTGAGGTGCTGTACTACTTACTCATCACATTTTCATTTCACCCGTGATGACGGAACGTGTGGAGCAATGATCTTGCATCAAGTTTTGCCAAAATTCAACAGGCTTTTGGTGACAATGCCATGGGTGTTACCCAAGTAAAAGAATGGTACAACAGGTTCAAAGATGGCTGCACATCGGTGGAGAGTGACCAGTGTTCTGGGAGGCTGTCAACAAGCTTCAATGCAGTTATCGAGAAAGTGCCATGGTAATGGAGGATTGTCGTTTGACAGTGTGGGAAATTGGTGACGAGGTTGGGATCAGTAAAGATTCTGCACATGCAATTTTAAAGGAGGATTTTGGCTTGCGCAGAGTGGCAGTGAAATTTGTGCCCAAGCGGCTTTCTCAGGAACAACAACTTCATCTTGAGGTTGCGCAGGACATGCTGGATACTGCCAACAGGGATCCTGAGTTCCAGAATACCGTGATAACTGGAGATGAGACGTGAGTGTATGGGCACAACCCAGAAACCAAAGTTCAGTCATCACAGTTTGAAGCACCCAATGTCGCCAAGGCCCAAAAAAGCACGTCAGGTCTGTAGCAAAATCAAGGTGATGCTGAATGTTTTCTTCGACTACCAAGGCATTGTGCATCACGAATACGCACCAGAAGGACAAACAGTTTCAAAGGAGTACTATCTGGAAGTCCTCCGACGTCTTCGTGATGCCAATGAAAGGCTCCTGGAGAGCCGAGAAGACATCATGTGGAATGCAACGGAGGAGCTGAGAGCCATTCCGGAAGCATTCTAGACGTGCTTCGATCAGTGGAAGGATCGCTGGGCTAAGTGTGTGGAGGCACAAGGGGCTACTTTGAAGGGGATTAGCAGTTGAACCCCATCAAGTATGTAATTTTTTTTCCCCAGCCTAAGGTAGGATATTTTTTCGACATACCTCGTATATATGAACAAAGAAAATTTATTTAAAAGTGTAAAAGATCTTTTCTAATCAAACATTTTATATGTTATATTGTTATAGTGAATATTCATTAATCCAAAACAAAAGTTTGAATAAATCAAAAAGTTATTACATGCCAAAAAATACAGATAATAATAATAATATTATCATTACAAGACAAGTGGGCAGGTTAATCCTCCTACAATCTGTAAAAGTACAGTACTTATTAAATGTCTTTCAAGTTGTTATTCTTCACTGAATGGTAATGAGAAGGCAATTGAGATGCATGTGGGCAGAGTCAAAAAAGAAAGCAGATTGATTTGATTGATGGATAAGATCACTTTTTAGTAGAGGACTTGGATGTCACTGATGCCTGGTGATCTCTGGTTTGGTCTTCCCTCAGACAGCTGGCATGCAGTGACTATAGAGTATTTCACAAATGTTCACCTCCATTACCATTCTTCTCACCTTGCTTATCCCTTAACTGTTGTGCAATCACCTCATGGGTTACTGTGACCCCAGAGAGCAACAATAATACCATTACAATGTGCTCTAGTTTGATACCAACTATTATCTTTAAGTACGCTTCTTCCATAAATGTAGAAGGCAACATAGCATGAAATAAAGTGCATAAGTGCGAGTGTTGAAGGGGTATGAAGATGGTTTTGGTTCAGAAGTTGTACATGGAGCATGCCCAATCATGAGGTCATTGTTGGATTCCGAAGGCGAGGGAGGTGAAGCTGGGTTTGCAGCTTTTTTATGAGGCTAAGGGCGGAGGCTAGCAACCTCCTTAGAAAGTGAGATGACAGTTTCATGTCTGGCTGGCAGAGTCAGCTGAAACAACACTGTGGTGAAGGGCATTTGGCACAGGCACCACCACTCCAGGTGGGAAAACAACAATGGGAAGAAAGAGATCACTCTTTTTCCATTACAGATGAACTTGAGAAATTACTCTAAACAATGGGGCACGCATTGGTGGTGACCAGAGTAACCATTTGAGTAGGTGCTGTCCTGTTGAAACCCAATGGGGCAGGCAGTAAAAATTGTGTGCAACAGCAATAATGAGGCCAACTTTATCTCTAGGACAACACTAGAGGTAGGGGGCACAGGGTTCAGCAACAAGGAGCGAATCGAATAGCTTGGGTAAAGGTATGCAGGTTACCTTTAGCCGCCCCTGATGAAATTATGGCAATGCTCTCTGACTGGATTTGGCAAGGTTTAACAGGGTAACCATTCTGTACAACGACCAACTGGGACAATTGCATTTTTGCTTGATGCGCAAGACATGGAGACGTACTCTTGATTCTTGCACAAAAATACTTGTGAAGGCACTGACCCAAACAACAACAGAGGTTTTAGACCCCCCGAATGGAGCTGTGAAAGCAGGAATTTCGGGAGAGCTCGCTCTCTTGCTAGACAGGCTGGAAGCAGCAACTGACGACTCTGAAGTTACAAGGTTTGGGTATGGGCCAGATTTTGTCTCGGACCGATTCACCAAAGTAGTAGTCAGGCAAAAGAGAAAGAAACCCCCATTTAAAGAGAATGATGGCAAAACAGATGGTTGCCCTTCAACCACAACTTGGATATTGCCACAGGCAGTGCCCAAAGCTACTCCCTGTGGCAATATTGTAGAAAAGGATGCTTCGCTACGGTAGGACCATGAAACCGAAACAGTAGCAGTCACACAGTGATGATGAGGCTCCCATGACTGAAGAGTCTCGCTTAACCATGGAGTTAGCCACTTAAGACAAGCCCCTTCATTTTGGTTTTTTTTTTAAGGCTAATGACTAGGTTTTAATGTCCCCCAGACAATTTCCTTTTGCAGATTTGTGATTGGATGGTAAGATGAAATTTCTTTCCTTCAATGTCAGAGGGACTATAGTTTAGCACCCACTGGGTGGAAACACAGTAGCCATACTGTTCCACCCAAAGTTGAAGTTCAATTTAGATCACTCTTATAATGATAATGCTGGATGTATAATCATAGCTAGCATTAAACTAGAGAATCAAACAAAGGCAATGAAAGCATCAATATACATGCACAACGTTACAAGGGAGCATATATTGCTCTTTCAAAACTGCAAAGATATGCTAGAGGAGCAACTTTGATGAGTGACTTTAATTGTGTCCCTGACTATGCATCAGATAGGAAGAGACTAAGATGCATTTAGCTGGAGTTCTGCAGTTGTAAGCTTTGTATTTGCAGCTCGGCTGGTTGATGCATATACAGATACCCAGGAACTAAGTTGTACACTTACCATAGCAGTAAATAGAATGCAGTGATTAGATTAAAGTGTGTGTGCATTGGCTCTAAACTATCACTGACCCTGCAGGATATTACACACAGCATAATCTCCTGGAGCAATCATTTCCAGGTTAAGGCTAGCTTCAAAGTCAAGGTAGCAAGCGACCAGGGGACCTGGCACTTGAAAACTCAATAACTCTGTCAGGACAGAGTCAGAATATGTAGAAAGTGTATAAGGGTTCTGGGAAGACTGGAGAAAACAAATAAATAGTTTTCCTAACATTTACGGAATGTGGGACATAGGGAAAATAACACTGAAGAAACTCAGCATACAGGTGCATCTCAAAAAATTAGAATATCATGGAAGAGTTCAATATTTTTTGTCAGTTATTTCAGAAAGTGAAAATTGTATATATTCTAGATTCATTACATGTAAACTAAAATATTTCAAGCAATTTTTAATTTTAATTTTGATAATTACGGCCTACAGCTAAAAAAAAATAGAAAAAAACGTATCTCAAAATATTAGAATATTCCATTTAGAGGAAAAGAACTGGACCGTTGCTCAGTGGTCCAAAGTCCTCTTTTCAGATGAAAGTAAATTTTGCATTTCATTTGGAAATCAAGGTCCCACAGTCTGGAGGAAGAGTGGAGCGGCACAGAATCCAAGTTGCTTGGAGTCCAGTGTGAAGTTTTCACAGTCAGTGATGACTTGGGGTGCCATGTCATCTGCTGGTGTTGGTCCAGTGTTTTATCAAGTCCAAAGTCAACGCAGCCGTCTACCAGGAGATTTTAGAGCACTTCATGCTTCCGTCTGCTGACAAGCTTTATGGAGATGCTGATTTCCTTTTCCAGCAGGACTTGGCACCTGCCCACAGTGCCAAAACTACTAGTAACTGGTTTGCTGACCATGGTATTACTGCGCTTGATTGGCCAGCTAACTCGCCTGACCTGAACCCCATAGAGAATTTATGGGGTATTGTCAAGAGGAAGAGGAGAGAGACCAGACCCAACAATACAGACGAGCTGAAGGCCGATATCGAAGCAACATGGGCTTCCATAACACCTCAGCAGTGCCACAGGCTGATCGCCTCCATGCCACGCTGCATTGATGCAGTGATTCGTGCATAAATGAACATACTTTTCAGAAGTTCGACATTTCTATATTATAAATCCTTTTTTCTTTAATTGGTCTTATGAAATATTCTAATATTTTGAGACAGTGGATTTTTTATTTTCATGAGCTGTAAGCTGTAAACATCAAAATTAAAACAAAAAAGGCTTGAAATATTTCATTTTATGTGTAATGAATCTAGAATATAAGAAAGTTTCTGTTTGAATTAAATTACGGAAAAAAACGAACTCTTCCACGATATTCTAATTTTTTGAGATGCACCTGTACAGTTGAGAGACAGAGGTAACTTTGGGCCAAGTGCTACACCATGATACCCAGAGACGCATCTCGTAACCACCAAAGATGTCACATTATACAGACAGCAACAAGCAGACGACTGTAGGAGACCTAGCAGCCCTCACTAACGGCTCTCTCACAACCATAGCCGCTCCTATTCTCAAGTCCAAGTATTACAATAAAAAAATTTAAAAGAAAAAAAAACAGCAACGACGAAAGAAAAACGTGTTCCTCCTACCCGCCCGTATAGACTATCGCATTAACCTTCGCCTGTTATTTCTCTCACTTCATGTCGCTGACCCTGCGGACCAGAACCCGACCACGAGTTCCGCGCATCATGGCGATCGGATTCGTGATGTTACCACAGTAACGTCAATTATTTGTGCGCGCCGGCGTGCGAAGAAAAAAAGAAAAGATTAGTAGATAATACTCATCAAATATATTAATTGCAATTGCATTGTATTATTTAATAAATCGATTTAATTATATTGAATCATTAACACGTCTTATTTTTATTATCATAATGTTATAATGCGATAGGGTCGCAGTTAATGCACGCCATTTTGAAATTGTTTATATTTGCATAAGGTTTTTTATCCTGTTCCGTTCTGGTGAGTTGTTAGCATTTATTTAAAAGTTACCGAAAGGTGAGTTATTGCATAAAAATTTCTTCTTCCTTTATTGCGCGATACTTCGTTTCTGCCCTCGCTTGCGGCCGCTGTACTCTGCCGTGTTGGTTTTCGAAGTCGAGTGCTGGACGAGGTTTCCCTCCACGACAGGATGATGATGAAGATGATGATAATAATTCTGTTCTTTGTGGCGACCCCCGTCGTCCCTCTCACACCACCCTCGGGTCTATCGCTTAGCTGTCCTTGGTGCCAAAAAGAACTGCTGAATACGATTCCGACTTTGATGAAGCAAAAGAAAACCAAAAATAAATAAATAATCTGCGTATTCAATTAGCCTGACGTGGGAGGGATGCCCAGGTGTGTTTGACGACAGGGGAGGTGGTGGTCGTTGACTGATTGATTGATTGATTGATTTTATGATACGGGTCCGGCTCTGTCGCTGGGGTTTTAAGTTTAATGGTGTCTGGTGGAGGTAAACTAATTTTATTTATTTTCGGCACATTTTACGAAAGGTAGAATGCAGCTTTTTTAAGTGTAACTAAAAATTTATGGGAGCACCTTTAGTGAGCAAAGGGGCAGGGATTTATGATTTACGTACAGTCAGCCAGCCTCCAGTAGGTCCAAAGTATCTGACGAAGTCGGTTCTTAAAGAATTTACTGAACCAGGCCTCAGGAAGAAAGCAAAAGAAAGATTCTGTTCATTGTATTTGTTTAAATTCCATTTACCCTTCTAATATCAGCAAATTTTATAAGTTACTACTGTGTTGATATCATTATTAAAAGATTAACACACTGAGACGTAATACCGTAGTCTGAGTTGCACCAGGAGTAATCTTTACATAATTGATTGCTATACTATTTAAAACTAAAGTACCCTTTCTCTGATGGATCTCTGTTATACTTAGTGTCTGTACAGTTATCACTGTTTACTAATGATGCAACTACCAACTGATTTTTTTTTTACAGATTTGCAGAAGAAACAACAAAAAACAAAAAATACATGACTTATAGTTGGTTCATTCCAAACTTAGTATATACCAAGTCAGTCTATTACTATCTGCCATGGAAAATGTGATTTGAATTTAGTCCATAAGTTCCATTTTTTTTTTTTTAACATTAATTAAAGCTTTGTAAAGCTGATTACCCAAAGGATGCATTTACATGTACAAAAATTTTATATTTTTGCTGGAACTGACTCATTGTGTAATCTCTGATTTTTAACTGAACAAATTGAAATTCAAAAAATAAATAAACAAAAATATTTATCTGCATATTAATACTTAAAAATTTACTTTTGGTTTTGATGTTGTCTCTTTTTGCTTTGTAATTTATGAAAGTATTTTTAAAAAAGAAATTGTGTTCACTGATGTTAATTTTTGGCAGTACACTAATAATGCATTTAATATACTAATGTTTAGTTTTGGATTTTTGGTACTTCTGTTGGTGTAAAATTTCTGATAGTAATTAAAATAATCAAATTTTCTTTTATTTCATCAGGAGATTTTCCATGGATTCTTTTTACCGTATACTCTGAAAAAGGATAGCACTTATTATAGTGGAGTGCTATCATATTGGAGATGTCTCGGAAAAGGCCAACTGAAGCCTCCTGGGACAGGTAGCATTTTTAGTTTCAATTTTATTTAATGGCAAGACATTACCTAAAATTGTGTTTAGCCTGTCAACTTTTTTCTTTCTGTATACCAATATTATTTAAGGATAGGAAAACCTTTTGATGTATACATACCCTTGTTTGTTTGCTTTTCTACATTTAAAAAAAATTTTGCTAAATCGTCCTTGTTTTTTATTTACTTGAAAGCACCAACTTCTGATGAAGTTTATTAGTTTATTACAATTAAGTTTTCATTCAATAATATAGTCCAGAATATGTCAAATTAAATTATTATTATTATTATTTAAAAATTTTTTGGTTTACTAATAGTTGACACGATATTTTCTTTGGTTTCAACCTGTTCACATACAAATCTATTGCCTTTGTGGATACTAAAGTTACTGTCAAAGCCTGCTTACTGCTTAATAAGAATTCCCTTAAAGTTATGAAAAATGGAATATACAAGTAGTATATTCATATGATATATTTGAAAATTGTAAATAAACCTGTCTGTTTTGTTAGTGCTTGTCTTTGAAAGTAAAATAAAATTATTAAATATTGTTGCCAAAAACATGAGAAAAGGTTTCTTGCTGTGAATTATTGTGATTAAAAATAAAATTGAAACCAGTTTTAGATATTAAAGTGAAAGAAGAAAAAATTATCAGATGTTTGTACATGTTTCTGAGCTGATGAAACTACTACAGTATCACTTTTAAAGTTTGAAGGAAACACACCACACACTGCTATTTTATTGCAAGAGTGCATCTCATTTATTTTAAAGAGATTTTTAGCATCTTTAAATTATAATGTAAATTGCCTTGTTAAATTGCTTCCCCTCTCTTTAAGAGGGGAGTTTCAAAATTTTTTGATTGGATGGGAAAGAGATAGAGAAATAAATACATATTTGTTTAGATATCTGTCAGCATTGATACTTGTAAAAGTCAATCAATGGTTGATAAAGGGAAAAATAAATTGCTGTTTTACTTTTCTGTGTTTTCAGTGATGAAGACTTGTTGCAGGAAGACTTTCTGGGAATCAATGCCTTTCCAAGCAGTAAGGTGAATGTCATATTTTGCAGAGTCTGTCCAACAGCTTGTGTCAAACTAGAAATTTTGTTTTAAAATCTTATTTTTCTTGTTTGACTTATTCTGACAGTCTACTTGCCTTATCTAGAGTCCTTCTGCTAACAAATGTACGACCAAAATGTTTTTGTTTTGTTTTAAAGAATATAGAGTTATTTCCCTTTAACATGACTTTTCTCATGCTATCTCAACCCCCCCCAAAAAAAAACAAAAAAAAAACATGCTCTTATTGTATATCTGGCATTTTATTAACTGGAAACTTTACTAACTGGCATTTCAGAAAATTCCTCAATATAGATCACTATTTTGATAACCATCACCCAGATCGACATTATCTGGCACAGGCTGAGCCAAATATTTACTGGGGTAATTGGTGATACTACCAGCTGTCCTCCTTTATAACCAGCATTGAATCTGTTTATAGTAAAAGTTATTCTGTATTTATTGTAGATTATCAGTGCACCCTTAAGTAAAGGTGAAAAGAGGAAGAGGGTCATTCTAACAATAAATCAGAAGATAGACATATTCAAGAGACTTGCGAAAGGTGAAAATAAGAATGATTTAACGAGAGAATTCAGCATTGGATACTCTGCTGTCTACAACATTAAGGTGCAAAAAGATAAGTTATTTGGGTTTTATGCAAGTTCAGAAACTCAGAAATCCATGGAAGAACCATACCATACTCTTCATAAATCTAAACTTGAGCAGCTTGATACTGTTTTATATGAAAGATTTGTACTGGAACGTTCTGAGAGTGCCCAAATATCTGGTTCTATGCTCATTGAAAAAGGTGATAGACTTTTACAAGAAAATGGAACTCATTGAAATGTGTGCCCTTTCTAATGGGTGACTCTCCTCTTTTAAGCTATGTCATGGAATTAGATGCCTTGATGTATTGGGTGAACAGAAGTCTGCTGATCACGAAGCTGCCAAAAATTTTTGAGTTCTTTAAGTTTTAGATCATTTGTCGTCAGATCAAATATAAAATGTTGATAAAACTGGCCTACTTCAACCTTAGCAGATGCTGCTGCTGGATTTAAGCAAAATAAAGACCAATTGACTTTGTTAACCTGCACTAATGTAGCAGACACCCATTGAGTGAAACTTTTAGCTATTTGGAAATTCAAACATCTGAGAGCTTTCAAAGACAAAACATTTGCCAGTTGAGTACATAGCTCAGGCAAGAAAATATTTATTTTTGGATCTATCATGTATTTTTGCATGCTGTTAAAGAACATTTTGCAAAATAGGAAAACCAGAAGATAGTATAGCCATTCTTTTACTTGATAACTGTCGTGCCCATCTTAAGGAATAAAAGTTAGTATCTGGTAGCATATTCATTATATTTTTGCCTGCTAATGTAACATTTTAATCTAGCTTATGGATCATGGTGTCATCCAAAACACGAAATGTTTTTACAAAAAAAAAGATTTCCAAAAGAAATTGATAAACCATGAAGGCACCATTCAAGATATCCAGCCACAATACATCATTAAAGATGCTATTTTTGATGATGCTTGTGCATGGAACTTGGTCAAAAGTGAGACTTTAAGAGCATGGAGAAAACTGTGGCTGTCTGTTTGCTGATATATCTTCAGATAAATAGAAATTCAAGGGTTTTAATGTTAAAAATAAAACCATTTCAGAAAAACAACATGGCACAATGTTCCCTCAACAAACCCAATGCAAAACCTGAGTGAAAATGACATTGAAGAATGGGTTGAAGCAGACAAAGAAGTTGAAGTGACAGATGCTATAAGTGATTTCAAAATACTAATTGACAGTGTGGTGAAACTAGAGAAGCCAAAGGAAAGTGACAAAGAGTCGAGAAGGAAGATTTTAATAAAGAGGCTAAGATAACATGGGCAAATGCCGCTACTGCATCTTATACACTCCTCAGATTTTCTGAAACGCAGCATTGCTACCCAGCATTAGAAGTAATGCAGTTACACAATTCACACTTCACCTTTTTGAAAAAAAAAAAGGTAAGCATCATCCAAACAAACTGATAACAAAGATGGCATCTTAGGGTTACATCAAGATTCAAGATGACACCAATGAAGTGGAAAATGAACAATAAAAACTGCCAGAATCTACCACTCAATCTTCATAAAAAATTAGTGTTAAATGTGTTTTAAGTATGGTAAAGTGTATTTGGGTGTTCACTGTGCTGCCTACTGTTTATTGTACATAGTGAGATGTATCTAAAATAGTGGACTGTAATTATGTTTTATACAATAAATGTATACAGTACTGTATTATTCAAGCCTTTTTTTTTTTTTACATCTTCCTCTATGAATTCAGCAGGACACTTGGTTGGTGAGCACCCATATACTACTGTTCTTAATGTATAATACACTTAAATACTGTAAGACTATTGTCTGGGTAAGTATAACTCTTGATTAACTGACATATTCAATTAACTGACACCTTTCAGGTCCCATGGATGCTGGATAAAACTTTTACTGTATATATATATATATATATAGTGAAATGAATTTCATTTTTGAAAGAGTCACTAATGTAATTTAGAGAAAATTCTACACATGGTCACAGAAAAGAAAAGAAAAAAAATAAGACATTTTATTTAAACAAAAATAAAAGTCTCTTAGTTTTAAAAATATATTGTTAAAATCCATCACTATAGTTCTCCATAAAATGCAGTAGATAGGATAGCCTAAAATTATATATATGAATTTCTGACAGTTTTCCTTACTTTTTTTTTCTTTTTTCTTCTTATTTTTCAGGATGATGAGGAATTAGATGAAGATGCTTTGTTGGGAAGTGATAATGAAGAAAATACTAATTCCAATGCTCTGATTGTGAATAGAGAAAATGAGAACAAGGGTGGCCGTATTGTTTCAGGAATACACTCCAATTTGAGCCAGTTCGAGAGTGAGATAAAGAGTAGTCTAGAAGATGTGGAAGAGTACGAGTTGCTAGAGTAAGTTTACATGTTGGCATTGATTGGTATAATCTTTCACAGCAAGTGAAATTAAATGAACAATGCAGAACTATTTTCTGTTCTATATATCCTTTAAATCTCTTAATGGTTCATATACCAAATTTCTCAGAAAATACTAATAAGATTGTAGGTCTTTTGGTCTAAAAACAAAATGAAGATCTGGCATGTAATGTGTAAACTCATTGACAGCTCTCTCTCTGCCAAGGTTTTTGATGTCATTTCCATTAACAGATGATTTGAAATTCCTCCAAGGGCATTTGCCAATGTTTAAATTAATGATGTCCGGTGCTACTGACCAGCCATCTATTGAGTGTCACAAAAACTACATTAAATCATTGATCTCAGACTTTAGCAGGGAAAGAGTTAATAAGTCGTCATAGTATTTTTTCCACAACATGCCTTTGGTCATCTTTTGATACTTAAAACCATATATTCATGTGAGTGTGCTGTTTAGGCTCATGTGGATTGATCTAATATGTTGTTCCAAGTTATTCCTCAGATGGCCGCTGGGATTGAGAGCTAGAGACAAAGCTGGACAAGAGAAATGTTTGTGGACAAAGTGTAAAACAGCTTTGCGCAGTGTCATCTGATGAGCAGTTACATTCACCTCTTGAAGTGTTTTCTTCCCAGCCAGATACAGAAGCTTTCCAAAATTTTACCTGGTTGCAAACAAGAGGATCTCAGCCATGCCAATCATCACCTATAGCTCATAACCAACTGAAGTGATGTTTTTATCCATGCAAAGAGTATGCATCATCCATGTTTAGGTGGCAGACACCCCCTTTCATCTGTTTACAAACTAAGCAAGTGAACACTGCCAACTTCAGCCAGGGAAGGAACTTGCTGCAGAAGAGTGAGTGGGAAACTACCACTAATGTGGTCTAAACTCTCAGGGATGAACCACCATAACAAATTGTTATGCCATCTGGCAGTAGTTTTCTGATGTCATTGCACCACTTAATGAAAAAGAAAGTGTTTAGTTAACTAATACATCTAATTCATTTGTGAAACAATACTAGTTTACTTGACTATTAGAAATTGGGAAGATTATAGACTCCAATGATCAGCTCACCCCCCCCTCCCCTTTTTTTTCCTTTAGGGTGGCAGCTGATGCTGATTTGGCTGGAGAAGATATCATTGAGATTGCAGACCCCTCTGAGCTTGATGGTTTTGAAGAAGCATTAGATACAGAACAGGTTAGAGAAATGAAACTTTTTATGGTTTCCTAGAATTGTTTTCAGATGGATCTTGGACGATTACTGAATGCATGCAATATTACAGCATGTCTGATAGTCCATGAAGCTCTGGTTTTAATCTGGAAGACTCTATCTGGGTAGGTACAGGAGTGTGCCACCAAAAACTACAAAAATTGGAGTATAACAGTCAAATGAGAGAGGAAACAATTTTTTTAAAAAAATAGTAGAAGGAAGTTGTAAACAGCTGAGCTGCTGTTATAATGTACTGCATTTAAAAAAAAAAAATTGGCTATAAAAAAATTATTAGTGTAACTTAGCTTCATGTGTAGCAGATGGACTCAGTTTGGTGAGCCTTCCATAGCATGGTTTCTTGCTCTTCTGCACCAGTCTATTGCCTTGGGTTTCTTCCAGATACTCTGATTGTACAGACAAGTTCTAGTAGGGACTTTCCGGTGTGTAAATTAGTAACTTAGTCAGCAGAACTGACTCTTCTAACCCTTTTGATAGAATCTTAGACTGAGGATAGTTTCTTGTAGAATGGTTAGTAGCTATAGCCATTCAAGGGATTGCAAGAACTTGGCTTTAACTTGAAATAGATAAATTGAATGGTTCTTTCTGACTACAGGATTGAACTCATTCTGCATTCAATGACTGGTTACTCTTGTTATGGATAAAAGAAAATGCAATTTAAAAAGTTAGCATTGTACAGGCATACTTTGATGATATTGCGGGTTCGGTTCCAGACCACCGCAATAAAGCAAGTCACACCCATTTTTTTGGCTTACCAGTGCATATAAAAGCCTAAAATAATGTTTACACTATAGTCTTTTAAATGCACAATAGCGCTAGGTCTAAAAAAACAATGTAGTGTAAAATTAAAAATACTTTATTGCTAAAAACTGCTAATCTTTATCATCTGAGCCTTCAGCGAATCGTAATCTTTTTGCTGGTGGAGAGTCTTGCCTCGATGTTGATGGCTGTTGACTGATCAGGGTGCTGGTTGCTGAAGGTTGGGATGGCTGGCTGTGACAATTTCTTAAAATAAGACAATGAAGTTTGCCGCATTGATTGATGCTTCCTTTCGCGAAGGATTTCTCTGTAGCATGTGATACTGTTTGATAGCATTTTACCCACAGTAGAACTTTCGAAATTGGGGTTAATCCTCTCAAAACCTGCTGCTACTGTATCAACTAAGCATATGTAATATTCTAATTCATTTGTTGTCATTTCAACAATGTTCATGGGATCTTTGCCAGGAGTAGATTCCATCTCAAGAAATGATATTCTTTGCTCATCCATAAGAAGCAACTCTTCATCCATTAAAGTTTTATCATGAGATAACAGCAACTCAGTCACATCTTTAGGCTCCACATCTAGTTCCAGTTCTCTTGCTATTTCCACCACATTTGCAATCACTTCCTCCACTGAAGTCTTGAACCCTTCTCAACCATGAGGGTCGGAATCAACTTCTTCAAAACTCCTGTTAATGTTGATATTCTGACGACCTCCCATGAATCACGAATGTTCTTAATGGCATCTAGAACAGTGAATCCTTTCAAGAAGGTTTTCAATTTACTTTGCTGAGACTCATCAGAGGAATCACTATCTATGGCAGCTATAGCCTTACAAAATGTGTTTCTTTAATAATAAGACTTGAAACTCGAAATGACTCCTTTATCCATGGGCTGCAGATTGGTTGTTGTGTTAGCAGGCAGGAAAACAACATTAATCTTGTTGTACATCTCTGTCAGAACTCTTGGGTGACCAGGTGCATTGTCAATAATCAGTAATATCTTGAAAGGAGTTTTTTTCCGAGCAGTAGGCTTCGACAGTGGGCTTAAAATATTCGGTAAACCATATTGTAAACAGATGTGCTGTCATCCAGGCTTTGTTGTTCCATTTATAGAACAGGCAGAGTAGATTTAGCATGATTCTTGAAGGCCCTAGGATTTTCAGAATGGTAAATGAGCATTGACTTCAACTTGAAGTCACCAGCTGCATTAGCTCCTAACAAGAGAGTCAGCCTAGCCTATCCTTTGCAGCTTTGAAGCCAGGCATTGACTTCTCTCTAGCTATGAAAGTCCTAGATGGCATCTTCCAATATAGGCCCGTTTCATCCACATTGAAAATCTGCTGCTGAGTGTAGCTACCTTCTTCATTTATCTTAGCTAGTTCTTCTGGATAGCTTGCTGCAGCTTCTACATCAGCACTAGCTGCTTCACCTTGCACCTTTATGTTGTGGAGATGGCTTCTTTCCTTAAATCTCATGAACCAACCTCTGCTAGCTTTAAACTTCTCTTCTGCAGCTTCCTCACCTCTCTTAGCCTTCATAGAATTGAAGAGATTTAGTGCCTTGCTCTGGATTAGGCCTTGGCTTAAATGAATGTTGTGGCTGGTTTGGTCTTCTATCCAGACCACTAAAACTTTCTCCATATCAACAATAAGGCTGTCTCGCTTTCTTATCACTCTCATGTTTACTGGAGTAGCACTTTTAATTTCCTTCAAGAACTTCTCCTTTGCATTCACAACTTGGCTAACTGTTTGGTGCATGAGACCTATCTTTCAGCGTTCGACATGCCTTTCTCACTAAGCTTAATCATTTCTAGCTTTTGATTTAAAGTGAGAGACGTGCAACTCTTCCTTTCACTTAAACACTTAGGAGCCATTGTACGGTTATCATTAGACCTAATTTCAATATAATAACAATGAAAAAGTTTGAAATATTGCGAGAATTGCCAGAATGTGACATGGAGACACGAAACGTGCAAATGTGGTAAACAAAATGGTGCCCATCAAATTGCTTGATGTGATGTTACCACCAAAAACCATCGGAAGAAAGAGGCATGTTCTGAAAATAATAAATGTGAATAATTTGAAAAAACCACAATATCTGCAAAACACAATAAAGCAAGGTATGCCTGTATTTTCTTTCAAGCCATTCAGGATGGTAGAATGGTTTTGCATTTAGACACATGAAACTGTTGAGAATGCTAGAATATGGTTAACCTCAAAAACTAGTCAATTTTAAGTGCTTTAAATGTGTAATATTTTTTAGAGGGAGTTTGCCAACACTATAGCTGATAACCATGCATTATAACTGAACATTTAACATTGTATTAAAAGAAATCTGAACTTTTTAAAGCTAGTCAGAAAGATTATAAAGCTAAATTAAACTTATTAAAATGCATTTGTGGACATTTCAAGATGCAGAAATTCTGATAAGGTAAATAAACAAAATATTTCTTTAACTTATGGTACCTGTAATTTATTCTTCTCTGAAAAATGAAGACAAGATGCACGTTTTATTTTTTTAAATGTTCAGCAGAATCAATCATCTTTTTTATTTTTGAAAACTGAAGTCAAGCTCTAAATTAGTATCGTTGACCACACCTAGGCAAGTGATTGCTTGCACTTGATATTTTAGTACTTGTGCAATGTCATTATCATTTGAAGATAAGTAAACAAGCATGCACAAGGACAACTTCTATGTGATCATAGAGCAATCAAGGCTCCCAAAAAGGTGGCCAATGACCCAGTGGTTAGGCTACTGGATTGCCAAGAAGACTTAAGGGCTTGAGTTCAATCCCAGGTTGGGATCATCTTGATTTGGCATACCTCCCTAGCATGTTATCTTAATTTTCTCCACCCATTCATCTGGCTTTCATCCCACAGCTAAAAATGAAGATTTTTAGTAGGGCTTTCTCTGCCCAAGTCAGTGTAGGGTTCTTATGGCAAAGGATACAAGCACTAGTGAATAACACTGGCACTGAGCTTCCCTCACAAGGCTAGTCTCTTTTGTAGACAGGTGTAAAAAAAACACAAATGATGATGTCTAACAAGATTACTCAGTGTAGCAATAAAAAAAACACTACTACCGCTAGTAAACATCTGAAGACCAAGACCAACTCCTAAAAGCACTAGCAGATATTACTAAATATGATTATAGTATTAATCTCCAGTTATATTTCATGATGTTCAGTTCTTGGATAACTTCTGTAAACTTTTTCATTTACAAACAATTCAGGTTTACTTTTTTAACTACATGTTGGTAGATAATTTACAGATCGGTAAACACTAATTTTAGCATGTAAAGAAAGGTAATGAATTTAAATATTTTACTTTTTTTATTATAACCAATAAATATCTAAATTAATAGTTTTATAGTTAGTGCAAATCTCAAGTAATGATTTCTATAATGTCCTTTTCTGTCATTGCTCAGAAAACATGCTTTTTGCTTCCTGTTTTATGTTGGGTTTTGAGTCCTTTGAACTATGTTTCTGAAACTAACATTAGATATTTATTGATGAGACAATCCTCAAGCCAGCTGATGGTTCAATGGTTGAATCTTGATTGTGGTTGAGTTGGTTTAGTTTACCTCCCTGGCAGGTTTCTTCTCGCTATTTTTCACTACTGATCATGTGAGTTTCCTCTTACATCTGAAAATAAAGATTCTAGCAAGGCTTTGTCTGCTAGAGCCAGAAGTGCAAGACAGACAGTGTTCTCTAGTGGCTAATCATAGCCCGATGCCTTAACCAGGGTTGTTTCTAGTACAGAGATTGGTGTACAACAACAACAAAGGTAATTCATTGAAAATTAAATTAGATTATTATTAGTAGTACTATTTTGTGAGCCTCATTTTAAATGTGAGTGCTGCTATTAGCCAAAGAAAGACGAATTCTTTCTGGAATTGTTTTTGATTGAAACATCTGTAGGAATCTCTGTTAGTGTTGCAGCTTATTTTCTGTGTTAAGATAATTTTAATTTACTAAGATTGGTCATTCATGTGCCTCACAAATGAAAGGCTGTAGAACACTTGCAAAATTTACAGTCATCTGTTTACAATTTGCTACATTAAAACCTGTCTGGGTGTTTATAAGAAACTAGTATAAGTGACAAGAAACGTTAACATTACTGGCAGTTTTTGTAAGTAAGAAAGAAGCTATTCTTTTCTGATTGTTAGCTCTGTCCAGTAAGTCTTATCTACTCTGGAGTATCAACTATAGTTAATTAGTCAAGGAAGCATCTAACTTTTCCATGGTTCCTGCATTATTCTTTTAGGTTATTTAGCAAAAAGGCAAACCATAGTTGCCTCTTTATTGCAATGATCTTTGTGAAAAGAATGTGATGTGTGGCTTGGTAAAAACAAGTTGTTTTTGGCTAATATTATATAGTTGGGAAGGCAATGAGTTGACCAATAATAACTTGTTGATGTCTTTCAATTTGGTTGGCTGTGTGCTGTTTTAGGATGAGCCTAAGGAAGAATTTAATGAAAATGAAGCAGAAGCAGAAGAATCAGTTGAGGAGATTGTGTCTGATAATGGAAGAAGAGAGACTTACAGTGATATACAGCAATCTCAGGGAGAGATGAATTCATTTCAAGAACAGGAGACTACAGAACATAGAGATATAGTAAGTAAATTTGGCAGCAATGTCATTGTGTGTGTGTGTGACTGTAACACATTGTTACTTTGTTTAGTCAATTTGTACATCATATATATGAGGGGAAACAAGTTTTATAATATTAAAATACACCGTATGTATTACCCTGAGTGTTGTTTCCAGTGACATATAATTTGAAATATCTGAAAACCATTACTAAAAACAATACAAACTGTTCTGAAGCTGACTTTAAATCTAGTGTGAGTGGAAATTGTATTAAAGTTTTTTAACTTACTTGCATAATTAAGGTTTTACGATGGCAAGCTAAAACCAATGATCTGGAATGTATGAATAACTTGTTTAAATGAATATAATGGAGTTCTACTCCTAATAATGATAACAACAAACCAAGAAAGAAACAAAGAAACAGTGCAACATAATCTTCATTTCTGGCAACCTTTCTTACCATTGTTTCCAGTTGACAAACTTCATCATAAAACAGTTGTTCATCATACACTCATACCTAGCACCTCACTGCAGCCTAACTAATATCTACTACCTGTGTAGTAACAATGGTAGTAATGATTAAAAATGTTCATATTTTCTGTGACTAAAAGCACCATGTTTATTCAAATAGTGGTTTTCTGTTAGTTATTAGGATTTATTCAATTGGAGCCTTGTTTTTATGTGACAGTATATGTTTCTGTTTTTTTAAATATTTTTATTTTTACTGTGTTGGTTTAAGAACTTGAAAATGTATTCAGGAAATGGAGTTTATTTAAAATACCTGGTTGACATTCTAGAATAATGCTGTCTGAGTAAATCTTATTACCATACTTGAATTAGTGTACAAAATAATTTTGACCAGTCCGAAACTGGCATGCATGTAATGCACATATTAGCCCCTTTTTGTTATTAGTATGCTGAAAGATGGTCTTATCATTGACCTGTACAGCTGAGTAACTAACAAACATTACTAATGGAATCTAAAAGAGTATTTCTGTCAACAGAGAACGAGCATGAACAAATATATGTTGCGCTATCTATGTTTATGCAGCAGTATTTTTGCTTAAAGTATTTGTGTTATATACTAGTCTTTACATCGAAGACAGTGCTGATGAGTGAGTGTAGTACTGCGGTCATCTACTAGAGAACATTATCTATCCTGCAGATCTCTTCATTTTAAAAGTGAAAGGAAATTTGCACAGTCAGTGGATAGGAGGAGTGAGAATGTTTGTCAAACTAGGCTGACCTTGATTGTGAATCAAACTCTGGCTCGTCCTTAGAAATCTACTAGTCTGACCACTGGTCATCCAGCTTACTGTAGTTACAGATGTATCTTAGGCATATGCACTAATTTACCATAAAGATGAGAACACTGTTATCTTGTACACTGTAACATTATGCTAGAATAAAAGTTAAATACAAAACATTTAAGCATAAACCTTTAGCTGCTTATAAAAAGACAACAACTGCTTAAATACAGAATTATTTTTAATTACTGTTTTTTAGGAAGGTGGATTTGAAAAAAAAATTTTCTTTTTCCTTTTGTCTTCCAGGAAGAAGGTCCTCAGCCATTTGAAGAAAGCAGTGAAAGCGAAGATGAGGAGAAGGGAAGAGGACGTTTCATTAGTGAGCGTTCAAACATCATTTCTATATCAACAGCGAAGGTCAAGACCCGCACAGACATACCAGACACACTTGGTAGGTGTCCTATCACAACCTTTACAGTTTAAATTTTTTGCCTGCTTTTTTGCTATGTATGTATGTTTGGCAAATTGTAATGTGTATACTTGCATTTATTCTTTGTTTTGTGATCTAAAAGTTTATCACTTGTAAATAATGCTGTTGGTTTTGTTCTGTACAGAAATTAGTGAAGAGCAGCAGGCACAGATTGATGAGTTTATGAATGAGAAGACAAGGATACGTAACAAGAGGTATCAGCGACCAGAACGCTGGCAGCAAAAGGGAGCAAATCAGCAAGATGGTTGGCGGGGGAAGCAGCAACACAATCAGAACCATAATAACCGTGATAGTTCTTATTCCTCTGGACAGTTGTTTATGATGCAGCAGCAGCAGCAGGTGGGAGTTGGTCAGCATCCCACAGTTAGTAGTAATCAGTACCTGGCTCCAAACGAACGCTTTTATCCTGCAGAGTTTCAGTCTAGTCAGCAGCTGCACCAGCAGGACTTCCAGACCACATTGCCATTCCACCAGTCATCTGAAGGGGCAAGCCAGAGCCAGCCTCAAACTCGCAAGATTCTTATAAACCCACACTTTAAAGGAGTGCGACCTGATGCTGTATCATCATCCTCACAGTCCATAGTGATGAGGCCACAAATTCCAGGAAGCAACATGGTGGGACCACAAATACCTCCACCTCCCCAATCCCCCTCATCCTACCCAGTGTCTCAAAATCTCTCAGTTCAGGTGACCCAGGTAACTTGGATTGTCTTTATATTTTTGTTTTTGAAGTTAATGAAAAAAAAAGAAATACAACTGAAGAATCTTAATTTGTCTTAATATTTTAATCTACTAATTTATGCTTCAAAGGTTCTTTTCTTCCTCTATTTGAATCTGAGGCATCAACATCACATTACCAAGATGCTGTGCTCGGTGTTCAGTAAAGCAAGTGTTAAAATAATTCTTCGTGTACAATTTTTTCTTTTTAAAATATATTATTTAACACATTTTGAATAGTGTTTTAGAAATTTTGCATTTTGTATAACTCAAGCAGTGATTGTGCTAAATCTTCCATTTCTTTGTACAAGACAGTTCCTTTTTCTACACAAGGAAAAATAGTTAGTGCTTTATGTGACATAGATATCTATAGCTACACTGATTTCAGACAGTTAAAAATAATCAGTGATAGAGATCATTTGCCTTGCCCTCCAAATTTTTGAAAGAAACAATATTTAAATACAGTACTACAATAAATATTGGCTGGAATTTGGCAATATGAAACTAATAATACTCTTCTTATTTGAAAAAAATGGACTACTAAAGGCAGATCAGCATCATAAACAAATCCCATATTAATCATCTGGGAGTTTATTACAATACATACATTTCCTGGTGTATGTAGGTGATTGCTGATGGTTATTTTTAAAATAAAAAACTCACTAGTTTTGAGCTAAAGGTAAAATAAGCTTGTCATATTCTGAGCATGGTTAGTTGCTAACCTTAGATCTGTGTCTGATAAACCATTTTTGTTTTTTAGAAAATGACTGCTAAATGAAATTGTAATATCGTTTATTAAAAAGTTTACTTGGTTTGGGTTAATTAAAAAAACTTTTAAATTTTATTTCAAGCCTTCATATATAACCCCTCCACCTTCAGTAGGGGGTTGGACAGGACACTCACAAGTGCAAACTAACTACTGTCCACCCCACTCTCAGCAGCCTCTTTCTGCAACCCAGTACCTGCCCATGTCTCAACAGTTTCAAGGTAAGTAAGACACTTGAAATAATAACAAATCATGTAGTCTGGTAAATGCAAACAATGCTGTGTAAAAGGCCTTCTACCCTCTATTACCATGAAGCAAATAATAAATGTTAAAAAAAATAGTGATTACTGATCTCGTATGCAACAATCTATCTGGCTATCAATTATTCTCCTGTTTTGAGTGTGGTTACTTGCTGCTTTCGAAATAACAAGGACATTCATAAATCTGGTGATGTTAGAACTGTTTTATTGTGTGGCCTTTGTTTTACAAGTGGCTACAAGGCTAGCTGGTCAGTCCATATGTTTATAAAAACATCATTTCATTTAAATTGGAAGGAGGTAATGAAAACTACCCTGTGTTAGCAAATGAATTAACTTAGTTGCAATATAAAGCAGTTATTAAGAATCTGTAGTTGACTTTTTTGGATTAACTTTAAAGTGATTTATGTATGCAAAAAATGCTTTAGTAACTAGTTACCTACACTACAGCTAGTATACAAGGAAACTGAATTTATTTTTAATATATGGTTTAACTGAATAAAATTCAGCAAATTGTGCAGGTGTGTTTTTAATGAGTAAATCCATAATCTCAGTGGCCAGAGTTGTGAACCGATTCTGTTTTAACCTTTTTAATCACCAGTTATCCACATGTTTATCACCATGTGATTTAAAGAATATTTGGAAAGTGAAAAAATGGTATAAACTACTTATTAGTCCTTTTAAATGATTTGCGAAGGTGAAATTAATAGGTTGTTTAAAAATAATCTGAGGGTGATGTGTATCGTTTTTGTTCTGCTTCTCACCTTCAGTTCCACCACCTCAGCAGACTTTGCCTCCTGCAGCACCGGTACCTTACACCCAGCAACCTCCGCCTACCCAGCAGCCCTTGCCGCTGCCATATGCACATGCACAGCAACCTGTGGCCCCACAGATGAGCACTATGCCAGTGGTGCACCCTCCTCAGTACTCAGGTAGGTAAGCTAAACCTATGACTTTCATCCTCAACATGTATGATAAATTCATAACTTTTCTGTGCAGTTTCTTCATTGACAATGCATCCATTTACGTTTTATTTATCTATAAGACAGCAAACTAAATGAGTACAATTAGCTAAACTTATAATCATATTTAGCAGCCATATTCACCATTTTACAGCTTATGCAAAGTGCCTACTTTTAAACATTCTTCTTTTTTTAAAAGATAAAATGTCACAAGATCATCAAGTGGTTTCCAATCAAGTTTTGTTGGTTAAATATCATGAAAGCATAATTACAATTTTGTATTTCATAAAGTTACCTAAATCTATTTTATTTAGACAAATACATAGTGATATGCTATTGTTATGCTATAATTTCTGATTTCATGAGAAGAAAAATGTTTTGTGTAGCAATGCAGATTTTAAAGTGTAGGTGGAAACATGAGGAATACTTCTCAGGAGCTGGGAACTCCTGTCACTAATGGTAGGCATTGTCTGTGTGATATAACTTGTCCCTTCACTTTTTAATATTCAACAATTGCTTAAACATAAAAAGTAGAGAACCAACCATTTAAACAATAGGGAAAGGAAGAGGAGCTTTAAAAACACTTTATACATTTAAAAATTTTGTTAGGATACTGCAACCTTTTCATACAACCACTTGCATGATTCCCTGGCACCCTTGTATTCTGGGTGTAACACAAAGTGAATTGATGACTGTTCCAGACATGACCTAGGTTAAGTGAAATAAGTGAGTAGAGTTAATGACGTGAGCAGTAGCTTACATGAAATTGTTAAGTTGAGTGTTTACAGTTAGCTTGGGAACTGAAGTTTGGCACTCTTGTATGAAATGTAGACTGACGTCTGCAACTGAGCTGATTGTTATGTATATGTGACAATGCTAATTTTAATTGTGGAGCTTTCTGTTTGCTGTCATGGTACTGTTTTCTCTTTTTGCTTGAGGAAATGGATACCTAGGCCTTGCTATTGCAATCACTTAACTATTTTTATTCTGTTACTCCAGCCCCTCAGAGACCATCAGTGGCTGTGGGCAGGCCAGAGCAAAATGTGATCCAGTCCAGTCTCTCTACACCACCCCCACCACTCCAGTTTACACCAGTCGGAACTGTTGAGGCAATGTTTAATCATCCGCCACCACCATTACTGCAGCAGTCAAGTTCTCACTTTGTTTCTGCTGCTGTGGCTCCACCGGTGAGTCAGCCCATGCAACAGATGCCACCACCAAACTCTATTCCGGGAACGTATCCAGTTCAACCCCAGTTCCAGCAGCCACCACCACTTCCTGTTTCCATTGTAAACCATCATGCACAGCATCCTGGACAGGTGAGGAAAATTGACAACATAATGGTTATCTTTTTAACTTTCTGTCTCTGCCTTCTTGCCTATATAAAAACAGTCCACCTAATAATAAAAAAAACAAGTCTAGACTAAAGATATTTATATTAGAAGAACGACTAACTTATTCTTATGGAAGAAATAATAGGTCATTACAAACGTTTTGTTGGTTTTTATAATGTTAATTTGGGGTTCATTTTTTGCATGCTTGTGAAGGTGTATGTAGATAAGTTATATATTGTTTTGTAGCTTGTGCTTCGGCATACATTTTGCAAAAACCTACCTTTTTAAAAATCATAAAATGGATATTTGTTTCAGGGTTCTGAGTGAAGCAGGGATAGAAAAGTTTTCATGCCATTTTGCTTCACGAGTTCAAACTGGGCCACAAAGCAAGCGAGGCGACTCGTAACATTAAGCAAGCACGTCGCGACGACACAGCAAATGAGTGCACGGTACAACGATGGTTTGCAAAGTTTTGATCAGGAGATGTGAGCTTCGAAGATAAGGAATGTAGTGAATGTCCTTCCAGCTGTGATGATGACCATCTGAAAGCCTCAGTTGAAGCTGATCCAAGAAAAAACTGTGAAAAATTGCTAGAGAGCTTGACGTAAGCACTGCAACTGTTTCCCGGTATATTGATGCAATCGGCAAAGTGAAAAGGCTTGATGAGTTGAATGAACAACAACAAAATCATTGATTGGAGATCTGCTCTTCGCTTGTCATAAGAATCAAAACCCGGCAAAACCATCACAGCTGAAAGATACTGCTGTGAATTAAATGTTGTTCATCAGAAACTCTCCCAACAACAGCTGGTATTGGTGAATCGAAGAGACCTAATCCTGCTCCACGACAGTGCTCATCCTGATGACTTCAGAAACTGAACATGTTGGAGTATGAAGTTCTCCCCCACCCAGCCTATTCACCACCTTTTCAAACACTTCGACAGCTTCCTTTGTATGAAATCCTCCTCCCAACCAAGCAGCAATTGAAACTGCCTTCAGACAGTTTATCAACTCCAGAAATCCAGATTTTTTTCAAAATGGTATAAATGTGCTTGTAACTCATTGGCAGAAGTGTATTGATTGTAATGGAACTTACTTTTATTAATAAACTTCACATTCATATACAATGTGAAGTCTCTCTGTTACAGTAAAAGAAGCCGACAAAACTTTTGTAACAAATTGTAACTGCGATACTTTTGCTTGTGGGTGTAGTGTTGCTGAATCTTTTCTTGGTGTTCTTTCCATTAAGATGATTACTTACATTTCTGGTTTAAAGGAGCTGGTGAGTTTTAAAAATCTCTCAATGTCAGCATAGCTCTCAGTGAAAATTTCTAGTAAATTTGAACTGATCTTTTTGTTTTGACAGGGACCGACTCCTTCACTACACCCATCTGGAGTTCAGCAGCAGCAGCCGCCTCAGATAGAGCATCATATAGCTTCTCAGCCTTCACATATTCAACAGTCTCACACAAGGCAGTACAAACTGCAGCAACAATATCGCCTGCTGCATAAGAAAAGGATACAGACACGAATGAACAGGTGAGTAGCCCTGTAAACCTTTCTGTTGAGTCAGACATCAGCCATTTTGTGTCTTGTATCAGTTGGTACAACACTGGTCATAGTTAATAACTACCACACAGCTCTGGTATTTACAGTACCTTTTTTTCCCCTTTCAGTGTCTCCAGTTTCTCTCTTTTTTTTCTGCTAATGAGAAGGGAATAACAAGTCTGCATTTTTTGTTTTTATTTTTTACTTTAATATTGCTATCTGCTCTCACTTAACAGGCATATTTACTTACCTTATTTTTAAGTGCTAGGAAGATAATGTGCTATAATTCTATGGTTAAAAAAAAAAGGTTTTGTGATATGTTAGTGCAAATCAGTCTGAGAAGACACTTGGGAGAGATTTATTGTGATAACCAACAGCCCTTCTATTTATAGAGGCTGGAAATAAATAAACAAAAGAAGTTTATAGCTCTGTTGATGTCTGTCTTTGCAGATGGAATTGTAACAGTACTGGAGCAAGTTGCTCAACTTTTACAGCTCTTTGATATGCATTTTGTAGGCAGAAGCTAGAAGACTCTGTCAGTTCAGTTATCTCACTACATTCTTTTACCAGAGATTACATATAACAGTAGATGGATTTCATCCAGGCCTCTTGGCTTGGCTGCTTATCAGTGATGCTGAGTTGATAATGATGCTTCCGGCAAACCAACTTTGTTTTAGAGTGAGTGCTGTTAACATGAACCTATGGTATATGGAAGGAATTTTCGACATTCATCTCCAGTTGTTGAGAGAATGTTAGCTGTGAATCTTGCTGAAGTCACAGCCTCAGTAAAAACAAACTATTATCTGTGTCAGAGCATTGTAATGTTAAATGGGAACCAGTAGGTATTTTATCTTGTGATAGAAAACTCTTGGATTGACTTTTGTATTCAAAATTGCTTAATGCATGGATTGTAAGGTTGATATCTGATGGATAATGCCATTTTGACTTGGCAGTTTAAGCAATTGTTGCATGTTTAGAAAATGGCATTGGGGTTTGGTTCAGGCATTTTGCAAAAAGAGTTATTTGCAGTTTCATCATCTGGTATCTACTTTATGTAGTTAGGCATAGGCATGCTTAAGACTATAACTTGTTGATTAGTGGCTTTCCAGTCTACCTGAGTCACTGTTAGATGAAGCACAGGCAAGGTAAGCTGGTTCTTTGGGTTGATGTGATGACCTTCCGAAAGGCCATTGATCATGTTGATGTTGAAACAAAAATATCTAGTTTGTAATCGTTTTTTTTTTTTTAAGGTTAGTATTTTTAATCATGGATCATTCTGCTGCTAATTAGCCAAAGTTCTTGGATGTCTTGGCCTTTTTCTGTGAGGATTTTGGACATAGTTTATAAGGTGAAACTGTTGAAAATACTGTCCCTGATGAGTTGTGGTTTTTCACTTGGTCCTAGACAATAGTGCAGTTATGTAAAGACCTCTCATTGTTCTGATGGATGCAAAAATGTCTGGCCATGTCACATGACTTGGACCTTGTCTTGTACATGTTTTTGGTTCTTAGGTGCTGCTTTTATGTTAAGTGCAGCATATTCTGCATTTTACAATAAGGTTAAACAAAAATCTAGGTTTCTTTTAAATTTTTTCTGTTAAACTATTGTAAGAAAGAAGTCTTTATAAACAGTAGAAATCTGTTTCACATGATTTTTGATTTGACCTTTGCCTGTGATTGTGTTTTAAAAACAACCTGGTGTTTTCTGCAGGGGTAGTCAACTGGTCTCTCCCATGAAAAGGAATCGTCAAGGGATCATTGACCAGCAGAACAAGAACATCAAAGTGGTGAGCACCCTGCCACCTCAGAAACGAGCAGCCTTTCCTTCCCTAGTGACGACTCCACCCCAGAATAAGGTAGCCAAAGTCACGCCTCAAGTGAAAAGTGTACAACCACAGCAAGCAGAGGTAAGTCTGGTAACTCTTGGGTTGCCTTACTGTTGTTGTCTTCACCCTGTTGACAGTTTTTAATATACCAGGCAAACTTGCTTGGTTTTTTTTTGTTTGCTTTAATTGCTGGTTGGTTATTTTCTGTTGGCATCACTTTTGTTATGTTAATACATACTAGTTGCTAAAATAGTAAATATATATTGGTAAACTTTGATAGAAATCAATCCAATATTGTTACGGTTAAATCATGCATTAGAAAGTTAAAAAATGCTGCAGTTTTTAAGAAAATTCATCAGATCATGCATATCTTTTTTCTTTGAACTTGCTTACTGACATTAGTACAAGGTATCTACCAGAAGAAACCTTTTTGTTTCAATTTCCTAACCCAAAGCATGGATAACAGGGTGTGTGGGTTAGCCATATGTCTAAATGTGTGTGTGCGCATATGCTTATAATAGTACTGCCATTGACTTAAAAAAAAAACAAGCTTCTGAAGTTTTGAAGGAGAAAAAATTGCTGATACTATTTACTGTTGAATATCTGATAAAAACTTGTTTTTTTTGTTTTTTTTTTAAAGTTACACACAATTGTTTGGATCAGGTTTGATGCTAGTAACTGATTGTGGAGAATTGGAAACTGTTTGTAATGATAGTCATTCCTCATGATGAAGGTGTCTCTGCCACCAATGTTCCTTTGATGGAAGAACTTGCACATGAATTGTTTATTTGGCAGGGATGGGTTAGAGTGCAGAAAGGCCCTGCTATAACTTTCATTTTTAGATATGGGAGAAACTGGAGTATTACTAGTTTCAGAGGTATCAAGTCAGTGATGGATATCCACATTTCTGTATTGGGAAAGTTTCAGAGAAGAAAATTATTTTGTGGATACATTTTTAATTCTTAAAAATTGATAATTTGTTGACATAACTCGTTTATGGCATTGCATTTATTTACGTGAATGTGCTAGAACTGAGACGTACTTTAATGTCAACATAGATATGACATTTGCTTTTTTTTTTTAAATGGACTACCTTTGATTTTGATGCAGTTCATTAAAAGTGTCACCAGAAGTTAATGCTTGGAATGTTACTGTTACTTTTCTATTAAATAATGGCTTACAGTTACTAAATTGTTCTCAGCTTTAGGGGAAAGGTTACTCCTTTAGCTTTCTCCAGGCTTTACTCTGTCCTGGAATTCACCCATCATGTAGTTTATTATTATTCTCTAAATAAAGTAAATTTATGTAAAAATAAATTTTAAAAAATTCAGTAAAACAATTTTAATTATCAAAGAATTGAGTTCAAATGTATTTTAGACAAATGCGCAATTTCTTTTTTGTTTGCTATTATTTTTACAAAATATGCAGTGTCATTTGGGTTTTTAATTATTTTGAATTTCTGAAGTTGTTAGATGTTAACTGAATGTACTAATTTAAAATATTTAAGATTTGTTAAAATATTATTTTATGGAACCCCCCCCCCCCAGCAAAATAATGATTATAACTGTGATATGCAATGACTGAATAAAAGGCAAAAACAAATTATAAAATTAGTGAGTCTTTAATTTGTTAATTTGGAAGAATAGGAGCAATCTAATTTTCAAAAAAAAACAAAAATAAATATGAAATAGCAAAGTCAGTCAAATGAAATCAAATTATCACTTGGGTTGTCTCTTGATTAGAAAAAAAAGAAAATTATTTTTATTAGCTCATATATATTTCAACATGAATGCTTTGAATAAACCAATACAGATCATAACAGTTTTTGTAGTGAGATCTAAGGCAAAAACAGAATTTATAATAAAGTAACGGTAAAAATGTATTACAGAATACTTATTTCTTCAAGAACATGCCAGAACTCTGATAACTGTCTTATATTTATTTAAAAAAAAAAAAAAATCCAAATTCAAATAATGTTGTGGGTAACACTAATTTTGCTATTTAGTATTTACACACTTTACATTTCCTTGCTAATAACAAATTTAAATTGTTTAATTTCTTTTCAAAAAGAAAAAAATTGAAAATTTTCATCTTTGACACCAAATAAATTTCAGTCTAGCCAACAGAAATTCAGATCTGCAAAGTGATAGTGCATAATTTAGAGTTGTTGCTGATAGACCCACAGCATGTACTTCACACTTGACTATTTAGTGTTTATTTTCCATTTATCAGCTTTGAGCTTGCATTTCTTCTTTTTTTTTAACATTGTTAATAAAAGAAATAACTTATATCTCATTAATTTCACAGGAATTTCAATAACTTTAATCTATTTGGCTAATCTCCCACAAAATAGTTTCCTTTTCTCACTTTTATGCACCAGTCCATCAGCATGGATTTTCTTAGACAACTAAATGGAGAAACTTTTGTTGGGTCTCCTTTCCATTCTTGCTGAAAGAATAATAAGTGATTAGGTCCTACAAGTTGCAGGATGGGCAATGCTTGTTGCTACTAACCGCATTGGGCATGTCTGCAATTGTAGACATTGATAATCACAGAAGAAAAGTAAACTGTTTATCCTGTTCAAGTATGTATGATGACTCTGCAGCTCTCCTGTCAAGAAAATTCTTAACAACTTTGTGTGTATCAATTGCTGTGTTGCAAGGGTTCTCATGTCACTACTATTTCTTTTCTCACTACAAAATAGTTAACCATCTTCCAAGTAGGTGATCTTTGAAATACAATATAGAATTATTTCTCTCATGAATTTGATAATTAGTGATTAGCCATTTTAGATAGGTGTAGGACTAAATCTGCAACATATATTACATCATTAATGTGACTTATCAGTTGGTGAACTCAGATTATAGTAACAAAGATGAAAGCAGCTGATGATTATTTACTTTACTTTTTATTTTTAAGGAACCCATGGATGAAGAGACAAAAATTTTGAAAAAGAAATTAGAAGAACAGAAAAGATTAAGGCTTGAAATTATCCGTAAGAAAGAAATAAGACGACAGATGTTGGCTGAGCAGAAACGTAAGGATTTACAGAAAAAGAAAACAGAACAACAACAACAACAAGGTTAGATTTATACAAATTTAAAGTAAATTATATAAATGTTAGAGACTGCAGTTTGAAGTGGGTTTGTTATAAAGTGCTGCTGGCTTTAATGTATCTCCAGTGGTTGTAGTAATTAGTTTGATAAGTTAAGTATTTTAAGGTTGTGGATTTGATAATAAAAATACTGATAAAAAGTTACTTTTACATTAAGTTCTATAACTACTGTCTCATAAAGTTGATCTAGGAATTCAAGTAAAGCACTGGTTGACATTAATTAGTTTGCTTTGGATTTTATTTTTGTGCAGGTTTCAAGTCTGAGAGTAGCATTGTGCAACAATCAGTGTTGATTTCAGCTGGGCTTCAGACTCAGCAAAAGTCTGCCCAACTGCCAGGACAACTTCATAAACAAGCTGAGCCACTGCAGCAGCAGTTGACAGGCAAAAAACAAGTTCAGTCTTCAAATCAGCATCTGCAACCTCAAAAACAAGTGCAGGAACATAAAGTTCATCAACCAGTTCAAAAGCTGCTTCAGGTGCAAAAACAAAGTGAGCCACAAGCTCAGAAGCAAATTGCAACAATGTCTCAGAAGATTGCATCACAGTTACAGAAACAGATTACAGCAACACCTCAAAAGCAGATTGCAGCAACACTCCAGAAGCAATCTCAATCTCAAAAAAAACAGATATTTGTCCAGGGTTCACAGCACATGCGGTCACCAGGTCTACAGAAACTGCAGCACCAATCTCCAAGGCAAATGCACCCTCCAGGACCTAGACTGATGCACCCACAAGGTCTGAGACAGTTGCATTCACAGAATGCTAGACAGATGCAGCCACAAGGTCCAAGGCAGATGCTCCCACAGGGCCTTAGGCAAATGCAGCCACAAGGGTTCAGGCAAATGCAACCTCAGGGTTTCAGACAGATGATGATGCAAGGTCCACGACAAATGCAGCCATTGAACTTACAGCAGATGCATCAGCAGGGTCTACGACAAATGTGGACCCAAGGTCAGACACAAGGTCCTAGGCCAATGGGACCTCATCTAATGCCGCTGCGGGCACAAAATGCCAGACAGATGCGACCACAAGGTCCTAGGCAGATGCATCCTCAGGTTGGAGGACTAATGCCACCATATGGTCCTAGACAGCTGCATCCTCAGAATCAAATCCACTCAGAAGCTGCAAGAATGATGCAAACTCTTCCAGTTCAGCAAAATGCACAAGAAATGATGGGGGTTCAAGATAATCAGCAGATGCAGTTGAACAGCCAAAGACCTGCGAAAAGGTTGATCCTAAAGAAAGTGGTAAAACCGCTGACTCAGAAGCAACAAGGACCATTTCAAAATAAATCCAGCAATGGTAGTGTTAAGTTACCTTCATCTGGCACAGATGTTGGGCAGCAGTCTCTTGGCAAGAAAGTGCTTGTGCGCAAAGTTAATCAACCAAATCAAGTTATGGAGCAAAATAGTCAGCGACAGGTGGAGATACTGGGGGCTTTGGCAAATAACAGCAGCAAACCTGATAAAAGTGCTACATCAAATCGCCAGGTAAGAGTCCATCAGCAGTGTCCCAAGAACATTGGGAGAAGCTCACGACAGGTTCGGCCACCAATAAAGCAACAACAGAAACCGGTGTTAGGTGTGAACCGACAAGTGAAAGTCCAAAATGTAAACCAGACCAGACAAGAGTCTGCAGAGCAAGCAAACAGGCAGGTAAAAGTGAGTGGAGATTCATTTTCTGTGAACAGGCGAGTTGTGGCTAACATGGGATCAGCAGCAGGCCGAGGGCTCATCATCCACGAAAAGGTAAATACAGCTGGCACACGAAAAGTAGTGCATCATGTTTCTGGGAATAATATCATTGTTGCCACACAGGAAGTTGCTCTGGCGAATGAGAATGGAGGTGGTGAACCAACAGGCCGGGTGAGTAGTAGTGGTTAACTGCTCTAATTATCGCATGTTACAAGTTTTATCCTCACCAACTACAGTCTAATGTTTAAACGAAATAGTTTGCATACATTACTCTGATAGATTCATGATTGGTTTATGCACACATGGTTATCAAAATTAAGTAATGCTAAAACATTTATTAAATTATTTGTTTTACAGCATGGAAATGTCAAGTTAATATGGGAATTATTAAATCATAATCATAATTATGGTGAATCATTTTTTTCCATGGATGGTTCCTTGCTCTTCTACACTAGCCAAAGTTTTTAAAAGAATATAAGGTTTGTCATTCTGCAGCTAGTATTATATTTAAAAAGATTAATTTTTATATATTTTCAGGTTTCTAAACCTAACTGTTCCATCTCTACCTGAGAGCCAAGTTATGTTGATTTGAAGCTTTTAAAATGTGTTATATAATTTCTCAACAGTTTCAATAAAAAGAAAAAAAAAAACAAAATTGATTTCATTACCAGTGCAGGGTTATTATATTCAATTTTTTTCTTGATTTATTAAACATGAAGAACGAGAGTGGAATGTTAACAGTAATAAATAATACTATAAATAGTATCTCATAGATTGATGTTTTCATCCAGAAAGTCTTAGCCCTTTGAGGATTACACACGTATATTTATGGTATTGGTTCTGATTCTCCATAAATATACTACATTTCCAGAGTTTTGCAGGCTGTAGGATGTCCATTCATGATTAAAATGTCTGAAGGTAATTTTGGAATTTTTTTCCAAATAATTTCTCCCTTTAAGCTGAGCAATAGTTTTAAATAACCACTCCTCAAAGGGTGACTTTTGATAATGATAACCAAATAGCTGCTACAAAGAAAAGATCAGGAAATGAGTGAAGTAGTGTAAAAAAAAAAACGTTGAAACTACTTATGCTTCAATTCTGACTCACTTTGCAGGATAAATTTTTGTTATAGTAGTGGGAATAGGTGATGGAGGAATAAGTTATTTTGTTTTAATTTACTGGATGAAATAGGAGTAAGAATTTTTATTTAATCTAATTTCTTTAAAAAATTGTTTTATAGAGAATTGTGCTGGAATCTGAGAAGCAAGGAGGAGTTTTGGCCACTCCAAAATCTACGATGATCACCATAGACAACTTGTCATCATCAACCTCAGAACGCACGATATCTGAGCTGTGTACCAGTGTTGGGCCTGTGGAGGTGAGTTAACTGATGCATGTTATAATTGCTGGAATAAATACTAGCCATAAAGAATCCTATGAATTTTCCTCATTTATATTTATAATAATGAGAAAAAATAATGTGTGTGTAAGACACTTGTAACACTAGTTTGTTCATGATTTGTGTAATTAGAACTTATTAAAAACAAAAGCCTTATTTATACCAATGATGTTGCAATTGGAATAATCGGTGATTAGTAAGTAGAGCTTTGATACCAAGCACTTTGTTGTTTTTCATAATTGGCAAAAATCAAACCCAACTGCAATGTCTGTAACAACTTAGAAATAATCAGAATGAAAGCATTTAAAAAAAAAAACACCTTATCAGTATTAGATAGCTCGTAATCCGGGATTAGTGGGATTTTACTTTATTGTGTCATGGTACATGCTGTAGATAAAAATGAATCCAAAATGCTAGCTGAAACATCCTTGTGTGTGACAGGTAACTAAGTGCTACATGGAAAAAGGGAAGCTAGATGACTTCTAACAAGTTAGTACAAGTGTCCAATTAGTGCATTGAATTCTTTTTTTTTTCCAGTTTGTACAGTTGATTAAGAGTCAGCGAAAAGCTCTTGTTAGGTTTCGCAATGGTGAACATGCAGCTGAGTTTGCAAAGAACTTTCAGAGGTAAGAAGCACATTTCTTTCACACTTGTAATACTCTGTAGCCCTCCATTGTTATTAGTATATTATATAAGAAGCGAAATAAGTCAGAGATTACTGCAGTAGCATTTGAACTGTGCACCTGGAAGCAGTCTTTCAAAAATTGTTCATTGTCATGTTCTCAGTACATGGCCAGAATAGACTGACTAGTGATAATTGACTATTTATTGGAAAACAATTATACTAGTTTTAGCAGAAGGTATGATAGTCCATGGTGTAGATGATAGCTATGCTGCTGCTCTGATTTGATAGTTTAATTCTGCACTTCTGTTTGCAGCAGCAAGAATCTATTTTCATTTACCTGGAGAGTTGTTTTTGTTTTTTGTTTTTTTCAAAGATATCTTGGATTATTACATGCATTATTTCATTTACAGTAGTATTATGCCAGAAATGTATTTCTAAATACATGTTTACAGAAGGAAAATTTGATCATTTGACCTTTGTATAAAGGAAAAAAGTCTGGCGTGTCAGATATAATTATAGAGAAAAGAACTGATGTTCATTGATGGAGTAGAATATATTTGAACTACATTTTTTTATGAAGTATTTTTTTAATATCCGTTTTAGGCGTATGGTTGATTTGTCATACATCAACATCACCCTGTTACCATCATCATGAGGTGGGGCTGTGTGGTGACCAAAGGACCTTGTTGCTGTAAATACCGTGGTGTTGTATTAAAGGTCAGTTTCTTCCTAGCTGACCTTACTGCACGCTTCGTTACCTAACCTAACCAGGGAACTGACTATCAAGATGCTGCTGTCCGGTTGTTGGGGGCCCCATGAGCTACAGCACCTCTGGAATCCAGTACATCAGTGATGAAGTTGGGAGCAGTATGCTGAGACAGACAGACGTGTGTTCAGATATGCCAGTCCAGTCACTCAGTTTTAAGCAATTATTTGCACCTACTACAACAGCGTGTAGAGTGGATTTAGCATCCAGCTTTCAGTCATGCTAGTTTACAGGCAGGGTAGTAGCTGTTGGTCCAATTAGTTCATACACAATATATATATACATATATCAAGTAGACTTCTAATGATGACTCTCTCCAATAATATCTCCTTGCTGCTGCTGTTTTCTTTCTTTCTCCTCTTTTTTTTAAAATGTGAAGCAGTATCTGGATCTCAGCCATTGATTAAAAAAAAACAAGATTATCTTAGCATATATGTGGTTTCTTTCAATTTTAGTGTACTACATGATAATCGTGATGACTATTTCTTCATTTGTGAAGCTTGGAATCTATTTAATCTGTGATCTCATTAGGAAAAGGAAATTTCTCTCTATTGTATGCAGTTAACCCTTGGATTCAGTGTCAAAGATGGTTAGACATCTGATTTTCATCATCATCTCCAGAAGGTCTAAAACTTACCAGCATGGGCTGACTGGTGTTGCATTGGGATTGCAACTTATATTATTATCCAGTGGGATGGACATTATTTGTTTGCAGGTGATTAATTTTTAGTGTTTAAAATAAACGTGCAGATGGTTACCGAGTATACCTTAGTATAATTTAATGGATTTTGGCTTGTAAATAACATGTCTCTCACTATATTTGAAAATACTGGTTTTATTATTATTTATTTATTTGATTTGTGTGTGTGTGTGTTCGTATGTTCCAAGAGAAAAAAATTTTTTTAAATGGGAAGGTTGACTGTTTGCCTAGAAATTAAATGTGTGAAATATGATACATTAAATTTTAAGAATATTAACTAAGATTTTATTAAATTTAGGTTTTATTTATTGGCCACTGCAATTTAAAATTTTTGTTGTCATTTCCTTTTTTGAATGAGGTGGTTAGCTGTTGGTTTGTATAGTTTGTTTAGCAAATTAACTGAGAATTTTAAAAGTATAGTGATATGAATGAAGTAGGTGGGTATAAAGTACCAAACAGCTGTTTAATTTGGCAAATTAAACTAAAAATGAAGGAGAAAAGGGTTGGAGCTGTCAGAAGTTGCTTTCTCAAGTCTTATTGTGAGTAGCAGATACCAGTTCCCGGACTGAATATGGTTATTTTTTATAAAGTCATATTGTGCCTGTTGATGATAAAGTTAGTGTTTAAACAAGATAGTTCTTTTTATAAAAATATTAAAGAAATATGGTTTAAAAAAATGAGTAAATATCAAAATAAACATCATCAAAGACCAGTTTTTGTAACTTTATCTATATTATGTGTGTGTGTGTGTGTGTATATATATATATATTTTTTTTTTGGTGGGGGTAAGTTCTTGAACCTAAAAAAAAAGTTCTTTTTCACTAACCATACAAAAAATTATTCCTGCACCTTTCCTTTGTTTGAAACATCAAAAAAATAAATAGAATTAATAATAATGGGTGTTTCATACTTGCTTGCATATATTTTTTTTTCTAAGGAAAAGAAAAAGATTACATACCAACATTTGGCAGGCTAACTAAACAAATTTGAAATGAAATTTTAAAAAAAATGTGGGATAATTTAAAGCCCTACAATAGTTCACATTTTCTTGCAATCATCTTTCGTTGCAAGTATCTGACAGTTTGCTCATATTTTTTCCCCAAGTGGTTTGCATTCAAATACAATGCAAAACATGCATAGATCTGAGACAATGTTAAGAAAAGTCACTGTCACTTTGCTCCAACACACTGAGTATACTTATCTCTCAATTTACATGGATCTCTCTTGTTTTCAAAATTTTGGGAACTGTGCCATTACTCAGATTTTATTGAACAATAACACCATTTGGCACAAAAGCAGACTACAAAATAACAAAGCAAAGAAATTTTAAAAAAAAAACAAAAAAATGTTCATAAGGAGGCTGTTACAGAAAATGAAATAGTTTATAAACAACAGTTGGCAGGATACATCTAGAATAATTTATAGACTATCACTGATTGATCTTACATAATTTCCATCAGTATTTTCTTCAATAGATTTATAGCAGTTCTAGAAGTTCATAACATTAACCTTTGCATCTAACTTAATCATTAAACTAGTAAAGAGTCCAGTGTGAATTCAACTGCTATTCAAATGATATCTGAGAACCATAAACTTAAGTGGCTCAACCTTTAGGCATTATGTACGAATAATAATAATTTTTAAAATATGTTTACTTCTCACCATAAATATTAAAAAATGATTTCAAAATCTAAGTTGCAGTTGAAAATTTTTTGTTTACAATTAGATTTTTTTCCCGACTATTTCCTATATTTTTCTTAAAAATGTATTACATTTAGCTGACACACCCCACTGAGGCTTTATTATATAGAAAATGGTTGCACATGATTCTTCACTACATTTTGTTGACCATAATACATTTGACTGAAATAATGCAGTGAACTAAAAAAATTATTTTTCTTATGCTTGTCTAATTAGCCTGCCAAATGTAACTGTCCAATCTATTTTACACCTTGTAAAAGTAAATAAAGAAAATATTGTAACAAAGGAAGGCTCTGGAAATAACTTTGGATTAGCATGCTACTTAATGTGAAACTGTTGAAAGGGTGAACAGTTTGCATTAATGTTTTGTCAAACATGCAGAATGACTTTTACAGATAAAAATTCAATGGTAAGAGCATAATAAATATTTTTATTGTTAATATTCTAAAACGTTGAGGCAGTATATCTAAAACTATCTTAAGCTATCTTAATTAATTTTTAAATTCTGTCCTTAATTAGAGTGGACAGTTAGACAAAGAGAATGAACTGAGATTGTTTCAATAATTCATACTTAGATAAGTGATGCTAGATCTGCCTTATATGTCTGGATGGGTGAGTGCAGCCTAAATGTATGATCATTAAAAATGTATGTAGTAGGAGTGCTTTTAGTAGGTGAGTCAGTCTGTTATATTACCAACAAAGAACATCATTTTCCAAATATATGAATTAAAAAATTTCAAGTTAAATAACTTTACTAAAAATAAAAATCGAAATGCAGAGAAGTGAAACAAAATAGCTAAAAACAATGTAAACTATATTTTATAAGTTTCATTATTGTAATTGGTTTTTTTAAAAAGTTTGTTTAATTTTTGGTTTGCATTTAATTTAGTTAATTTCATTGTGGATGAGTGTCCATTCTACGAGGATTAAACCATTCTTCCTACCTGGGTTACAGTATTTCTTGTTTCCCTCACCATAATCTTCCATTAAAGTAGCAGTGTCCTTGCTGTCAGTGAATAGCACTGGAGATTCTAAATGATTTTGTTATCATCTTATTTAAATAAAAGCTATCTTATATGTTTCTTATTCTTTCTCTGCTAAATGTATAGATTTGCATTTTCATAAAAAAATTGGCATTATGGAAAGAATTGCAGTGCATTTGTGATTTTCTTAGACATTAACTGACTCTAATAATGGGTACACCACAGTAGTAAGAAACCAACATTACAACTGCATCTTTACTAATTGGAATTATATAATGAGTGTTGAAGATGCAAGCAGTCAAGTCTGCTTTTTAATTCTGATTCTAGCAAACTTTTTTTTTAACATTGGTTAATGTTTATTCTCTCTCTCTCTCTCTCTCTCTCTCTCTCTCTCTCTCTCTCTCTCTCTCTCATATTTATATATTAAAGTAGGTATTGGATCCCTGGTTGTCATCCAGGGATGGTAATAATTTATATATAGGATGGGTGGTTCTAATTACCTGTAAACTTCCATTAATTCTTGTGATCATATCTTGTCCACCCATAATCCATTATTCTTGAGCTTATTTAATAACCAGGTACCACTCTAGTTAAGAAAAAAAACAAAACAAAAGATCAATCATGGAAGGAATAAACTATTTCATTTATTTCTGTTTTGTGTGTGTGTGTGTGTGTGTATTTTATCTACCTTGCTGCTGGAGTTGATTGTTCATTACAGTGTGAAATTCTCTGTTTTCATCTTAAAGTCAAGTCCATGTTTAGAATGAAATGGTGTTAGCCAATTACTGTCACTGCAACTGAAGACTTACAACTTTTATTTATGTTTCATAAATAGGATCCCTGCAAGTAATTATTATTGAAGTGCTATGATTTTTTAACCAGATGTAGTGTATGCATTTTTACAATTTTTTTAAAATAGTTAGCAGCAAAAGCCTGTGTACATAATTTGACTTTTATTTTTAAGAAGTTTATAATAAGCTTTGAACCCACATAACAGTATACTACCCTGCCTTATAGTAACAATACCTGCTAATTTGCAAACCAGACAAGTTTTTACATTTTTTGAATTGGTTACTTTCTTTTTGTATGTGTGCATGTGTTATTTGGATAGAAGCCACATTTCAGCAGGGAATGCATGGAATTATACATTAAAATATTCAACTGTACATATATTTTCTCAAAAAAAAAAAAACTTTTTCTCTACTTAAAAGTATAATCATGATGTTGATTCAGAGGACATATATAGTACATAGAACTCTATTCTGCTGACTTTCCACTTGCAGAAAGGCAAGTCAATGTACAGCTTGATCTGTTATGAGAAAAGATTCTGCATGGTGTAGCTTGGTAGCATCAGTGTTTTGTCACAACCCTCTGGTACAATAACTATCTATCTTGTAAATGACACACTGTTTTATTTGCAGCTTGCTACTGCTCAAGTATTTGTGCTGTTGTTTTTTTTTCCTTTTCATGATATTCCAATAAAACTTGCTGCCAAAGCTCTGTTATTTGTTACACCATGTCGACTGCTGTATGTCTGTGAAGTTTTGGGAATCAAAATGCAGAATAAGGTAGTACAAGTTTAGTTCTCATGGATGTATGGTGGGAATTTGAAAGAAAAATTGTGTAAAATTTTTTTCATCAGTTTATTGCAATGCTCAGTGATCTGTTTGGGTTGGAAAAGACTTGCATTTATGATAACAAATATGAAATGTGGAGTACTTTCAGTTCCATCTAAATGAAGGATATTTAGATCTTGTTTGTTTTTTAAGGTAAGACTTTTCTTCTGGCTGAATTTGTTTGTGCATATGAGTATGCATTGGGAGGAGATTGCTTTGGAAGTGAGAGAACTCTTTTACTCTGTTTTCCATCCATGTTTGAAAGGTAAGGAACCTATATTTTTATTTTATTTTTGAAAGAAAGATTATTGATATCCTAAAGTACTGGCAATTTGAGGCTTGGTTTGTGAGGTATGGTACTCAAAATTTTGATTAATTTTTAAAATTACAAATCAGTGGCTTCATGCATACTGAGGAACCATCTGTCTTAGTTTTGAGCAGGTATAGTGATATGCAAAAGGAATTCACTAGCATTTTGCATTATTCAGCTTTTTTCCTTGCATAACTTTATTTTACCATCTAATTCAAAAGTTTCTTCTAACAATATACATAGTTATGTAAAGTGCATAACATTAACATGTAATTTTTGTCTCTGCCATTTCCAGTAAAAATTCAAAACCAATTTGGACAGGTGGGTTTGGTATCTTTTCTGACTTCCAATTTTAACCAATTAAGAATCTGGTGACTTTTTTTTGCTATAAAAAGGAGAGGAATACAAGTGTTTCAAGCATTCCAGAGATGTTTATGGCACTCTCAGAAGCACATTGGTTCACTATTATTACCCTTGCCTCTGATGGGTATTTTGCCAGGAAGATTGCTGAAAAACTGATGTCCACACACTACAGTGTAATGCATCCTCAGGAAGCACAATGCAACAGACAACATCCAGTATGCTCTCACAAGCCAGTCACCAGTGATAACCACTACCTGGTCAGAATATCCAGAGGTAATTTTAAAACAAGAATAAAACTGCTGCAAGAATACAAACATAATAGCACAGAAGTCGAGTTGACTTCAATGGTGAGGCAGTGGCTGCTAGACAAAATGTCCTTGCACTGGATTGTAGATGAATGGTGGCACATTATTTCATTGACAAAAGCACGTCTGATATCAACAGTAGGGTGGCCCTTATATAGGGTAAAAAATTTATTCAAAACTTTTTGTGATCGCAAGCCTCAATATAGTCTTAATTGGTGAAAAAACATTGCATATAAATTTTGAAACATTTATTCTAATATTTTAAGGTAGCTCAAGCAACATGAAGTTTTAACATTCTGTATATTATATAACTAAAATCAATACACGTGAAAAACAAAACTTATCCAGCTGCAGAAAGTGTATTTTTCAAGGTATTTTGGAAATGATGGCAGTGTTCGCTGAAAACTTGTATAAGAAACTGAACTGCTCTTCATTCTTTGTAAGGTGTTTGTTGTATTTTTGAGTGAGAGCAACTGCTCTCTTCGCAGAGTCATTAACGACGTTGATAGTTTTCACCTTTTCTTTCACTTGCTTATAATCCTCCAATTCACCAGGTTGTTGGATTTTCCTTGAGAAAGTGCTGAGATAGATTAAAATTTGTAAAAAAAAGTGCCATGATCATCTTGTGACGAACTTGAACTCTTTTAGGGGCCATTTTGTCATTCTCCATACATCTTTTTGCATTCAGCATGTGAATCATCTGAATCTTTATCAAGGCCGAGGTGTTGTCATCAAAAAAGGCCAGTGCAACCAATTCTTCTGAAAGATACCATAGATGGTTAGACATTTTGTCTGAGGTGACTTGTGCAATACCTTGATGTATTGACGAGTAACCCAGAAAATCTTTGAGGAATTGAAGGTCATTTGCAGGAGCACATGGTGCGCTAGGACAAGTGATCCAGGCTTTAATGTAGAGACGTACTGCAAAAAGGCAGGTATCTCTGAGACCCTTCTCGCGAGAAGAAAGATGGAACTGGCCACGAAACATCCATACTTTCAGAGTGTAAATGATTTTTGACAGCCAACGGGCATGGTGCATGACCCTTGGAGTTCTAAAATGGATGCCTTTTGCTGGAACTACTACTAAGAAGATGCTTGCCAGCTCCAATAGTTCTTGGTTGAGCTTCAGAAAGCTGTGAATTGATGGATAGCATAATCTTCTCTTTCTTCTGTGATATAAATTGGCATATGAAGCGATCAGTGAAACCGTCCTGGAAATTCTGTTTGTCAAAACATTGCCACTTAGATGCAAATTGTTTGAAGAAGGGCATTTCTGGTCCACTCGACTCTTCCATGCATTGCTTGAAAACCACTGATATTACAAGCCCATAAATATGATGACGGCAGGCAAAGTAAAGGAGGTTGTGTTTGAGCTAGTTGTGTCGAAACTCATACCTTGAACCTTTTCTTCAATTCCCCACTCTCTGAGTGCATTACAGACTGCAGTAGATTGAGTTTCTCCAGTTGGAGAAGGTAGTTTCGCCACTGTTAGTAATTGAGAAATACAGCTTTCTGAGATGAGAATTGGAAGACGATCAGAATATTGTTTTCCAGTAATACTGGGCAGCATTTTTCTGTCCCAGTGCACTAGAAGAGGAAATTCTGCCTAAAAATTTTCTTTGAGAAGATGAAACATTGTGTGTCTATATTTTTGATGAGAACATTGTATTGTCTGCCGGTTGAGTGACAATTCTGTGACATCATGAACCAGGGCCTTAGCTGTTTCAAGTATTACCATTGTCGCCTTTCTGTCAGAGAGTTTAGTATGGTCAAGAACAGCAAATAGGTCTGAGGTAATGACCCATTTTCCACCATGCTGATGGCCCTGATCACTTGTGCTAGGTGCTGAATCAGCAGTACTCTGGGACTCATCAGATTTGTCTTCAGGATCTGATTCACTGCTTGAAGAAACCATCATTACTGTAACCCTTGAGGTTTTATGTTGTGCCTCTTTGATGCCTGTCCATTTTCCTCTTAGCATATCTCTGTTCTTTCTTGTGTAGAACGACATCAATCCCAGTCATGCAACCGACTCGCCCCTTTTGTTGTTGTGCTATCAAAAATTCACGATCTTCAGGGATAGAAATTCTTTTTAAGGCATCTGTATGCACAATGTTGTAAAGATCATCGAGCACACTAATAAACTCCTCTAGACTTTTGAGTAGCTGATGTTCGACCTTTTTTCTTTTGGAGCAGCCTCCACTTTTCAAACAATCCCACAAGCTTTTCCTTCCAGTGGTGTACTTCCTTTGTCGGTATTCTAGCTTTCTCCCAGAATAGCAGAATTTTCTGAATTGCATAGGTTGACCTATCTTGTCTGGTTTCTTTTAGTACATTATGGCAATAAAGAAAAAGACTAAGAGGCTTGTCTGATTGATGGTAACTTGGATCCCGTAATTTAAATAATTTCACTTCCAAGCAGATAAACATTAGTTTGAGAATGCATAGCATTTGGTACTGTACTTGAAGCCATCCTTTTCCTGAAATGAAACAAGTAGGATTAAATAATATAGAATTTAAAAATTTTGTAGATTTAAAAAAAAATTAGATGAAAGAATAACTCATCACAAAAATGAACGATGAGCATGGATACAAAATAGGTAAAGTACTTCCATCTTATTTTTATGATGTGCACTGAACGAGCTCACACCTAATAACTGAAACGTGTACTCTCTGTGCTTCCCTTCTATAGGCCTACGACAAAATGTGGTGCAATATTATGAAAGCTTATGTCATGCAAATTAGTCATATTGAAAACAAGCGTTTACAATAAAAAGTGATGCAATCATGGTTGGAGCTTGCCATAAATTGTAGCGTATAAATCGACTTTTAAGCCTGAAAAAATCTCTCCAAAACTAGTGGTCGACTTATACGGCGAGTATAAAATGTGAACCTTTATCACAGAGTGGTAAACAAGTGGAACAGCGCTCCTAACAATCGTTGTGCACCACTTACCGTAACTCCAGCAGGTCGCCACAAATATTTCCAACTAAAACTCGTGTTTGGTGAACTTATTTAACACAGAAATTATATAATAAAATAATAAAAATTCAGTATGGTCGACCCCTGCGTAACCGCAGTTCGGCATTCATGGTTATTCGCAGAATTTTCCTTAGAACCTAACTAATAATTGCTTGTGGAAACCCCCGCGTATTCGCAGAATCGCAAATATCTTCCGCAATTTTTTTATGGCTTTTTTCGTGGCACTATATGTTTTTTCAAGCTTTTTAATGCTAAATTATTAATAACAATATAATTTACTAATTTTGCAATATAAATACTAATGTAAATTCAGCAAAATTTCAATATAAAATAAATGCTATTGGCTGGAGGTTTGAAAGTAGCCAATCCGAGAGCGTTATTCATTTCTCCTTGCTGCTGATTGGTTGCTTCCCACGAGGAACTGTCTCAGGCGGATGCAGCCCAGCAGCCCCGCATCATCCCAGTTTACCATGTGTAGCTATCTTGAGTGTTTTTCTGAGTGTTGCGTTTTTCACAGCGTGTTTCTTAAAGTCTTAAGATGCCACCCAAACGTTATATTTTGACGTTTATAGGCATTTTTATGGACCACGTCCAATATTTACGGTTTTTCACTCTTCGCGGGTGCTCTAGGAATGTAACCCCCGCGAATACCGGGAGAAAACTGTATACCAAAATTATATTTTATTGACAATGAAAGCATGTATGATCACATTTTAAAATCCTTCAAAATCCTGCTGTAAATGCTGTTCATCTGACGCAAAAAGGTCTGCATATGGGTCCGAGTCACTGGAATTTCTGACTTTGTCTTGGTATATTTGCTGTCATCATCCTCATCACTGTCTCGCCACAACAATTCGTTGTCTTCCCCATCCATTGCATTTGAAATCCCACATTTTTTGAATGATTTTACAACAATTTCTACACGAACAGCTTCCCAAGACTTAACCACAAAATTGCACAACACGTCCAGTGGTGGAGCACGCATATTACCACCCTGAATGACTTTTCTCCGTCAACCATCCATTTATTCCACTCCAAACGAACATTGTCCTTAAATGGCTTATTTAGGCTTACATCTAGAGGTTGAAGCACAGATGCTAACAACCCCCCCCCCTTGGTATTACTGCAGTTACAGTATTGTTTCGTTGTAGATGCTTGACATTATTTGTTAAGTGGGATCTGAACATGTCCAAAATCAACAAGCTCCTTGTGTAATCCATCAGCCCACCTATTCTACACATTGTCAATCCATAAATGTACTCCACCTTCAACCATCCACCTCTTCTCATGAACATGGACAAAAACACCTGGAGGGAACTTGATATTTGGCATTATTTTTTGTTTAAATATAACCATTGTTTTTAATCTAGTTCTGTCTGTGTGGCAGCTTAATACAACAGTGAACTTAGTCTTTTCGTGACCTGTACTTTTTATCAGAATGGTGTTTTTGCCTTTGGAATCAACAGTTTTATTGCTAAGCATATTGAAAAACAAGGTATTTCATCCATATTACCAATCTGACACTGGGTAGTCGTGTTGCTTCCTCAGTCCAATGACATTTATGGAAATTTGTAATTTTGTCTTTGAGGTCTTCAGGGAGTTTCTGTGCAATTTTAGTTTTCTGTCGCAACACCAAATCTTTCCTCTTCATAGAAAAGTGAGTGCACCAGTTCGCAGTTGCTTTAAAATCTTTGCTTTCATCTTAATGTGTTTTTACCCACTTAAGTGCTTGAGTACATATGCTAGTTCGCATAACTGTATAGCCATTTTGACGGTTTTCGTGGATCCAACCTTCAAAGTAATTTTATAGTTCAGGCTAGTGACAGATGCCGGTTCTTACAGCACATTTCTTCTTAGGCATCTTCAGGGATGCTTCACTTTTCTTCCAATCACGCATCAGCTTTTCATTTACTTGATACTTCCTCACTGCAGCACTGTTGTTTGAAGAGTTTGCAAACACAATAACTTTCAGCTTGAAAGTAGCGTCAGATTTCATCCTTTTTGCTGGTGGAGCCATGGAGATAAAATATTTTCAACTACAGTATTTAAAAACTGAATACTGTGAGTGTTTAACAGCTACAACTGGACAAGATTACACACTGGGCTTTAGCTCCACCTACAGTGTTGTCAGGTTCGAGTGTGGATAATGATGTAATGGACCCATAGTTATGCAGCAGGGCACGTGGTGTTGGTGGCGTCATTGGCTGTTTGTTTACATCACTGATGCAAATGGTGGAGTGTAAGCAAAGGCGTACTACAATGTTTTACTATCATATACCATATGTAGCAGTATTAACATGGTACCATGCTGTGTAAACTTAATATTTTATTGGAGGTGTTGATCTTGGCTTGAATTTCAGTTCTAGCCTACCATTAGCCCACCATATGTTTTGGGGTAGACTTATATGGCGAGTATAGGCCTAAACCAGAATTTTGAGCTAAAAATATTGAGGTCGGCTTATATGCCAGGTTGACTTATAGGCAGCAATTTACAGTAACTCATGGTGAAAATTGCACCTAAAATGAAAAGTACATTGAGCTACCTCTAAACTTTCTTAAAAAAACTCTTATTTTCTGTGTCGCAGTTTTACATATATTCAAACAAATTCATGGGTTGCGAGGAAGAAAAATCAAAAGTCAAAAGATAAGGGCCACCCTAATCAACAGTCATGCAGGGAACATGTTTGTATGTTGTCAGCCAGGTGAAGAATACCAGCCCAGGTAAGTTGTGTCTGGAGTTGTTTGCATGTCATTGAAGGCATGTTGACAACCAGAAGGTTTGGTACCTGGATTGTTCCCCCACACAGTCTTGATCTCATCTTAATTGAGAACTTATCACACTGAAAAGGTTGGGCACTTGCGACAAAAAAACCAAAGATTAAAATCCAACTTATAGTAGGAATAATTTAGGCTTGAAACTCTGCAGTTGCATGCCCTGGTCACCAGTTTGCTCAAGTGTGCACTGGTTATCAAAAACAAAAAGTGACCAATAAATTATCGAGCTAAATACAACAATCTTTACTTTTTTGTGGTGGTTTTTTGCATGCTTTTATCTGTTTTGCTCTAGCTACTCTGCTTTATGACCCCTCTGTAATTTATAATAGCAATGGTATGATTACTACCACCGATGTGATGTCACAACTGATATGTTCTTGTAACCTGTTAGACTGAATTTATTTAGAGGATTTTTTGCTACAACTTGATACCTTGTGTACCTTCAAAGCTTCCTTGGGTGAGGGGATATGCAAGCCTATATATAGAAACTTACATTCCTGAAGATAGTGATTCAGCTGTAAGATTGATTGCCAAAAGATTCTGCATGAGACAAGGTAAGTCCTTGAGATTTCAAAACCCCCAGATCTCTGGCACAACTTTGCCAGTGAAGTTGCTAATCAAATGCGTTTTTGTTGAAACATGATCATTACCTGTGTCTTCTAGAGGAGTAGCATTCAAGTAATCTGGCTACCATTTTTATAGTGCTTATCTTCATGCATATGCAGTCATAGGGTTAACTCAAAATCTTTCATCTACAAAATTAAAGATGTCCTTAGAGTTTATTTTTTGAAGTCATACTCTTTATTCTGCACTTAGGTTCTCAAATCAAGTCATGTTCACTAGTGGCCAATACAGATTTATTATGTCCTTATTAGTAAACAAACCTTTTATCTTTCCACATGATTGTTTAATGCTAGGAAATAACTATTCAGTGATACATAAATAGATGAAATTATTTTGTAGGAGTAATACATTTATTTGGCGAGTCTCATTTATGTCATGGAAGCCAGTTTTTTTTTCTCTCTCTTACTCTCACATTTAGCACAGATTTTTTAACAATCAAAAGGAGTATCTTAATAAAAACTAGACTTGAAACTCATGTGGACTTATCATGAAAGCCAAACTTAGCATCCCGTTTTTTTTCTTCACTTTCTTTGTATAAGTTTCACCTTTCCCCTCTCTGTGGGGATTTCTGAACCGGCATCAACCAGAAATATTGTTGTACAGTTTATGCCCTACTGAAGACTGCAGTATTTGGCCCTAGTCACAAAACTTCCTTGATAAGCTAGTTAAAGATGTGAAGAAGGACGCTATAATGTGGAACTTTAAAGATAATAAGCATACACTTATATATATATATAGTATGTTTGTGTGTTTTGTAAAAGTTTTATTGTCCATTGGTAAGTTTTAGGGTTAACACAAATTGTAGTAACTTATGAGAGCTTTGATGAGCTAGACACCAAACAGCCCAGTCTCTGTGGACTAAACCGTGATGCAGCCATAGTGAGCATAGATAGTGCTGTTAACTAACCTTATGCGGTTCTGCAGAGAGGTTCCTCGTTTAGGCAGACTGAGGAGAACAGTTTGCTGTGTATTTTATATAACCATACATTTATTGTTTAGTTTGGGGGAATGAAAAACAATTGGAAATGTTTATTTGTTAAGTTCTCAACCTGTAGTAATTGTCAATTAATTTTATGTCTATGTCATGGAGGAAAAAGTACATAGGGTTTAGCCATTCAAATACTAGAGAATTTTCCTCCATTAATTTTGATTAACCAAACTTGAGTGTTTCTTGATATTCCAGCTTTCTGTTTACTGCATCCTTCAAGAAAAGATATGCTTTGTTTTCTGAAAAATACTTTACTGAATGAAATTTGATGTATCAAGGTAATTAATAATTCTCTTAAAAGAAGTTTTGTTATTTCTCATCTTATATATATTATATACTGAATTGTATTTTTTGATATATCTCTTTTTTTTCTCTTGTAAACAGATCTTTTTTGTCATCTGACATTTTTTCAGACTCTCTTAAAAACAGAATTTGAATGAAAAATTCCTAAAACATGCGCATGTGTACATACATTTACATTTTTTAAGTTTTGCATTCACATTTTCATTATGTCCAGGACAAATAATAAGTATTATATATATTTGCGAGAGGAAAGCTGATAATCACGGGTCCGAGGCATCAGCGTGAACAACATTACTGGATCTAGTTATGTGCTGATGTTTTTATTTAGTGTACACTTGTGGTGCCAGTCCATGGTTAAGCCCATACCTGATCAGTTACTAGAATAGAAATATTTAAAAAAAAAAACTATGTAGAGAGGCTATTAATAAAATTGGCATTTTTAATGTTAAAATACATTCTGATGGATACAAATCAGTTTGTGTGAAATTTTCATCAGACCTTTTAATTCAGGGTACCATTTTGTTGTATTTATTTTTATTTTATCTGAAGGTTGGTGACTTTTTAAAAAAAATTTTTTGTTGTTTTTGAATATAAGAATACTTTTCAATCAGAATGGCCCTACCTGGAGATGACGGGGAGTTTTGTACACGTAAGCCTGTCTCTGCCGTAAAGATTGGTTACCGGGAGCTTAAAGCTTGCATAAGTAGAACTTGATTTTTTTAATTGTTGGTATTTTGTTTGCAATTAAATGAAGCTAAGGAGTGCATTCCTTCTTTGTCAGTTGTGTCCTTGTTCTCTTGTATACCTGCTTGTCACTTAAATCCCCAATACATGGCTCTGAAAGTAACCATAGATCTCAGGTAATTGATTTTCTTTTTTTCAAGATAACTTCAAAAACTGGATGACTAAAAATAATGTTAGAAAATGGCCTCAGAAACCCGTTGATTAATTATTTTTCTTCTTTTAATTTTTATTTTTTTATGCTCGGCTTGTTGTCTGTCTTTCTACTGCAGCACAAAGTGTTAATGCTGCCTGTCAGTTGTTGTTGTGCTAGTATCCAGCAACTCTAGTATTTATACATGGGTCTGATAATTTTTTTTAATTTTTAAAAATGTCCCTGGATGAGTAGATTACAGAAAGTGCTTAATCATATGAAAGTCTCATATATCTACATCATTTATTTTTTTTTACAGTAGAATAAGTCTCTCCTTCCATAGCTATTTCAATGTACTTTTAAACAATAATTTTTTATCCTCAATTTTTGGCTTTTAAAATACACCACTGATATTTTCACCTTGATATAGTAGTGGGGTTGACAGTATATCAGGTGATCTTAGATTGACTTCCTGCTGTTGGTTGGTTGGTTAAAACCCCAAATTCTAAATTCTAACACTTGTTAAAAGTGTGTGTGTCTGTGTGCAGGAAGGGTCATGGATAATGCATACTTTGCCACTGGTGAAAGGGGCCAATTTTAAATGTTTCTTCTGAAATCAGTGTGGAATTGTAGCAGAAAACAGTTTAAGAAAAAAAAAGTTACCAGCACTAATTTATGGAAACAAAATTTTATTTACCTTTTTTGATGAACTGGTTGTCTACTGTGAATGGCAAAAATGTGTCACTGAATGCTGGTCTTTGTACACAACTACTGCAGCATTACATTCATTGCTATAGAAAAACTGTTATGCAATCTTTGAGAAACTGCAGGCAGACTCTCACATCTGACTGTTCTGTAGCTTATATCAGATAGCATAATTTGCACTCTCCCCCTCTAAAAGCAGAATCTGTAAACTCTTGGAATGTATTCCACATGACTCCCTGTGTATGCACTCTTCCATTAACGTATTATGGTTTGGGAGTTACAAGCAACCAACTGCAGGAAGTAACTTTATGGTCACAGCATATAATTGTATATCTTTTGTTTGGTTGTTTTTTTAGGAGATGAACTACAGAGAACATTAAATACTACATCCATTTGTTGATTGAAGATGAACTTCATACATTTCTCTGAGATTTAGGCAATCATGAAATAGTCTGTTTAAGCTACCATGAGGGGATTATAAGAGAGAACTGAATTATCCAAGAACCAGTGTTTTAGTATAAACAAATTAACTTGATGCTTGCTTAGTTTTGCCTTTTCTAAAATTAGTTGTTGTTTTTTTTAATAATGCTATTCTCTTTCTAATTAGTTCATGTAAAGTTTAATTTGAAACATTATTTACAATACTGTTTAGTTCAGCAGTCTGGTGATATGCGATTCTAGAAGCTATATCTTTTGTCTATTTGTTATTTGTAAGGCTGACTGAAAATGGGGTTTTTTGTTTTTTACTGTGCATAGTGTATCCTGAATGGTGTAACGAGAACATTTTGCACACCTAGAACCCTTTTGATTATATCTTGGAAAAAGCTAAAAAATTGGGAGGGGGGGTCTATGTGGAATAGATGCCAAGTAGCTGGTTAAGAAAAGCAAGAGGAATTTCAGGAATTGCTAGATCATGGTTGTCACTATTTTGTTTCTCCATTAGAAAAGTGATATATTTCTGGGTGTACGGCATATAAACCATTAGATATTTTCAACACTAAATTAGATTTCTGAAAGAGACAGGAGCAGCAGATTGAAAACAAGCAACCACTTTTGAAGTGATGAATTATTTAATGAACCATTTCGTTGGATTAAGTGCAGCAGAATTTACATATTTTACTCTATAGATTAACCTTGCATTTGGAAAACTTACTGTATAACAGGTTGTAGGATGAGAACTTCCAAGATAATTGTTATATAGCAGCTGAGATTGTTTTACTTGCACTTAAACATTTTATATTTTATAATGTTCCTATCAGCAGCAGGAAAGGTTGCAGTAACATTTGAGATATCGTTAGATGATGTGCAAAGACTTGAAAAGACTTGTGTAAAACATTTATGTGAATGTCCTCAGCTGAAAGTTTTCCACTTTTTACTCCTGTCAACCCTAGATACCACCCTTTGGCCATTTTCTCCTTGTAGGGGTTTTCTTTTTTATTAAACCATAAGAGAGATAGCCACCCCTCCTTTTTTCATTAAAGGCACTTTAGTTTTGTATTGGGGCTCACTGGTCTTTATTACTACTATTCTAGTGGTGGTTACACTGCTTCCAAAAAAAAATAGAATATTGGAACCCTATTTGAAAACTTTAATCAACAACATGACCACAACTATGCTTTACTGGCCATATGGTTCTGGAATGTAAATGCATTAGCCTTTGAAACATGCACAGTTTTCTTATTATGGAGATACAAACTAAATATGATTGAAAGAAAACAAGCTGCAAACAATATGTATGCACCCAAACATTTCAACACTGCAAACTTGTATAAGTTTATTTGGATCATATTCATGGTGGGTGTACATTTTGTCATTGCTGCTACACTTGGCTTGTTTGTTTATTTGTGCAGTATCAGACTGTAGTACTAAATTGTTAAAGTCAACAAACTATAAGATTCTTCCTCTTTTGCCATTTGGAGAGAAACTTGTTGTTTCTGGATTATGTATGAAGAAAGGATTGGGGGTTTGAAAAGGCATCATATCATGAATACCAAGGCAGCTTGTGACATTGCAACAATTCACCACCTAAAACAAGCTGTTGGGATTTAGCAAGGAGCCTTTTCTTTACTTGTCCTGCAAGAATGTACTACAAAACCAGAGATTTCTACTATGCTGGCCACCACCTGTATTGGTCTTTAGGCTAAAGAGCAGTAATTCCTCATAAGATGAAAAGGAGTAATTTATTTTCCCCTATGTTAACAGTAGTTTTTTTCTTTGTCTCAGTAAGGCCTTGAAGATTAATTTAAAATTTAAGCATTTTAGGAAAAAAAACAAACAATTTTATGGTTGTAATTTTTACAAGTATGAATTTTATGTTCTGATAGTTTAAAGTTATTCACCTAATTCTTTTAATTTTAATTTATATAAATATCTTTTTTTTGCCCTAATGGCAGCTGTTTCTTTTGTGTCTAGGAACTAATGTAAATCAAATAGAATGGCACAAAGTTTTTATTTTTTTGTAATTTTCACAAACTGTCGGTGGCATCTCTGTGTGCTGTTGTTTAGGTGCTATTAAGGCAATCCTCTATTTGACAATATCATTATATCTGCATAAATTACTAGAATGAATTTGTTCTGTTCAAATGTTTTAGATATGCTACTTATAAATCTGATTTTAATGTATGTATCTCAGGACTAAAAATGTAGTTTTTGCCAATGTTTATTAATTTCTAGTAGTTTGATTGTGGGAGAGGAAAAGGGTGTAGCTATTTTTACATTGACTCTAGTTAAGCTCGGTGGACAAAAAGAAAAAAAGCAGGTGTTCAAAATGGTGGCTACAAGTTTTGTTTCCAGGAAATTAACCCAATGAAACCTGTCTAGATCTTTGTCATCTATTTCTGGAATTTGCTTGAAATCGCTTGCGACAACCTTAACTTTATTTATTTTGAATCTTGAAGAGCTCACTGCAGCTATTTTATATGTTGCAAATCTGTTTTCAGCTGGATCATTGTGTGTTGGGTTTAGAGCAACCTATCTACTCATTGACGGTATTCTAGAAACGATTAATGTTAAGTTTCTTACTCTCTTGGTACACATAGTGAACATGATGTGTGTGTGAGAGAGAGAGATGGGAGGAAGGGTTTTTTTTTTTCTTCCAGGTGCCATGTATACAGTGATCATCATACTGCCAGAATCATTTCTATTTTTGATATATTGTTGACAGCTTTAATGAATGTATACACATGTATATTTGTTTTATATGTATTTACACGATATTTGTACACAAGTTTTACATTACAAAAAAAAAAAAAACTGTGATAATTTTACTACTTAAAATAATAAAAACCTTTTTCTAAGTCTGTGTTTGACTGAAAATGTTTTAGGTCTGCATAGTCTGAATTTAGTAAATGCATTTGTATGAAAACCACACAAAGTGAAACTGATTTCATTGAGGGTGACTTTCCCAGAAAATTTCATCCTCTGAGACATTACTGTAGTTTCAAACAATTTTGAGTACTTTAAAAAAAAAGGGGGGGGATTTGAAAGTTTGTCACTTCATCTTAAAAGAAAATCTACAAGTACAAAATTGTATTCTATCAGTCCACTTAAAAGAGACTTTTTTTTAGGTTTTCTGGATGATAATTTTCATGTATCACTTCTACTGAGTTAGCAGTAATTGGTGATCCACTTATCAAAGCTGCAAGGGCATGTAAATATCATATACTGGTTGATGCTATTCACCCTGCATGACAACAAAGGCATTAACTGTTAAATTTTTATTCTGGGAAAAGGTCTAAAATGTGCTGGCTGTATGAATGTGGAATTGAGCAGATTTACTTGTAAGCGTTGGCCTTGTGTTTGGGCAAAAAGCTAAATCCTTCAGGTACTGGACCCAGCAACATCTCACTGGAAAAAGAAACAGAAAACATGCTTTTAGAATAGAGCCATTTATAAGTTCTGTTGTTCCAATCTACTAAGCTTAATTAATTATCATGGACAGATATTGGCCAAAAACAAGTAGCAGCATTTTGCTAAACCTTAATCTGTAAGATGGATTAAAGTCAACTCATAAATGACTCAATGAAATTTTTTTTTCCTTACTAAGTGCAGTATAGTGTAATTCTCTATAATGAGAAACTTTGATACTGGTGCTTGCTTGATTCAAGATACACATTTTCAATTAAGAAGTTTTAGATCCCTTCATTGACCAAGAAACCGAAAGACTGCCATCTACTGGGGAGAGGACGCATATTGAGAACAGCAAACTACTTTGGTAAAATATTTCACTAACCACAGTGGAGCATAGGATTTTTAGTATGCTACTGCTGTCTAAAATGTACAACTCTGTCAACAAATGAAAAGTACCTACCTGATTCTGACCCAATCTGCACAGTTAGCACTTGCCATTAGCGTTTCCAGACCATCACGACCATGGTAGTAAGGCGGACGCTCGTTTATCTTCTGTGGAACTCTCTCTAATATTCCGACTGGAATGTATCTGGCGAAGAGAAAAGCAATAAAAATTATGGCAATGAACATGTACAGCAATTTCCTTCTGCATTTGATGAGTGGGGAAAGACAACTGCTGAATCAATTTCTACCAGGATTTAAGTAATAACATAGCACATCTATTTGGCACAGGTTCTTAAAGAAATATTTACTACCTTTTAAAGGTGGTTGTTTAAATTAAGAAAAAAAATAATTTCATACTACTTTGACAGATTTTTTTTTTTTTAGAGGTTCATTCACCACAATTGTTGGATTGGGATTATCTGATCCTGGAACAGTATAAGGGAACAATATGGTGACAGGGCAAGGAAATTCTGCCCTTTTTTACCAAACCGGTGGCAACTCAGTCCCGGTAACAAATTTTCAGTGAATGATGTAAGGATTCCAGCCAGACCCTCTACTGATTTCAAGTTGCAAAATCATGGAATTTCTCTCTTATGACCAAATTTTCATTGTTCTTTTTTTTTTCTGGCTTCTCAAAATATTTGTATAAAATTTTCCCCGTTTACTTTATTATATTAACTTGTTCTTCTATAGCACATTGCAGTCGTTTCCTTGTTGTTGTTTTGGAGGGATTTCTTTACTGTAGATGAAAATACACATGAGCTATGCTCTAAATATCCCAGGTGTTTTGTTTTTACTTAAGATTTAAAGCTGCATTTTCTGTCAGAGCAAGAAATTCCAGGACACACATTTTTACGGGGAAGATGTTGATTCAGGCCAGGTGCCACTCAGACAAACATCAATGACAACAGAAACTATTCAGATACTATCACTACTACAAATATTTTCATCACAAAAAATTTCTGGTCTTGAACTTGGAGCTCTGTTTATTTTTTAGATGGACATTAAGTTGTCATGATCATTTGTGTAGTTTTCCATTTACACCTTGAAGTGCTTAATTGTTTGGGAAATACTGCCATAAAGAAAAGGCATAGATGCAGACAGACTTAGGATTACAGAATGCTTGTTTAGCTTTTGAGAGAACTAAAGATTCAACCCCCGAAACAATAGAAGACAAGAGGCATCACCTATGTAGGAAAGACAGCCATTCCAGAAGAAATCTCCTAGTGGTGTCCACTCCACGCTGGTCAGAGCCCCAGTGCTCCAGTCCAAAATTTACAAAGTCCTTCAGTATATCCAACCGCTCACTGGAAGATATATCCCAATGTCGTTCCTCTTTGATTTCAGTAAAGATCCACGGCTTCAACAATGCACCTCTGGAAGACCAAAAAGGACAACTGTTTTCAAATTCCAGTTTATTTAGAAACAATTATCAATTTAAAGAGAAAGACAAGTTATTAAAAAACTTTGTGTTCTTTCAGTGCCATCACAATATTCTTCATTTGTTTGCAATAATAAATTGTTTAACCATATATCATAACAGATTCCTATACTGGATAATTGTAATCTTCAAATGACAATGATTGGAGAATGATTGAAGTAGTAGTTTTTTCTTTAAAAAATTATAAAATTGTTTTTAGTCATCTTTTTAGAGCAAATCTGTAAAGGCTGAGCTTCTAATTCTGGAAACACCTACAGCATACAGCTCTCTCAGCTGTTACCTTTTTTGAAGAAAACTGGCAGTTTTGATGAAGAATCACACTTTTCTATGCCTTGTAATGCATGGCTGGCCAGTTCCCTTCTGGACAAGGAAATATTCTACAGCTGTTTTTTGTAGATTTATAAGAATACCTGGCAATCATCAATCCACTGACTCCAGTCTCTGCTCTCCTCCTCACAGCATCTTCATAGGACAGAACATCACCACTCCCTGGAATTAGGGGAAAAAAACACAAACTGCTGAAATCAGACTAGTTTACCCCCACCATGTTAACAGAACTGAAGAACCCACATTCCAGAAACCTTTCCTGGCTGCCATCGTCAAGGTGCTGTCTTGAGGATGATTTTTGGTGTGTAATGACAATTTGCAGAAGGCATTTTTCTATTTTTCCAGATAGCATGAGTGGGTGGAGTGCTTTACATGACCTGGTTGCCAAGTCTCTTTTTTTATAAAGTAGATGGCTAAAATGTTGGAATAAAAAATACTTAGAATGGCATCCAAAAGGTTGCAGGTTCAAGACCAGATCCACCCATCTGTACTAATTCCCCTCTCAAAATGGAAATTCCTATTGCAAATTAACATCATTGTACACTAGAACAGTCCTCAGGACTACATCTTGATGATGCAAATGGTGAAGATTCCTGAAACATAGTTCTCTAGTTCTACTAACAAGGTGGTAGGAAATTCCCAAACTGTCTAATTCCTACACCAAACATCAATATTCATATTTCTTAGTTACACATTGTCGTTTATTTTTTAGTTAGACATCATAGTTGTAGGTCAAGGTCAGAAACAAGACTGTAGATGATGGTGGGGGTGCTTCAGCTGGTTAAAAAAAACTAGGGGGCCAAACTTGTGAACAGAAATAGTGTTGATATTATTTGAATTAACCTCTCAAAGTAACAAATAAGATAGTTCAGTACTGAATATACATATTAATGCAAAATTCAACAATAAATGTTACTCTTAATGAAATTGCTGTATTCAGTGATACAAGAAATAACAAAAGTTTTTATGAGATTCTCCAAAATGTTTATCAGAAGTTCAAAATCTTGCAAAAATCTGCTGAATCTCAAACACCCATATGACCATTGTATAGAATCAATACAATCACAGATGGATATCCTACATGAAGAACCGGAAACAATACAAGATAAGTCAGGTTACATTCTTGTTAAATCTAAAGCAGTGGGATTTCTTGAAAAGTTGCACATTTTTAATGTTTCATATCCTTGAAAATAGCTAGAGGATTTTCAAAATTTCTGATAGGACCAGTAAACTTATCCAGTCTTAAAAAAGCCTTGTCTGGGGGAAGGTGTAAAATCTGTGGAACAAGCAGTTAAGGAACTTGTTTGCCTAAGAGATGACTTAGACTATTTGGAATAACACAGTTTCAGATTCTGAAAAGATGCCGATAATCAAATGGTTCTTGCCATTTTGATGAGTCTTAAGTCCACAAATTTTCAAATCTGAAAGATTTCTGACTTTCGTTCTGTAAAATTGTTGATGTCTGTCAATTCAATAGAACCACAAATAAAGAATAAATTGAAACCATTACATCAATTGAAAAGCCCTTATGTCCTTAGGCCTGGATTAATTACTGAAATTCAGTTAAAAATTTCTTTGCGAACATTTTGGCAATGATTTGGATGAGTTCAAACTGCAGTCTGAAATGTATTTGAAAAATCTTCCTTGACTCGAAGGTGTATCCACCATTCCTGAACTCATACAGATCATCAGAGGGAGCATCCTCAAGTTTGGCAGCTAGGCAGATTGTATTTGCCATCACCTGTGACCACAGCTGTTATAGAGCTCTCTTTTAGCACTGAGAAGAATAAAAACTTGCCTGCAAAGCACAATGTCACAACAGAGACTCAGTCTTCTCATTTTAACATGATATTCATAAGAAGTTGACAGACTTGATTTTCAGAAACTTCTGAGATTCATATGTTGATTAGGGTGCATCAAACACCCCCATTCATACATAATTTTAATATGCAATTTGCTGTTTACAATAGCAAGACAAATGAAACAATCTTACAATTGAATTCTTTTTAGTTTTGTGTTTCCCATTAACAGCACATCAAAACATCTTCACAGTCTTATAAATACTAAGGAGAAATTTCTAGAAATTGGGATTTCCTATTGCCTTTAAGGTCAATACAAACGTTACTAAAATTAGAGCCTATTGTGCAACATACATGCAATCTAAAGAAGTGGGAATTTCCATTGCATAACTATGTTGCTAAAATTAGTTCATGATCAAGGCAGGCATTTTTTTGATTTGGTATATTTGAAAAAAACTGGTATATTTTTGGTATATTTTAACTTAGGTTTCAATTTATAATATTTACATCCTTTTGCACATTGGTGTTTTTTCTTGATTTCAACCATGGCTGATAAAGCAGAACCTGGATCTTCATCAACTCCAGAGTCAGACTCTAAAGCAAGACCAACTAATACACCACAATCAACTCCTGAGACACATAAAGCAAAAACCATATTTTGGCTTGGAAAAGACATTACTGATGATGATTCACAAATAACTGGCTCATGACTCCAAACATGTAGACAAGTAATACATTGTATGATGTACCATCTTCAAAAGGGTGCATCAAAGAACCAAACAAAGTGGGAGTGTGCAAAAACTGTGCTTCTCAAAGTTGTGCCATTCTATGGGAAAGCCAATATTCCCATGATCACAGAGCGCAAGGCATGTGAAAAAATAATAAAGCTTGTGGATGATAATAACAAACTCAGAAGCATACCTGTTAATCGTCATTCTTCACCAGCTACCCTCTCTAAATTAGAACAATTTGAAACTAAACTTGATCAAACTTTTCATCTGTGGCCAGCTAATGCAGAGAAACTGATAAAAAATCCTGAAGACTTGCAGTTTCTGCAATCAATGAAAACAGACTGTACTGCTATATTTGGACCCAGTGATAAGGTGTTGGCTCAAAGAATTCAGCAAAGTGAAGAACATGCTAAAGCAGAATTAAGGAGACATGAGAAAAATGAAGAGATATCAAGGGTATCTACTACTTTCCAGAGCTTTAGTGAAACAGAAACTGATACAGACACAAGTGATACTGATGTGTGTGCTACTGGATCTGCATCTTTATCCAGTAGTTCTTCAAAAATCAGCATCTGGTGATGTTACTGCACCTTCCTCCAGTAGTAACACGACGCTTGCATCCACAAGTGCCACAAGAAGTCATCACCACACAGTTCACACTGGAACAAGCATTCATTCCCCACAACATTCTTCAGTCTACAAAACTTGTATCCATAGCTACACGAATGAACATCACCCCAACACAGCATGCTTCTTTTACAGCAGCTTTAATTGAAGAATCTGGAGGTGATGTGTCAAAAGTTGCAATGTCATATTCTATTGCCGACAGATCAAGGAGAAAGGTTGGTGAAGGTATAGCAAGTTCCATCAAAGCAGTGGACTCCCCACTAAACTAGCATCTCTACATTTGGACTCTATACTTCTTCCATTTCTTGAAACTTAGTATGTGAACCAGGAGTGATTAACAGTTTCTGTAGTAACTAAGCAGGGCATCAAATTGTTAGGCATACCATCTTATGAACCAGGAACAGATCGCAAATCTGGTGACATCATTTCTCAATTGACTGTTAATTTACTTGAGTCGTGGAATTGCAAAGAAAGCATTGTAAACATGGTCTTTGATACTACATCATCTAATACAGGAAAGTCTTCAAAGAGCATTGTTATGGTCTGGATGCAGACACCACATTGGTGAAGTAATCCTAACATGTCTTCAATGATTTGCAGATTGAAGTGTCGACATCACCAGAAATTAGTTTTCTCGTGATTTTGCAAGAATTTTGACTTGCTGGCACATAGTGATGATCAGGTACTTTCTCAACTGAATCTGTCTCAATACAGTGAGGCAGTCCATGCAATGATAAAACAATGGGTAACTGATCTTTTAAAGCTCTGGCGATCTGAGCTGAATTTCAACCGGGATGACTATTGCGAGTGTGTGGAATTGTGCTTTGTATTTCTTGGAGCTGAACAGACTGTGAAATTCAAGCAGCCTGGGGCACTACACAAAGCTAGGTGGATGGCTAAGCTGTTGAACTCCTTAAAGATATGCTTACTTGAGTCTGAAATTCAAAAACTCCCAGCAGGAACCATCACTACAAAGCACCAATTGCCAAAGTTGAGAAACTTTGTTAACTTTGTAACTCTGGTGTACAGTTCTTTGTGGCTGGCAGCTGGTTCAGTCATTGATGCTCCATATAACAACCTGCTTCTGTATCGACAAATACTGAAGTACAAGGATGTTAATCCAACCGTTTCAGACTGCACTTTCAGCATTCACTTGTCATCTGTGGTACCTGACTTCTGAAATGGTACCCATTGCTCTTTTCAGTAACAAAGTACCAACAGAACAGCGACAGGCACTCGCTCTTAGTCTCCTTGCCACAAAGCCAGATGGCGACTTTGTCACTCTAGAAGACGGACCGTTATGGAATAGGCTTTTGAAAGCCAAAATTTCCTTCAGGCATCCCAGAATCTACAATACTTGGTGACTTAGTATTGAGGGACTCATGGTTCACAATAATATTCTTGAGATAAATAAAGAGTTCCTAGCACAGCCTGTTGAAGCATGGCCAGTCTGCTGCCTATCAAGCCTCCCTAGCTCATGTTGTTGCACTTAATGTCATCAATGACTATGTTGAGCAGGGAGTGAAGTTAAGTTCTGATTTTCTCTCTGCATAAAGTGAGGACTCTACCAAAATGTTCTTCAAGTTGTGGAAGAAGACAGAGGGTCTCTTCCAAATCTGTGAAAACGAAAGGCAAAGACTAACAGCTAAATAAACAATCTGAACATTGTAAATAAGCAGAACAGAACTTTTCCACATTGATTATTTATGCATATCTGCAGATCTGACAACATTGATGTTGTCTTTATGTACAGTGTACTGTACATGTAAGTTGACGTAATGTTAATGTAATATAGATGAAAATTGCATAAAAATGTTGGTAAAGTGGTAAAAAATCATGTCAGTTGGGCTAAAATATTGCCATTTGTTGTTTATTTACTTCCCTTTATTGATTCCATAAGTGTTATTTAAAAAAAAAAGCCTATATCTGGCAAGTAGCTATGAAAAATTTAAATATTAAAAAATTGGGTCTCTGAACCTGCCAAATTTGGCAGCTTTGCAGCTCAAATTTTCAAATGTCAGGTGGCCCACATAAACAAATGTGAATTTTGGTGAAATTTTGCAGGAGTTATTTTTTTTACATAATGGAAAAAAATTAATTTAAGGACAAGTAAAAAACGAGCACTTTTAAAAATCATGGGGCATGTGATGCATCCTAATGTTGATACTAAAAGATGTAATCCATTTGTTTTACTTGAAATGTAAATGGGCTTTTTTAACTCATCTTTTTGTTGTGCTAATGTACTTGGCAAAAACACCTTTTTCATATTTCTATAACTAGGTTGTAATTCCACAAAATATTTTTTCTGAAAGTTGCAAGATATTGTTGATTTCAAATGGAAACTTCAAAACAAAAATATGATTTTTTAAAACTATCTTTGTTCCCTCGAATATTCAAATGCTTTGTATGCACCAATATAAGACATTGATCTTCAGATGATTTATTTTACAGCCTTCTCTAGAAGTCAGTATGCCAGTGGAGTCTATGGCCAAAAGGGGTCATCCAGTCTTGGTCAAGAACATTTTGACAGAGCTATGTTACCCCTGAGGTAAAACAATGTGAGCAAGGTATGCAATTAATGCCTGCATGAGTGAAAAGTTGAAATGAATTATTTTTGACATGTATATAGTTAATTGTTAGGAATGCTACATAAAACTGTTCAAACAATAATTCATTTTCTTGAAGAAACATGCCACTTAGGTTAATTAACTGAACCATAGCACACCAGTAATTCTCAGAGAGTGCACGTTATCATACAGTGGAAAGAGAGACTGCTTATTTATCTTGATTGGTATAAGTGCTATGTGTTTGTTATATACAGTATTGGAAATAATTATGGAAAATCTCTTCAAAGTTAAAACTACTATTAACTTGTTCACTGCAACCACAATGCTCTTCTTACTGGAAGACTTCGCTGATCCCCTGAGATCAATTCAATGAAAATGAAGACAAAGCAAAGAAAGGGATGTCGTCAATTTCTCAGGAATACAAGTGTGAAAACAAAAGTGTTAGATGATGGAACTGCCATGCAGATGAGTCTGAAACATGAGGTGAAACAATGTCAGAATCGTCTAGTCAAAATTTGTGTGGAAACATTTCTGTAGATCTTAGACAAACTGTGGTACAGCATACAAACAGCCACCTGAAAACTGATTTTGGTTTTCTACAGGTTTTTGTCACTGTGGATTGCGAAAAGCTGAGAAATGATTTCTCTTGGCTAATTGGAAAGTATAAGCTGGACTTTGATGCTGATTGTGCTTCAGAATTTGAACATTTTTTTGATTTTGAATGACGTGGACTTACAATTGAAAGCAAAATCACCAAATGAACTTCTAAAGTTCTTCAAAATACTTTTGATGCAGTTTATTTCGGATCAACTCTTGGTCAAGAGAAATGTAACTGTCTGGCCACTTTGGCAATTTAAATCAACGTTTTCTGCAGTTTGGATTTTGCAGAAGTGTTGTTAGAAAGTGCAGCTCTGAAGAAATAAATGATACATATAACTTATGGCTTTCTGTTGTTTATACATATCTTAAATGGGATGGGGGCACCAAAATTTTCAGTACTCAGGTTCCCCAAAATACATAATCTGTCTCTGTTCTTAACTGGTTTCAAGAGATAGTTTTAAAAAAATCACAAAAAAAAAGTTTATTATTGAGAATTTACTTTGTGACTTTGAAACTTGAATCCTGCTGAAATCAATTAGACTTTATGATCTTACCAAAAAGAGGAACAGGTTGAGAGATTTTGCTGCAGAGGTTTATATAAAACCAGTCAGCCAGTTTCGTGAAACGCTGCTCCCGGGAACGGCCATGGATCTGAAAAATGTAATGCTTTAACTTCTATATAAAGTCTCAATTTCTATTTCAAACAGTACAAATAAAGATCTAATATTCTTAAATCCTGCCATTATGTATAAGGAATGTGTATGTGGAGCCATATATTAGTCTGTTTCTGTTATTTTAGGGGTCTTAGGCTACAATAACTCTCAAGAGGCTATTATGATCACAGCATCACACCCCCTATATCTTTATAGATGAGCACCATAGACTTGGTTGTAGGTTCTTAATTTGGGGGGGGGGCAGTAGTAGTAGTAGAAATAGGGAGGAAAATAATTTCCCATTATAAAAAGCTAAACAGAATTAAAAATAAAAATGGCTAAACAGATCAGTTAAGCTACTAAAGCAGTGCACACTGAAGGGAGCAAGTAAATGTGCAGGTCATGTGTGTTTTAACAAAACTTATTTCTGAGCACAAATCTTGATAATAGTCAGAAAAATGTTTTGGTGGGATTTTTAATGAAATATATTAAATTCACAGAGATATTTGGGGGTAATATACCATATTCTTTTGTGTGTAAATTGGTACCCCCCACCCGGAAGAGTCCAGGCATTGACTTTATGGACAGAGTCGTTGGAACTGCTTTAATGAAGAAATAATGAAAAAATGTTATTTTCTGAAATAAAATAAAATTTTTCATTTCAAACAGACTACAAAAATTACTGCCTGCAATATTTGCCGACTGGGTGAGCAGTTAACCTTTAATGTGCTCAATGAGGAATGCAAAATGAAAGTAACAATGTGTGTGCACGCCCCCAAGAAATCCTCTAACTTATCTCAAAATGTTTCTTGTAAAGTCATGCAAGTTGTACACGGCAGCTTTAAGCTGGGAGATTTTAATTTTGCTGAATAAAATGGTGGTAATGTGGTCGCACACAGGAAATATGGTGTCAGCAAGAAATCTGTTAGGGTCTGGTGTACAAAGAAAACCAAGAAGTCAAAGCTGGGTGGACTCACATTGAAGATAAGTTGGAGGAACGTGTGCTAACTCAATGCATTGTGTGTTGTGGACTTGTACTGTCCATCTGAGAATAAAGGCCAAACAAATCACAATTGACGATTGCTGTCTTTACATTTCTTTTCATTTTCCCTCTCTTGTTTTTGCTGGTGTACAGTATCCACCGTGCTGTTTCCCTGAAGTGTGTACCATATCATCTAATCATAGAACAGCTGAGTGTGTTGACCTCCAGGTTAGCCTAGCTGTGAACTCAAAATGTCAGACAACTTGAAACTGAGCTGAATATTGACTTTTGCTATCAAAAATGAAATTGTGAATTTGATTTCTGAATTTGAGCGAGCTGCAGAATCTCAGAACCATATAAAAGTGTCAAAAATAGATAAAACTGACAGGTTTGTGTTTTTAAAGTAGGCGAATCAACACAGCACAATTGACACAGGATCACCTGATGATCACTGATATTGTGCAGTAATTGAAAATAGACAATAGACTTTTGATACCAGAACTGATAACAACGTTTGCAATTTGTTTTACATATCTCTCCATGATTACAAACATGTTGAAAAACTAATTCAAAAACCCATTTATCCAGAAGATCGTTCCTCAAAGTTATTTAATGATATCCACAAACAACTCATTAATATTCATGAGCCTGAAAGTACTGTACACAGTGACGTGGTGACAGTATTATGAAGGATTTGACACATTGTTCTGTCTGTTTGAAAGTTTAGTTAACTCGTAGTTGATCCACCTTTGTCTTATACTCCAAATTGACCTATAGGCTGAAAAATACAGTAGTTTTAACCACATTAGCTGTATGGTTGGTTCATTGTCATGTTGGGAGATAAATCCTTTCCCAGTTAGATTTCTTCCTGAGGAAATGGCATGATGGATTAGAGCAGGGGTGCACAACATATGGCCCACAAATGAATTGAGAACATTTAAAGAATAAATATAGCATCCACGTCTAATTCAATTAGATAAATTAGTTAAATGTGATACACTGCCACCTAGTGGTTGTTTTCCAATGTTTTAATCGTCATTACATTTTCTGTAGCTCATATTTTTGTCATCTTAAATGATTGTGTAACCTGCAGACCTTGACGAAGGTAGCTGTCTAATACAATGTGCTGCGTGATGTGAACTTAGTATTGTACAGTTGAGACTAAAGGCCGAACAGATCACAACTGATGATACATTTCTCCATATCTTTCTTCTGTTACTGTATGGTATTCACCATGGTAGTTTCCCAGAAGTGTGTGCCATATTATACAATCAGAGAACGTTGCCCTCCATGTTGGCTTAGTTGTGAACCACAAATGTTGAACAACTTGAAAATGAGCTGAATATTTACTAATGCTATCAAAAATGGAATTGTAAGTTGAAGTTCTGAATTTGAGTGAGCTGTACTATCTTAAAATCAAAGAAATGTGTGAAAGATAGATAAAACTGACAGGTTTGGGTTTTAAAGTAGGCAATTCAACATAAATGAAGCAGGATCACTTGATGATCACATTTTTGTCTGTTTCAAATCTCTCTTCATGATAACAAAAATGATGAAAAATTATTTCAACACCTATTTATCCAGAAGATGGCCCCCACAGAGTAGTCTGATGATATGCACAAACAGCTCATTAATATTTATGAGCCTAAAAGTTCTATAGACAGCAATGTGATGTGATGCAATAGTGTTATGAAGAATTTGAAATATTGTGCTGACTGGTTGAAAGTTTGACTAACTTTAGTAGTTGATCTAGTCTTGTTTTACACCCCAATTCAATTTGTCTATGAATGAAGAAAGGAAAAATAGGAAAATTAACCAATTCAACTTATACTCCAAGTTGATTTATAATCCAAAGAATATGGTATTTTTTGCCTTAACTACTTTCATATTTTAAATAGCAAGGACAGAATTATACTTTCATAAAATATCAGTTGTAAATAGCCTTACATATGTAGTATAGCAGATAAAGACAAACATGGAAACTCACTGTAACTAGGTCAATTCCCCAGTCTCTCAGTTTTGGTAGAATTGTGTGTGCTGTATTCCGGTTTTCAGAGATGCCACTCCTCATCTTCACAGTCAGAGGCACATCTAGCACGGATTTCATTCCTTTCACAATCTGCTCAAACCTGTTTGCCCGCCCCATCAGTGCACAGCCAGCTCCCTGCAAGACAATTATGTTCAATAACACAAGACTCCATCTCCTACCTAGTAGTTACACAGTCAGGTGAGCAAAACAGACAAGGACCAAACAATTTACAGAAAAGTTTATTTCACTCTGGCCTGCTGAACTTCCCAAATCTAATCTCTTCTCTACTCTTAATCAAAGCCAGGGAATTAGATTTCATGTTTGTTTGTTACGCATTCTCCTTAGATTTAAAAGACGACTAATAACTGTTAGTTAGAATTTACTTTAATCTTGTGGACAGTTTAGTTTCAGATTACAAAAAAAAAAACAAACATTAGGAGTATTCTACAAATAAGATTAATAACTTAGAAAATATAAGATCAAGCTCTAATAGAAAGGAAAAAACTGACAAATATAAAATGTAGATAAATTTTAGTTCCTGTGCTTAGCAATGTGGTATGGGCTGGTACAAAAGAGTGATAGATACCAAACAGGACCACAGAGCCAATGGAACTGAACTGTAAACCTAGCTCTTGGTTTAAGGGCAAATACTGTGATGGTGAAAGATATGACTCTTGGTAATAATGAGCTATGTCCTTAAAGGTCTTTATTGTTTTTACTTGTGCATAATAAAGGGAATTAGAGCCTGCAGATAAAAACAAAAGTCTTATATGATCAGAGCTATAGGGAAAATTCTTGCCAGTTTAGCAAACTTAGCCTTTTGTTTAAGACTTATAGAATTCCAGGAACTGACTTCATAATGACTCTGTACAGAGCTTCATTCCACCAGTGAAGCTTATTACAATAAATTTCTCTCAGCTGTTACTGATGCCATTGGCACTGTCAGGTAGATCTGTTGTTCCTCACAAAATGTCAATCAGCATAATCAAAAAAGTGACCTGTTTGATCAGGGGTTCAACTATATGGATGAGGTCTGAAAAGATTTTCATTGTGGTCAACTTTATCTGATCCTGTGATCTATGGATCCCATTTTGCTTATGTTCAATTTCTTTATCGGCTCATGGATTACAAACAAGGGGTGTTGAGACTCCTTTGTGCTGTGTCTGGAAATAGCTTCGATGATTGGATAGCACTGTCATCTTCTGGTTGGGGGAGTCACTGGAAACAGGACAAGGTAGGCTTACCTGTCAGGTCACTGGTTTTCCTGCCGAGAAATCGAAGAGGGTGAAATCTCTTAGTGATCTGATGTACAAAATGCAGTCTTAGATGTTGGCTGCATGAAACTTGTTCCATTGCTGAGAATACAAAATACAAAACTTTCACTCCAAAGTAGGTTGAGAATTTCTCCATGGATTAAAGTTGTTTGGGGCTTCAAGTATTGCTGAATAATTCTGAAAAACACTGAGCAATGCCACCAACTAAATTGTTCACCTTGTCAGACAAAGGGGCTCCGGTGTTAACTTTGATACTTCCATTAGTTCTGATGTTATTAATTTAAATCTGGTCTTTCTTTTCAGCAAATCACCAATTAGCTTGTGAAGTTATTCAATGACAGTATAGCCTGCTTAGCACCTGCATAGCTGAAGGAATTGTCCAAAACAGTGGATGTACAATAAAGCTGTGGTTTCTCAGCTTGTCCACACTGAAGCACTGTCATACCTTGGTCAGACACTTCTAGCTGACAGCAGATATGGCAATCTTCAAACCCATAAGATTATCTGACATTTGACTGGTGACTACATACACAGATTCCTGATCTTCATGGACAATCAAATCTTTGCTAATCCATCTAAGCAAAAGAATCAGTTGCTCTCCTCTGCTCTCACTATTTGGCTCATCAGCAATTATGGCAAAATATTTCACCCTTGTACTTTGTTTAGTAGAGTGAACAGTACCAAGGATGATTTATAATTTCAATGACAATGTCATGTTTAGTGTCCACTATTATGAAGCCATTCTTTAATAGCTGTGTTGTCAATGGACCACAGCAACAAACATTGGTGGTTTCCTTTGGACTCTGTGCCTCCTCTCAGCAGTTAACACTGTCAGGCTTCATCTTTTGGCCTGCAAATACTGATTTGAAATTTGTGTCACCATTAGTATAGCTTTGGTGTTAAAAGCATACACTACAGCCACATTGGCCTCAGACTTCTCATGCATCTTACATTTTTCAACCACAATTTTCCATCTTTTGTAAGCTTTAATAGAAAATTCTGGCATTAATCTGTCATTCATTAAATTGCCACTGACTGTGAGCTAACAATCATGACAAAATGCTGCTTTTCTGGTTCATCAAATAGCCAATGCTCATTTTCAAACCACTTCTCTAAAAAAATAATGCTTGCCAGAACCAAATGCTATGTAAAAACTCTGTTTGCAGCACACAGCACAATGAATCATGTGTGCCATACTTGTGACCAGTCTGAATAGTGTTCATTGCACTCTGTCTTCCATGTCCAGTAGGCCACTGCTCTCTGTTTCTCTTGAGGTTCTGGACATTCTGCCTTGAAGATCTGGAGTTTTTAGAACTCTAACCCTGATCATCTACTCGCATTAACTTTACATTTAAAATACTATGTTTGACTGAAGAACACACTAGCTGTATCCATGCATACAGAAGCAAATGCAAAAGATGATTGGCTCAGTTATCATGAGTCTCTTCTTGAACTGTTGATGTCCTGATGTGTTCTGTTTACAAAGGAACTTAGTCACTGCAGATAGAGGAATATAATCTATGCTGGAAACCAGAACTTACCTTCTGAATGACAAGATCAATTGGGCAGCCACAATTGATGTCCACAAAATCAATCTCAATGTTCTCATTCAGCAGCTGTGCACACCTGGTCATGGTGTCAGGGTAGGCACCACACACCTGAAACAACAGCCAAATTGCTTACAAGAGACCGGAGGTGGTGGGCAAGCACCAAACAACTCTTAACATGTGGTTCCTAACTCTGACAGTTAGCTGAACACTAAAATGATAAAGCTTGATTTAAATGTAAAGAAAAAAGTTTTTATTGTTAATTGGTCAGTTAACATTGAAGATATCCATTTTTGAGGATATAGTGACTTTAAGATCAAAGACTAGTTACTAATGCATTTTGATACAAGCAAATGTGGGCTGCCATTTGACCAGTAATAAACCATTCGACTGTCATGGTTGAGGTTCAGAGTTTGAGTCTCAGTCAGGAATGGTTTGATTTGATGTATCCCCATGGCATTGTTTCTTCTCACTCTTCTTCATCAGCCAACCACTTTCTCCCACATTTAAAAACAAAGAGTTCTAATAGGGTTTTCTAGGATAACGTTTGATTGGTTTGCATCTTGACCACTGCTCAAGAGCCCACAACCATATCCAGTTAACTCACATGGTCAACAAGCTGATACCCCACATATTCCTCCTCTAGCTGTGAGACATTCTTAGACCTTGGAAGTCAGGACAGGGGTTCAACAAGATACAAACAAATAATTATTTTTTGAAAAAGGAATTTTCCAAAACCTTACTGAAGATAGCACCAAATTTTAAAATAAAAAAATATCAGAAAATATCAATTTGATTCTTATTTGCGAAAAGGAATCCTCAATTTCCCTCAGCTGTAACAGACGCAATTATAGTGTCTGGCTGAGGATAGAGAGGTGATTGTTTATCACAAATTAAACAGAAACATTAAAAAACAACCCATACCTGCACTCCAAAGATGTCTTCTGAGATGTGCCGTTTAAGCAGAGCCCATTCTGACAACTGTCCCTGCAGAAGGTTTGAAGCCATGGCCATCTCCCCACATGTTATGTCTGCTCCAAATGTCTTACAGATCCGTCGATATGGAAGATTTCCTACCTGAAATCACACAAAATATCAATATACATAACATTCAGAGTAAGAGCGAATCACGTCTACTATAGTTATGTAAGTTTTGTATCAGTAAGTTGTATCAATATATGCATTCTTTCTTTTCTCAATGAGCCATCCTCTTTCACAGGAGGTAAGCCCTTTTTTCCAGTGTGAAATTAGAAAGGGGTATAGGTCAACTGTTCTCCAATGGTGACCTCATCCAGATTGGAAAAGGTTTGTCTGCCTCAGCAGGGAACTCCATAATTGAGCTCTTTATTTTTAAATGTGGGGAAAAACCAAGTGACTAGATTATCAGTATGTACACACACACACACACACACACCACCGACAAGCATCTAAGTAATATACACCAAGCTCTCTTAAAAGATAGTCAAAAAAGAAATGCATTCATTAAATTATTATAAAAGCAGAGACTGTCTATCAACATTTAACATGGTTAGTAAAGCTGTATGAACCAGCAGCAAATATAGAGGGGAATTGAGAAGCCAAGCCAAAGGCGTTGGCTATATTAGTCAAAGCAAAATTAGTTTCTTCTATGGTTGGCTATAAATAATAAAAATCTAACGACAGAGAAAAATTTTGTAGATGTTGTGATATCATGTACCAATGTCCACAAGGGAGACACAACCCATGTGAAGGAGCCCTTACTTTTTAGATGTGAGAAGAAACCCCATGTAGCCAGCTGGAGAAGAGCAAAAGCATGCTAGTGGCAGCCAGAAATCAAACCTGGGATCTCAAACGTGGCAATCCAGTTGTCTTCCAATGGACCATCATGCCACCTACTTGTGTAGTGAAACCACAATTTCAAAAATATTACCTATATTTTTCCCAATTTACTAAGTAAAATGCTATTTGCTAGCACTCAAGCAAACAACTTGGAACCATTTATTAGTTAGTTTACATGAGACTGAACAAGTTTAAAATTAGAGATAAATATATTTCATTTAGTATGAGAGAGAAAATGAAGAAGGTATAACATAAAGGAAAGGAAAAAGGAAAGAAAAGGTTAATGAGATGCTAGTAGCTAAATTTTGTCTTTATCTCAATTCAGCTCATTTAAGAACATTAAAGGAGTCAGACGGACATTACTACAGAATTAGTTGTGGCCAGGAACATTCTGTGCATGAAGTGTAGAGATTTAAAATTATTTCCAGTATACCGCCTCACTAGTGAATGACTTCTTAGGATTAATGCAAAACAAATTTAGACCTAGTTCTGACAATAAGGTGGTAAAACCCAGACTAACTTGTTTATTCTTAATAATTGACAAATCTACAATGACTTGAGCTTTTCAATTTCTTCTCAAAACCTTCTTTTCAATCACTCAGTTCAAATACTTACTGTTGTCAATGGGGCTAGGTAAAGCTTATCGCTAAAAATGACCTGAAAAACACAGATATATGGAACCACTTGTTAGAAATTGTAAATGCATTATGAAACACTGCATTTAAAAGTATTTTTAAAAAATGAACCAAATATGAAGATCAGAGATGTAAAAAAATCATAATCAAATCAAATCAAATCATGGAACATAGAAATGCTTCCAATCAAATTCAAATCACTAATTTCTGAAATGTTTTTTTTTTTTGGAGATCAATGTTTTAATCATGTTTGCACATTATTCAGAAAGTGTTCTGCATCTGACTTGGGATGTTTTGATATGTTTGGCAATGAAAAGATGATGATATATACTTAAAATTCTGCCATGTTTTTATGTGCCAACAAATATGCAAAGACACCCACCTATCCAACCTATTACTGGGCTTCTGCCACTCTGGCCCCCTCCACCCATTGTTAACTTCTTAAGTGATACAATTTTTCCACGTTCAAACAGCATGCAATAAGAATAACAGTGTGAATGTAAAAATTCTATATCTGCTGATAAATTGATTAAATACATATACGAAAGAGAAATGCAGACTGCAGGAATTAAGAAATGCTGACCTAACAGTTCAATGACTTGAAGAGCCTAATAATTTTGAGGTTCTCCAGAGTCATCCAAGACCACTGAGTATGGCAGATGTGGCCAGCAGGCAAGAACAGGCACTCCATGCTCACCAGGCTGCAAAGGTAGAGTGTGTCAGTGATCCATCTATAGTGAAGTTCCCTCCATGTTAGTGTGTTACAGAAGCCACCAAGTTTGGGTCCATCTTGGCAGTGACTTCCATCAAACTCTGAAGATTCTCATCATTATTTGGAATCTGATGCATGCCAAACATGGTCTGTGAGTTAAGCATGTTGGTGATTATGTTGAAGTTGCTCCCAGTGAACTTAAAAAAATTTGAATGAAACTTCCCTTGCAAGGTCTCTCCCACATCCAACTGATCTGTTAAGTTCCCCTTGGTGATCTTCTCCAATAAGGTATCAATAGCACAAAAGCTATGTTTCAGGAGCCTGGTGATCTGCAAGTTCTGATGCATCTTGTCTTTCAAGAACATGAGTGGCTCCTTCAGCTTCTGCATCACGTGGATATTGGCATGCCTAAACTTGTGACATTTCATGGTATTCAGACCATAGAGGACACCTTCAGCACTTAAAATTATTTATCAGCCACATCATCACCTCCTCAACAAGGATCTGTTATGACAAAACTTGTGTGTAAACTTCACAAATTCTTTCACCTTGCCAATCACCAATCTTTCTTATAGTCGCAATGCATGAATGCCTTTATGAAGTTCTTGATTGCAAGCTGGATCAGATAGTAGATGCAATATAAGTGGCTGTCAACCAGATTCATGGAACCTAATTCATGGAGAAGCAATCCACTATCTGCTGGAGCAATATCTTCAAACATGATCTCAACAACATTTTGAGCAATGTTGTCTTTCACTAGCTTCATGACCTTAACTTTGCCCTCACTGCTATTCTCATTGTTGATGCTCTCCTCTATGATATCCTGGAATGCCTTAAGCAAGCTCATCACACCATGAGTGTCCACCCTCATGCTCTTGTGGGAAATACCAATCTCAAAGAACCACTATGCAAGGCTGACAGTGCTGTGGGATTTAGCAAAGTGTCAGCAGGCAAGCACCTTTCCATAAGACATAATATGGGCAACCGGGCCTATAAAGCTCTAAATCTTCATTCTTGATCACCCTTTGAGAACCAGGATAATAATCACAGTAATTGCTGTCAGTTTCTTAAAAGTCTCCTTCCTAATGTTGTAACACACACTAATCTTCATGACAACCTGGCAGCAGCTCAAGAACTTATATTCCAAAACATGCTTCTTCATCAACTTCTGAAAACTGCACTTCTTGACAAGATTGACAAGTTGCTGTTCTTCAATGTAGTAGTCAACAACTACTGTGCAACGTATGGCACTGTGAAGAATGTGGAAATGTCATGTGACTCCTACATCCTTTATCTTCTGGAAGTAATCCCATTTCTGCTTGCAGGCCTCCAGGGCAGTCTCCTTCACTCTGTCCTTTAAATGCTGCTAAAGGTTTCAGAATACCTTCATAATGCTGTGAATGATCTGGCAGCTCAAACATTTGTGCTTCACCCAGAACATTAAGAATTATGAATACCACTTTGGCACATTGGCCAGCACAACCAGCATCACATTTACTTTTAGCAATGCCTCGATCTTTGCTGCAACAGTCCATGCTGAAACAATCACTTAATCCATCATCAGGGAAACCTCTACTAGAATGTAAATAAAACAATAATCAAGATTTAGTGTAAAAAAACAAGTGAAGTTAGAAACTGAACCTGAATAAGCATCAATGCTGCACACTATTTCTAGGTATGAGCCCTCACATACAAGCAACCAGTTTCATAACAGAGTCCTACTGATTAGTTCCAGCGAAAACACTGGTGAGAGGGGAGGAAGTCACATGTGGATACTAGAACAATAATAGTCACCAAATAATTCCTGTTATACAGAAAGTGACAGATAGCACACTTCGAGGTACAAATTATTTCCAAGTCTTCTAGTAAATCTTGATATTAATTTTCTGAAATCCCACTGCTTCATTCATGAATTTGGATTTTATGATTCGTTACTGGTATTGAAAATTAAAATTCTAGGAAAAAGCACAAGTGGCACTGCTTATCTGCTCCCCACATGTTCTTACTTATATTATGTGTTTCCCTAGCAAAATGAACTCCTTTGTTCATCTAAATGCACCAGAGATCCCCTTTGTTCATCCTTAACTGCAACAATTTTGGGAAGTGTACCTTTTTATTTAAATGTGTCTATTCTTGGCAGCCATTGCTCATCAAAATTTCCGATGACCTTTATTTTCATGCACCATCAAAAATGCAGTTTAAAAGCTGATGAGAGAATGCATTGTCACCTTATGCTGACAATTTCCCTTGTTACTCCACATTGATCTAACAGTTAGATTTGATTTGAATAAATTAAATCATGATTTTTTTTACATCCCTGATATACATGAATAATTGTTTTATAAGTGTTTACCAACTGCTGAAAGTGGTGTGAACTAGTGTAAAAAGTATCTTTTAGAATTAATGCAAATAATTTTTTTTTAAAATACTGATTAAAAGATAAAACTAGGAATGAACAAAAATAAACATGCTTCATAGATTGTAATAAGTAAATAAAAAAGTCAAAATAAAAGAAATACAAATCAGGAATATTGGGAAGCTCATTTTCAACTAACCATACAATATATTATTATTATTATTATTATTGATATATGGTACAATATAGTGTAAAATGTACTTAATATACAATAACAGTAGTATAATAAGGACTCTAAATATTTCATTATTCTTATAATTAATATTTGATCTGATTAAATGCTATAAGTTTTTTGTACCCATCATCAATTAAATGCGTAACATATTTTTGATTATTATTATTATTATTATTATTATTATTATATTATTATTATTATTATTATTATTATTATTATTATTATAATAATTGTTATTATTGTTATTGATATCCAAAATAGAAGAATTTCACATGTAACAGCATGTACTATATCTAAGAATGTTAAGATATTCTATTACAAAAGGACAGGCAAACAAAAAACTCACTTTATTTTTCTCCTGAGGTCTTAATCTGATGATATCAGTATCAGTCACACATCCAGAGTGTTTCACAGAAATTTCCTCTTTGTTTCCTACTGGCTGGATTAATTCTGTGTTGAAATCCTTGTCTGCTTGGTCTAATTCAAATTCTTGTAAATTCAGCTTCTCATCTTTGGTCTCTTCCACCTCTAAGACAGCTTCCTCAGCATCAGATGGCATCACTTTTTCCTGAATTTGTTCCTCAGTGGCAGTCTTGAACACTGATTCACTGGTTTCTGGCAAAACTGAGTTAGCCAAGGAGACAGCTAGATTTTCCATTTTCAAATCCCTAGCACTCTGCCACTTGTTGTCTTTCTTGATATTCTTCACCCCCCGATCAGGATTCATCACTTTCCCAAACTCTTTAATCTCTCTTATGTTGGCATTTGCTTTACTGAAATCATACTTCTTCTTCCAGAGCTTCACTTGCACCTGTTTGGTGAGTGTATTGAAGACCTGCTGAACCTTTGATGCCTGCTCAAACATTTTCTCATCCACAAGGTTCTTGTTGTCTTCAGACAGGTGCTTGCTGCCATATCTGCATGCAAGGCCATATGCACATTTCCCATATGACTTGTACAGGTAACACTCTGAACCCAGATCTGGTGGTTTAGATGCTAAGAACTCAGTCACATTGTGATTGAACCGACATCTATCACCATACGAGCACACCCGTTCATTTACAACAGATGGGCAAAGTTTCTGTGTCTCATCACCCTTCTTCTCAAAAGGACGTTCTTTGTTTCTACCTTTCATCCGCAGCTTCTTTGCTGGAGGTTGATCTGCATGTTCTGGGATCTTCTCCTGTGTTTCTGCTACCTCTTCTGTGGCCTGTAGCTTTTCTTTTATTTCTCTGGGCAGGTAATCTTTTTCTAGCCGAGGTTTGTAATTAAGGTCTAAAAATCTGTAAAAACACAACCAGGCAATTGTTGTATTTTCTTCATCAACTATAGAGACAGAATGTCTGCAATGTATCAAACCATAGTTTCTGTACGGTAAAAGTAAACCAATGTTCACAACTCCACACTAATGTTTACTCTTAGTTTAAAGTATATTAGGGCAAGTCATTTTTGAGTAAGAATCTTTGCACAATATTAATCTTTTTTTTAAAAAAAACCTAGTAGCCCTAACGATCTTTTAGTGTTGTGCAAGTGCAAGGGAAAAAAGGCAGAAATAATTAACAATTAATGAGTTTTCTTTTGTTTTGTTTTTAAAAAAGTTTTATAGCTGACATTAAAACTTACTTCGGTAATTTAGAGAACTGCACTTGCTGATTTAAATAAAGAAACACAGGCATCTGATCGACTGTGAAATATTTGCTGCCAATCAACAGTAATGACCAGATTACTGGCTGCTCCCCAATACATGATTTAGTAGAAGAAAAAAAAGAACACTCGAGTTAAGTCAAATACTTACTCAGATTTTATTTTCGCTTCTCCACGTCCCGTTTCGCGAACCTCGGGTTTTCGATGGTTATCCATGTCCGCGCTGCTGGTATCTTTTAAAGGCAACAGTGGCGGAGGTGGCGGACCACCATCAGCTTCCTTTCCATCAACCGCTGCATTCAGCATTGGCACCATTTCGGAGCAGGCAGCATCGGAAGTAGAGCTTAGAGCCTTTTCAAAAGTCTCCTTCTTAGCAACTCCGCCACTGGCGCCGTAGTCATCTCTCAGTGAGATAGCTGTGGAAGAATCTCCTTCTCCCCCGGCAGCAGCATTGTCTAGCTCAGCTGACATAGCTACCAACACTTGCTACATAAAAAGATCAATTAACCTATAGAAGAAGAATAGCACTATTCAAACGTACAGACTGCTGCAGCCGTCTCAGGACAACGCACGGCAAAGACAAAAAGTCCAATTCTAACTTACAAAGCTGACCTCTCCTCCTCCTCCTCAGGTTCTATCAGAATTCAATCACTTTTTGAAAAATCGACGATCTGAAATCGAATTCAGTTGTTGCTCGAGCTCAGCTCCGGTATAGTGGGGCACGATATTCCACCAAACACGATAAATATTCGGTTTTTTGTTTGCTTGTTTTTCTCCCCTGAATAAACTTCCGGAAACAAGCTATTGTTCGGGAATAGATAAATACTCGCTGGCAACACAATGGTATCGAAGTCGAACGCTGCCAGAATCTAAAAATCGAACGGCGTGGCTGGCGATTACTTTGAGTTTTCGTAAAGGCGATATATAGGAAAAGGCAAAAAGAAATCTGGTCCGGTTTTGTTAATTGCTGAAAATGAAAATAATTTCTATTTATTTTATGATGTTTATTTCTTTGTTTTGTTTTGAAGCGAAGAGATGATAGTTATTATTTACGAAAAATGAAAACAAAACAAACCAACACTAACCGGTGTTCAGCAAAGAAGTCCCTATTTCAAGCCGCCATTGGCACCACTTGCATTTAAGAAGTTCTTGAGACGTATATGTAGTTTTAAAAAAATGTTTCTGTTATCCTTATGGTTTTGACAAACGTGAACACAGAGCCAGTGAAAACTATGTTTCCCCCCCCCATAACTTACAGTGTTTTAGTACGGGCTTTAAAAGATTTTTATATAAGTAATCAACTTAATAATAATAATAAATGATTATGATGAAACAAAAATACCAAAGTATAATAGTTATTAAATTTTAAGTATAATATTAGTTAATTTGTATATAAAAGCATAAAATAATTATTAGCAATTTTTTTTTTTTTTTGTTTAGGAATATTTTATTTATGCAGGATAATAGATAAGACACCGGTAGCAAAATGGATTTGTTAACAAGAAGTTACATGAACAAAATAATGCTGCAAAATTGACTCAGCTTTCATTGCGAGTAGCTGAGTGAATAGACGTGAATACTATGGGAGGAAGTAAACGAGATCGAAAGGGTAAGTAAGAGAATTACTGTGAGATTCCGAGGTAGACTGGAGAGAAATACCGTATAGTTTTACTGAAGAAGGCTAAGGGATAACTTCAAACATTAACCACCACATATAACAACAAAGAACAGAATAACTTGGCTTTGCTGGCAAGGTCACCTGAGGCGGGTTAGGGGATAAACTTGAAGTGTGGGCCCTGGCTCGGGCCCAGGGGTACTTATTCAAGTCCCCTCCACCCCTCTCGTCGATCCTTTCTGTTGGTATTACTAAAAAAAAGACTTAAAAAGACACTAGTATTTAGATTTCTCACAATGAGAAGAATGCTGTTGCTGTTTTCACCTTCTTAGCATTTAATTCGTTTATTTAATTTTTACGTTGATAACGTATTTTCTATTGGATCTTGGTATTTAACCAGGCAGTGGTGCCGCGAGATGTATGAAATTTCAAAGGTAATTTAGTGCATTAATTGAAAAGTTCGAACTTTTAATAGCTTTATATATTTATCTAATATTTATTGCCGTTTTAAATGTGATCAGAATCGTCTTCATCGTCTTTAGAATTAATAACTTCTGCTTCATCTATTACATAAGGTAATTTGCGACTTCTCTCATCTTTGGATTCATCTAGAAGTGAGCAGGTGAATATGGTAGGCTAAGTGGCCTAAAAGATTTTATTAAAAGTTTTAAAAAAAATGTGTTCATAGAATTAAAATAGTTTGAGAACAAAATATATTAATAAAATGTTAATATGTTAAAATATTAGTTATCTTCAAAAAATCAATTTTGGTAATGCCAGTGATGCTGTGGAGGTGTGAGAAACTCCAGTCAACTCTTTGCTGTCAAGGCTTGGCTGTAACTAGTTGGAACTGAATGCATCTTGGTAGGTACATTCTAGAGGAGTTAACTGAAAAGTATATAGATTATCACAATTTAGCTGCATGCCATAGATTTGTGTTTAGAGACTACTTGCATGCATTTCTTAATTCTAGTATGTGGTTTTCTAGAATATCAGTGGATTATTTGTTTTTTTGTTTCTGAATTGCTTCTTATAACATGGTTTATTGGCTGTGGTTCATACAGAAACTATAAGAAGAAAAAAAAAGAATATTAAGGAACAGGAAGATTTGAAAACTTCTATAAAGAGATAGGGATCCCAATGACCATTGACTAATGTGATTTATCTTCTTGAAAATGTAATTTATCAAAGAATGAGAACCAAACAAAAAGCTTGAATTAGATTGTTATGTTTAGTTAAGTGTAATGATCTCTCCTGCTTTCTAGTCAATAATTTGATTGTAGTATTTTAAAGACTTTTGTGCACAATTAAAATTAAGCAAAATGTACCTACAGTGAATAATAAAAAAAAAAATCCTATCACGGAGTAAGTAATCCATCTTTAGGCAAAGCTGGTTGTTGAAATGTATTTACATGACTGTAGAGTAAATCATCTTCTCTCCTGTATAACAAATTTAATCAGAAAGAATATTGTGTATGTTTACATTTTCATATGCTAATTATATATTGTTGTTTATTGAAACATTAGTATGCCCTTTTGCTAGTATTTATGGCTATTTTAATGCTTTTTGAGTGTTTGAAGCTTTAAGTTGTTTTTTGTAGTTTTCAGGTTTTTGTGAGTATTTGTACTTATCTGTTGATATTTCTGGTTATTTGTTGGTGTTTATGTGTACTCAGTATTATTTAGTGGTGGTTATTTACTTTTTAGCCTTTTGCAGGTTTTGATTATACTTGGTGCTTTGTTTCTCTTTGTTAGTCTTTAAAGAATATTTGTAATTTTTCATCATTTTAAGTGCATGCATGCATGAGAATAGTAATCAAGCTAGTATGTCAGCATCCTTGAAGACTTTCTTTTTTGACATGCTTTTCCTCAAACCAACAATTGATGCATGAATTCTACTAACATAATATCTCTCTTCTTTTGTTGGTATTTGCAGACATTTGTGATTATTTTTCAGGTTGGCCTTTGGTCCATTGGTAGACTACTGGCTTGTTAAGGTTAAGGGTCTAAGTTGGCTCTCTTTTGGTATTGTTACCTGGTACAGTTTCTACTTTCTCTCTCTCCTTCACCAGCTGGCCACATGGGTTTTCTCTGGGCTCTCTGGTTTCCTCCCATATGGTTTTCTCCCATATCTAAAATTGAAGAGCTTTAGTTTGGCTTTTGTTGTATCCCTGCATCTACTGAGTTAGGCAGCAGAATACTGATGATGATGTCAGGCCATAAAGGGTACAGTTTCAGATCAACCCACTACTTTAGTTAGCACAACTATAGTCAATCCTGAAATAAATTATTCAGTTTGTAGTTAATTTTGAGTTTTATTCACCAGGAGCACAACATAAATATTAATCATCACATCTTTTTAACTGATATTAATTAATTATGATAAGAATAAAAAGATCCCATAGACATGTTTTTACAGATTATAGTTCAGGTTTTTACCATTACCCAATTAGTAGTAATACAGCTGATATTCTGGCCCATTTGAGGAGTTCTTTTGAGCAATAATCTTTTTACTTTCACAAAATATACGACTAAGATGAGATTATTTCTGAAAATCAGTCGTTGTTGCAATATTATTTCTTCTCATAACTTTATGCTGTTTACACTAGGGCACAGATATTTATTTTTCAAATAATAGAAAGTGAAAATACCTACTGCAGGAAGTAATGATCTATGGGTTTTGTGACCCCCACTTATCAGTGTGGGAAGCCATGAGTGAAAAATCCATAGTAAAGTTTTCCAATTTTAGATGTGGGAGGAAATCAGAAAGCCGGGAGGAACTCCACATGGCCAACTGGTGAAGAAGAGTGAGAAGAAATCTTACCACAAGCTATGCCAAGCTGAGCCACTTTTGATAAAGAATTCGTGGTGGTAATTTAGTAAATTGTTTGAGTGACAGACTTGGCTGGCAGGTGTTCTAGTTTAGCTACAAATTTTAATTGTAGAGAATCTGTGTGATAATGCAAATTTACAGATGGAGAAATTACTAATGCTTTCATAGATCCATCATCATAAGCTGAAGTTCAACTGGCTTAAAGAACTTTAACTGTGCAATATTGTATACCATTTCTTTTCTTTTGTAGATAAGGAAGACAGGAAATCCAAAAGGATAAAAACTGATGAACTGGTATATTGTGATGAGGATGTACCAGATACAGAAACATTAACAGGTGAGAGTTGTTTCTAATGAGAAACACTGCAGGTAAGCAACATGTTTAATTGCATTGTTATGAAAAAGGAGTAAGTAACTAATAACAACAGCAAGCTGTCTCAGGTTTTAAAATCTATTTTGACCACCTGGATAGTATGAGGGATACTCCTAAAAGTATGCCTCCTATTTATTTTCTCAGAATTCACTAATTGTTAAATTACAAAACTTTACATAGACACAAAAGAGGCTTTTTTTAAAAAAAAAAAAAACCAGCACAGTTATGTCTATTTGGAATTAATGCCAGTTTGTTACTGTAGTAAAACTATATCATTATTATACAGCCATTAGTGCACACACCATCTGATTCATTTAACGGCCCTTAGCATCCGAGGCTCATATAAAGTTCATGGAACCCACTGCACACAAACGTTAGAGTAACCAATGTTTTCAGTAGTCATCTCTATGGCATGATGACACACAGACTTTCACAGAATTCATGCTCTGTGATGTGTTGATCTTTGTGAATCAGTTGATCAGCCGTTTCCATTGATAAATGTTGCAGCTGCTTGCTGAAAAGTGTCTTAGAGTTCAGTTATTCTACCTTTTACATTATTTACTTTGTATCTTATGGCATCACAGGTGTTTGGTTTGTTTACTTCATGCAATAGTGAATTGTAACCAGTGAAAGTCAATTGTTGCTCTTTGCTCAACATGCACATTTTGAACTGCTGTGGTGTGCTTTTCCCTAGTGGAGAAAAATGAAACTTTCACAGCAATGGTGGGATATATAAAATTATCTTGTTATAATTTTCATTATTGTACCTTTGCCATTCTTTACAAAATAAACAGGAGGCATCACTTTTGAGGTATGTATCATACAAACTTTGTACATAAGCACTTGAATAATATTCATAATAAAAAAAGGAAGCAGTAGGCCAGTATTGTTTATATAAAGACCTCAGAATGAAATGTCTATGGATGCAGTGTTTAAATGAATCCATGCTGATTTTAACTATTAGCACTTAGCAATACTAATCTATCCCATTTGGTAATTTATAATTTTGTCTACTACTATTTCTAATTTCTGATAACCAGTGAAAAAATTTGTTTATGTCTGCATTCTCAAAAACCCTAATGCTTTAAATTTTGATTACATTTTTTTCTCAAACATCTGCATTCTAAACTAGAAGAGTTGGTATGTTAAAGCAACCTTATTACAATGTTTTAATTCTGGAAAGATTTTTTGGTGTTATATTTTATATTATTAATAGTATACACTGGCTGGCCACTTTATTGGTATCTAATATCTTTTGCTTGAATAACAGCCATGAAATGGTATAACATAGAATACGCAAGATGTTGGAAGGTGTCCTGAGAGATATTTCCCAAATTATTTATTAATATTGTGTGCAGTGTATAGAGTGAGGTAGGCAGATGATCATAATGAATGGTTTAATTGTGCAGCAGAAATTTCTTCACCTTTTTCCATTGCTTATAAACTTGAATGATTGATATCTCTGAGCAACCTACCAATGAAACTCTCTTAGTCATTGTGGCACTGTTAGGTGTGCACTTCATATCATGCCTCTTTGCCTCATTCTAACACTAATGTATTTTTATTTTCTTTTTTCAATATCTGTTAGACTGACTGCAAATGTGCTTGTCCAGTTGATATGTAGTGCTGTAGGGATCATCTGTCATGTCATTTGGTTATTAATTTGCATCTGCAGCTCTAGGTCTCAAAGAACATGTGAATAAAGTGGCTGCCCATTGTATGTTATTTTTCACAGCATTTACTCAGATTGAAGATAAACCAACAAAGGTTTTCTAAATGGTACCATCAGTTTTATTGGGTAGTTTTATGGTCTCACTGATTATTCCTAGTGTCTTGTTAGCTCAGCTGCTACACATTTATTTTTTTTTATTGATAAATTACTCTGAATCTATTTTCTGAAAATTGCTTTTCTTGACCAATCTAACAACTTGTTTTGTTTTATTTGAAAAAAAAATCTATCATTTAACATAAATAAACTGTATAGTTATTATGTCTGACTCTTTTATAAATCCTTTAATAGAAGTATGTATTTTGAATAACTATATAAAATTTATTCTGTATATTCTTTATGCCTCAAGAATGAATTTTATTCTCATCAGTAAATAGATGGAAATTACATTTTTTTTAAAGTGTAAAACTAAGCTTCTCATTCAGTGTCTGTCTGTCTGTCTCTGTCTGCATACTTTTCTTGTGTATGGAGTCTGTAACAGTAATAGGTTTATGCACATGTCTGTACTAATAAATTGGTTTGTATTAAATTTGGGATATTTCATTGCTGAGTCCACAGTTATGGTTACGTGTGAATGAAACTTTTATCAAAAGTAAATTATGTACAATATCAGAAATAATTAATTATTTTTAATATCTGATAACATTGTTTATTCTCATTAAAAGAATCAAAAGATCATTTGCTGGAGTATTGTTTTGGAGGCATATATATATATATATGTGGTTATTTTAATTGCTTGCTTCTAGAAATACCAGCTTCTGCCAAGGTCCAATGCTCCGAGACTTCCAGAAGTGATGAATATGGAGCAAAAGACTACAGAACTGTTTTGGATTTAAAGGCCGATCATAATTCCAGACCTTTATGGGTGGTATGTTAAATAACTGCTATTGTTACATTGCCACTCAGAAATCCACTTATCTATGCCCAAATGTTGGGTGTGAGATTGAGGGAAATGAAATATGTTCCAAGAACTGATGTTAAATAACAGGATGTAAAAGTTTATTGCTTGATGCAATAACATTGTTATTACATTTACTGAACTTCAAAGAATATCAGTGAAAATGGAAAAACTTTTGACTTTTGAACAGACTAAAACAGGGGCAGTCTGGTTGTAATGTATTTTTTCATTGGATTTCTATTTTTAGTGGATCAGTCAATGCCATAACAAAACTTGTTATACACTGCTCTTGTGGCTTCAAATTACTGCTGGAGGCTGCTATTTTTTGACCAGGCAAAAATGTGTGCCTTTTGATTACTTAAATTAGCAAACTGTTCAATAAGTACTTATCTTCCATTTAGTTTTGATATTAGTAAAATCTTATCGGCTTTCTTCATTTTACTAAATTTGAACAATTGTTTTGGAATAAATGATGAATTTTTTTTTTTTTTTCAATTATTTAATTAATCGCAGCAAGACCTTTTTGACAGTGATGTAAGTATTTATTTGTTGCAGGCCCCAGATGGTCACATTTTTTTGGAATCCTTCTCTCCTGTCTACAAACATGCTCATGATTTTCTCATTGCCATATCTGAGGTGAGTTCTCATCTGCTAGTCAAAGATGTGACAGGCTTTTGCTTTCATTGATTTCTGGTTATGTACTTTTTGTTCATGTTTCTGTTGTCAAACAGATTAGAAACTAAATATCTTTGAAACAACTTCTTCTATGGATAGCACACAAATGTTAAGTATCCACTTTAGCATAACCCACCTTCAATATAAATGTGATGACATTGTATTGAAAACTTTATTTTAATAATAATAATAATATTCACTTTGTATAAACTACACGTAAGATGGTGTCTTATATACACTAACTGCTCATCAATCATTGCATAAGTTTATTTTTTCTTTATATGCAGTTTAGGTTAGTTATTACCAAGAACTGTTGCTATCCACACATTCAGAACCATTAATTAGTTTCGAAATCCTCCATCAAGTCTCTTAAACAACAACAAATTCTAAATTGGAACTTTAAATTGTTCAGTATCCTGTAAATGCTTGAAGCCCAGAAAATTTTTTATAGAATCTATACTGATGATTGCACTTCTGATATTGTATCTGATCCTCCCCTCTGCTATAATAAAAGACTGTCTGTGTTTTAGTTAAAATGTAGAGCAGCCATTTTACATAATGTATGTCTACATGTGTCCAGACTGTATTTGAGTAATTACGAGCATTTAAAATTATTTCAGCCTGTTTGCCGGCCTGAACATATCCATGAATACAAACTGACTCCCTACTCCCTTTATGCAGCAGTCTCAGTGGGGCTACAGACCAGTGATATCATTGAATACCTGAGAAGACTCAGCAAGACGTCACTGCATGACGGAATTGTAGAATTTATTAAGGTATTTTCACTTTCTATTAAACAAATTTTTGTTTTGGTTGCATATTGTTATTCTTTGGCATACCCATTAATATACAGTGTATGATGATGTGATGAAGGGGTTGACCAAGTTACTGGATCTGCTCTTAGTTTTCCTAGGTTTGATCTTTAAGATGTCTAAATAAGTTTTATTTTATTTCATTCCATAAATAAAAAAATATTCAGACAAATCTTCTGCAGAAATTTTTGTTCTGTGCTGGATAATGATGAAGATTTGCTTCTTTTTCTTGTCTTCCAAAACCATAACCTCCCCTTTTTTTATGTGATTGTTGTTTGTTCTTTAAAATTTTTTCATATTGTTAAAGTAATTATGATATTTTATTACAACTTTGATATATCAAGATTTCTAATCATCTTAGGAACTCCACATGTATTGATGAAACTACATGGCATTTAACATGATGAATAGCAGGCACTGATCTTATAATCACCAAGCTTTCACTTGTAACACATCAAGCTTCATCAGAATAGTGAGAAACAAACTAAAAGGTATAAAATGGTTGTTGTTTTAAGGATGGTTTTCTTTTACTTTAGCTCTGCACAGTGAGTTATGGAAAACTAAAACTGGTTTTGAAGCACAACAGATATTTTGTGGAAAGTCAGTATCCAGTAAGTACAGGTTCTGTTATATTCATTTATTTAAAAAGTTTTTTTTTTGTTATTGGTACCGAAAAATACCTGGTTTAGATTCATATTTGTTTACAATATTTTAAAAATTGTATTCAAGTATTGGTAAGCATTTCTCTTTTCTAGTGACATTGTAGTAACTATTATGGTGTCTTGTGGCAACTTGCTGAGTGAACAGGATGTAGAAAGCAGAATAGATTATTAGTTAATGAATGTGATCTTACAGCATTGCTTTCATTAATGGCTGAAGACTGCCTTAGATTTCTGCATTCAGGGTAATGTTATAGGCTGTATATTGTTAATTTCATGGCAATCCCCAGATTACTTTTAAAGGGGCCCCTTATTATTAATATTGGGTCCTTATCAGATTTCCCTAGAATTGCAAAAGTTGATGCATTGTAAAGAAGATAGAGTATTAATGACATTGAGTTGCCCTTTCTGAATGTTAATTTCATTAACTTTGCTGCTTTCAGTATTTCCAAGATAGCTGACCCTTCTACATCTGATGAAATTTATAGCAAATGCACAAATTTGAGCTTTTGAAAAACTTGATGTGGTTGGTGGGTTCTAACATGTTCACTGGTCTTGGTTGTTACCAATGGGTCCAGGCCATTATCAGTTTAGAAGAGTCCTCTTGGTAGGGTCGATATGCTGAAGTTGCCAGTATTCAGCCTGTTTATATTTGGAAAAAGCCAACCAAGATACCACCGTGCATTTTTTAAAATACCCTCATCCTTGGTAAATTCTGTATGACCTAATACAGGGTGATCAGAAAGTAACTGCAGTGGAGTATATTTTTAATCATTTTTGATATCTCTCTTTGTGCTTTGTTGTTTTTTACTGTAGTTCCAAAAATGACCAACAGATGGAAATTCTGTGTGAGGAGTTATACTGTAGTTCCCAAAATGACCAATAGGTGTTGGCAGTAAAATTGCAAAAGTGAGACGTGATTTCTGTGTGATTCTAATTTTTGTGTAATGGTTCTTTCAAATGCCAAACGAATCTTTCTCATCAAGAAAGTGTACATGAATAACAGTAAATATACCACATGAGTTCAAAATGAATTCTTACAAGAATTTCCTGATGCAAAGCTTCTGAACAGAAATGCTGTAAGGACATTTATTAGCAAATTTGAAGATACTGGTTCAGTTGAGGATTATCAGTGATCAGATAGGCCAAAAGTGTTGGATGAGGAGAAGCCAACCTCACACCCCCAGACTTTTACCTGTGGGGAGCAGTGAAAGTGAAGGTCTTTAAAAATAATCCCCATTCCCAATGAGCTGAAGCAAAACATCACCAATTTCATTAGAGGAATAACATCTGCAGAATTGAAAAACGTTTTTGAGAATATGAAAAAGGTGTGGAAAAATGTTTAAACATGAGTGGGGTTCATTTTCAGCATTTATTGTAATACACAGTTTATTGTAAAAGTTAATTGAAATATTGAAATAAAAACAATAAATTTTCCACTGCATAGTTACTTTTTGATCACCCTGTATAACAGAGGAGCCTGTTCAGCTAGTTATCTATTTTAATTATCAAGTCTGTAATGGATCAATGAGTTTGGTCTCTTGTTGATTTTCTATTGAAAAGCATCATCAAAATGCAGTTTTTTTTTTTTTTTTTTTCAGAAAGTGCAGCTCATTAAGATTTTTTTTTTTAAAAAATTGCCAGTGATTTATAATTTAAAGAATTTAACCTTAGGACCAACTCTGTTTGCATCTATACCAAAGAGGACATCCAGGGCTAAGTGGATTAATTAATTTTTTCTTTAATTCAAAGAGAAAAAAAAAATTAATATTTACACGTGCATACGTGTAGATTTTCTCTGGTAAGACTACAGCATCTGGAGACTATAATGATTTAATTCCTGTTGACATCATCAACTCTGAAAATTCATTTAGATGTTCTTTTCTGTTTTGTGCCCATTGTAGGATGTGCTCCAGAAACTTCTTAAGGACTTGTGTATACAAGACTGCTGGTTGAAAGTTGATGATGATCAGGCAGCTTCTACATCTAATGCCAGCTTTTTGAACAACAACCCTGGCACTTCTGCACAGGTTTGTGTCTGGCTAGAAAGTCTGCCTTTCTTTTTTTTTTTAATCTGTTTTGCTTTTCTTTCCCGTTAAGTAGTTTTTTTTTTAATTACCTTTTTTTCTTCCACTGGCTCCTTGACCTTCAGCATTGATGTCAGGTGTATTTGTTTGTTTACCTCTGCTGATGGTTTCTACAACAGCAGCTGGATTGATTATTCCCAGTCTAATCCATTGTTAGAATGTACCCCAGTCATCAGAGACACCTTGAAATACTAGCCTGTTTTTAAGAAGTCAGTGTAAAAATATCAGAAACAGTAGTAAGTATGAAAACATTTGAATGAAAGAGCCAGCTAGAATTTTTGATTGGAGAAAAGCCAGAGTACTAGATATTGAACATAACCCTCAGGAACCAAGCCATTGTTGCTGGCAAGATGAATAAGAAATTATACCCACTAGTTGTTTGTTTCTCCTTGCAGCTTGCCATCTTGAATCCTGGTGAGAATAACTTGAGTGCACCTGGCCCCTTGAATGGCACTGTTAGTGAGGAATCCAAAGTGCCAAATGACATTTTTGATTACTACGAGAAGATTGATCGTGAAGAGGAAGATGATCTGGACCTAAAAACAGTCTCATTTGAAGTAAAACAGGATAAAATTGAAATCCTTCAAAAAAGGTAAAATTAAATAATAATTTTTTATGCATAGGCCTGTTTGCACTGATTCACAATACACAAATTGCAGTACTATTATGTGCTAACATATTATTTCAATTTAGTTTTCACTTTAGGAAGATTATAATTAGAGTTCATACAACCAATCTTCTCTTCTATAATGGTCAAAGAAATTAGGAAGTTTTCTATAAACTGTCCCTATTGTTCCTCTTGGGCTTATTTGATATTGGATTGTTCCATCAAACTGCAAACCAAACACTTACCATATTTACTCTGTCTATGCTTGTGCTTGTACGTTGTATTAATTTACTATTTTAGGTGTATAGAGCTGGAGTATCCATTGCTGGCTGAATATGACTTCAGAAATGATACATTGAACCAAGATATAAAGTGAGTTAATATTCAGTATGTCTGGGAAAGTGATGAGAGCTTTTTTTTCTTGCACTGCATCTTGAGAGAATGTTATTTATTTTATCACAAGTTTGCAATTTAAGTCAGTAAATCAGTCAATATTTTGACTTTCTTTATTAAACAAAACTTAAACTAAGAATGAAAAGGAAGAAAGAAAAAAGGCATAAAGTAGTGAAAACAGGATGTGAGAAACATATAGGATATAGCTTAGAACATACTGAATTATATATAAATACAAAATAATATTTCTTATTTAATTTCTTAACTAAATAATATAGATACATTTTTTAAAGAAAGAAATAATACAATGAATAAAGGATAATCAGAGAAGCTTTATGGTAGATGTTTGTACTCTGGGCTGTCCCCTCCCCTTCTCAATCAGTGTCGTTCCCTTTCTTGCATATTGAAAAGTAAGGATCCAATACCAAAACGTCGTGGTGGTTCAGCACAGGAACTTGTGTAGGATCAGAATTTGAATAATGCAACATTTTTGAAAGTTTTTTCTGTGCATCTTCATATCAGATAAGTTCACAGCTTTAACATACTACCTTTCCACTACTGTCAATTAACCTGCATCTCCATTAATCTGTGACTAGGATACACACACACTAACCTAACTTCATGCATCATATACATGTAGTATAGTAGTTGTGGTTGTGAAGAGCTGAAACAAGATGAAGGTTTCTTTAAAATGTACAAAGTTGGTGTATTATTTTGATAAAAAAATCAAAAAAAAAACCAAACTTGCCCTGATGTCCTGCCTCTTTTGTTGTTGTTGAAAGATTCACACCTGTTCTATACTTTTATGCGCTTGGTTTATAAGAAGGGATGGTTTACTTTGACTTTTCTCTATAAAGCAACAGAAACAAAATATATTAGGTGGTTACAAAAGTTTTGTCAGTTTTTTTAACTGCAACAATGAGACTTCATATCGTTGCTGAATGTGACCTTTATCAATCAAAGTAAGTTCCATTACAATCGATGCCCTTACAAGTGCATTTATACCATTTTGAAAAAAATCTGGATTTCTGAAGTCGATAAACTGTTGGAAGGCAGTTTCAGTTGCTGCTTGGTTGGAGAAGGATTTCATACAGAGGAAGCTGTCGAGGTGTTTGAAAAGGTGGTGAATAGGCTGGGTTGGGGAGAACTTCATACCCCACAGTTTCTGAAGAGTCATTTTTGCAACATGAGGACGAGCATTGTCATGGAGTGGATTGGGCCTCTTCAATTCACCAATGCCAGCTGTCATTGGGAGAGTTTCTGATGAACAACGTTTAATTCATGACAGTACCTTTCAGTTGTAATGGTTTTGTCAGGCTTTGTTTCTTATGACAAGCGAAGCGCAGGTCTCCAATCGACAATTTTGTTGTTGTTCATTCAACTCGTGAGGCACCCACTTGTCAAGCTTTTTCATCTGGCCAATTGCATCAAGATGACGGGAAACAGTTTCAGTGCTTACATCAAGCTCTCCAGCAATTTCTCTCAATATTTTCTTGGATTGGCTTCAACTGAGGCTTTCAGTCGATCATACAGTTGGAAGAATGTCCACTATGTTCTTCATCTTCAAGGCTCACATCTCCTGATCGAAACTTTGCAAACAATCGTTGTACTGTGCGCTCATTTGCTGCGTTCTTGCCCCATGCTTGTTTAATGTTACAAGTTGCCTCACTCCCTTTTGTGACCCAGTTTGAACTTGTGAAGCAAAATGGCATGAAATCTTTTCTATCCCTGCTTCACTCAGAACTCTGAAACAAATATCCATTTTATGATTTTTAAAAAGGTAGGTTTTCCATAATGTATGACAAAGCACACGCTACAAAATGATATATAACTTATCTACATACACCTTCACAAGCATGCGACAAATGAACCTCAAATTATCATAATATAAAAACTGACAAAATGTTTGTAATGATCTAATAGTGTAGCTTAGTAAGATGGGGTACATAAAGAGAGGATAATAGCTTCTGTGAATATTTTGTGTTTGGGAAAAATTGAATATTGCTCTTCTTCTCTAATTTCAGCATTGATCTGAAACCAAGTACAGTCCTGAGGCCATATCAGGAAAAAAGTCTAAGAAAAATGTTTGGGAATGGGCGAGCACGGTCAGGCGTCATAGTGTTACCATGTGGTGAGTTGATGCTGTGCTCCTACATTACATTTTGTACTACTAGTGTAGTAAACCAGGATAGAAAGAAGCTTGCATGGTCGACTGGTGAATAGTGAGAAGAAATCATGCTAGAGAAGGACGTCAAACCAAGCTGTACCCAACTGGAACTCAAACTCAGGCCCTCAGTTTTAGTCACTCAACCATGTGATTAGTATCTCATCTTTGGTGTCAAGCAGTTTCATGATAAGAATTTGGAATTCATTCAATTAAAAGTCATGAAAATGGTTGTCCATTTGATGAAGCATTTGATTGGAAAAACAAAATGGAACATAGTGACTAAGTTAGGTAATGTGAAAACAATCACAGTCCTAGAATGTTTCAAGCAAAAAGTTACATTCATCTACAATCAAATGCTGGTTAAGAGTAGAATTTTTATTTTTAATAAAGAAAGATTCCATAATGTGTAGTTTGAAATTGGTATAAAACCTGGCTATAACCCAGAGGTCATCCAAACAAAATTGTTTACTTGGATGTCTATCAACAAAGGAGTGCCTGATGTTCCTTTCTGATAGATATGTAGAATATCATTCTGTACAAGAGTAACATTTGAGAATATGTATCACCTTGAAAATATTCTGGGTATGTACATTTTTTTGGTTTTTTAATCTTAACTGCCATATTTGGTTTTTTTACTTTTAACTTTTTGTTTGTTTGTTAGTTTGTTTGTGTGTGTGTGTGAGAGAGAGAGAAAGAGAGAGAGACACTGTAGTTGTAATCAAACACAGTAACTGTCATTATTATTATTATTATTATTATTATTATTATTATTATGAATTCCCATAGGTGCTGGCAAGACATTGGTTGGGGTGACAGCTTCGTGTACTGTTCGGAAGCGGTGCATTGTTCTCTGCACTTCAGGTGTGGCAGTAGAACAGTGGCGATCTCAGGTAAATATTTCTCCATAGGTTTGGGTTCTTTTCTTTTTCCTTGAATAACAGTAGTTACCTGCTCATTGCACAACATCTTGAGTGTTTGGTTAGGAGTGCTCAGAAATTGCTGCATCTGTCAAAAAGATTTTTAACAAAACCAGTTTGTCTGGATCACAGTCATCTTATAAAGGCAGCATTTGGTTTAATATTAATAAAATTAAATACCTTTTCAACATTTTTTAATATCATTATATCCAGAAAAATTTTGAAATCACATATATTAAAAAAATTTTAATTAGCAATACAAAACTCACAATGAGAAAAGAAGCATGTGATGGCTTTGTGCCTTTTGTAACCACTATACTATACTATCTATGAATGGTTTCTCAAACCTAACTTGAGAGATCTTTTATAGCCTGTGATGCCTTACTGTCTCCTTGTAACTGTTATATGATACTAAATGGACACTTCTCAAACTTTTCTGTCTTTTTGTAATTAGTACATTGTACTATATACTTTATTAAGATTTTGCTTGCTCAATTGAAAAAAAAAATATTTCTTTCTCTTTTTGAAGCTGCATTTTGTTTTATTTGAAAGTTTAAGATGTGGTCTACAGCTGATGATAGCTTAATCTGCCGTTTCACATCAGATGCAAAAGACAAACCAAATGGTAAGAGAGAGTTTGAATAGAAAGTAATCAAATTACATATGGTTTATAGAAAATCAGCCATATATTCCATTGACCACTTGGGCTGGTATCTTTGACTTAAAAAAACACTGTTAAGACTTAATTTACTTCATAACTGAAGAACATTCTTTTGTATTAGCATCACTACTTTCAAATGTATGGTGAGCTCTTTTAAGGTCTAAAAACAACTTTTTTGCATCATAGTTGTGCATAGTAGTGTGACATTTGCATTAATTTTTTTACATTACTATCTTTTCACTTTCAGAGGAGCTCTAAAAATAAGATGGCAGTTTCAAAAGTAATAGTGGGAAAATATTTAATTTTTTGTATGCAATTGATAATTTGTTATTGATAACTTTTGCAATAAAATGGAATTATAAATATTAGTGATATAGGTGGAAACTGTAAATATAAGTGAGTCCTTAAAAAGTTACCTTCAGTCTTGACTGCATTTTCTTTTTTTTTGCAGTAACCCTTTCATTTAAAATTCTTTGAGCATGTTTGGTTTTTGTTTTTCTCTGGCAGACTGTGCTATCTGTATCAGCACCTACTCTATGTTAGCGCACACTAACAAACGTTCATGGGAGTCTGAACAGATGATGCAGTGGCTGCAGACTAAAGAATGGGGACTGATGGTATTGGATGGTAAGTTATACATGGGACACCCCTGGCACATTTCTACTTTCACTTTCAAAATCATTCAGTAATTAACTATTGAGCTGAGGAATTGATTTTTACTTGCTGTAAATCATGCAGAGCATACCCTAAGGTGGCTGCTAAAAATTGTTACTTAGCTACATAGTCACATGTGTTGATTATTTCCATGATGAAAAATGGTTATCTGATGTTGAGAAGAACAGTGCATTCAGGAGGTTGCAAACTGGATGAGATATTCTGAAGTCACTGGTATTAAATCAGAGGTGACAGACTAAGATTAGGTTAACCCTTTCATGGCCAGACTGTTGGACTAATGGCTGATCCCAGAAATCCAGCAAAATCTAAGATGGCTGCCCAGATTTCAAGTTGGTTTATAAAATGAGCTATAACTAAAAAAATAAACAATTTCACAAAAAATTTTGGTAATAAATTTTATTTCAAAATACCTGCATGATATTTCATGTAGCATGGGTTTTTTCTGCAAAGATTTACCTGGCATTTGTTGTATCCAAATACGGACTGGAAACTACTTTCATCAAGTGCCTTTCATCCATCTCTCAAGCATTGTACACATGTTTTCTTTCTTCCATTTTAATTAGTTTATGTCCAGGTAGTCTTTTAGGAGCTAAAGTTTTTAATATTTTTCTTTTTTGTGGTGTTCTTCAATTGATTGTTTGCCACCAATGAGTTGCTTAGCCAGAAAATGCCTAAACTGAAAGTGTCATAAACCTTTAAACTTTTTTTTTTTTTTTTTTTGGTGTTGTGTGGTGTTTAGGGGAGTGTTTGTGAAGTTGCATATGTATGTGGGTGTAGCTGGATCGGTTCCACGACCGGCCGTCATAGCTGTTTACAAGTGAGGTCTTATTTCGGCCTGTGTTTTGTTTAGGGTGTACCTCAGCCTAGCGAGAGCAGCGGGCTACCCAACTCCTTCGTATTGCACGCAGGAGGGGTAGGTTTATCCTGGCTGGATTCTCTAAAACAGAGTTTTCTCTCTGTATGTCCTTGTTCTGTAAGGGAAGTTTGGGCCACTGTTTATTTTTCAAATTTCCAAATGGAAGGATGGAGAGAGTTCTATTTTTATTTTGCAGGACGATGGATGGAGATATGTTCTCCCTCCGTTTTGATCTTTTAATAAGTCCTCCCTCGTGGGGGAATCAGAGATTCCCTTGACGTCTTGAAAGCAAAAAAACAAAAAGTCTTTATGACTTGTGTTTTTTTTCATCCAACGTGGGGGGACCACGTCTGCTGTGGTGTTTAGTCATCACAGCATCCGTTGCCCCATTCCACACCACATTAGTTTGGTCTTTAATCTTCTTCTTTTATTTGGACTAGTGATGTGTTGTGTTAAACGAAGAAAGACTCATGGTTAGTCCATGTGAGCATTATTGGGGTGGATTGCTTTATAAATAAATAGAGGCTTACACTGAAGAAGGGGAGGGGGTGGGAATTTAGTTTGATAATTTTTTATCATAAGTAAGTTTTAAAAGTTTAGTTTTAAAGTGATCAAAAATCACTTAAGAGTTAATTAATATATATATATATATATATATAAATAGCAAAGGAAATCCTTTAAGGATTTATTACATGATTAAATACAATGCAAAAGAAGAAAGGATAAAGAGAGAGCAAAGAAGAAGTAGAACAAGAAAGAAGAAGAGAGAAGAGGAAATCTTCTTTACCAGTAACCTACATTAATTCAAAGGCAATAAAAAGACATTTAAATTAGACATAGGGGTGAAGAAGGGGTGACTCAGGGTGGTTGATCTAAGCTAAGAGTTGAGGTTGGGGAATTGTCAATGTGTATGTGTAAAGTTTTATTTGTGGTGATGTATCCTAGTGTGTTATTAATTAGCCAAGTGGAAGAGAAAATTAGTCTGTCATTTATACTAGATTTCATGACCGCATATTTTTGTTGTAACCAATTAGTTACATAGTTTTGGAATAGTAATTTTGTTGAGGTAGGCTGACCGCCTTCTAAAGCCTTCCGGCTACCCCAAGCAATCCGCTGGGCAGTAAACACCAGGAAGTTCGAAAGGCAGTCCTTTTTAGTTTTATTATTAAAGCCAAAGATGCACCAGAACGACGTAAGTTTGTTCTGGGGACTTTTAATTTTAAAAATCAAGTCTCGGACTAGGCACCATAATTCTATGTTCAGCGGACACGAGAACAAGCAATGGATTGCCATTTCATCGTCCTCGTGACAGGCGAGGCATTTGGGGGAATTAATTAATTTCCATCTGTGTTTGTTTTCCCTTGTGGGGAGAACATTCCTTATTAATTTCCAGTGTATGTCAGATGTATATCCATCCACGAGACGATTAATGGAGCTAGTCCAAATCCTGTCCCATGGAAGTGGTCCTGAATTGAGGGTACCTTCCCACCTCTTCCTATAATTCGGTTCCTCGATGGGTTGTGACGACAGGAAGAGGTAGATGTCTCGCTGGGATAATTTGTCTAGTTCTATTTTAGTATCTCCTAGGCTTACAATGTTATCTGTTCCTATAGAGATGTTGCTATTGATCCATTGCTGGAGTGCGGTTATGTGGTAGTCGGTTAGTAAGTTTTTCTGTGCTCTATATAGTTTTAGTTTGTTAGTGAGAACATCAACCCCGTTGAGGGTATCGAATGCTTTCGCTAAACAGGAAATGAAGAGTTTTTGCCATCTTGGCCTATCGTTTATGTTTTTTATGATATCTATTATATTTAGTATTTGTTGAGCAACTATTTTGCTCTCTAGGTTTATTAGATTTAATCTGCCTTGGCTCCGAGGGAGTCTAATTATTTGTTTATTTGCCAGGTGTTTGTGCCCTTGCCATAGAAACCGAGTTAGCTCGGCATCTATGGCGTTACGCACCCAGCCTGGCATCCCTATGATTTTAGATTTATAATAGATTTTGGGGGCAAGGTATGTATTTACTAATTCAGTTTTAGTAAAGAAGGAAAGGTTCAGCGAGGACCATGCGGTTAGTGAAGCATTGACTTTATTAATCATAGGTTGCCAGTTATCATGTAGCGTGTTAGTATTATATTTTACTGGGAAGTAGATTCCCAGCAACTTAATTTCGTCTTCCACCCAGTTGATGTTGTGTTGGCGCAGGGGTTTGTTATTGCCCCCTAGCCATGCTGCGGTGGTCTTTCTTTTGTTTATTTTTGCCCCAGAGGCCCTTTCATAGACCTCTAGGACTTTAAATGCTGCGTCCAAGCTGGCCGCATCCTTTAACAGGAGGGTGGTGTCATCAGCGTATTGCTGAATTTTGACACCATTTATCCCCCTGATTGTTTGGTTTTTTCGGATCATGGCGGCCAGCGGTTCTGCAGTCAGAACGTATAGCATGGCGCTTAGGGGACACCCCTGCCTGATGCCTCTTGTTGGGTGGATAGACGAAGAGAGAAAGCCATTCTGTTAAATATTTGTTATGAGTTGGGACTAGAAGAGCCTAACAAAATTAATGAAGTACTCTCTGAAGCCAAGGGTTTTAAGTGTTTCTATGAGAAAATTCCAGTTAACCCTATCAAAAGCTTTTTTCTGATCTACAGCTAGCATAATTCCTATGGAATTTTCCGTGTCTAGCCTACTTGTAATTTCTCTGAACAGTTGAAGTGTATTAGTAATACTTCTTCCTGGAACTGAACAGGTCTGGTCAGCACTAGTAACTTTATGCATAACTTTGGCTAGCCTAGTTGCTAGAGCCTTAGCTATGATTTTATAATCGCTATTTAAGAGACTGATGGGTCTCCAGTTATCCAGGTACTCCGCGTTGCTCCCCTTCGGCAGCAGGACGACAGTGGCAGTACGTTGGCTTTCTGAGAGCACCCCCCTACAATATGCGCTATTCGCAATCATTGTCAGGTCTCCTGCTAGGAGATATTCAAATCTCTTATAGAATTCTGGTGTAAGGCCATCATTTCCTGGTGACTTTTCTTTATTTGAAGCCCTAATGGCTTGTTTTATTTCTTGAATAGTTAGGGGACCTTCACAGAGCTCAGCATCTAGGGGGTCTAGTTTATCTTCTAGACACGCCAAGATCTCGTCCTGAGCAATGGGACAGGTGTCTTCACTATTGTATAGTTCACTATAATACCGAGTCTCTTCCTGAATTATATCTTCTGTCAGTTAAGACGCGGCCTTCCTTAGTTTTTAGTCTGTTAATAGTTTTCCTTTCTGCCTTAGATTTCTCTAAACCACAGAAGGACATGGCTTTTATTTTCTTTGTTCTATTTATACCTGAAGTGGCCTTGTTTAATTCTAAATTTAATTCTATTTTTAACTTATTTTCTAGGTATTCTCTATAAGCATTCCTTGCCTGACAATATTTTATGCTAATGTCCCTAAGTTTAACCTTGCCTAAGTCCCACCACTCCAGGGGGTCCTCAAACTCATCCCGGCAAAGTCATTGTTCCCAGAAGCTTTGTACGCTCTCAACATATTCTGACTCAGTCAGAACAGTGTTATTGAGTTTCCAAAGTCCGGGCCCTCTGGTGTTCTGCTGGACAAGAAAGCTGGCCTTAACCTGGCAGTGGTCACTCCACGCGAAAATGTCGTACTTAACAGCTAGAAGTTGTCTAACGGCATGTTTAGAAGCATACACACTGTCTATTCTAGTGGCTACTTTGTATTTTTTACTGTAATGAGTGTATGATTTACTGTCTGGGTGTTTAAATCTAAATGCATCGACCAAGCCAAACCGCGAACACATGGTGTGCAGCTGCACTTTTCCGATCAGATGCTTCCTACTTTTAATGTCTGGTCCCTGCCTATCTAGGTCATGGGAGGGGACACAATTAAAATCACCTAGTATGTAAATGTCGTCTGCAGGGTAAGACCTAAGTTCCTGGTCTAAAATATCGTTGAAGTTTTGAAAGAAAGTTGTCTGTTCCTTCGCAATGGTAGGAGCATACACCGATGCTATCATTACTTTTCTTTGGAGCTCGTTTTGGAAACTAGCTATGATAATTCTTCCGTTTTTATCACTATAAGAGTGTTCTATTTTCGCATTTAAACTATGATGGAATAAAATAGCTACGCCTTTTTTCCTACCTAAGGGGTCTAGACTCGCAAGTTTTGGGCCTGACCAGCGGGAAAAGTACCTATCTATCTCTGTGTTATTTTGCAGGTGTAACTCTTGCATGTAGATTATGGTGTTTGTTGAGGAATGTTCTAGATGATCTAGATAGTCATTCCAGTTTTTCTTGAATTTTATCCCTCTTAAATTCAGGGATAATAATTCCATGCGTCTAGACATAATCACTCAATCTGGTGCATCCGTCCCTTGGGCGTTACCTGTGTAGATACCGAAAGATCCTTCCAAATGAAAGTGCCTCAATTTAGGTATGCACTTCCATGGTTGCAACCCCCTGAGTCGGTGTTGCAGTTGGGGAAGTAATCTGTTTCAGGAGATTGATGGGTGCCTCCAAGGACTCGACCTTGGGCACCTCATCCACCTTCCTCTCCTTCTTGGGAGGAGTCGGAGGGGTTGATTCCCTCACCATCCTCTTTGCAGCTTTGCTCTTAACCTTCCTTGGTTTGGAAGGTCTTGTTGTTGCTGCCTTGGTGTTTTTTTGGGGTCATCCTCAATATGGATGACCTCTGGAGGTGTTGTTTTTTCCTCTTCTGCTGGATTGGAAACTTTTGGAGTGGCCGCCTCTTGTTGTTTCTCTTCTGTAGTTTTCCTGCCGGGGCAACTGTGTTCGGTATGACCGAACTCAGTGCAATTCCGACAGTATGGAGGCTCTGTCGGCTGGTCTTTGTAGACTACAGTAAATCTGTAGTCCTTGCCATCCAAAGTTTCCGTTATTCTCCTTGGTATTGCTTGGCAGAGTATCATTTTGCCGCTCCTCTGACCAGAGAGGAACGGCAATCCCTGGCAGACAATCATACTTAAATGGTACGATTGTTTTGCCATATTTTTCTAATATTTTCTCTGGGATGTCACACCCTGTAGTGAGGGGCAGTCCTCTCACTTTAATCCACGCCACCGGACTGGTGCCTCTAAGGGTGTAGTTGATCCCTTTTACCGTAAGTTGTTTCGTTGACAAAAATTCTGCATATTTTGCAGAACTACAGATTATTTCCACTGCACCGCCATAACTATTTATGACGGCACGTACCCTTTCATTTAGTCCTGCATCCAAGAGGGCTTTTCCCACTTCAGAGCAGGTTACTGCTCTGTTGTGGTGTAAGAAAAGCGAACATTTCCCTTCGAATTCGAATTTTCTCTTGTTGCAGGGGTCCATTTCCATTTCTTGGAGGAACAATCTGAAGGATTGCTCTTAACCATTGCCTCATTGATGCTAATGTTTTCTGGAAGAATAAAATTATCAATAAAATTTGTTGATAAATAATCCAACAAAGGACAAACTTTATAAAGTTTATCGAAATTTGGCTCACCTTTCTCCAGTTGTTGTTCTGCATCATTCAAATGAAGGTATCGTAGAATGGATTTATATCTCTTTCTAGATATCATTCTTTGAATGAAACTATTCCTGATAGAATCATCGGTGCTCCAGTAATGTTGCATCTCTGGAAGATTATTAATTCACATTATTATGGTAACTCCCAATAAAGTCTCAATATCTCCAGTATTCTCAGGGTTCCACAATGATTCAGGGATACTGCGATGTTGAAAACCAGCATATTTGTTGATTTCCCTTGTGATAAGATCAACAAAATCTCTGTTGACAAGAAGCCTAAAAAAATCCAACAATTCAATGTTTATATCCAAGTTGGCAGTAGGACCATATTTTTCAGAAAATTTTTAATTCTTTATTGACCCCAAATCTTTTGCCAACAGTAGACTCTCCACACAGTCATAAGATGTCTTATCATCAATATTTGAATCATCATTGGATATCGATGTGTCAGAAACTTCGATGTCAGATTTGTTGAAGTCAGGATCTTTCTGTTGTTGAATTTTCAACATCTTCATTAAACTCCTCAAAATCAGAATTCAATGAATAAATGTCATCAGAATTCAAAGTATCTTTGTTAAAAAAAAAATCTGGTTGCCATTTTGGAGTAAAATTCAAATCGAATACAAACCCAAACTTTAGCATTAAATTTTTCCTAAACCTTTTATAGCTATGAACATGTATGTAATGCCAACTTATAGCTACTCTTGTTAAGAATCTCATGAGCAATGTGATCTTGTGAGGGTGCAAGAGAATAAGGAGATATAATGCAAAATTTGAACTACTATCATCATGGGGCATTTTAGGATGGTCCGGACTTTTGATTTAAACAAAATCGCAGGCCTTTTAGGGCATTCCAACCATGAAAGACTTAACTGTGTGGTATCACAGGCCTAAAATTGATATGTACAGCTATGGCATTTTGAGATCAGTTCACCGCTGCTACCTAGATTATCTCTAGGCTACACCAGATATTTGACCTGTGTGCAGCACAACCTTATCTCTCAATGGTGTCAGTGTTACAGGATTTGGTTTCAGATAGAGTGGAGACAAATAGTATTATTTGAATGCAATATTTACCTATGTAAATCACATTAACCAATTTGGTAGTAGAGATGTTGTAGTATGAGAAGTAATATCTTAAAATCACTCCATTGATCTTATATAACCTGGCATTGATCAAGTACAAAGATTCCACAGAGCCATTCTGTCTCCATAAAGCAGGCATACAATGGAATATTCTAACAAAACAAACTTGGCTCCACACTACCAGGGTGTTCTGGGATTTTCTGCACTGTGCTACTTTAGCTATCTTGTTCTCCAAACCCGAATGTGAACCCATTTAACACAATTTAGGATAAACTTGATCATTATGTACAACATCACCAGCCAATACCTCAGAAACACCAGGAACTTCTTCAGGCTTTACAGGAAGAATGGTGACATCTATGAATCACAGTTGTTAGACTGTAAGCAATTGTTGTAGTAAACACATGGGGTACCAGACCCTAAACCATCTCCCTGTCTCTTGATTGCTATACCATGAAACCTTTGGTTTCTTTTATGAGTATCAATTCATAACTGTAACATATGGGCAGATTTTTAAGGACTAGTGCCAGTAGGACCGTTGTGGGTCCTTGATTATTGATGGAACCTCTGCCAGTGTAACTTTACTATTTAAATCTCATCCACTGTTTGTCTCTTTGTCTCAAACAATTAAAGAAATTTTAAAAATAACAGAAAAAATCTCAAATTACTTACAGAGGTGCAGACGATTCCAGCCAGAATGTTTCGACGAGTTCTGATGATTGTGCAAGCACATTGCAAGCTTGGACTGACAGCAACACTGGTGCGTGAAGATGACAAGATTGCTGATCTTAACTTCCTGATTGGACCGAAACTGTATGAGGCTAACTGGATGGAACTGCAGAACAAAGGATTTATTGCAAAAGTACAGTGTGCTGAGGTGAGTGGATAAAGAGTTCACCTTTTCTCATAGTGTGCAGTTTTTCTTGCTCTTCTGTAATGGTGTGTTTCATTTGGACTTCATCCTGATATTTCTTCTTCTCTTTTTTTTAACTCTTCTAATCAGAAGAATTTTACCATTATTTCCATCTAGCCTAGTGTTCTGGATCTTGCTCATTTGAGTTACATGCGTAAGTTATTAGGAATCATCACAACAGCAGCAATAGCAACATCCTCCTGTTTAGTTTTTTTTCTTTTTTAATTGAAAAAAAAATTTCTTTTATATTTAATTCATATGTTGTCAAAATTTAAAACATGACTGATTTGAAATGTCTTCAAAAGTAAACTTCTTAAGCAAAGCTGAGCATTAGAAGCCTTTGCTTGGTTTTAGTGTTTTAGTCTAAAAATAAAATGGAGGGAAAGACTGTTCTTGTGTGATATCTGTTCTAAGGATGTCTCTCAGTCATTAGCTGGAAGGGACAGATGTGTATCAGCTCTGGTGACCAAGCAAGTTGCCTGGGTATCATTGAGGACTCTTGAACAGTGACAAAAGATGCAACTTATTCAAGTTACCAACAAAACCTTCACCACATGTGGTGAACAGTGACCTCCATTAGAACTCTATTTTTAGATTTGGAAGGAAACCACTGTGGTTGGCTGGTGATGAAGAATGAGAAGAAACCTTGTCTGGGATACGCTAAACTGAACTGGTTTGACAACTGTGGCATTCCAATAGTCTAACCGCTAGACCACTAGCCATCCTGTCAGCATTGTTAGCATTGCTTGATTTCTTGTTCACTTTCAGGTTTGGTGCCCAATGACTCCAGAATTCTACAGAGAATACCTCAACACTCGTTCTCAGAAGAAACTGGTGAGTTAGCTCAGAATTTAACTCCTGAAAACAGCTGTTATCATCTTCTCATGGAGATTTTTAGATGTTTAGGTCGAAGAGTTGTTTCAGAACATGTGGTTGGGTTGCTAGTTTACCACTTTATCCTGATACGTCATTCTTTGGGTAGTGTAGTTCTACCTTTAATGCCTCCACAAGCAAAAAACAGACAAACAGTGTGAAGTTTTTAGTGATTTTGTTTGATCTCTTTTGAAAATATTTGCATCACAAATCTTAGTAAATTCAGTTATTTTTTTCTAGCCCAGTTTGGTTAAATTATTTAATTGTATCATGTATTTTTGTAGGCATTGTCATGTTTCCACTTGTTTTCTTCCTCTGAACAAAGCCTGTTATTTTATTTGAAGTAAAATTTAGATGTTGTCCAAAGTTACTTTGCAGGCCTAACCCCCATTCTGGCAGCAAAAGAAAGAAAAAAAATGTGATGCTTGCAAATAATCTAATACAGTCATCCCTCGTCCAACATGGATTCACTTATGCACAGAAAAATAAATGTGAGTGATTATTTGCAGAAAGCAGAAAAATTTGAATATGCGCGGTCTGCCAAACACCCTACAACTGTAATACAGTGTACACTGCTTAATAGAATTACTTCGGGTTGATGTACATTGATTCTATTAATGGGCTGATTCTACTAATCGGCATATGTGTTTTCATGACATAAGGCTCACGTGATAAAAAATGGAAATGGACAATGGAAATAGGAAGTCAGCCTCGTTCTGAATCAAACTGGTTGTCATTCTTTAGTATACGTAGCAACCAATCGTCAGGAAAAGCACGAGATTTAAACATCCTATGTTTGGTGCACTGATGCACCTGCAGTGGCAGAGGACATTTTCTACTAGGCGCCAACAAAAACATCAGGTCTTCTCTTTACACCGAGAACAATGCATCAATCTTTCCCTGTGTTATGCTGTCAGCAAGTCTGCGTGATACTTCTCGTTTGAGTGTTTTCATGAGTGAGAAGTCATCAAACCTGCACCCATATAAACCTCTTTTGAGTGTATCGAGCGCAGTGTACTTCGTGGTTCAAGGAGACTGGCATGTCATCCTCTATCTCTTCGTCTATTGGCATATGTGCCTCTGCACCCACTGCGGCAAGATTCAGCATGTTGGCAATAATATCATTGTTGGTAATCTCTCCAGCTGTATCCAAGTCTCTGTCTACATCAATTCATTCTTCCCACTTTTCCTTAGAGATAGGCACACTGAGCTCGTGCAAAAAAAATTGCGGCTCCTTTTCATCAAGTGCATTGTCACTGTTTTGTCCTGTCAATCCTGATTTGTACCAGCAGTTCTTGGTAGAGATGCTCTGTGTGTCTTCTCATGCCATATCCAGGAGCTCGATTGTGTCCAGAAGACTTATTTTTTTTGCCAAGTCTGATGCTGTCACAGAACTGTCATCACTGTCCAACTGCTGCAAAATCCGCTGACACATATGACGGCGATAATGTGCTTTAATCATGCGTATTATGCCTTGATCACAAGGTTGGAGAATGGTAGTTGTATTCAGTGGAAAGAATGCGACTTCTATGTTGGTCAGACTGACGGTTTTGGGATGGGCAGAACAGTTATCAATGAGGAGGAGCACTCGCTTTTTTTTCACCACATAGTTCATTGTCCCAGTCCCATAACCACTTGAATAGCTTTGCTGTCATCCAAGCTGAACTGTTCGCAGTGTAGTCAACTGGAAGACTCTTCACCCCTCTAAAACACTGTGGATTCCGACTCTTACTGATCACAAACATTTTCCATTTCTCATCAGTGGACAAACATGCAAACAGGACTGTTATTCTTTTTTTCGGTTGCTTTGCACCTTTGCGTTTGTCATCTTTGAATGTGAGGGTTGCATCAGGAAGAGCTTGTATGTACACCCCACTTTTATCAGCATTCCAGATCTCTTGATCAGTGTATCACTTTCGGAGGTTGGGCCAGTGTTCATACAAATCCGTATCAGCTGTCTGTCCTTTGCCATGTAGTCTTTTGTGAAAAAGCCCTTTTCTCTTTTTGAACTGTGTGAACCAACCGTCCGTTGGTTTGAAGTCAGACACATTCAACTTTTTGGCCAAATCCTCAGCCTTTGACATCACCACCTTTCCCGAGAATGGTATGTTCTTCTCCCTGGCTTGATCCACCAATTTCATGAGAACTGTCTCAACAGTAGGTGCTTTACCCGTTCTTTTCCTCTTGTTGGTGGAGTCAACAGTTTTCTCGATATCAGCACGATCTTTCAGGATATGCTGCAGTGTGTTCTGAGAAACTTTCAGTCAGGCTGCGGCTTCCTGTTGCGAAGTCTGAAAGAAACAAAAGATCTTTTTGAACAGTGCATAAATGCGGTAAGTTTGTCATAAGTGACCAAGCATCAGAGTCTTGAATTCACACTGAATCTATCATCATACATGTTACATGTAGATGAAATCCTACCTTTTGTGTTGCAGGGAGAGCTTCATAGGCAGACAAAAGCTGCTTCTTGTCTGTTGATGATAGTCCAATTCTCTTTATTTGCGATATTTTTGGCTCTGCTGACAGTTTCATACATTGTTGGGGCTGCTGTCTGGCACGTGTGCGTATGCTGTCTATTCCACGAAGTACCTGTCCATTCCTTTTCTAGCCGCTGGTCTCAATGGTGCCAGCCAATGAGAGTGTGGCTCAACTACATCAGTCATACTGTGTAAACAGTTCAAGTTCCAGCTCCTGGCCTTTGCCACCAGATGCATTATCCAGGGTGGCGGGATGAGTTCCGATGGAATCCCATGAACGGCTAGTTTTATTTTGCAGTGAGACCGATTTTGATTCTCTGAAGCAGTGACTTGATTCTATTAAGTGGCGTATTTTTATATGAAAATACATTAGTGAAAATCTGTTCCGGTTCGATTGATTCTACTAAATGGCGGATTCCATTAAGCGAGATTCTATTAAGTGGTGCATACTGTATTAGGAAAAACCATTATAGGGGAATAATACTAAGTATTACTATCAATGAATTATTTTCATTATTTATTATTTTTCTATAATGGTTTTCTTAATATTATTGTTAAAGGTGTGGACAGTGCACTTGGTTTGTGTCAACACAGTCAAGGTGTTGTTGGAAACAATCTGACAGATAAAATACCAGCTGGTATATTTAAAGATACACATAACCCCTTTCTTTCACTTTAATAATGGTGATGATGATAATGACTGTCCATTGTAACGTGTTATAGGTTTGGAAACAATGAAAGGTCTCGCCAGCGATGACAAATATATACCAGACATGTTTCACTCTGATATATAACTTAGTATCACTTTTTTATTTTTCTATTATTATTATTATTATTATTATTTTTGTTATTATTATTTTTTTTTATCCCATTGATCTCATCCCATCAGCCACTATGCGCCTGTAACTCTGCCTCAGTTTTGCTTATGCTGTTACCGTGTTGAGTTCAGTGCAGTCGAGTTGAACTATTTTTGCTGTGTTTTACCATTTTTTGCTATTACCCTTGGCCAACAGTATGGAATCCAAACATAAAGCATCTCCAAGTGGCAGTGAAACTAAGAAAAGCCATAAAGGTATGACATTAGGTGAGAAAATTAAGATTTTGGATAAGTTGCGTTGTGGAATAAGTGCAGCATCAGTTAGCTGAGTATCCCATGGATGAGTTTATCATACGTGCCATTCAAATAAGTGAAGAGAAGACATGTGCAAGTGCTAATGCTTCTGCTTCTGTAAGTGTCAAGGTATCTCAAGTACCTAGGAAGAATCCTTTTATGGAAAAAATGGAGAAGATGTTGAATGTATGGATAAGTGAACAAGTGAACAAAAAAGGCTGTGTTGTTAATGACTTAGCTATACATGAGAAAGCTCTTAGTTTGTAGTTTGTACGAACACATTGTCTCCAATGAAAGTGATATGAGTGCGAGCAATTTTCAGGCAAGCAAAGGCTGGTTTGCCAACTTTACAGAACGCTTCAACCTGCATAATGTGAACTACAAGGTGAAACTGGGTCAGACGATCATGAAGCAGCTGCTCGATTCAAGCCTGAGTTCCTTGAATTTATTAAAGAAAAAGGATATGTTCCTGAACAAGTGCTCACTACAAGAAAATGAGCAACAGGACATACATCACCAGGAGCAGAAAGTAGCACCTGTGTTCTAAGCCTTTAAGGATAGGCTAACTTTGCCTTTTTGTGGGAATGCATTAGATGATTTCAAGTGCAAACCCTTGTTAGAATACCATTCTGAAAACCCGTGTGCATTAAAAAGCAAGAATAAGCAACATTTGCCTGTTGTTTGGCAATCAAATAAAAAGACCTGGGTAATGAGAACACTGTTCAATGACTGGTTGCAAAACAGTTTTGTGCATAAGATGAAAGAATACCTGGAGAAGAAGAACCTTGACTTTAAGGTTTTATTGGTTTTGGATGGTGCCCCTGGCCATAAACCAGAAGTGCTGCAATTCAGCCATCATAATGTTGAGATAATGTTTTTACCTCCAAACACCACAGCAACCCATGGACCAAGGAGCTATTAAGATGTTCAAGTCTTACTATACAAGAAAGATCTACAGACGCCAACCCAAGCTGTAGACTCTGGTGCTTTTAACAATTTAATGGAATTTTGGAAAGCACACAACATCAAGGACTGTTGATGTCATCAAAATGTCATGGGATGAGGTGGAAGTGTCTACCATAAATGCCTGGTGGCACTGTCTTTGGCCTGAAGCTGTGAACGATTTCAAGGGCTTTACAATGGTTGAGAAAGAGATCGCCGAAATCGTGAGACTCACTAAAGAAATTGGAGGTGAGGAGTTTGCTGATATGAGGGACAAAGAGGTGGATGAGCTGCTGGAATCACATTACCAAGAGCCAATGAATGATGAGCTTGAAGCAGTGATAGCTTCCAGTGAAAGTGAGAGTGATGATGATGCTGAAGAGAAATAACATGCTAAATCCACCCTAACAGCGAAGGCTGTGTCTGATTTACTCTGTAAGGCAGACAAGCTGGCAGAAATGGCTATGGACATGGATCCCATAATGGAGAGAAGCCTTAAATTTAAAAGGTTTAATGACCTTCCTACGGGGGAAATCTTGAAAGATTTTCAGAAGAAAGCAAAACAACAGAAAATCACTGAGTTTATGAAGTGTAAAGCACCCACTCCAATTCCTCCTGATCCCGAACCATCAACTTCTGCATCTGTTTCATTAGAGTTTGAGGCTGAATTTTCCTATGATCCTGATGATCAATCGTCCCCAAGCAATTAATCCCTCAACCTCCAAATCTATCTTCACTATCATTGGAAGTCTTCATTATTACTCATCATCAGAAGTCTTCATTGTCATCATTCATAGGTGAATTACAATAAAATAATATTTTCATTTATCATATATGTATTTTATTATATTCTTATTTAATATACAATATAGGTATGACTTTTCATTTATGTGTGTATAAAAATCTACATATCTAAGTATTTATTGAGGACTTTACACAGCTGTGTTCACATATCCCCATTAATCCCATAAGATATTAAGTTTGTCCAACGTGGATTTATCTAATGCACTGTTCTTGAGGAACGTAATCCCCGCGTGTTAGATGAGGGTTAACTGTTTACATTGCTGAATACTTTAAAATTTACTGGTGGTGAAATTGGGATCAGTTACCTTAGCATGTAAATCAACCCATCCACTCTAGAGATGAGTTTATGCTCTGATTAGCAGAGAGCAGACCTAGTCTAGTGACTGTATTTTTTTTAAATATTAAGTATGAAATAAAAGACTTAGAGAGGTTTTGTAACAAATAGGGTGTCTATTTACTTATGAAAAGTCTCTGTATTTCATGAATTGCATCTTTTGAGATATTTATCATAGTTCCTGCAATCATCACATGAACAAATGTTTCAATAATGTAATGTTTTTAAAAGTATTGATCCCTTGTGTTGTCAGACACGTTACTTTGTTCCATCTGTTAGAGAGAAAAGGAAAGACCTTTATGTTTATGAATGATGTCTAATAAAACTTGTTTTCTGGAACTGCATTAGTTATAGTGAATCTAACCTTATAGTCAGGTGTAGGTGAAAAACGTGTCTCTTTTTTCCTAGTTGATGTATGCTATGAATCCAAACAAGTTCCGAGCATGCCAGTTTCTAATCCAGTACCATGAGAGAAGGAATGACAAAATCATTGTGTTTTCTGACAATGTTTTTGCTCTTAAAACCTATGCAGTCAAGCTGAACAAGTAAGTAAGGTTATGTCTTATCCATTGAAGGTTCTAATTGCCACCTGGATATTTATTGAAACTCATCAACATTCAACATTTGGAGGTCAGTGATTAGTGGGATCCAAAAGCCAAAATTTGCTGAAAATTGTAAATGAAACCCATACATTCCAATTGATTGGCAACAGTTGATGCAATGCTGTGTAGGAACTAAACTATTTAAGAATATTTCCTACAGGCCAATGGATGTTAAGTGTGCACGAAAGATAGCGTGGGTCTACATATAATGAAAGATTCAAAAAAAAAAAAAAAACATTAAAACACTGAAGCAATTTTACTCTTATTTGCTTTGCTAGTGACACAGAAAGAAAGGCTCTCACAACACCTGATTTGAAAAGTGAACTGTTCTGGAAATGTTCTCTCTGGATAGAGAGAAAAAATAAAGAAAAAATAATAAAATCAAAAAAAAATCAAGTGGATGCAAATCAAATGCATTTGGTTTTACATAACTAACTTTATCATGGCAATGTGGTTCAGGCTGTTCATCCCCAATACTGTGTTTAGTCACTCCTCACACTGTGCCTGACACTTTTCAATCCTGTGACACGAATCCTTGTAACTTCAATTTACTGTCATTAGAATTAGAATTTGTTCCACATGTCTTCTGTGCTGTTTAAAGCTTCAGATATCCCTATTTCCTTGAAACTTTTTCAAAGCACATCAGGAAACAAGGAATTCCCTCACATTCCTGACCCATTAAAAAAAGGTGTAGCTTTGGCTTTCTCATGTGCCTACCTTTCATGTACATTGGCTTTTTATTTACCACCAATTTGCTCCATTTCTTCTGGATGTTTTGCTTGAATTTCTAATTCCAGGATACAACAGCCAGTTGTACTTAGGTAGTGCAACCACCCAGAATCATTGTTTGCAGTCACTCTGTCTGCATTCCTACTGCCTCAGTCCTGTGCACCCTAAACAAGTTTCAAACAGGTATTTTTATTGAATCGCAGCGCATGCTTCACAGCCAGTAGAGAATGATGTGATGCCTTTATTTAGCCAACCATATGAGCTCATTCTAACTAAAAACCCCACAGGAATTGAAGAAGCTGATACTTCCAAAACAGAGGAGGATAGTTTTCATCCATCAGCCATCATGCTGAGCATGGTAACCACATTCTTTGATGTCTTGCTGTCTTAAGATAATTTACTTGTAGAGTCACCTTGCCCAGCATGTTGAAATAGATAGCCATCTCTCACCCATGTTTCAGTATTGACAGTGAAGTACTCATGATGTATTGTTGAATGTTTCCACATTTTCTTTTTGTGCAACATTTTTTTTTATTCAAGAGATGGAATGGCACTTTATCCAGTTGCAAAACCATCTGACACTTGCATGGAAATATCTGCAAGGAGGGCTGCGTGTTTTATAATGGATATTTATGAATGAAGGTAAATAGGTATATTTTTGATAACTTTTTCTGATGGGGATGGTCATCTATTGTAGTATTGGTGGCAGTTAGAACCAATGCTGTATGTTGAATTTAAATTATTTATTTACTTATTTGATTTTTAGGTTAGCATTGTTATTTCACTGACTTGTATAATATTTTGTTATTTTAGAGACTTACCTGTAAAAAAAAAAGTGCATGTTACTATTGTCATTATTTTTACAGGCCTTACCTTTATGGGCCAACTTCTCAGGGGGAGCGACTGCAGATTTTGCAGAATTTCCAACACAACCCTAAAGTGAACACCATATTTGTCTCAAAGGTAAAAGATACATGCTCTACATTGGTTGGTTAGTATCTCTTGTTGGAAATAAGAGATGACTGATAAAAAATAATAAGTAATAGATATCATTGACCATCAAACAAATTGTTTTTCCTTATGGACATGAGTTCATCTTTTAATGTGTAAGATCAGAGAGATGATAAATTCTAGCTTTATCTGACCCATTTCACATCTTTACTACCTTTCTTGTGGTTTAAGATGTATACAAAATAGAGATTTAAAGCTAGGTGCCAGATCTCGCTATTTGCTATAGTCGTCTAGTTTTAAGGTTAACCTACATGGAATGCTGACTCCTGAGATTGTTTTAGTTTTAATCTCACCATTTTCAGCTATTAAAACCATATTTGTTGGTGGTAGTTTTCATGTCATGAAACACTGGATTTTAGCAGTAATTATTCCAGGGTTTATAAAAGGTTAAGACTAAATGATATGAGTGTCTGTTAACTGGCTACTTTTGGGTTGTACCAGAAACAAAAGAATTTAAATATTATATTATATATTTTTTATTATTTCATTCTGACGTCAAATAGCCAAAGACATGACAGGCTTTGGGGCAGTGAGTAGTATAGGACAAAGGAAGTGCTAATTAAAGCGTTATTTTATCCCAAGAATATTGGAATAATCAGATCCTTGTGCAAGTGTTACTCTAACAAGGGAACCAATAGTGTGGAAAATCTTAAGCTTTACTGTATTTTCTAGGTGGCTGATACCTCTTTTGATCTCCCTGAAGCTAGTGTCCTCATTCAGATTTCTGCACATGGTGGATCTCGTCGCCAGGAGGCACAGAGGCTTGGACGGATTCTTCGAGCGAAGAAAGGTACTGTTAGTATTGTGCCAGCCACTGTGGCATGGATCAGCTCAACGTTTTAATAGCTCATTGCATCTTACTGGTGTTACGCGTATTTGTGGCAGCACGGCTTGGTGACTTGCTTATGTTGAGTACCCTGATTTCTTTCATCACCCTTTAATGGTTTTGGCAAGAAGTCTGTGAAGTAAAATTAGTTGAATAGATTTGCAGCATGCAGTAGATTCTTCAGGACAAAATAGTTTCTGACTTCTCACTGTAGCAGACATCTCAAGATGAAAGACAAACAAAGTTGGAGTGTTACCTAAAACAACATTAGTTCAGATATCCTTTTGGAAATGGAAAAAAAAAAAAAAAACTTTTTTAACATTTAAACTGTATACATACCTAGTGTTATTAACTTTTTAAATTAAAGACCAGTTCAGAATCTATTTATACTGATATCTTTTTAAAAAATGAAAATATTTAACATTAAAACCTTTCTTTAATAGTAGCAGCTAAAGAGATAGAGATTTATTTTCTCTTGTATTACAGTGTCTATTTTAGTCTACACTGTATATCACTGCCACCAAGCCCTGCATCTTATACTGAATACTATTATACTTTGCTTTACTTTTCTTACCTTATGCTGACAGCAGTCAGTGGTCTAGCAGTTAGGCTGAGAGCCTGAGTTCAATCTCAGGTCAGTATCAACTTGGTTTGGTGTACCTCCTTGGCAATAGTTTCTTCTCACTCTTCACCCTTCAGCCACATGGGTTTAATGAAAAGTTCTTGCAGGGACTTCTGTTATATTTGTTTGGCTGCTGATGACATTTTCCAAATTACCATCTTGGAAAGATTTTGAACTATCTGATGCAATGCTGAGAACATTCGTCTCTCTCTCTCCATTGCCCATGACAGCTCATGATGGGCTATACCACCAGTCAACCAGTTCTACCCTTTTGGTGTGCTATTTCTTAATTCATTTTAGTTGTTATAAGAAGTTTACTTTTCATCATTATAACTACATTTATTAGTGATTTATTCCATCATTAACAGTTCTATTCGTAAAAAAACAAAACAAAAACACAAGCTGTTCTGAAATCTTAGCCAACTTATAATTATAACCTCTAGATTTACTAATTGTTCAAACAGGAAGCAAGAAGATGGGATGCATCCTCCTTTTTTCTTGAATATATATATATACCTTTTTTTTTTCATTTATGGGTAAGACTTTACCAAAGTGATGTCCCAATTTGCTTAATGAGCATCTGTAGTTTTACTATGTAGAAAGAGATTATAGAAAGAAAAAATGAGTCTTGAAATACCTGATAACTTTAGAGAAATACAATGCCAAGCAAGTGGTCCTTCAAGAAGAACCAGGATAATATTTAGGAAATATTTATTCAATGTTAAACAGACTTCTACATCATCAGAAACATTGTAAACAGATGTTTTAGTTCACACTCTGTTCAGGTGCAGCTGCAGAAGAGTACAATGCCTTCTTCTACTCCCTGGTATCCCAGGATACTGTTGAGATGCAGTATTCACAGAAGAGACAAAGGTTCCTTGTCAACCAGGGATACAGTTACAAAGTGATCACTAAACTTGAAGGAATGCAAGAGGTAAGGAAAGAATGAATGAATTTTAAAAAATTGTTTTCAATTAGATTTTTTTGCTGTTGGTGCATGGAAGACTAGCATGGTTTGGATTGTATAGTTTATACTGTGTTTTGAGGGGAGAACCTGGCTAAAATGTTTGTTCTTTATCCTCATGATTTTGTCATAAGGGAGAATCAACACCAAAATCCTCAGTAAAAATCTGTGATGAAGTTAATAGTATACTGCAAGGTTGAATTTTTCCCTCTTTCCAGAGTTCAAAATTTGGTAACTCGTTTGAGAAGGGGTAATATGGAATGTAATATATATGTGTTTCTAGATATAATTATAATTATGCTGTGAAACTATAAAGGAAATAGAGTTTCTACTTGTGTTTATGATGGTGGTGATAAATATATTTCTCATCTAATTAACCTTTTTTTCTGCTCAGTAGACTAAAAATGTATTTTTTTGTTTGTTTTCTTCTTTCAGTGATATGAAAGTATGAGTTGAATGCCATGAGGCAGATCTATAAAATAGTAAAACCATAAATGGTACTAGAGTTTATGCATATTTTTTTTCTTCTTTAATCTTATAGAAATATTTTTAATGTGTGTCAAATGATTTAAAATCACTTTCCACCATGGTCTCTTTCTTGGATTGTTTGGAGATATCAGTTGGATTTAACAATGATATCTATACAACTGCTTTGGAATTTTATCTGATTAAAGTTAGTGGATCATCTATCAATGTCAGTAGTCTTTTTTAAAAACTCTTTCCCCCAAATACTATCAGCCTTATTGTTTGTTTGCACATTTTCTCAGATGGGTGATCAATGGTTTTGTGGCAGACTGTTCAGTCAGTCAAGGTTGGGTTTGGTTTGGTTTGTTGTACCTCCATGGTATGGTTTCTTTTCATTCTTATTCACCAGCTGGCCATGTGAGTTTTCTCTCATATCTAAAAAATGAAAATTTTCTAGTTGGGTTCTTTGTGGTGCAGGATCTGGAATGCATCCTGGTGGTTAACCGCTGCACTGTTCCTTCACCAGGGTTATCTACCCTGTAAGCATTGGTGTATGATGCAACAACAAATTCATTTTTATTTCATTTTTTTTTTAATGTAGTAAGTTATAAAACTATAAATAAATTTTTTGTACACCAATTTCTACAAGGTTGATAATCTCTCTACATTGAAGACAACCCTGGTGAGGGAATGTAGTGCTGTGGTTATCTCCTTGAGAGTATTGCCTACTCTGCTCCACAGAGGACCTGGCACTTTTGACTTTGCCCAGATAAAACTCTTTATTTTCAGATGTGAGAGGAAACCTGTGCACCCGGCTGGTAAAAAAAAACAACAAGGGACCTTAAATGTGGGGCAAGCCAAACTTATAAATAAATTGTAAATAATTTTTTACTAAACGTTTTTGGTTTCTTTATGAAACTAAACGCATGACTTTCCATTGTCTTCAGACTGTTTTGTTTTAATAAATTACAAAAATTACTAGGTTTATTTATAATTTCTGTAAATACCCATGTGTTATTAGCATAAACCTTTTAGTGTGTGACAAACATACAAAATACTGAAGGATATAAATATTAAATTAGTTCTTGTGCTTCTGTCACTTCTCTTGGTAAAGTATTCAAAGCATTTAGATGTATCCCAAATGCTAGAAAAAAGAATTTCCTAATATCCATTCTAATGTGATGATGGATCATTTAATTTTGTTGACCATTATTGCCATAGATTGTTATTCATACTAAAGAATCTGTTTGTGGGTATTCTCTTTATCTAAAACAAATTTTGAATACTTCAGTAATATTTCCCTTAAAACAATAATAGTGTAAGTTAGGCTATCAAAGTAGTCTTGTCTCTAGATTTTCATGGAATTCTATAAATCATTATTGTTATCCAAGTAACTTTTTTTTGGCTGCAAACTGAGAAATGCATTGTTTTCAATAGGACACAGTGTAATAAATACTACTACTTTTAGTAAGGAGCTTGTCCACATCCTTGCTGCTATTTTGTCTCACTCTTTTAGTTATTCCCTCATTTACTAATTTTTAAAGATATAGTGAGACTGCATTTAATGTTGAATGATGTTAAATTATAACTTTTGGCCTTCTAATTATTGTAGGAGACCTTGGCTCTAAAAACAAAGGAAGAACAGATACAGCTTTTACAGAAAGTAATAGCTGCTACTGATGCTGATGCAGAAGAAGAGCAAATTATGGGAGATGGTGTCCACAGACTACAGGTAAGGTCCTTATAAAACTAGACATTTGACTTTGCTTACGGGTCCCCTGTTCATCTCTTTTGCTTGTGGTGGTCGGTGCTTGGAATGATATCTCTGAGCAAGCTGTAGGAAGGAGCTCAATGATGTTTTTGATGGTCGTTTTTTTTTTTCTTTTACTTTCAGTGGCTATGAAGTAAGTAATTTCCTGGAAATTTAATTTCTTTTTGTAGAACCTGTATAATTGCACAAATTCTTTTTGGTTTGAACCAAACATCACAGCACTTGCAATCAAAAGTTAAAACTATAGATAATCTATGATTGCATGAGTTTCATATGAGAAATTTAACTTCCATATATCTATTTATGAAAATAAAAATTAAAGCTTAATCACTCTGCTTATGGTTTTCTTTTTGTTGTTTTAAATTATTTTCATATTTTCAGGAAAGAACTCTGGTGTATACTTAAAATTCTGAATCTCATGTCTTTGTTTTAAAAAGATACTTCTAACCCAAACTATTGCCATATATTGTTTCAGCTGAGCTGTACATCCCAACAATTCATCTGTTTTATTTTTTTTAAATAATCAAAGCCTGAAAACTAAGTTTGTATTGTCCCCCTTCTATAAATATGCATCAACCTCATTTTTTCAATGGACAAGGAAAACTTAAGTATTTCTGTAGATGCACCTGGTCTTGTTTTGTTATTATTTATTCTACTACCAGCCCAATATAAATATATAAATCAAAGATGATAATTTTGTGATGTATGGGTTTTTTTCCCATTGTTTTTTTTTAAGAATTTGGTCTGGTTATATATTTACATTTTCACTTTGGTTAATATTTATGAATATATTTACAGATGGCAAGAAAAGTTGGTAGCATGAGCTCAATGTCAGGTGCAGACGGCACAGTCTACATGGAATACCAAACATCCAAGGGAAAGAAAAATCCAGGTCATCACCATCCATTGTTCAAACAGTTCAGAAAGTAAAACTAATAGATGTAATGACTACTGTCAGTCATCCCGTCTAGTCATTGTGTGTGCATCATTTGAAGGAAAAATAAAATTTGCAATTTTGATTTTTAATTTACTTATTTTTTGAAAAAGAACATTTCAAATAAAATTCATTATCATCTTTGCTTATAAAGCCTTATAATACTGTAATAATTTTATCAAGAAGAGATAGTTTGCGGAAATTTAGCCACTCGGGGGTACATAAAATTTTCTGGATCAAGCTTATGTCAACACACACGAGCAAACTTCCCAAGTCTCACTGATGAGCAGTTTTGACTCTACAGGTCTGCTATCTGCTGTGGGTTGATTGTTTGTTTTTGAGCAGGAATTTACAGACTCTGAACTAAGCCTCCCTTCTGCTAATAATTAAGAAAATTCTCCCATATTACAATACCATGAAAGCTGATACCTTTCCAGAAAAAAACTCACTCTTTCTGCTAAATTGTAAATATCAATGCAGCAAATGCCTGTGTTTTTTTAGGGGGAGGTTAGCTTCAGAGTGCTAGCATCCTTAGCTGTATTGCAGGAATGGATAGAAACTTGTTTTAGATTTTGTATGCCCATACTTGACTTCAGTGTGGCTTTAGTCACATTGGACACATTAAAACTTAATTCTCAAAATAAATCATTACCAATAAAGAAAACTAGAGCCATTCTAAGAAAATCTATTAATTTTCCTCATATTAAGCTGGCAACAATGCTTGTGTGCAATCTGTAAAACTCCAAATTTACCTGGCTGTGCATAGGTTTAAACTCATCTTGTTTTGAGAGAATTAATGCAGAAAACTATGTGGACAAGTTCCAGTTTGCACTAACCTTCAGCAACAGCAAAATTTATTCTAAATTATAATGTAGTAATTTCTGATGTTTTCTTTACAGGATTACAAAAGAAACAAAAAATTTTTTTTCCTAGGATTCTTTATTTTTAACGCTACCTTTGATGAAACTAATGCATCAAAAAACGAACTGTAATCTGTATACATATGTGTATGACTCCTGCTGGAGTATTTTCTTTTCTTGGCAAACCTTGTCCGATTTATTCACATCTAAGGATATCTCACAGCAGGGAGATACAAGGGGGGTTTGGGGTATCAGCCTTGGTGACCTAGGTATATTTGTGGGGGGGTTGAGCATTGGTCAAAATGCAAACCAGTCAAGAGTTAACCAGAAAACCTCCACCACATGTACCTGGAAAACCCTACTAAAAATTTTTATTTTTAGATGTGGGAGGAAACTCATGCAGCTGGTTGGTGAAGAAGAATAGGGAGGTATGCCAACTGAGCTGGTCTCGGCTGGGATTCAAATTTGCACCTTCTGGAGAATTAAACATGAATATGAAGTAAAGAGTCAGTCTACTATACCATTGCTAGGTTAAGTCAGAATTTTTTTATTTTCCCTAGAAATAAAATAAATATCCAACTGGTGATAAATGCCTGTAAGAAGTTTAAAACTTCAGTTGAGGCCTAACAAAAGAAATTGTTATTGGACAGAGCTGCTATTAAAAGAAAAAAGGGGGGTCTATACATATGAATTATTTGTTAAACTTCCTCTTCCTGCCCAAGTTAAGACATCTCTTTGCTTGTTGCCCTTAGTGCACTCTGTAACTATTGGAATAATTTTTGAATGCAGCATGTATGTATACTATCATGTACTAAAAAAAACAAAAAAGTTATTCCATATATGGAAAAATAATCTTCCACTAGGTATTTGACAACACTCATATATCTACAGAATAAACCTGTAAGTATACATTTCCAAAGTTTTGAGGATTACTGTCAAGATCAGTACCCCCACACCATAAATATATGGGCATACTCCTTAAATACTTAATACAATATTATGTCAGCTATCATAATAATACATTAAAATCACACTGATGCCCTGTTATATTTAGCTAAAAGAAAGTTTGTACTCATGCCAGGTAGAAGAAAATAACATATTTAATAATTAATTTCTAAGGCAAATAATGTAAAACAATAGATACTGTGTTTGATAGATGATGGTTAATAATTCAATGAGTAGTTTTATTAGTCAACACTTATTAATGAAAAAGTGATCTGATACATCCTTGTTTTTTATATATAGTTCAGTGTCTATGCTGTTTTTATTGTTTTTTAAAAATCTTTAAAAAAACCCTACTTTGAAACAATTCTTAACAGAAATAAATGGGTAAATTATAGTAAGGTGTGTACATATTCAGGTTTCAAAAACTGATTACCTGACTGGATGCAATTGAAGCACCATTGTACAACTAGTTTTGCTGTCATAACGCGTACACTGCACAATATAATGATTGATGCTTTTTAGGATATTTATGAGAACAAGTTCGCTAACCTTATATTTAAGCCCAACTGTTATTACAAATTCTCTTAAGGTTTTTCACTTGACAAGAACTGCTTGGACACCAGCAGCTGTGATTCTATTATTTTTCATTATCCCTAAAGTTTGCAATGATTGGCTGTGCTTGGCAATGGCATAAAGCAAACCATCCACTATTTTCATTGATTCACAAATCGATACACCAGAAAGGTAAAAGCTGTTCAGAAACCAGCACCACAAGCATGCTAATAGCATCATCAGTTACTTTGTAACAGCCTTGTAGGTGAAGAAGATTCAGATTCTGACAGTATTTTGCTATTTGGTGAACAGATGTGTCAGTAATTTTTGTACACAAATTTAAATACAAGTATTTTAAATTGGAATGTCTCTGCAATGCAATGACAGTATACACACTTGGACATACTCTGATTTTCTCTAGCTCTGAATGGGACTCTGCTAAACTAGTCAATTTTTCTCTGTTTTTTTATAAAACACTCTCTGGTGAAACCAGCTCTTCAAAATCCAGGTTCATTACATTGTAGCAGGTGTTTATGTTAACAACTTTCAGCTTGCTGTAATTTACAATCAGGCTGCTCACAGACTTGGCTGTTATATGCATGCACCCCATAAAGTCTATAGCACTCAGACATGAACAGTTGTCAACGATTATCTGTAAGAGAGATGCATCCAGCAAGCCCAAGCCTCTCCAGTCCCAGGCATTTTTCTGCTACTGAAGAAACCCATAAATCAGTAATTTGCAGCCAGAAATTTGCGTAGAGAAACTTTATTCCATGGTCTGTCAAATTGACTCCAACTTTAACATCATCTTTCCTTTTACAGATGATGAGGCCCAATAGAGATGGGCAATTTTCTGTGAGGTAGAGAATTCCAATGTCAGTCACTCTAAAGCAATTTTCAATTGATAACATCTTCAAGTTTGGAGTTACACTATAAATCTCTAAATTCCTTGTCATCTACATTGGTGCCATCAAGAATCAGGTCTGACAAGTTGTCCAGGTTCCATGGCAAAGAACTAAAGGCATTTCCTGTTACAGCCAGCAATATTGAGTTTCCTTAGATGTACAAATGAACTGAAAAGGCTTGTTAGAGTTGAGTTTTCCAACATGTGGAATATAATACACAGGTCCTCTAAAACTTTACTGTGTACTAGAAAAGTGGATATTGCTTTATTCAAATTGTAAGCTTGCTGTTTATCAAGATCTGTCTCCTCCAGATGCACATGAAGCTGACATAAGGAACAGAGTTTAAACTCTGTCAGAGACTGGAAGAATCTGTAACAATCCTCACCAGATTTCCATGATATCTTCAGTTTTTGCAGAGAAGTATACTTCTTAAATAACTCTCTCATTTCCTGGATGCTAACTGATGTAAAACTAAAGTCTAAACTGCATAAATGTGGGCAAATCAAATCTTTATGACAGAAAGAAACATCAGAAAGCAGTTGGCTCTTCCAGAAGTTAATTTCTTCCAAGTGGCTAGTAATTCCAGAAAGTAACCAAAGAAAACTTTTGTCTGTCAGTCTGCTAGAAAGATTATCAACTTTCAGGTTCACATATTTCCAGAGACATCAATCAAAGCTGAGCTGATACCAAAGGCGGCAGGTGAGCCATATTCCACAGGTTAGTTCTGGGATGATGAGGTTTTGGAAAACCCTTAAAAGGCATTCATCTGGAAAATCACTGATATTCAAGACTGTTTCATACTCCTAAAAATTTCAACAGCACAGCTACAATATGTTGATGCTAGGTAAAAACAAACAAAAACATGTTAGATAAACTGTATCAAATATCAGTAGCACTAAAAGTATGCATTCTCTGTGAAGCTATTAACAACACTGAACTTTTTTCCAGTTAATTAACATATCATATGACATAGTACACATTTTTTACCAGGTCTTTTGAAAATTTATAGGTAACAAAAATGCTTAGTTATTTAATGGCTTATTTATGAGTTACAAATGCTCTTGTAAAGATGGCATTGAAGTTTTACAACAAGTGTGAAATTTGGATGCAATACAGTTACTGAAATTTCTGAAGTTTAAAGTGAGAGGGATCTGGACTAGCATTGTAAGTGAAATTGAAAAACAATTTCTGAATGAACTTCATATATGTGCCCTAAATCACTTGATTTCAGTTTTTTCAAACTTATATAAAGCCTATTTTGCCAGTGTTTAGTTTATCTAAAAATAAAATTCTGCTTTCTTCTCCCATATCTAATTTTCTAAAGTACTCCAGAAAAATAATTAAGGATTACTAAAAAAAACAAAAATATTTCCTGATGCCTAATTAAGAATGCTTTTTGATTATGATCTCAAGTAATGTGATGTGCTACTAGTGTCAAAGATCTATCTGTCTTTATGTATTCTTCCTCAGAGATTTGAAGAATTTCAATCACATCTCCATGAAAGCATCTGTAGGCCAAACAAAATGGTAAAACCTCTGCAGTCTTTCTTCATACCTGAGATTACTATATCCTTAAGATACTGTCTGACCATAGGTAAACATATATGACACCCAAAACTGCAGAAGTTTTACTTTTTATGATATAATTTGGTACACCTAACCTACTCAAGGACAACACTTTGTGGAGTAAGGCAGTTACAGCCTAATAAAAGTGTCTGCATTATTATATAGCAAATTGATTTATTCTAAAGATATATCAAATTCAGTTCGCTATGTGATTTTAATACTGAATTCCAGGGCACTTTAAACATGCTTCAAGAAAATGGAGATAACTCGATCAACATGCATTGCCTGCTGATCTTTATCTTTGAATAAATACAGACTTGCACAGTAGCATTTGAGGCAATTTTAGATAACTCGCCTAATCGCTACTCCCTACCAGGACAGCAGAAAAAAATTGGGGATTTCATGGTCTGGGCTTTAGACTATTAAAGTCAAAGCAAAAAGGCTTATTACACTGGTCAACAAAAATGAAATGTATTATACTCATTATGAATGCAAACCAACTTTTTTAGACTAATTTTTCATGCTGATTTCAAAATTTCACTCCATTTGTATGCAGCAAGTATCAGTTTTTCAGTAGATACATGCAAATATTTACATATTTGTATTCATATATGAAATCATTAACGTAATAAATAAGGACATATTATTTTTAGAAAGTAAATGAGTTTATTGAGTTAAAAATCATCACTATCATTCTACAAAGAGTGAATACACAAAAAATGGGTCAGACAAAACAGACAAAGTTAGAACAACAGAGTTAGAAACATTGTGATTTGAATTTCCTGCGGGGTTCCTGATCTGGTTGATCACGGTAAAGTGTCCAGCAGTAGTCAGCCAGCATACTGTCATTCCAGAAGCCTTGGTACCGTTTCTCCATAGCACTAATGTCCTGGTGAAATCTTTCACCTTGTTCATCAGACACTGCTCCAAGGTTATTTGCGAAGAAATCCAGATTGGAGTCCAAGAAGTGAACTTTCAGTGACATGAGACAACCCATTGCTGAGTAACATTTCAGAAGATTCTTTATGCCATCCTTGTAGTCCATTGCCTTCTTGTTGCCCAAGAAATTCTCACAGATCCAACTGAAAGCATATTCCAGGCAGACAGTTCCAGTTCATCCAGTGTTGTCTTGAAGTTGACATCTTTGAGTACTTCTCTAATTTGGGGTCCGACAAAGATACCCTCTTTCAACTTCGCCTGTGTGATTTTGGGAAACTTTTCTACAATATACTCAAACCCTCTGGTATTTCTCTTCCCTAGTGCCTTTACAAACTGCTTGATCAGTCCAAGCTTTATGTGCATAGGAGGCAATAGGACATTACATGGATCTACAAGAGGTGTATTCTTGACGCTAGACAGTCCTGGCTGGTATGATGTTCTTGTCTGCCAGTTTGATTCCGAATAATGTCTGTCAGTTGCCTGACTATCCCATAGACACAAGAAACAACAGTGTTTTGTGAAACCTGACTGCATTCCCATTAACATTCCAATGACTTTTAAATCTCCATATATTTCCCATGAGTATCTTTCATAGGCAATGGCATGAAGTAAAAGTTCCATATTCTCATATGATTCATGAAGATGAACAGAGTGTGCAATAGGAGTGGAGGGCTTCAAATTACCATTATGGAGAAGTACAGCTTTTAAACTTCGTTTTGAAGAGTCAATAAACAAACGCCACTCTGCAGGATCATGATTTTGTGATAAACATTCGAAAAGTCCATCGATGTTACTGCAAAAGCAAAGCGGGCCTTCAACAGAAAAACACATTTGAGAACCACATTTCTCTGCCGAAAATAAGTTATACAAACACTGTGCTCTAGCAGATACTTCTCCTTTAGTCTTGATGCCAACAGTTCTGCTTTATCTTTTAAGAGGGATAGGTCTCTGACACGGTAATTCAGTTCAGCTTGGGAAAATTTCTGAGGTTCAAAGCTATCGTTATCAGCCACATAACCTTGCTCAGCAGCACTATCGTGACAGTCAGCATCATCATCTGATGTTTCAATACCATCATCTGGTGGAAATGGAATTGGCAGACTTCCATTGTGAGGCACAGGTCTCATTGCAGAATCCAAATTGGGATACACAATTTTGTGTTTATTCTTCATAGAAAATCCTGTGACATTTACTTTGCAAAAATAACAGTTATTAAAATGGTCTTTCAGCTCCCTCCATATCATTGAAATGGCAAAAGGCATGGACTTCTTCCTCTTATTGAACCAGTCACGTAAGCCATTTGAGCAAGCTGAGCAGATAAAATGTGGTGCCCATAACTTGTCCTGATCTCCTAGAGGACAGTCAAAGTATAGCTTATAAATCTTCTTGATCTCTGGTGTTATTGTATGTTTTTGAGCTTTCACAATAAATTGTCCACAGACATAACAAAACACATCAGGAGGATTTCTACACTGTCTTGACATTGTTAACACTGTAAAACAAGTAAGGAAATAGATACAAATGGTTATACTTATATTGAATTTAAGATGATGAAATATTGCATCTGAACTATGCAGCAATGAATAATGTAGTTTATTTTAAAGGTATGTTTCCATGATGTAAATGAAATACATGCATACACGTCATTAATTGGAATTTCTATATAATGCATGAGCTAAAACCAAAAAACTTTCTCATCTTGAAAACTGTACGTGATGTCAAAAAACTAATTGTATATTTGAAATCAATATTAAAAATTACAGTAAGTACACCTTGACATATGCTTGATGAAAAATACTTGTTGACCAGGGTTATTATTATTGTCTGGTAGGGAAATTGTTACATTGCTGTGGAAAACTCTTTGTTATTATAAAATAACTTCTGGTTAGGGGTACAGACGTAGTATATTTAGGAATGAAGATCATTTCGACATTAATTTTTTACCCGCAGAATAATTTATTTATTAATCAGTTCTCTAACTTTTAATTTTTTGAAAAATTTATTTACGAATGAAATTTTCTTTTATTCGGTTTTAAACAAAACTTGTAAGAAGATTATGAGTTTGTTTAATTAAAATAAAACAAATACAAGTATTTGCTTGGCACCCCCCTCCCCCAGTTTTTAAAGGAGACACAGACAGGTGACCGATTCGGGTATCACGTATTTTTCAACATGTTTAAAAAAAACCAAATGAACCATGGACATTTTGCTATGAGAAAGACGAATTTAGCAAAGTTTTTATTTTCTTTTATTGTTAAAAAAGCGCATTTGAAGTTATGAGGCACTAAGTAGAAAATAAAACACTGCTGAATGAGCGGATAAATTAAAACGAATCGACCTGAAAATGCGACAAGAAGAAACAAGTCAACCTCTTTCACGCCAGGAAGCCTTTGTCACCAGTTTGTATAATTGCCGGATGTCGCTCTCCTGCTTTTGAGATAGAAAAGAGTTAGCAACCAAACAAATATGGGCACGATCATTGTCGAGAGGAAGACAGCGTCGGGCATTTGAAAATGGCAAATATTTGCTGAGGACAGGAGTTCGCTTTTAGTGTCGTCCGGTAAAGTTAGACTTGTATTTTAGACTCTTCTTTCTCCCCCCCCGTTTATGTTGTATCTTATTTTGTTGTCTCTGTACCTTTTAACGAGTCTCAATATCAAGCTGAACAGCCACAATAATAAAGCAAACCAAAGCGAAATATTTTATCTGCCGTTATATCCGTATTGATAAATGTGTTTAGCTGAATATCCAGTGTCAGGTGATAGGATGACATGAATATTTTTCAGTGTTTCATAGAGCACCTAATGTCAGTCATTGCCACAAATACACACACACACAAACACACAAGTGGACACGAATTATATATATATATATATATAGTTTGTAGGACTTGTTTGTTTTTATTTCTAAAGTAATTAATACATTTGGATGGATACAAACTCATACAAAATTAAAATAAAAGGTTATTTTTTGGGGAAAACGATTTAACAAAATTATAAATTTTAATTTTTTATACATAAGACAACTAGTTTTATATTTTTATCCTTTGAGATTAATTTAAAATGTTTATGTAAATCATCACAATAATCAGTGTTTCTTTTTCTAAAATTTTTTATTGTGAGCTTTCATAATTAATCTTCATGATGTCTAATATACCAGTTTAACTAGCAGAGTATAGTGTATAGAGCTGTTGAGTGTCTAGACTTACTATGGTTGGTATATATATGCATGTAAATTGCCAAAACAATATTTGTTAAGCATCTTTTCCTTTCACACTTGGAGCAGTATGCAAAGCAAGAAAAAGTCTTTCATTCAATATACTACCCTGTTTAAAAGGAGCTTGAAGGAAAACTGATGTTAATACAGTAATAATGTAATGATGATAATACTGCTTGTTTCCAGAATGGCCTGTAAAAATTATGTTTATGGGCAGTAGATTTGATTAAGGTGTAGTGTATTATTTTGTATGGATTTGGTATTTAATTGTGGAATTGTGTTTTTTTACTTGCTTTTCTGTTCAGGTTTGTATGGATTTAATTGATTTTAGTAGAATGGCTATTTTTGCGGTTTATTTTTTTTTATGTACAGCTTTATCTTCATTTTAAAAGATACACTCAATAAAAATAGAATTTAGATTTTAATATTTATAAAAATTTTTTTTGTTAGTTTCTATTTTTCTGTCAGCTATGATAACACCAGAACCAAACACAAAGGGGCTGGAGCCTCATATGTATCTTCAGCGACCATCTTCTGGCAAGTCACAACATGTTTCTGCTTTGCTATCACACACACTGCGGCAGCTTTTTTCCTCAAGGGAAGGCATCAGTCCTGAGGTTGTGAAAAACCTGAAAGTTTCTAAAAACAGCACTGATAAGTATCATCAGCAATATGTGGCATCTTTGGAAAAGGTACTGCACTTATAAAACAAAAACTACTATTGTATATTGTTTTTGCATCTGTTTAGCAACTGGTGACTAGAATATTTCTTTTAGCCAGCTAAAAGTCTTGATACACAGATCGTTTATTATTGGAAGAATTTTTGTCACAGATTGTAGCTCGTGCTACAATAATTATCAGTTGGTAGATGCTTTTACAAGTTTTTTTGACTTTTATCAGCACCTGAAAGTTATTTTTTATTAATGTTTCAGAAAATATTTTTCATTATTTTTTAGGATAGTTTGTTAGATATAAGCATATGGATAATGAGGTTCAGAAAATTAAAAAAACTTATAATGACCCCCTATTGTCCAGAAAGTTGATTCATAAGGAAAATAAACTAAACAAATATTTTAGATTTCTGACTTTGCATTAGGCCCATTTTCATTGCTCAGTCAAGGTTCAGTAAAATCAAATTAATCCTATGAAAACAAAGTCCTGTGAGGACTATCTTACAGATGACTAGAAGAAAATTTTCAGAGATGATAATAATGGAAAATTATATCTGATACATAGAGAATCTGTTTGATGGACACCATCTAAACACCCAAAACTTTACTGTCTAAAGACTTTGGTCATGATAGTCCCCAAACTGTATAGTTCATCTCTGAAGGCTGATGGTCTTTTATAGCAGAGGACCTTGGAATTTACCCATTTTAACAAAATTGTATGGTTCTGGAGAATTTTAAAAAAAAAATTTTTGATTCAGGAAATGAATAATTTTTTTTTATGAAAAAAGATTTTTAAAAAGTTGATTATATTTGTTTTCAGAAAGATTTTAATAGGTAATTTTAAATACAAGTTAGCACCAGTGGACTTCTTATGATAGTCATCAGTTAGTACATTAGTCCAATTTCTATAAAAATTCCTTTTTTTTTTTAGACAAATTTCTATTTTGGTGGGTTTTTTGTTTTCATTTTTCAGTATTTTTGTGCTTCAAAACATTTAAAAATAACAAATGTTTACATAGCTTAAGCAGATGCCATTAGTATTTATAATTTGGTGTTGGTACTGAGATGACTAATCACAAATTATTTGATAGAGGATATAAGAAATAATGAAATGGTCTTAAACTATGGATATTAGCTTTTTTATGTGAGAGTAAAAAAAGTAGGGATGTCAGAACCCACAGGCCACCATATTGCACAACTATGATATGCATGCAGTAGTTTGTGGTTTTTTTGATAGGAAGGCTTTGATATCATACATATTCAAATTACTAGTATTGAAATTTACTTGGAATTAAGGATGCAGAAGTCATTGCAAAAACCCCACAAAAATCAAGTGCTTAGTTGTGGAACAGATTCTATATATTAACAATTCAGTATTTAATGATGGATGTAGATTAGCATTTATATTTATAAACCAACAGGAAACTGAAAATTACAATAATTTTTTGGATTATTGTCAACCTTTTAATAGGTGTTTGAAGAAAAAGAACGAAGATATGCTGAGGCAGCCATGTTGGAGTGCCATATCATGGAGGCTAAGGCTCAGGCTATGTCAGTTGAGGAACAAGAGCTGGAGAGACAAGCTATGCAATGCAAACAGCATAGAGATGCCAGGGTGCCACTAGGTTGGTTTGTTGGTTTGTTTGACTACCTCTTTAGTCCATATTTAAACAAACTGCTTTTATATACAGTACTATTTTCAGTGAGTAATTTAAAATAAGGAAAACTATTGTTTAAAGAGAGAACAAATTAATATAAGGACTGTTTTGTTGTTTGACTACTCTCTTGATAAGGGAGATCATTCTGAACTCTGAACTTTCTAAAGTAAAATGTTGTCCTCACCCAACAAACTTAAATATAAACATTTAAAAGAAAATTTAGAATAAAAAAATTACATTAGGAAATTAGATACATTATTTTTCATTTTAAAAAACTGAAATTTGCAGTCTGTGATAAACAAATTATTGACTGTTTTTCTCACACACACACACACACACCTATAGTGTCATATTTAATATATCAGATTTTGCAATTTTGTTTCATGTATACAAATTATTAGTAAAATTTATTATTACATTTTTAGATACAATAAAACTACAAAATTATTTGAGTTTTGCTACAGAACTTGCTGCAAAATCTGTAACTGAGTTAATGCTTTTTGTCACAAGTAGAAATATGTGTTGTACATGTGTTTTCAGTATCTCAAGATACTGTAGACAGCTAACCTTGATGCTGGAATGTGAACCAGTTGGTAGAACACATGGGTTAGCAACTCGAGATTCCTGGTTCAAATCCCAGTGTCAGCATTAGCTGTCTACAGTATCTTGAGATACTGAAAACTTATATACAATACATAATTATTGTTTAGTTTATGTATATTGTTTTTTGTTAAATATTATGATGACAGTTGCCATATTGTATTCAAAAGTGGCTGCTATTTCTCACTGTGAGAATGGCACCTGCTCAGTGAATTAAGTGAAGAATCCACTTGCACTCTCTCTGTCTTGCTTGGATGTTCATGGCTATGACGCATGCAGTGATCCAGGACAGTTTTGTGTCATCCTGAGGACAGAAGTTCCTACTAGAACTTTTTTTTAGCTGTGGAAGGTAATCAGCTTTTCTTTTAAAAAACCCCAACAAAACATGATGGATCATATTTGTACATTTTTATATTTAATATAACTACTTTTTAGAATAGTAGTAAAACTCATTTTGTTATTTACTTTCAGTGAACTTCCATAATGTAGTAACAGTCTATTTTTTAAATTTTTTTCTAGCAAGATCCTACTTTCGCACATACATTGATGGTGCTTTGCTGAAACAGTATGGTTTGTTATCACCCAAAGACTATACCCCAGAAAATTTATCACCAGTGCCCCCTCCAAAAGGTAGATATTACATACACTAAAAAAAATAATCAAAGTTTGTTTTTATATATATATAAATTGGTTTCTGTTTTTTTGTCAAGTTCTTAATATGAAATATAAGGAGAAACAACCGTTATTTTTAATAGAAAAATTTGCTTATCCTAGTATCACGTTATCAATCAACAAAGCCAACATGAGAAAGTTAGACATACTAACAAATGTTTGTGTTTTAAAAAATAATTTGTAGCTGGATTCTGCAACATCTAGGAAGTCAATATATACTTCTTTTCTCTGGGAGCCTGCTATGAACCATGATACCTCCCTGGTTCTTTGACATTACTACAGATGCTGAAATATCTGTAGAAGCAAACTCTTATTTTTTAATTATTTGACAATAACTGGAGACTGGAAATGGCAGAAGTGAATGCTGTCTGTAGTCTTATTTTCGAAATTAGTGTAAAATCTCACTGCACTGAGAAATAGAAAGATTATAAGATCCTACAATAGCTGAAAATACTTGTTCATGAAGCAGAGGTGCAGGTTTGATCTATGAATGAATGCACAGGGTTCCAATTAATTCAGCCTGGTATAAAAACTAGAAATTTTCAGAAATAATTGGGTGTCATATTACCCTCTGTTAATAACCACATGGTCATGGAAACTGATTTTCTTTAACTCTCTGAAGAGCATGCTCATATATTTATTGGTATTGTGTATTAACCCCACCGGAATAGTTCCATAAATATGTTTCCAGGGTTTCACAGAATGTAAGAAGCCTCTACTGGAAGCATATTTATGGGATTAGTTAAATTACTGCCACAACAAAGTTTTTCTTGATAAGACAGAATATAGAATTCTGAGAAACTTTTCTGTTTTGAAGATAATACTGGTATTTTGGACCCTGTGGCACACAAAAGTTACACTTTGTTTGCTCACTTTGCAGAACCCCTGTTTTGATTGTTGGGGTTAAGGATATCTCAGTGCAGGGCATCTGGCCTGGTAACCAAGCTGGTTTTCTGGGTGTGGTTTGGAGAGGGGGCTCTTGAGTCGTTGGGTTCAAGGTAGAAGTTGGTCGGGAGTTGCTTGCAGAACCTTCACCACTAGCACCCAGAAAATCCTTACTACCACTCTTCATTATTAAGATGTTGGAGAAAACCCATGTGGACAGCTGTTGAAAGAGAGAAGAAATCATGCTAAAAACTGAGCTGATGTCAACCAGGGCCCTCAAACTCAGCAGTCCCTGGACCCCCAACCACCCTAACTTACTGACTATGATAAATGGTGGAAATGTTTTTTTTTTTTTAATATTGTAACACCCTTGAATGCTGTGCCAATTTATTTACTTCTGGTATTAATGCCTATGGATTACTTTAAAATTAGTGCCATGTCCACATTGTTTAAAGACCAGATACAGTATTTCTGTACAGGGTCTTCTTAGTTTGAATAAGGAAACTGAACTATTGGTGTTGTTTTTGTTTTTTCTTGAACAGGTGACAAATGTCCTTATTACACCAGAAACACTGCAGCTTCTCAGCAGGATGTTTTTCAGTTTGAGGAGAGCTCTCTAACTGTGCACGCAAATGAGGGACTGCCCACTCATCTCCCTGATGACCTGAAAACAAGCCGGCCAGTTCCACACAGAGTTGTAAGTTTCACAGAGAGTTTCTTTAGAGTTTGTGAAGAGATGTGTTGCTGTTATCAGAAGATAGCTTTTTGTACACTTTTTTTTAACAAGATGTAAGACCACCGTTGTTTAGAGAATGTTTTGTTTGAAGCAAACTGAACATAAACAATATTTTTATTATGTCTCTTTTACCAAAATGGGGAATGGTGTGCCCTTTTCATTTATGAAAAAGTAGATATAATATTTGATAAAATCATAAATCTCAAACTGATTTCAGCTTTTCTGTGCTTAAACATTTAGAAGTTAAAGAGTCATATCAACTCTGTAATTTTAGAATCTATACTTACATTTTAAAGATTTATGCATTATTATGGAAAAAATAACAATGCAGTAGTTGGTACATCACAAAACTGTACTTCACAAATTTTTCTTGTGCAGGAAGCACATTCCTTAGCTACAACTTCAGGTGTAACTTCTTGCTTACACAGTTAAAAAACACATAGTCGCATGTCATCTTTGAATTTTTTTTATTACCAGGGTCTACCAGCTCATGATCTGTGGAAGCAATGTATTAATTTGAATCAAAAACTTGCCGATAAACATGATTTGCATCTTTTGGAAGCAAAAGTAAATTACTTGAGAAATCCTCGTCACATTCCACCTGCAGATATTCCTGGAGCCTTGTCCCTTATCAAGCCAACAAAATTACAGAAGTTAGGGGAAAACAGGTAAGTTTTAAATAGTTTAAATATGTATTGTTGTTATTTGATTTTTTTCCCATAACAAACTTGGATCCATTTTTTTTTCTATTTAGTACAATAATCTGTACATCATAAAATAAGGGTAATATACTATACACATCAAGAGTAAAACTTCAGCTGTTCTGGTTCCTTATATCATTAGTCAGACCTCTTTTTGGATGATTCAGAGGCCCCATTATATTAACAAATAAAATATTTTGGAAAAGGTTCAAACAGGATTTACCTGTTTTATTAGTAAAATGTGTAATCATATTTATGCTGCCAAGTTTGGCTTTCAGAGGTTTTTATGATGTATGATTACAGTTTACGAAATCTTTTATAGGAAGGAATACATAAAAACAGGCTCTTTGATATTAATAGCACATCATATATCACAATACATAAAGATTGGCAGTTGGAATTGGAGTTTTATTTTTAATAATTATGTAGTATCTGCTTGGAATGCTTTACCAAACCTGGTAGCAGAAAGAGAAAATGTAAATATTTAAAACCATGGCTAGGTTTTTTTTGTTTTTTTGAGGTTTGTGCAGATTTGCCACATTATTTTGTCAGTTACTTCACTTCTTTAACTTTACATATTAAATAATACACTTGATTCTGAACAGTATAATTAGCAAATTTGTCATTTTAGTTTACTGAATGTAAATATGATTTTTAAATAATATAGTGAAAATTTGAATTATGTCTATTCTTTGTTAACTAGTAGCTTCACCACAATTATGAAATGATTTTGATGTATATTTTATTTAATGCATGTGTATCTGTATTTCATCAAAATCTATCTATAAATTAGCTGAATGGCTGACTGTTTACAGTTTTTGAAGCAACACTTTTCTCTGGAACATAAACAAGTGAGTAATTGTCATGGTGTTTCCTGATCAGCTTTGGCATTCAGTGTCTAGTATTTTTATTACTTGGTACAACAACCCAATGTTTAAGAAAGCAAGAGACACTGTGGAAAACATCACAACAACCAAGAAAATTAGGATCAAGTAGAAACACTGGATTGGTATGCAGCTGTAGATTATTTGGATAGATCAGACCTGGAAAGAAAGAACAGTGGCAGTTAATAATGCAAATGTGGCAAAATGGCTGTAGACTATCAACCCAAGCATCAGTATTGTTACAGATGGCTCTCTTTGAGAAGGGAAAGCATGTCATGGAGTGGTAGAAAGTGCTAAAAAACTGGTATTTGACTGGACAGCAGCACATGGAGGGTGGTTGTTCATACAGGAGTGAGAATGAAGCCATAAAAGATGCTTTGTTATAGATAACCTTAGGAGCAAGTTGCAAATGGAATGGATTCAAATTCTTCATGTGATGATTACCAAATATACATTCTTGGCACTGTGGCATATGATACAATGATAAAGCAGACTTTCCTACTCAGGCTTTTAGACTGATGGAGAAGACCCTAGTTGACAGATCAGAGAGAGGAAATTGAAGGAAAGAAAAAGCACTGACCTAATAAAGTGTAGGAGAAAGTATGGAAAGGTTAAAAAGATAAAGATACAGGAAAATGCCAACCAGAATGAATTGGAAGTCATCACAATGCAGGTGGTAGAGAAGTTGATATGGGGAAGACAGGCAGTGTTAAGGCCAGCATTGCTTTTCTGCCAAAAGAAAATTACCGATTAATATATTTGAAATATGTAAAAATGTTAGTCACTCAGAATAAATTGTTATATCATTGGTTTTTGGTAAATGTCAGGTATATTATAAATAATTGTACTGTTATTGTTGATAGAATGGGTGCATAATATGGAACACCTTAAAAATTCCTAGATTTTTTTATAATGTTCTAGAATTTCCCCCAGAACATTCTAGCATTTTCCAGAACTTTCATCCATAAACCGAGGTATATAAACCCTTGTGCACACTCAGCCCAATATGAAATATAAGCATTTAACAGGTAATTTTTTTAAATTCTGTTATTAGATAAGAGTGGCTGCAAATCAAAAATGCAAGCTCTCTGCAGACTTATTTTGTTATGTTTGTGGATTCTATATTGGGCCAAAGCAAGTAAGACATATGATCACACAGAACAATACATTTTCACTGGCCTATGAAACATCCTTTGGAATGAAAATTGGTGATCAAGATAAAGCATGGGCATCTCATGTGGCTTGTGGAACATGCAGATCAGCACTAGAAGGATGGCTAAGAGGATATCATAAAGCAATACCATTTGTGATTCCTTGTATTTGGCAAGAGCTTAAGAATCATATAGATGACTGTTACTTTTGTCTAGTGGATGTGTCAAGATTCAGGAACACCAAAAACCAACATGATATTGTGTATCCAAACATTCCATCATCCATTGCACCACTTCCACACAGTGATGACCTCCCAGTTCCACAGCTGCAATCCAAATCCAAAGAAACAGAAAGTGAAAATTCATCTGTAGATGAAAACTGTGATCCTGACTTAAATTCAAAGAAGCCTCATTTTCCAAATCAACAAGAACTGGATGACTTAGTACAAGATTTAGGTTTAACAAAATCTAATGCTGAACTTCTTATTACACTGGTCAACAAAATTAAATGTATTATACTCATTATGAATGCAAACCAACTTTTTTAGACTAATTTTTCATGCTGATTTCAAAATTTCACTCCATTTGTATGCAGCACATATCAGTTTTTCAGTAGATACATGCAAATATTTGCATATTTGTATATATGAAATCATTAACGTAATAAATAAGGACATATTATTTTTAGAAAGTAAATGAGTTTATTGAGTTAAAAATCATCACTATCATTCTACAAAGAATGAATACACAAAAAATAGGTCAGACAAAACAGACAAAGTTAGAACAACAGAGTTAGAAACATTGTGATTTGGATTTCCTGCGGGGTTCCTGATCTGGTTGATCACGGTAAAGTGTCCAGCAGTAGTCAGCCAGCATACTGTCATTCCAGAAGCCTTGGTACCGTTTCTCCATAGCACTAATGTCCTGGTGAAATCTTTCACCTTGTTCATCAGACACTGCTCCAAGGTTATTTGCGAAGAAATCCAGATTGGAGTCCAAGAAGTGAACTTTCAGTGACATGAGACAACCCATTGCTGAGTAACATTTCAGAAGATTCTTTATGCCATCCTTGTAGTCCATTGCCTTCTTGTTGCCCAAGAAATTCTCACAGATCCAACTGAAAGCATATTCCAGGCAGACAGTTCCAGTTCATCCAGTGTTGTCTTGAAGTTGACATCTTTGAGTACTTCTCTAATTTGGGGTCCGACAAAGATACCCTCTTTCAACTTCGCCTGTGTGATTTTGGGAAACTTTTCTACAATATACTCAAACCCTCTGGTATTTCTCTTCCCTAGTGCCTTTACAAACTGCTTGATCAGTCCAAGCTTTATGTGCATAGGAGGCAATAGGACATTACATGGATCTACAAGAGGTGTATTCTTGACGCTAGACAGTCCTGGCTGGTATGATGTTCTTGTCTGCCAGTTTGATTCCGAATAATGTCTGTCAGTTGCCTGACTATCCCATAGACACAAGAAACAACAGTGTTTTGTGAAACCTGACTGCATTCCCATTAACATTCCAATGACTTTTAAATCTCCATATATTTCCCATGAGTATCTTTCATAGGCAATGGCATGAAGTAAAAGTTCCATATTCTCATATGATTCATGAAGATGAACAGAGTGTGCAATAGGAGTGGAGGGCTTCAAATTACCATTATGGAGAAGTACAGCTTTTAAACTTCGTTTTGAAGAGTCAATAAACAAACGCCACTCTGCAGGATCATGATTTTGTGATAAACATTCGAAAAGTCCATCGATGTTACTGCAAAAGCAAAGCGGGCCTTCAACAGAAAAACACATTTGAGAACCACATTTCTCTGCCGAAAATAAGTTATACAAACACTGTGCTCTAGCAGATACTTCTCCTTTAGTCTTGATGCCAACAGTTCTGCTTTATCTTTTAAGAGGGATAGGTCTCTGACACGGTAATTCAGTTCAGCTTGGGAAAATTTCTGAGGTTCAAAGCTATCGTTATCAGCCACATAACCTTGCTCAGCAGCACTATCGTGACAGTCAGCATCATCATCTGATGTTTCAATACCATCATCTGGTGGAAATGGAATTGGCAGACTTCCATTGTGAGGCACAGGTCTCATTGCAGAATCCAAATTGGGATACACAATTTTGTGTTTATTCTTCATAGAAAATCCTGTGACATTTACTTTGCAAAAATAACAGTTATTAAAATGGTCTTTCAGCTCCCTCCATATCATTGAAATGGCAAAAGGCATGGACTTCTTCCTCTTATTGAACCAGTCACGTAAGCCATTTGAGCAAGCTGAGCAGATAAAATGTGGTGCCCATAACTTGTCCTGATCTCCTAGAGGACAGTCAAAGTATAGCTTATAAATCTTCTTGATCTCTGGTGTTATTGTATGTTTTTGAGCTTTCACAATAAATTGTCCACAGACATAACAAAACACATCAGGAGGATTTCTACACTGTCTTGACATTGTTAACACTGTAAAACAAGTAAGGAAATAGATACAAATGGTTATACTTATATTGAATTTAAGATGATGAAATATTGCATCTGAACTATGCAGCAATGAATAATGTAGTTTATTTTAAAGGTATGTTTCCATGATGTAAATGAAATACATGCATACACGTCATTAATTGGAATTTCTATATAATGCATGAGCTAAAACCAAAAAACTTTCTCATCTTGAAAACTGTACGTGATGTCAAAAAACTAATTGTATATTTGAAATCAACATTAAAAATTACACTAAGTACACCTTGACATATGCTTGATGAAAAATACTTGTTGACCAGGCTGAAAGAATGGAATCTCTTTGATAGCAAAATGTTAAATACAAGCCCTTGGTATGATCAGAAAAAATCCTCATGCTTCCATTGCACATAAAACTGGGGTTTGTAAAGCAGTTCATTAAAGCTCTTAACATAGAAAGTGAATCATTCTAACACATTTGTGAATTGTTTCCAAATCTTCCAGAAGCAAAAGTAAAAGGTGGGATTTTTGTTGGGCTGCAAGTTTGTCAAATGCTCAAATCAGAAGAATTAGAAGAAAAGATGTCAGAAGAAGAAAAAAGAGCATGGAAGGCATTTTGTTTAGTTGCTGAAAATTTCTTGGGGAACATAAGAAGTGAAAAATATATACAATTGATTGAAGATTCAATAAATGAGTATGAAAAGCTTGGATGCAGAATGTCTCTCAAGCTTCATGTCCTTCATTCTCATATAGATCTATTCAAAGACAACATGGGAGATTTCAATGAAGAGCATGGTGAGAGATTTCACCAAGATATCCTAACAATGGGAAAGAGATATCAGGGAAGATGGGATGTCAGAATGATGGGTGACTGTATTTGGGGTCTAATTTGTGATGATATTTCAATACATATAAGGAAAGCCTGAAAAGTTGTACATTTTTTTATTTCTGCAACTGCAATTTAGATTTTTAATGTACTTAAGAATTAAATAAATGTAATGAATAAACTTTTTTCATGAGTTAAAATGATTGTTTCTTTTTGATTTGGGAAAAGTTAGTTATACCCGTATTATCAGTAATGATGTGTTAAAATGTTTAAATAAGATTATAAGTGAAAAACTGACACTTTGGAAAAAAACAGTGCTATGTTAGTAATCTGATCACCAAAACTGACCATAAAATCAGGATAACTGAAAACTTTTTGAAAATTTGTTGCATTGTGTAATTATAATGTACTATATATACATATGGTGTTGTACTTACTGAATAGTTTAGAATAGTTGTGGCCTGCAGTGTATGAAATAATGGGCTACACTTGATATAGAGAAGCAACAATACATTATAAAGTATATTGATTGTACAGTACTGTGTGTTGTACTACTGTTTTAATATTCTGTACCATGGGATATATTGTACTTTACACACTGTAGTATGATGATATTAGGTTGATAGTGTTAAACTTTCAAACAGCAGTTAGTTTTTTGTTTGTGCATACTATAATGTTATAATAAGAAATCACAGTGACACCGCTTCAGTAACATTTTTCATTATACAGAAAAGGTGTCAGCTTCAAGGGCATTTCTTAAGAAAACAAAACAAAGCAGACACTGTATAAAGTTAAAGCTATTAATTATATGACAATTAGTGTGCTTGCACCTCAAAAATGACAGGAAAGGATAACTATATTTCTATATTTGAAAAGGCATGAATTAAGATGGGCCATAGAGAAATCAAAATTCAAATATTTCATGGTATATTGCATTTCTTGTGAACACTTCATTTTCAGTGATTTTCCTTGGTTCTTATTTTCAAATTATTTTTTGATCTTGTTCATGTCAATGCAAAATACAGCTGCCATAAGCAAGCACTGCTTTTGGTAAAAAATACTCCTACATGATCAAAGGTTTGTCCTTGTGATTTATTCACCATTATAACAAAAGTTTCATCTTTTCAATGTAAAAGGCAAATTTGTTTCATTCAGCACAAGATTATTTCATGGAATAAAAATCACTATCCTTTGTTATTCCCAGTTAAAATCTCAGCATCTATAAAATTATCAAATAATTCTTTCACAATTAGCCTCATTCCATTACATAATCTTTGCTTCAGGTTAAATTTCTTATCAACATAACTAATGAACCAGCCTTTAACTTCAATTCATGTTGTGGCATTGCTGAAAGTGTGTGCACGTTCAAAATTTTATCAGATGTTCAGGCTGAACCCTAATTATCAAATCTGCACTTTTATATGATGTCACAGCTCCTGGAATAAGCTTTAAAATGTTTTTGTTCAGCATGAATGAAGCATCATTAAACACACAATGACGTATGTCAGAAGTTGACATCAGGAGCATTACCAAAAGCCAGAAGGACAACCCTTTTATATATATATTAGATACATAACTTTCCAAAATGAGGTCAGCAGACAAGTTAAATTTGTAAAAGTAGATGCAGTCTAACTTAATATGAGAATTGTTTATCTATGCTGTAATTTTGTGATGATTTCCTGGAAAATTAGCTTACTGTTTATTATTGCATAACAGTTTCTGATGACGTTTTCAAGTTAGATAAGGATAACATCTTTCTGCAAACATTACTTCTTGTTCCCTGTTCTGACTTTTGATGTCTAAGGATATCTCACAGCATTGAGGTGGGGATATTAGCTTTGGTGACGTCAGTTACCTAGGTACTACAGATGGAGGCTCTTAGCTAGTAGAGTTACCTGCAGAACCTTCACTGTGCGTATCAAGAAAACCCTAAAGGAACTCTACATTTTTAGATAGGAGAGAAAATTGGAGACTTTTTAAAAAATCTGTGCAGCTGGCTGGTGGAGAAGAATGAAAAAAAAAATCTATGCCAGGGAAGTAGACCAAACTGATGCATTCACAATTGGATTTTGAACTTGGGTAATCAACCTCAGCAGTCCAGTAGTTTATTATTGGACCATCCTACATATTAATTATATACTGAATACAGTATAAAGCTATATTGGAAATATTAATCGGCATTTAGAAATACTGCAAGTGCATATATGCAAATAGAGAGTTTGGAAAATTTGTGGAATGATTTTTCTTCAAAGTGATCCCAAGACATTTAACTATAATTTGATTTTTCAGTTCAAATGAACCAGTAATGGTCTTTTTGGCAACTCCTTCAGTTGTGAAATTTGAGGACTATACAGTTGGAACTGTCTATGAGGTAAAGAATACTGTTTATATTTTGTGTGTAGCCATGAAAAGCAACTTAAGAATTTCAAAAGCATTTATTTCTTACAAACATGAAGTATAGTGTACTGTTGATAGTGTATTTAAGTGATTTCTTTATAGAAGAATTTGAAATCAGTTAGCTTGACTTTTAATGGATAAGTTTAATGTTGATTTGGTTTTAAAAATAAAGTTAACTATAAGAAATATGCAAAGTGTAATTGTTGTGTCAGAATACAGCACAGTATATACATTATTTTAGATTACTTTACAGAAAAACCATAAGCCAATGGATGCATGTAATAGAACATTAATTTGATTTAAAAACTGGAGAAAATCCTGGTTACTAAAAAAGTGACTGATTAATGTTTACAGATCACCTTGGAACTAAAGAATGTGACTGCAGTGCTGAGACCCTGCCGGATCCTTCCTCCATCCACTGCCCACTTTTCAGTAGGACTGGGTGAGCAAATTATTAGTCAGCTAGTTTTAAGTCTCTCTCACCTGCTGTTTTATTGCTGCACATGTATTGTGGTGAGTTTATAATAGATAAATAGATACACCTGGCTCACTGGCTGGCTCTATGATATACGCAATGGTGACTTGTCTTAGTTTCTTTAACAGCTGGGATAACATCACTGTGGTCTGCCGAACTCGTTGTGAAATGGCCACTTTGATTTGTTAATATCAATTTTTTATTGCACAACTTGACCCGTACCAAAACTTGATAAAAGAGTGTTTTTGATTGGAATATTCCCTCCCAACCCATTAATCATGCATTGTGAACAGCACAAAATGGACACCAATGAAAAAAGGTGGCTATTCTGACAGTGGCACACCTTTTTATGGATTTACGGTGTCAGAGGTGGACAATATGTTAGTTTCCGGTGTTGATTTGAGTGATGACATAAGTGAGGAATTGCTCATACAGAATCATGCAGTTACAGATGAAACTTGGATGAAAGTCGCTGACTTCGAAGATGATAATTTTATTTGGGACTCTGATGGTGTATCCAGCCTCTGCTGCTGCTTTTTTGGAGAAGATTTCATCAGTGAAATTGAGAGAGAAACCAATAGATATGTAAATAATAAAGCTGCTGAAAAATTTGCCAGTGGAAAGAGAAGCTCACATTTTTTAAAATGGTGACATGTGGATGACCACCAGATGAAAGCTCTCCTCAGCTTAGCTATGGACATGGGATTGTCTGAAAAATGTGTTTGAATGACTATTGGTCCCTGAAAATTTCTCAAAAATGCTGTTTTTGCCAAAGTATTTTCAAGGGACTGTTTTTTTAAAAAAATGATATTGAGCGTTTTCCACCACAGAGAAATTAATGTAAATTTCTATCTGGGCAATCAAATAGGTAAATCGCTTTATTGAGCATTTTATTTAAACTTCTTGTCAGTATTATTAGCTAAGGAAGGAGTTGTCAGTAGGTGAATCTCTAATAGGCTTTCAAGGGCAAGAGAAAGCCATTTGGTACATGTTAAATAAGCATCACTACAAATTTGGTTTGAAACTTTGGAACCTATGTAAGTGCCACTGGGTTTACATTGAATGCTTACCTGCATCCAGGTAAACAAGGACCAGTGTCATCAAAAGGTTTAGCATCTGATGTAACAATGAAACTCATATGACACCATACCTAGAATATGGCCATCACCTGTATGTAGACAATTTTTTCACGTCCATTACACTTGCCACTGCCTGCTTGACCACAGCACTTACTTGACAGGTACTCTTAGAAGTTAGCATAAATTTGCCACAGAAATTGTGAAAGTGAAACAAAGAAAAGGTAAGATAACAGCTGCAAGGAAAGGAGCACTACTAGTTAACTGGCATGATAAGAAGCCAATATAATGCCTTAATACAAATGACATGACAAGACCAACATCTTACCTGTCCAAACACAGGAGGGAGCATCAAAGTGTGCCTCTTCTATCACCAATTACAATCAACATATGGGGGGGAGTTGACATGGAAAATATGAGATGTTACACATTTCTTGATGAATGACGAATTGTTAAATGGAACAGCAAGGTTTTTTCTTCATGAGGCATGCAATCCTAAATGCATTTACAATGTATCAATAACACACACCTGAGGGTCAGTCAAACAAGAAATTACCTTGAATAAAGTTTGTCTTGCAAGCAATTGAGAGGCTAATTGGTGATTTCTGCAAAGAGAGAAGTCATGGGAGACCATTTTTGGCCATTGAAAGTCATTTGGTTAATCAAAAAGATCACCTAGATGTTCATAAGTTACCCATAAGCAAAAAAAATGTGATTGTGCATTTTTTCTGACAAGGAACACAAACAAGTAAGAGCCCCCTTTGAGTGTTGGGTTATGTCCATATCCCTACTGGAAACTTCATCACACGAAGTAGGTCATGCCTGCCCACATCAGTGTAAACAAAGATTCTATCAATTTGACTAACACAGTTCTAACAGTGACTATATATTCTTTAAATTAATTATAGGAGTTTCTTAACTGAAATACCTGGTTTTACCTATAAATGTGTTTGATTGCTGACTTCATGCCTGTGACAGTTGCCTTACCATGCATATACATTTAGAGAATGACTGAATAGAATAACACAAAGCCAGGTAATGATTGTAAAATGTGTTTATTGCTCTACAATAATAAAATATGGTCATTTTACAGTGTAATATGATGTAGAAAACTAATATTATATGTTATACATTGAGAAAATGTAGCAGTGAAAAGTTAAATGTAAAGTTTGAGATTTTAAAACTGCATTTATGACTTTCTGATATCATTTGCTACATGAAGTATACATACTAGAGATGTTCAAATGAAACACAGCTGGATACCATTATGATGATGCTATTTCAGCCAGTTTTCATTTAAAAGTCCCTATTAAACAATTTCAATGAATGGTTATATTTTTTCTAAGACATTTTATGAATCTTAGATTCATATCTCATAAATGTTAACTATGCTTCAAGCTTTCACACTGAACCCTTACTAAGAAACTTAATGATGCTGATGTAGCAGCAAATGAAATCAGACTTAAAAATTAATAATTTAAAGTTAAAAAGATTCATCAGGTCTTGATGGTATTGGCCCTAGAATTCTAAAACCTGTTGCAGTCTGAGTTTTTCTCTTATCTAGTAAAGTGCCAATTGTAGTTGAAGATTGCTAATGTTTAACAAAGGTAATGAAAGGAATCCAAGTATCTGCTGGCCAGTTTGTGAGTATAGTTGGTAAAAATGCAAGAATCGGTTATTAAAGACACAGTTCATGCTGCATCTTTGTGTTCTACAGCCTTCACTAGCTAGGAAGTATATTTGTGAGAAAGCCCCTATTTTTGCTAAAATTTATTTCTAAACTATTACTTTAGCTTTTGTTTTTTAATCTGACAAATTTTTCACCAAAAACAGATTTTAAGATTAAAACTTTCTTGTTTTTCTGAAAAGTAATTTTTTCTTGTATTGTTGTATCCAAAAAGGTTAGCCATTGTTTGTTTTATACTTTTTGTTCATTCTATTTATTAAAATAGAGAAGAATCACTGAAAGGAACAACTAATATAAACATTGATCTGAATGTCTACTGTAGAAAATAGTTTGACAAGGATATGAAATTATTGCATGTACAGTACATGACCATGAAATGTTCTGCACTGTCTAACAACTTAGAATGTTGTTTTCTACCAAAAGAAAAACTTTTTTTTCCTATCTTTCCTAAGTAGGTTTATCTTATGTCTATACAGGTCAGTTTCCTGGAGAGCATGGATTAGTTGCTCCTGGTATGAGCTGTCTTTATGCAGTGCGATTTATTCCTGATTGTTTGAAAAATTTTGATGATGAAATTACTGTTTGTACCCAAGCATCATTGCAGAAGATTTCACTTCAGGGGAGACGGCAGCATCCAATTCTGACTTGTAAGTTTGGCATGGCTAAGAAAATATTTAGTTTGTGTCACTTAGTGTGAGCTGATTCCTTCACTTTTTCTTTGACAAAGTTAGCTACATTTAAAACCGACTGCATTCCAAAATAGGAATTAATTTGTGGTACCTGATTATCTGAATTGCTCATTTGGCTTTTGTCTCTTAAGATCCTCCCATAATTACTCAACAAGATTCATATCTGGGGATTATCTATGAAGGTAACTGCTTTCACATTTTTTAAGTTAGTGTTTTGAGAGTGTAGCACATTGCTCTGGCTTCCTGCATAATATGTAGATTGTGGTAATGATTTATTGATCAAATGTGGAAGTAGGTTATTTCAATAAATAGATATGTAATCTGCAGAATTTAGATAGCCATCAATAATTGCATAATTTGTTTTACCTCAATAACAAATGCCAACTCACATCATAACTCCAAATTTGCCACTGACAGTTGCTTGTAGTGAACATGCAGGGCCAAAATCCCTTTTCTCTTTTCTCCAGGCTAATGTATGTTGAGAGGGTATGAATTGGTCTGACTTGGCTGGGGACACTACAGATCACCAACAGACCTGCCAATATGCATGTTCTTCCATTTGTCACCAGTGGGTTTCTGTGCTGGACCCATTGTGTAATTCATCAGATTGTTTATGCTTCAACAACTGAAAGTGATTGTTAGTGTTCATTGGAAATTTGGTGGATGACAACCTTTTTCAGTACATCCAGTACATTGGTATACAGTGGTTGCATGTTTTTCTTAATGCACAGTGAAAGATTGACAGCAGCATGGTGTATAGTAAATAATGACTATAGCACACTTTCAGTATGACACAAAGAAAATAAATTTGCTTTTGTAGCCCATTTAAAGTGGTGACAATGCTCAGACAAATAAATCATGGATGTGTTCAACTTATTATAGCAAGAAGCTGTATAAATAGTTTTATAATTGTTGAAGCTCAAATTTCTTCATTTCAAACATCATCTGTATAAGAGAAACCCATGGACCAAAATAATGTCCTAGGTACATTCAAAAGAAGCCCAGCTGAAAATAGAATTGCTGTAATCTTATCTGGCTTCATTTAATTTGTAGGTACCTAGTAACATCTGTAATGGACACTGCTTCCTCAAAACAAAACCTGGCATTGGGCAGATGTGCTGTGACACACTGTAGATGTTTTAAACATTCTATCATTGCTTCAATTTTTTTTTTTTTACAGTACCATCAGTGATAGACATTGGTTACTGTCTTGTTGGATCATTTCACGTTGTTCAAATATTGTTCACAAACACAGGAGGTGCTGGTCAGTTCTGTGTTTTACCCAAGTCTGCCTGGCCAACCTCAAACATGAAGGTAAGAAACAGTTAACAATTTCCCTAAGTCAACCATACATTTTAAATAAGAACCAAAAAGGAATAAGCAAGAATTTACATCACTTTAAGGAGATTTCAAGTTAAGGTAGATGTGGTGCCATTAATTAACACATGAGAATTAATTCAAATTTTGCAGCATTAATGTATATATAAAGTTTTACTTCAAAGGTCAAAACTCATAATTTTTTTGGGGAAAAATAATTATCAATAATAAAATGGGGATAAGTTTTATTTTGCTTATCCCTTCAGGCTTCAGTTTTGTAGTTGTCCAAATTTCTTCTTATTTTGGACATTTATACAGCACAGCACAGGATTCTTTGCCAGGGGCGGACTGGCCATAAAGGCATTTGGGCAGTGCCCAGTGGGCTCGGGCTGCTGGGTAAAAAATGGGCCATTTGGCTGGATTAAAAAAATGCTGAAAAAAATTGTCACAGAAAACTCCTGCCACCACCCCCGGGGATTCCCTACAAAATATCAAAAGGTTGCCCCTGATGCATCATTATAATTATTGAGCAGTGGGAGTATAGCTATAGCATTTTGTCTATTTTAACAGATAAGCAACATATTAATGAATAATGGGCCAACCTAGTAGGTTAAGGATGCCCGGGCTGGTTTTAAGACCCAGTCTGCTGCTGTTCCTTGCCCTCAGTTGTTGTTGATCTACACTGACATTTGCAAGGTAGACAACCCTAGTAAAGGGTTGTAGTGCTGTGATTGTCCACTAGGAAGCAGGAAAATCATTTTTTTTAGATGTGGGAGGATGTCCACACAGCTAGCAGGGGAAGAGGAGCCCTTGAAACTTCATCTGGAAGGATGGAACCTGAACAGCTTAAGCTAGAAAAGCTGAACATTCAGAAGTTTGACTCATGAAAGCTCTGAAACATTGTAGAAGTTGGCTAGTGCTGGTTACTTTATACTTTTATATTCAAGTTTTAAAATTCTTGTTGCTTAGTAAAGTAATAGCAAAAGGTAGCTACTATCAAAGAAATGAACTTTAGTGATCCTTCAGGTAGAACAGGGAATGAAGTATCACATTAAAATAGGAAAAGAAAAAAGATGCATAAAAGCAGTTGATTCTGATGAAAAAGAACAGGTAAGATTTCTCTGTTCTTACAGCAAACCACACATTTTATAATTATTTTCTTTGAAATATTCACATTCATAGATGTAATTTTGTAATTATCCTTTTTTTGTTGTGTGTTTTTAATAAAATTTGATGCATTTAATACATTAAACAAAATAAATGATAAACCGTAAAATGTGTTAATAAATCATCTTTGTGTTTTTTTTTACTGGTGGTGTGTAATTTAAGAAAAATGGCAGTTGTTTCAATACTTTTAATAATTAGAGAACTTGTTACATTTTTAAATGAGATTATTAACCACTGCAGTTGGATTTTGTAGCAGAATTTTGATTCTAAACTAAACACTGCTATATACATGGCGCAAACCTACTACTGTGAATGTATGGAAAATCTAGATGTTAGCAATAACCAAGGCATTTCTTATGTCCGTCTTGATGCAGTCTGTGGTGATGAGCAACACAGTGACCATTGATCCTTTCATGGTGAGACCGTCTACCTTTAAATTGAATGTCCACACCAGTGGCATCATAGAAGTGGCATTTAGTCCAACCCATGTGAAAAGGATGTCTCAAGAAATAACCATTATTGCTGACAACTGCCACATAAAACACTTCACACTGACAGGTAAGTCATGTATCAGACATGTACATAAGACAGTTTCTTAGCATTTACCTAACATTCTAAGTACTACAGTCACTTCATCATCTTGCTGAATCATAAAATCTGGTTCTTTGTTCTGTTTTTTTTCTCTTTATGCTGATTCTAGGGCAGAATGCTTTTATGCTACAGTTTTCTGTTTTTACAAACTTCATTTTTTCCTCTTTCCTCCATATGTTTCAACAAATTTCAAACTACCATTTTTATTTACCAGTGAAATTGGTAATATATAAATATTGTAAATAGAATACCAAACTATAGATTAGATAAAGTGGCTAAAATTATGTAATTTTCCCTAAACAAAGATGATGATTCTTTTATTTTAAATACCACATTATTTTTAGTATTTTTTTTCTCTTATCAGTCAAAATTTTAGATTTCTAACTATTTCATGCTTTATCAAGTCTTAGAAAACATTAGGCAGCTTTTAAATTGAGTTTGCTTTAGAGTGCTACCAGTAATAACTCTGTGAAATTGTTACTATTCTAATGGTTCCACATTAGTAGTTAAAACATTCAATCAACTAACTCTCCATGTTAAAGGTCTTTTTAGGGAACACTCAGATCTGGTATTTCAAACCAACTAAAAAGAAAAGTTCTATGATGTACTTTTTACTCATCCCAGGATGTGTGAATTCTTAACTTACTATATGGTTGTGATGGTAGCATGCAAGCTCATGGAATATGTAAAAACACAGCAGCATAGTTTTCTCTGTAACTATTCATCAGAACTGAGTAAACTTTTTTTTTTTTTAATTTGAAGATAAAATGTGCATACAGCATCACAGAGATTTTTTAAAACTTAAAAATTTTTGCAAATCACAGAATTTGACACATTTGCTTAAGACTCAGAAATTGACATAGATAACTTAATTTTTCTAGATATTACATTTGATTCAAGCTTTGGTCAAACTGCAGTTCAAATCTGAAGACATTTGGATGAAAAACAAAAAAGTTAGGAGTGCCAGAAAATGATAAATATCTGGAAAAATGGACTAGAAAATACATATAGATCTGGTACCACTGATCCATACTTCCTCCATGTATGTTCATTGTCTATTCCACTGGAAAAAATGAATATGAATCCCATGAAAATCTTTTTGCAAAAAATAAGATTTGAAAAATTAAAAAAAAAATTTTTCTAACCCCTAAAGCTCCCTTAAGTATGTCACACAAAGGCCAAGCCATCATCAGTTTCTTTGTTGGCATAGTAAGCAGTTTTTATATAACTATTGTTCACCAAAGAGTACTTGTTTGTTATCTATCTGGAAAAAAATGGGAAGTTTTTGAAAAAAATTGTGGTGGGTGGGGATGGCCTAAGTGGCTAGTGACCCTTTTCTGTAGCATCTTCCCTTGAAACAGATCTTACTACTTTTTAAGTACATAAATTGGCTTGCTTATTTATTAAGACCAACAATAGATATGGGAAAGGAAAAGACATTACAGTGTTAGAATAAGGCATGATATTGGGTGCATGTGCCATAATGGCCAAGACAGTTTCATTGATATGCTGCTCAAAGATATCAGTCATTCAAGTTTATAAGCAATGGCACAAGGTGAAGAAAATATCTGGTGCAAGGATAAATTGTGGCCACAAACATACTGACAGAAAGAGGAGAAGAAAGATGGTTTGATGTATAGTAAAGCCCAACTATCCTCAAACAGTAGACCAACTGATGGAGAAATTCAATGCAGGGTAGTCTACACCAACCTACAACCATACCTTGCAAATAACTGGACTATCACAGTAGGAGACTTTTGCGCAAACCACCGATCACTGTTACTTAGATGAAAAGACACTTGATGTGGTGTACAGAATGCATACATTGGCTAAGGTGGATTGGTGAAAAATTATGTGGTCTGATGAGTCACATTTTACTGTCTTTACCCCATCTGTGCAAAAAAAAAAAAAAATTTGGAAAATGCCACATGAATCACTTGAATGCTCTTGTATTGTCCCAACTGTCCAAGCCTCTGGTGGTGGAGTCATGGTTTGGGGCTTGTTTTTCTGGCACGCATTGGGCCACTTGATTCTTTTAGAAGGCAGAATGATTATTAAAGCTTACCTCAGCATTATTTTTTGATCAAGTGCATCTAGCATTGCTTTATGAGTATGCTAATGGGACAAATATTTCTAAGATGGAAATACTTCCATACCCTGTGCCAGCATTGTGCATTCATCATTTAAGGAACATGCTAGAGATTTCTGACATCTCCTATGGCCAGCACAATTCCTGGATCTCAATCCAACTGAGCATCCGTGAGATAAACTTGAACAATGTATTCATCACCATGATCCTCTGCCTACTGTGCTCCATGCATTGCATACAATATTAATGAATGAATGTAGTAATATTTCTCAGGATACCTTTCACCATCTTGTGGATTCTATGCTACATTATGTCATGGCTGTTAGTGGGGCAAGAGGTGGCCCAACCTGTTATTAGATATAGTTCCTTATAAAATGGTTAGCTGGTGTATATCTGTTGTTGTTTAATTCTTTTATTAGCATTTCATATAAAAATAAATGACACAAAATTCTCATCGTTATCCTTTAAACTTTTTCTCAAACTTAATCATGGCCTGCCTGTCTGTGATGAAAAATATTCAGTTTTCATAAAAATGCAAGGGTGGTACCATGGTTTTGAACCTGGTCTCTTCAGAGGTGGTCTCATTTAGAGCAGTTTTCAAATATAAACTTTAAAAATTTTTTTTAGTTTTAAATATTTTTAATGGTAAATTTTAGTTTTGTTTAGTATTCAACACTAACCTTTCTTGGAATTTAATATATGGGTTTTTTCCAACTACTGTAGAATTGATGATGAGTATTAGCCATCTATTATTATTATGTTTTCTCCATCTTCAGGGGTGGGGGGACCCAGTAGACATTGGACCCCAACAAATAATTGTATATTTCATTATCTACTCTCCTCCAAAAATTCTGAAGGAGCCCTTGAATCTCCTTTTTATTGTAGACTTTGAGTTTGTATTTCTACTGTAGCCAGTCTGAGTTCCATAGTACTTTGTAAAGAGATTTAAGAGTGAGAATTTTGAGATGGTTGTGAGGAAATTTCAGTGAGTGATTGAGTTACATGTATTATAAATCATGTAATTAATCTGTAAACATTACTATATATTTTTTTGCCTTTGCGGTTTGTCATTTTTTGGTAAAATTTTATAGAATTGGTTCAAAAATTTTGTGTTTAAAAGAGAAACAAGCTAAAGTATATTTTAACTAAAGCAAACATTAATCATAGAATTTATATTAGAGGCAACATAACCTCTTATAAAATTTCAGATGAAAGTCTTGTATTTTATGTACTCTCCATCTTGTTAAAATTTTATTTGAGAAAAAAACATAGTATTAACTCTATTTTTGGGCAGTGCATGACTTAGTGTGCATTGTACCTGCTTGCTGTTACTGAGTTCATTCTCTGATGGGGACTAATGATTTGTTGAGCTTCCCATAGTATGGTTCCTTCTTGCTTTTCTGTACCAGTTCATCAGCGTGGGTAGTTTTTTCCTACAGCTAAACAGAGCAGCTCTGGTAGTGACTTTCTATTTTCTGCTAAAGACCAAACTACCAGGTGTGTGAGTCCAAGGAATGGCAACAGCTGTTTGCAGCAACAATAGCACTACATAACCTCAACAGTTGCAGACAATGATGTATGCAGAAGAACAACAACTTTATCTTTAATTAAACACCAGATTTATGCTTGATCTTTTCTTTTTTTGGAATATTCAGAATTTACTGGTAACCTAGTAATCATGTGTTACAATTTATTCTCTGGTGATTTCATCTAGTGAAATTAGAACCAACTGCTTACATTATATCTTAATTTTTTTAAGAAAGATTTCAGGATAAATCTGAATCATCACTTATTCTTTTAGACTTTCATATAAAAAAGGAAAACAAAAAAAGGTTTTATATTACAAAACTGTTTTTATAAAAATGGTCAATTTATATTTCACAACTTTTTGGAGAATTTTACAAAGCTACAGTCAGCCACCAGGATACATTACTGGTACCATCAGGGAATTTTTAAACTTAAACACAACCTGTTTCATACTTTGAAGGTGAGGCTCAACAAGCAGAAGTCAAGCTGGAAGATGTAGAAGGGGATGAGGCCATCATAATTCCTGGTGATTTATTTGATGTACTTGTCCCACATCGCATCAAGTTTCAGGAACTCCACCCATACATATATTTGGAGAAAACATTAAAAATCAGGAATCTAACGTAAGTCCTTTTAGCATCTGTCCATCAGTGTCTTCCTATAAGTTCTCTTTGCTTCTCAGTAGATTCTCCTCTTCACATGTTTCCTAAAAATTGTACCTTTATCAGCCTATGAGGTTCATCAGCTTGAACCAAGGTTGTACATAAAATGTGAAATTTAAAGTGGGCATACACTTTAACTGTGATCCTCTGGCTTTCAAATTTCTTTAATTATCTTGATTAAAAGTTAGTACCAGCAAGAGAGTACAATTTCTGGAGACTCCACCTGATGCAGAAAGTCAGTCACACATTATACAAAATGTTAATTGCCCACAGTTCCATTGGATTTTCTGCAGATGCTTAGTTCTCTAGTTATTTGTTAAATAGCACTATGGGTTTGAAAAAGACAACAACAACAAAAAAAACTTGACCCCTTCATGCCTCTGATTCAAAATTATGTCCTGGAAAGAGAAAGCAATGTTTTTCCTCAAAAAAAAAAAAAAGCCCAAAAAACATCAGGATGCAATAGCAATTCTTTTCTTGTGATGGAAATCTGTCTTGCTTGCTGTATAGGATCTTCACTTTGCCATGCACCTTATTCCATTAATGTGATGAAATATTTTTTTTTATGAAGACTTTCTGAGTCATCAGTGGTGGTGAGAAAATCAGCTTGTTTTTTTCTTTAGAAATGCATTATTCTTTGTTCAGTAAAACCACCAAACTTGTTGTTGTAGATCTTCAATTATCTGGAAAATATTTTATCCTCTCAACTCATCTGGATAAACAAAGGTGGGGTGTAAATATATAGAGAATTTTAAAAAAGTTATCTGTACCATTTCCTACAGTGCAATGCTATAAATTGAAAGTAAAAACCACTCAGCTCTGGTAGAACTTGGCTAAAACTGTAATAAGACAATGAGAGGATTGTATCATACCATTTTTAGTGTGATAGTCAACGTTTAGAACATTTCACTATGGGAATGTTTCTTTTAACAGACCAATCATAGACACTTCTTTCAGATCCCATACACTTCCAGCGAAAACAATTGTCTTTTGCTTTATGTCTGTCAAAAATTGCCTTTGCTTCCTGAGTTATGTTTAGTGCAATACAAAAAAGTATTTTTAGTAAGAACTTTAAAAAAACAAGTTTAATTAAAAATATGTTTACCAATATATGTATTATATGTACCAGTGCTTTATTTTTTGTTTTTATTTAGCTGCTGTATAAAAAAGCATTGTTAGAATTAAAACAAACAATATATACACAGTGGACTCTGTCTGAACCAATTTATGAGTACAACAGCATTCTTTCCTACAAGCAGAAGACAACATTTTAATCCTTATTTAAACTCTTGAGTATTCCTACATCTTCAAATTCAGAATTCTAGCACTCAGTGCCAGCCACAAATGCTACTTCATGTAGAAAATAACTCTTAGTAAACCCACAGTGTTACAGTCAGCTTAATACTTAAAATGTATATCTGATTGACAGCTGCATCAGGACCAGTTGTGGAAGAATGAGTGCAACATGCAAGTTATCCTTGGAGTGAATTGACTTTCTTGTAAATGTTCCAGTGTGACATCATCACTACAATAAATAAAGCATGTTTTGTGTGGTTATAGTATGAAGGGCAATTATAGATGATCTTGTTAGTAACATCATGTGATGAATAAGCTTATATAAGCACAACATCTTGGGCTAGGTTGAGGTTGGTTGGTTCTCTTATTGGGCCATGCATTCAGCTGTGTCGTTATCAAGTCCTACAGCTTCAGTTTTTGGTTTTGTTACAAATAACATATTTTGTTATTTATTTCACTAATCTTGTCAAGATGTTAGATTAAAGAGATGTACTAGCAACATTTGCTAAAGAATAAACATTGAAATAAATAGCTAATAAGTTTACTTTGTTCTCCTGCTTTACATAAATTACAGCTAATTTTACGGTTCTGATTAAATGCATGATAATGTAAGGGAAATAATCCTTCTCTCTGACTACAACACTCCTGTTAGACTGACATTTTATTCCAGTCTCTTTTGATGTTGGTTTAGGTGTAGTCTACTGTATATACAATATCAGAAATAATTATGGAAACAGGAATACTATAGCTCACAGGAAGGAAATATCATATGACAAATGTGTAGAAATAAAAGTCTTAGCTAGTGAAAGGTACTTCATGTGGTAGATTGCAGCCCAACTTCGTTTCAGAAGCAGCTGTTTGACTGACAACAAAGACTTGCAAAACTGGTACTGTGACAGTAGATGCAGTTGAGAAAGAAAGCCCAAACTCTCTAAGTGTTGTTAAGTTTCTTAGGATATGTTTTCTACATGATAAATGATGGCAAGTTAATAGAGATTTTGCAAATGACCTAACTGAAAGTACAAGTATTAATGTTTCTTCAAGAACTGTAAAATATACATTGGAATGACATGACTTCAATGAAAGTGTAGTTGCCCAAAAAAACCTTTACTTTGAGAGGCAACCAAATGGCAAGGTTGAAAAATAGGCCAACTGCTACAATGAAGCATGGGGGTGGATTAATGTAAGTGTTGGGCTGCGTATCAGCCAAGGGTATAAAAAATTTGCATAAACTTAAAAGTATACTGACTGCAAACACAGCAACAGGCAGGTTTTTATCCATTACACATTCTCAGTTTTTCATCACATTGGCTTCTTATCTGGAACCTAAAGAGGCTGATGGAACATTGAGAAAACCAGATGGCAACCAAACACTCTGGATGAATTGTGGAAAATGCTACAGGATATATAGAGCAACATTCCACAGTAATACATTGATAATCTTTTTGGGATAATGAAATAAAGGTGTCATACTTTATATAAAGCAAAGGGCTCCAATATGTTGTTTTTGTTTTTGTATATTTTTTGTAATAATGCATCTCTCAGTTGCAATTACTCACTATTTGTGCACATCCTGTATGTGTTTCCTTAATTATTTTTAAAGTGTATATACATACATATATATAAAACATTTTATGCCTCTTGGTTTCTTTTATTTTAAAAAAAATGCTTTTCTTAATGAGTATCCATTATAATAATGGACTTTGCAGTGTATTATAGAACTCCAGTGTTGTATTGTTCTGACTGGTCATTAGGGGCAGCTAACTGCCTCACATGTATGATTCAGTAAACATTAATTAGTTTTATAATGTTCTGTGTATTTCTTTATTATATAAAATTATAAAAAAAAGATTTCCAAAAAACATCAGTATAAAAAAAGTGCAATCAAAAATAAGGTTAATGAACCTGACATCACAACTTAACAACAATTTACTAAATTCACTTTGTTTCCTGAATCAGGAATGTTGAACTGCCATTTTACTGGCTCACCTGCAAACCTTACCTGCAGACCCCTGGTCAGGAATGTCTGACTTATGAACGAATCCCTTACCCTAAGTCTGGGTTCAGTGTTAGCCCTGTGTATGGTATCATCCCTCCAGCAGAGGTCATGCAGTTCAAAGCTGTATTTGCTCCACAGAAGGTAAGGTATGAATAAATATCACTGCAAGAGTAGGAGCTGTAATCAAATTAATAACAGGAATAAAAGAAACACTGTTTTCTTTCTTCACAAAACAACAAAAGTTATCTAAATATCTTAGTATGATGGCAACATTTTTTTAACTCTATAAAATAGATAACTTTGCACTTAAAAAATGATGATTATTTTTAAAAATATGTCTGATTGGTAATAAAGAAAACAAATCTAGAACAATAAATTCTTTTTGAACCAAACTATCAGCTTATCTAAATATAATAATTAGAATATAGTAAAGAAAATTGTTCAAATCTGTTAAAAGCTAAGTATTAAATTAAAATCAAATAACAGCAATTTCCTTTTGCCAGCAGTCATTGATGGATGATATTTGATGACAAAATCTGGAGGCTTCACACACACACACACACACACTAAACTTTAAAAGTAATTTTTGTGTATGCTGAATTTCTTGTGCTGCTGTATATTTAGTCAGCCATAGAGAATGTTTTTTTCAACTATTTTGTCAAATAAGTTTGGATAAATGAGGTTCTATATTGTGCTAAAAACATTTCATTTTATGAAAAATGATTCAAATTTTAAAGTTTGAAATCAGGAATTTTTTTGCATAATTAAAGATGGTTAAGATGCATGAAGAATAATAGATTAACTGAAGCAGCCACACCAAAAGTTAACTATTAGTAATTTTCCCTGCTTTATATACATATATATATATAAAAGAGAATGAGAATTTAATCTTTGTGTTTTTTTTTTGTATACTTCAGGAGGGTTCATATCATGCTGTCATTCAGATGTTTCTTGAGCAAATACCCCTCTCCTTTCAGTGTTCCGAGGAAAGTCTACAGAGTGATGGTGACTTTGAAACTCCATTGAAGAATGAAACACTCTCAAAAACTTGTAACATTTTAAAGAAATTAATTAATTTGTGTTCTTGAATTGCTTTCAATGCTATAATGTAACAGGCCATATGTTTTATCATGTCAGTGTATTCAGGGAGGCTGAACTTTAATTTTTATGTTAAAAAGTAGGATCTGAAAAGTACCAAATTGTAGTTAAAACAGCCTTATGGAATCTGAAACAAGTCTCTCTCTCTCTCTGATGACAGTTAAGAAAACATTTGCACAATGCAAATCTGCGAGAGCTGATCATGCCTTAATACAAGCAAGGAGTACAATCCATCATTTTTGCATATTTAAAAATTGTAAATATTGTCACTCTTATAACACTTAGGAACTGCACCTTCAGCACTAGCAGTACATTTTAGCAAACATGTTTCAGTCATGTATTATTACCAAGCTAAGCAGCACATTGCCTTCTGTGGCATTGCATTGTGAAAACTTCTATCAGTGGATAGAAATTTGTTTCAGATTCTAGACAGTACAACTTTAAAACTTATAGATAAAAAATCTTAAAATGCATTTAATAATTGGAGATTATCTTGTGATGAAGTAGGTACTGTAAAATAGGGTTTATACATGAAATACTTAATTTTTTTGATGACTGTTTTAGAAATAGGGTGGCTTTATACATAATTAACAGTAGTATACAATTATATTGGCCAGACTTTAACAAAATTTTAGATATGTACAACTGGCAGGTACATGGTTATGTAGTCATAAATTATACATACTGTGTTTGACCATAAGATATTTATCGATCTGCATGCAATCACAAACATTATATACTTACTATACATAAGATAATGAACTTCTAAATGCTTGTGGGTGTGCAGAAGTGAAGAGTCAACAAACATGGGCTTATATATTATTATCAAATTTTATAAAATGATGAAGTTATTCATGACTGTGGACAAACAGAATTATGGAATTATATGCAGGCTAAGTCATATTATATGCATTGATGTCATATAAAAATGTGGTCTTATAAACAATCATATTCAGTTAATTGTTGTATGAACATTTATACATAAATATTGATTTATAGTAATGGTAATATATCCTAGTTAATTTGTTTTGGTTTTCATGTCTTTCTGTTATGATGAGGACATATTTCTGATGCTGCTTTGTACTCCTTTACATAAAATCCTATCTGAACAATTAAAAAAAAAAAACATTTTGAAGTTTGCAGTAAATTTTATTTTACTGAAATTAATTAACTTGCATGTATAATATGCTAAGGCAAGCTATAATTTGGACTAACAAGTAAACTCATTATTTTAAAACTAATATAAAATGCTTTTTTTCCCCCTTGTCCTTTCTTTTTTAACTCTGTTTTTTAATGTTTTGATTCAAAATGTTGTTTTTCTTTCATCTTAAAATTTTTTTCTTAGTGTTGTTTCTATTTTTCACTCAGCAAACAAGTATCAAGAAGTTGTTGCTCTGGAAATTGAGTTAAAGGGAAAGTGTATTCCTTTTAATGTCCAACTTAGTCCATATGCCATCTTTGTGCCTGATTCATTGTTGGTTGGAATGACCATAAGAAAGAATGTTTCAGTAAGTGTATGGTAGTGACCAATAATTTTTCTTATTCTGTATTCCTGGAAGCATAAGTCTTGCTAATACTACTCGTTTGGGTAAAAAATTGAGAGTAATAATCTTATACCTTTTACTGTTTGGTTTAGATTTTTTTTTGTTTTTTGTTCTCGTTATGTAAAAGAGGCATTTTGGGCAACAGATGCAGTACTTTCTGGTTTTGTTTTCTGTATTAAAGAAATATCAAGCAGAGTTAGAAGATGAGAGATTAAGTTTTTATTCTTTTGAAAGAATCTTCAATGGTCAGTATGGCCTTTATTTACATCCCGTTTTTTTGTGACCCTTCAGAAACAAAGTTGACAAGTTAAAGAGGGTCAAAATATATATACAGTCTCTGAATTAATTATGAACAGCAACAACTAGAAATCTATCCTGGATGTCATTGTTGAGCAGTAGATTAATGAAACTTCACAAGTTACGTAAATGAAGAAGTTATATTTATTGTTACATGGTTAGCAAGCCAATACAGCAAACAAAATCAAATTCTTTTAAATATGTCTGGAATGATGCCAGTGATTATAATACAGTTGGTTGCAGTATACAAATGTGTAAAGATTAGCCATGTCTTTGTTTAATCAAAATGCACTAAATGTTCAGATAGCTTTTTTGTTATTAATGATAAACTACTAATATACTGTTTCAAGTTCTCACCTGGAAAAAATAAAAATAACATTTGTATAGGTAAATTAATTTACAACCTGCATTTGTTGTAATGTAGATAAAAAGCATGCCAATGTGTAGCAATAGCAGATTAAAGATAAGCTACTTGTAAAGATATTTTATTAAGATACAAAAAGAAGAAACAATACAAAACACATTAATGAGTAGGTGCATTTATAGTATCCATTAATTATGGTGCTCACAAGAGACTTTTTTCTAGTTGATGTGAGAGAGATAACTCAATAGGTCTTTCCACAACTAATAAAAAGCTCAATTTTGAATTTTAAAACATAAAATAATCCCTATTTACCTGTTACAAAGAGATAAACCGTCACAGCTTATACGGAAAAGATGCCAGTAAGTTATTTCATTTGTTTACAATTATTTCTTTTTTGTAATATCAAGCCTCATGGATAAACTGATTTATAGGTTTGCCCCCCCCCACCTATTATTTTTGAATTTTAGACAGCCACCAAAATTTGTGACTGTCCATGTGGTTTTCATTCTTGGCAAATCCCACTCTGGCTTTCATAGTCTACAAACTTCTCGTTGCAGTGGTATAAAAAGGGTGGGTGGTATTATCTTTGCTGACCAACTGAGATACCTAGGTACAGTTGGGGGGGGGCTCTTTATTAGTGGTCAAAATGCAAGCCTGTCAAGAGTTACCTCCAGAACTTCCACCACATTTACCTGGAAAATTCTAACATAACTCTTCATTTTTGGGTGAAACCGGAGTGTTTGGAAGAATTCCACTCTGCTGGCTAGATGGAGAAGAGCAATAAGAAACTACACCAAACTGAGCCAGTCCTGACCAGGATTTGAATTTGGGCCCATCAAATTGCAGGAGTCCAGTATTCTGCCACTGGACACTAACCATCTTGTCCATGTGTTTAAAGCATTTAATTATTTTGAAAACTTCTGTTTCCTCAAATATATAATATTCTAACTAGGTAAAGGTGATATTTCTAATCATTCAACATATTCTAAATTCTTCAAACCTGGAAAAATGGCAGATTGACTGATGCCAAACTCTTTCTAATGTTTCTGTATCTCTTAAATATGTACTTAAACATAAGAAAGGTGGATATATTTTATGTAAGTTTATCAATGACTGAGAATGAGGACAAAACATTCTTTCTTTGGATATAAAGGGGACCTAATGATTAATCAGCTTGATTGCATGCACAACAGTTAGCATAAATTTCCAGATTAAAAGACACCTCTGTATATCATAAACAACATTGGGATTTTGCCTCTAGGTAAACTGTTGGCAACATTTAAAAAAAATTACATTTCATTTCATTTTATTACTGATCAGTTTAAAATTTTTTCTAAAAAATCTCTGTTCATTTTAAGGCATAATTTTAGAAATTACTATGTTTTAATTGTGTTCTTCAGTTACAAAGTGTAGATGAAAAATAATGAAGGATGTACAGCATCTGTCTTGTAGGGGTTGTGTCAAAAGATGCTGAGTATAATCAGGTGAGAAGTGCTTGATTAGTGATATGTGATATATTGACTTATTAGCCAACTAAAGCAGTCTATTTGGCTAGATCTGTGTTTACGATCTATCTTCGGTCAGAAGCAAAAAGTTAAGTTGATGAAGTAGTTGGGAGTGCATTATTGTGCAACATGTTTGGTTGTGGTTAAGTCCCAAGTGGGTAGTTGAGCCATGGGATTTTTCCTTGATCTACTAGATCTCTACCAACCCATTCAGGATAGAGCATAATATTCCCAGTCACGTTTTTTTTCTTTTCCCAGGAAACTTTCTCTCTGAGATTGCCTGTTGGCAGCTAAAATAAATTTTGTTGTCTTTTATTTATTTTTTGTTTTACCATGGCTAATATTCTAATTTTTTTTCAACTTATTTATTTAGCTTCTTTTTTTTCTTTTTGAAATTTCTAACAAAATTTCCTTTATCTTTCCACATCTTAATGTACAAATTAAAATACTGTATAATTTCTGTTTATAGTTTTGTCTCTTTGCTCCATAAAACATTGTAACAGGCTCTTGTTTTTATTTTTAGGTTATGATTTTATTCATAAACTTACAAATTATTTGGTTATTAATCTTATTATTGCATTAATCCAGTGGTTAGATGACTAGATTTCTAAAATTATGAGCTCTGGTTGGGGGGGGGAGATTTCTCTGCTGATGCTGGACTCCATATGGTACAGGATTGGCAACATTTCAAGTGGAAAACCATGGCACTACTTTCTTCCACCAAGGTTGTATACCATGTAGACATCACTGTGTGTCAACAACATCATAACTCCAGTTTTAACATTGCTGGACCAAATGGTCCGGAACACACCCACCCACCCACTTGTAGAGTGTCCTCTTTGTTTTACAGTTAGAACTTACAATTACCATAATCTTCAAGACTGGTAGTATTGATAAACATAAAACCATATTTAATCATTTTCAGTCCAACATTGTGTAATACAGATTTAACTCTTGGCTTCTAGATTATGAACTACAGCAATACTCCAATCTCATTCTACTGGGACTTCTACACTGAGGATTATATCTTGGAGGTGGATCCTGTAACAGCAGTACTAAGTAAGAATCTATATATTTACTTTTGCATGATCTTGACTCTTGGATCCACTCTGGTCATCTGCTCACATCACAGAAATTAACCATTCTCTCAATATTTAGCTACATTTCCTTCTGTCTCTTGCCATCTTCTGTGAATTAAAAAGTTACATTTAAAGCTATAAAACATTAACATTCAATATCAGATTTGGGATGTATAGTAAACACAAAACATGGTAGTAATGCTCCTTCAGTTTGTGCAGCATTTTACATTTAAACTCCAATTTACAATGAATCAGAAAATGTTTCACAGATAGGCAAATTAATACACTGGTGGTTATAATTGTGGACTCATCCATAAAATGTTGCATACAGTTGCAGGTAAATCAATAGAAAACTGACAATCTCAAAATTTTCATTGTGGGCACTTATTTCTATTGGTATTGTAAAGGTTCTTTCTTTAAGCCACCTTAACCCTATGTGCAATGTCAGTTTGTATTCTTAGCCTAGAATAGGGATGCCAGATGTTTGATTACAAAATACAGGTGGCATTATTTGGAGGAATAAGGATTAAAAAAAATTGTTAGCTTTTATTTGAAGAACTAATCATAACATTTTGCATTTAAATGAAAATTTAAAAAAAATAACTAAACAATTACTGTTAATTATTATAGTTATGTTTGTATGAGGCCTTTGCATCTCTCTGTGACTTTGTTTTGAATTGCATACTGGTAAAATTCATGGCACATGGTCATGTTTAACAAATACTGCACAGTTGACTCTGCTGTAGATATGTCCAGTTGTTTCCTCACTTTGCTCCATTGGATGGTCATTAAGGAGAAAGTGTGTTCGACATGTGCATTGTGCAAAAAAATTCTGAAAATAACCTGGAGAATGAGTAGTAATTCATAGAATTGTTCCTAGTATTTAGCTTGCTGAAGAATACCTGACCACTTCTCATGGCACAGATTATTCCAGTCTTTAGCATTAGACAAAGTGCCTGTTCTGTAATTCTCTTCAGAATGATCTACTGACTGAACAGCAGATTATCATTCACTTCTATCCTTCTCTCCTTTAGATAGTGACATCCATACAAAAGTGTCATAGTGCTTGAGAGGAGAAATCCATTTCGTGAGATAATTTTAATATGTCTAATAGAAGCATTCTGCTTCTGACCAGAATTTATTTGCCATGGACTCAGGAATATCATCTTTATAAAGAATGGAATTTACACTTAGAGGCAAAAATTTTGCTTTCACATGTTCAGCAGTCCTGTAAGATCAGCAATATTTCAAAGACATGTTTTCCTCCTTTAATTTGCAGGATCTTGAAAATACTTATCAGGCTGTGAACCAGTTACAGATATGCTTAATTCAATGGATCATTTTAAAATGTTTCCAGGATTTTAGGACTATTTTCTTCTTAAATAAAATATGAAATTTTAGAATCCTTTCCAATGCTTTGGCTAATGAAAGCCAAACTCCCTCAAAGCATTCATTCATACCAGTTTTAAGTCTTGTGAACACATTGCTTGTACCCTGTCAAATATGCTCACCAAAATTAGTGTTTATGTTATCTCTGCAATAAGCGACGACATGTTTTGCCACATGAATACCTACATTTAGCAGGGCTTCTTTACAAAATTCTGCAATAGTTTCAGATTTTTCATTTCGTAAGGAACACATTCACAACAATTTTACATGCACTTCTTTTTTGCAGGTCAAATACTGAACTGTTATGGGAACATTTTTTTTTCTGTGTTGTGTTTGCTTGCATTAGTAGATATTCCATAATACTGTGAGTCATTTATTTCTTTGACAACTTACTTAACAGTGTGTGTGGGGCTAGTACATTTTTAATAATGGCTGGTGACTTAGTTTCAGCACAAGAATACTTGCTAGCAATCTTAGAATAAGAAAAAAACAGCTGCACATAGTTTACTCACACAATCAGTAGAGTTGAAGGAGTGATGATGATGTTTGATGGTGTAAAAGGCCATAGTTACTTCAGCTATAATAACTTTGGTTTCTTCATTGGAATTGTAACTGTCAACAGATTTTGAACATTTTCTCAGAGTCTAAAGATATGTTTAATTCATGCTTGTGTGTAGCAGTGTGCTATAAAATGTCTGACTAAAATCCATGTGCAATGCTAAAAAAGTATTTGCATAGCTTACATTCAACATCGTCATCTTGTTTTCCCTTCTTAATAAAATCTTATTGTTAAGTATATTCCTCTCTAAATGTACAACTGCATTTTGGCATAATAATTGAAAGGGTGATAAACAGTATTTCAGCACAAAAACAAAGCTATATGTATACAGTTATTGTAACTTATACTCAGTCACTGGCTTACAGTGCAAAATAATTGCTCTTTGACACTTCTATGTAGTCACTGACTGTAGACATTGGCAACCATGTGGCAGAATACTGCTCTTCTCTCTGATCCCTACAGACAAGTGCAGGTGTTAAGAGTTGTGTTTGACTGACCAAAACAATTGTCATAAACATCTGTGGTTACAGTAGAAAGTCTGGATGATTTATTGTTTTTTCAAGTCAATGTATTAGGGACACTCAAATACAGGACAATTATGCATCTCAAAAGACCTTTCTGGGACAATGGGACAAGTTAATGAAATAATGGATAATCCTGTATATACAGGATGCCTGAAAACCTGTCTAGAAGCACTGGTATTTGCGTCAAACTGGCTGTATATTTATACAGCACAATTATAGTGCAAAACATGGGATTGATGTTATACAGATTTGTCATTACAGAAGGTTATATTAATGAGGAAGGTATTATGTTATTTTGTGTTATAGCCCCTATGGCTCAACTGCTGCTGAATGTTAGTACCTAGACAGAGGTTTGGGATAATACAATTTCTCAAAAGAAACAAATCTTTTCTATACAAACATTAACCATACATTCAAATCTTCTAAAGTCCTGTGACTTTTATGCCCTGCTCCTGTGTCAGAAATTGTGGCTCTGCTATTTAGGAATTTCTTTTCTTAAAACAGCACAAACCTGTTAAAAATTGTATAGTACTAATTGTATCATTTATTCTCTTTAACCCAAACAACATTTAAAGTGGATATATTTGCTTTGACATTTATAGCCATTTGATGCTGGAAGCAGATTTTGCACCACACCGTAAAAAAACTGTCCCCCTCTATTGCGATAAGTGGGAGTACCCTCACATCTTTGAAAGCCCTGCAACTTCTCTTTGATCAAATTCATAATTTCATTTTTTGGTGGATAATTCAGACTTCTCAAAATTTAATTAAGCACTGAAAGGGTTAAACAGATACAACACATTGTATTGATAAAATTTATAAAAAGTTTTATATAAATACAAAATATTTTATATAATAGAAAGAAAAACAAAATTATAGTTTTTCTTTCTTAAAAAAAGCTCTCAGATACATAGTTGTAACTCTTTTTGAGACAGCATAAAAGATTTTCTGTAAATTTAAACTTTTCTTTTTTCAAAACATTTGTGTGTATTTGTAATGAAATCTCTACCTTATATATTTATATATCAATTACAGATCCTAAAATGGCTATTGATCTTCAAGTGTGTATTACTGGAGCAAAACCAGGCAAAATCAAACATTCCCTCATGTGTCATGTGTTGCACCTGAAAGATCCTCTCATTCTATACGTGGAAGCAGACATTAAGGTAATTTATCAAAAACAATATTTTCACTTTTCTATTTTTACATTTAGAATGAGCCCTATTTAATTCTCTTTCATATTTGTAGATTTTCAAGTTACTTTGAAAGGTCACATACTGTGCACAAGTTATGGGTATGGCATAAAACAGAAATACCAAGCAGTTTTACTTTGAAAATTTATTGTATTTCATTAGGTACAACATTTGATTAGTTTATTAGTGAGAAATTAGTAGACAACTAAGATATATTATTTACTGTCACATGACATCACATTACCACCAAATCACAGAAGGGGCAAATACCAAAAGTAGATAGACACTTTAATAATGTATTGGACCTCTTTCAGTGTGTATCCAGTCCAGGTAGTGTCCTATCATTTTGTGACTATAGTATCTGATTATATTTTGGTAGAATCCTTTGCTATTTCTCCACTAGTGCAATCTGCAGATCATCAAGTGTTCTTGGTGCATTTTAGTAATCATGAATAGTTCTCTCAAAAACATTGAATAAGTTTCAATGAGGGAGAGCTGTGGCTGGAATGAACTGCCTTGAAAAAAGTGACAATTTCTTTGTTGTCAATAAAATCCCAATGAAAAAATGAATTATGATGCCTCTGAATCTGTTTGCATTAATGCATAGAACTGTGATCATTGCAGATCAGATTCTCAAGCTTTTATTCATATTGATCTTGTCACCATCATGATTTTTTACTCCGGGTAAACTATTGTTAGGTTGTTCTGGGTTCTGCTAGTTGTTTGGTATCATTACCATAACTGATTGATCACAGATTAAGATACCCTTGTTGCCATCAGTTGATGTCTTTGTTGCTCCCATCTCAAGCATACCAGCTGCATGTTCGCTTTCTCTTTTTTGTCATGTATGAAAAAAATCAAATGAATAATGATTTATGAATTCTGTCTGATTATTTTTTTACTTGATTGTATTATATAACACAGGCATCAAAACACCCAGCACCAGTATTCCTGCTAAGGCTGCAAAATATTCACATGACAGCATTTGTTTAATTGTGATATGTTTACAATTAACTTTAAAGAAATCTTTTCCTAACTTATTTCTTTAGTTAACCAAAATTATATAGAATGTTGTAAATGTTCTATGTGTTTAAGCAGCTTCATTTATATTACATTAAGAGTTTGTTAAAACAAAAGAAAAGAAAACCTTTTATCTTTTAAACTATTTATATAGTAACTTCTCAAAATACCCTTGAAACCATACATCTTTGATATCTATGAATCATCTCAGCTTTGCTCAGTATATTCTAGGAAAAATGATACTGTATTAATGCAGGCAGATATATAGGTATAAAATAGTACATAAGAGAATTTAAGTAAAAATCTAGAAAGTATTTTAGAATTTTTAAAATCTTTTTTCTATTTTGTTTAATATAACCTCTCTTTGATTTTTGATTTTTTTTAGGATTTTAATTTTTAAAATTAATTTTTATTCTAGATTTTGATTAATTTTTTCTTTTATATATATATATATCAATATTTTTAGGCTTTTAAAATCTTTATTACATGTATATATGTGCATATACATACAGATGTAGTATATACACACACAAGCTATAATAAAGTATAAGCCCATGTACCATAACTCTTTAGTTGTGCATATTCACAACTATTTAGAAGTTTATTATCATATGTATGGTAGCTATATAATTTTATGTGAAAAATTTATGTGTATTTTCATAAAAAAATTAATAAGTGCTCTCCCTAAAAGTCTGTTCTAGATCTACCAAGGATTAGGTCTTTTACTAATAATAAAGTGGTGGTAAAAGCTCAAAGACTTAGTATTTTTCATGTTATTGAACACAGAGGAAGACTTTACGAACTGCATTGCTATAATAATTTGGATTGTCTTAAAGTTGTTTTGAGCTATTTTGTTAATGTAGGAGGTTCTGCTGCATTTACATGAGCTGTTGTTGTTATTTTTTCCACTAAACTACAAAAAGAACGGAATTTCAAAGATTAAGAAATTGGGTTTTGATCATGCCTTGGTTTATAGAGGAAGGAGAGAGAGACCTGACCTGATCTGACCTACCTTTCTCTTAATTAGGAAATGTATTCACCATCTGACATATATCTGTGTACTTTATTCCATCTCTTTGGAACTCATGAATTTTTATGATCAGGTGGCAGAGTAAGTGCATGCTGATTTTTTTTTACAGGGCCCAGAGGTCATTATTGAAGAGCCTGAGATCAACTTTGAGCTGGTTCGACTTGGAATGAGTGTAGAAAAAACAATCACTCTGTGTAATTTGGCTCAGATTTCTGACAACTTCTCAATTTTGGATCATCCAATTTCCTCAGAGGTAAGTTTCAGTAGACTTTTCCCTCTTTTCTTCTAGTGGCACTGATGTATATATAGCAGCCATTTGATGCACAGCAAAATCACAAAGAAACTGTTTACCTTAGACTGATATTTAAACTGGGTTATATCATGAAAATTTTTTTACTGGTTTTCATAATAACCTATTGTAAAAAAAAATGTTAATAAGTTAAACTCTTAATGTGTGCTGTGAGCTAACTGAATAAAAAAAACACTGGATCATTGATTTACTGCTAAATTCAGGAGCTGAAAGAGAGCAAGAAAAACATTGTGTTATTTTTAGTAATGAAGTCTTTCAGAAGGACAGTGGAGCTGTTTTCAGTGTTTTTGCTGTTAATATTAATAATGCTGCTGCTAATATTTCTTTTTCTCCTTGACAAGTCCCTGTTTGTTTTCAAGATCAGGGGGGTGTGTAATATATCAGCCTTGGTGTCCAAACCCTTTACCTAGTTATGGTTAGAGGCTTTTGAGCACTGGCCAAGCCAATCAAGAGTTATCTATGGAATGTTTGCCCCTTGTACCTGGAGAACCTATGTGGGGAGGGGTGAGAAGATACCATGCTATGAAGGTACACCAAACCAAGTTGGTCTCAACTGGAATTTGAACTTGGGTTCCCAACAATTACAAATTAGTGAAGCTTTTGTTCTGTTGATGCTAAAACTCTCTACTTGTTTTGTTTATTTTTATGGTTCAGGCCTATTTGCTATTTTACAGATGGACACAGGTGAGATATGTATTACCCCCAGCAAGGGGCAGTTAAAACCTCTGGAGAGATTTAAAGTACTCATCAAGTTCACACCCACTAAAGTCCAGACAATGACCAGGTTGCTCCAAGTTCAAGTGGAAAATGGCAACAATTTGTGAGTTGCTGATAATTTTTTTGAAAGTTGTGTATTTCATCAGAGTCCATTAAATTTACTTTATATCTAAATATTTGCTATATTAATTTACCAATGCTTTTAAATTCAAGAGAATTTCAATAAGTTGAAACTTTTGTTAGTTTCTAAGGATGTAAAGGCAATAAATAGCTCTCCTGTTGAGAAACCATAGATAGCTTTGCTTATGTCATAGTTATGCAGTTTTCAAATCAGAAATCAAGCACACTGCTTTTGAATAACCTTGATTTTTAAAATCTAATTTTAGTTATATTACTATAACTAATTAAAAATTTTTCACAATATAAAACTTCCTAATGAAACTTGGCTGAAATAGCATTGCTGTAATGGTATCTGGCTGGGTTTCATTTGAACACTCCTAGTATATATTTGCATATATAGCTGTCCTGCTATGTTAGAAATGCTTTTTGCTTTTTCTGTCTGCCAATTATATTTTATTGTTTTATGACCATTTTAAGACTTAGATTTTACATTGGAATTATAAATTTGGCAGAAGAGAGTTAAGCAATGTGCTGAGATTATAGGGCAAACAAGATATTGGCCTCACTAATACAATAGCTGGCAGTCTTGATTGGGTTTATTGTTCTATTATCTTGCTTTGTTGTTTCTATTTTCAATGTGGATGATGTTGCTGCATTTTTTATTGTTAAGGATCATTGCTGCTCATGGAGAAGTTCAGTCACCTGTGGCCTGTCTAGAATCTTGCAGTCTGCTGATGGAAGATGTTTTTATTGGAGTTCCATCTCATCATGTTGTGGTGCTACAGAACCAGACATTTCTTTCGACTACCTTTGAATGGGGGCAGGTAAGAAAGTATATGACTGATCGAATTTAATGACCATTAACTTATTGTGTTGGGAAGAGGAAGTCATCAAATTTTCTTCATGGTTTATGCTGTTATTAACTGTTTTAATATTTTTCTCACTGATCACCCTTCTCTTTTGTATGCACAGACCCATCCATAGGAAGCCCATGGGGGGTATGAGTGTGCAAAGAGTGTTCACATTGTATTATAGTCCTCCCCCCTTGCACAAACATTCTACAGCTGGCTTCATCAAGAAAAAGACCTACTATAAATCTTTTGAGTAATAGTTGGAGAAAAGTTCATGCAGAATGGAGCCTAGTATTAAAGCATGAGAGAAACCACATCCTGGACCAATTAATGATTGAACTACACCAATGTGAGCATAGGTTTACATTATGCTAACCTTTCATACACTACTCTCTTAGATCTGACTCCCCCCCTCTCTCCTTTCTGCTGTTCTTTTCTGTTTACTCAATCAGGTTTCACTTTTTGCACAAGATATATTTTTTACCTCTTCTTTAGTTGCAGTAATATATGATTTTAAACAATTCTCAATGGTTCATCCTTTGTATGATTTACAGTTTTATTAGAAAAGTGATATTAAAAGAGTTTAATACTATATGTAGTATAACAGATATGCACTACTTCTCAAAAGTTTGGAAGGTAAGTGTATCTACAGAGAAAATGAAAGTTTATAGAATTTTATTTAGGTTTAGTGTTTATTCTAGCATGAATAAGCGCATTATATCAGTGAACATTTTAAATAAAAAGCAATATAAACTAACAAAATATAAATATATTTGACCTTAATAACAACTTTACAAATTTTTGGAATTCTGTTGTGGAAACATCTTCAAAAAACCTTTTTTTTAAAAATATACCAAAAATTGAAATATTATTGCCATATGAAAGTACTAAAAATAACTAAGAAAAATTACCAATAATAATATAGTTAGTTTCTATGGTAACTACTCAAAATGGCAGACAAGTGAAAAAGTGGATTTCTCATTGTTGGCTCATCCTATTAAAATGAAACTTTTGTATTTGTTTATTAAAAGTATATCTGTGATGTAAGCTAACAAAAATTTCTCTTAGATTTGAAAAACTTGGGATTTTTGCAGATTACTATTATTTTGAACTGTTTTTACCAGTTATCGTTAAAACTCATGTCTATTCTGCACTTGATTTAAGGATATTTTTAGCTTATATTACAGTTTTATTTGTATTAAACATATTCTGAAAACTATTTTTTACATTTAGTTGAACTGTTCTAGAGGTATCTTTTCCCCAAGTAGAGTACGATTATTCTGTAAAATTTGAGGATGTTTCCATCTTAATTAATTTATCAAATAGTCAGAGATTAGGGGATTACAAGATGTAGAAATGAATTACCATAGTGTGCATCACTGATTTTACATTCATGTTGGTTCACTTCTCTCACAGATCAGTAGATGGCTATTTTGGCCATGATATCAAGTTTTATAAAACTTTGGTGTTTCCTGTTACCATTGTAGCCTTCATCTAGTTTAGAAGAATGTTTGGGATCATTGTCTTGTTGGAAGAAATCTTGACTATATTACACCAGTGGGTGCAGCATGTTTTTGGAAAAAACCATAGTGTTTTATGTAACACTTTCAATTCTGTAAATATTTCTGGGTCTAGTCATATCAAATAGGTCCAGGTCATGTCATTATTATCTGTTTTACTGTAGGAATGATAAACTGTTTTAACAATTGCTCACTAATCTGTCACTGAACTGTTGCATTATTTTGATTTAAACATCTCTAATTTATCTGAGAAAAACATCTTTGCTATTTAGTTGTCTAGGTCTCATGTGCCTACTAAAGTTTTTAATCTTATGTTGTCCATGTAATTTAGTCCCGAAGATCTGAAGTGCAGTTTTTGTTGTTGTTGTTGTTATGTTTGTTATTTTAAGATATATCTTTGTCTCTCATTTTTACTTTGTTGTCCTATTTAATTTTTTGTCACAATTTATCCCCTTCTTTGCATTGTGTACTGGACACCATTCATGGACATGCCAATTCATTAGCAATTTCTCACTCAGCTCATGCTGCAACTCTTGGCTTTGTCCTAACCATATTCATTATCACTTGTTGAGCTAATAAACTATCTTGAGGTTGTCCTGGTTTTCATACTATCAACTATTATTATTTTTTTTTTTTCCTGTTCATTAATTAAAGCAAGACTACCTTGCAAGGGAGCATAGTACTGCAGTTGTCCACTAGAGAGCATTTTCTTGTGCCAGAAGGGTCTGGAAAAACTAACTGCAGCACAGAGATCCTCTAGAACTCTTCATTTTTGGATATAAAAGGAAACTCACATGACTGGTTGGTGAATAAAAATGAGAAGAAACCATATGGAGTGGAGGTACACATGCGAAACTGAGCTGACCTCGAACAGGGATGTAACTCAGAGCCCTTAATCTTCACAGTTCAGTATCTAACCACTTGGTCAACAGTCACCAGGAGTTAACCTGACTGGACATTTCTTGCATTTCATTAATAGCTTAAATGTTATCGGTGGTTATTTTGATAAATTCAAGATTTAAATTAGAAAAAACAATTTATAATTTCTTTGTAATTGTTTATGTTTGTACTTTTTTCATGGTATAATAACCACTATGGTTAAATAAAAATATATAAACAATTTTCTTCCAAATTTTTTAGCTGTAGTGTATATTCAAATATATGAGTAGAATTAGTGACTGATTGTAAACTTTCTATATACACATTGTTGTTTTTGCTTCTCATATCTACTTAGTGGTTTGACTGTTTGATGAACACATTTATAGCAGTGCTTTAATTTTAATAAATGCTCAAATCTAGAGCTATTTTTTGTTCCTCAACACTATTTTCAGGCTCAAGGGGACCAGGCAAGTGTGTGCAGCATCCATTTTGATCAGCAGTGCGGTGTGCTACATGGGAAAGAAAATAAGAGCTTGGCTTTTGATTTTGTTGCTCATGAACAGGTGAGTTGTATGAAAATATCTTGCCATGTTTTATGGCTGAAGAATTTAGCATAGCACCTGGAATGAATTGTGACAGCTTACCAACACATTATTGTTAGTAACTGTACTGTGCATAGAATAATGAAAGGTAGAACTAGTGACTAACGGATCTTATAAAATGTTGTTTTGTACAATGAAATTAATTGATTTTTTTAAAATAAAAACATGGACACAAACAGGACTAGATTTTGACAATTTTTTAATATATGTTTTTTTAAGTTTGCTTTTTAAAAACATTGGCCTTGTGAGTAGAGAACTGCCTATTACTTTTTCTAAATTTTGGGTTTATATTCAGTAAAGAGGCAATAGTAGACTTACACCATAGTTTCTCATCATTTTCTTTTCTTTTACAAAAAAAAAAAAATGGAAATACAGCTTGGTCTTTCAATATTTAAAAAAAAATAATTTAACAATACATCAGAAATGAACAAAGAAGGGATTTTTATTATTTTGGAGGCATTTTGAAAAAAGGATGGGTTTATAAAATGGGTCTCTAACTAATATTTTGTATAAATCAGCATAATCAGGCAAATTGAGTCTATAAAGTACAGTAGTACTCCTTAAATTTCTTATTGCGTTTGTGAATTAGAGATGTGATGAGAAATGAAAGTGTTCAGTAAATCCTAAAACAGACAAGCACTGCACTTTAATTATGAGGATAATAAAAGGAAAAATCCAAACAGGATGAGAACTGGTGCAGGAACAATCAGACAATAAACTATTATTACCTGAAGCTTTTTAACCAAACACAATTCAGGTAAATTACAGGGAATGAAAATAATGGAACAGATAATTAGTTGTTATCTGATCAGAGCTTACAATAAATTTAATGAGCTTGGACCAGATGTCAAGACATATAAGAACTGGACATTTTGCTCTGTTTTTATAAAGATATCTTTTATGAGAAATACCCTAAATCTTGGTAAATTATTTAACTGTCTTAGGTTTCCTTGCAACTATCTAATGATGTTATTACTCTTATCTTTCAAATTGCATATTATTTAGGAACAAGCAGTAACTTCTCAGTTTCTTATTTTCATCACATGGAAAACCACTATTCTGTTCTATTTATTTTATAATGCTGTGTACCATTCTGTGATTCATAGAATAATTTATTCTTTTATTCTAAAGTTTTTAGTTTTTACTTTGTTGACTTATTGCTTCTATTTGCTTCTCCAGAACAATCATTTTGTTTTTGTAATATGATAAAAAAATAAATACTTGACTAGTGAATAGAGAAAACTATCTACCTATGCTAAAGTAGATATAAACAGACTTTTGTGATACGAGGTTGTTTTAGCCTCACTTTTATACTTAAGACTATCACTCCATGTTATACAAGAGGAGGAATTCATAAATTAAAGTTGTGTTATGATTATTTGTGAAATGAAACGTATGATAGTTAATTAATACATTATTACATAAATCTGTTACATAAATAACTTAGTTACAAGAACAGTCAAGGTAAAACAATAATTAGCGATCCAATGATTAGCATAAATCGAGGATACTTTTGCTATGCATGACTCATTCCACAATTGGCAAACATCATTTTTCTAGAAAAGCTGTAAAATGTGGATGTAAAATGTAAATGAATGACAATGAGATTCTGTTATTTCATTGTTTTCTCAAAACACAACCAGATCTATATTTTTATGGCATTTAGGAGGAAGAACTAGGAAATTTAAAAAATGATTCTGGTGTACTTGGTTTTGTAGCTGAAAAAAAACTAATTTTTAAAACTACAGGAGTAAGAATTAAATTCTTTTTGTGAGACTTTCTTACTTATATCCCAGGTTTTCATATATTAAAGCTTATTAAAACCTTGTTTCCAGCACATTTTATCATCATCAGAAGGTTGAACTTGCTCAGATTGGATGAACTTTTGAGATGAAGTTTGGTGCAAGGCTATGAGATACATGCATAGGAGTGTTAACTTCAAAATGATGTCTTCACTTTATTGACCTGTTATGAAGTGGGAAAGTTATGCATTGAGTGTTTATTGAACAATATGCAAAAAAAAAGTTGTGAAGATACATTGATTTTCATTGTTCTTTGCAGTGAGAGTTGGTCAAACAAAATGACAGCTTGCTCTGAACTTTGATTAGATATTATTATGTTTTGGTCGAAAATCTAATGTCTGACTTTTTTTTAGCTCTGTTTAATACTCTATAATGATAGTTCTACTGTTGAAAAGTTATCAGTAATTAAAAACGTTTTTTTTTCAAACTCACCTACTGAAAATCAGTGCATACAATACTTTAAAATTATGATTATATGAATAATTCTGTTTTTACTTTTGAAAAATTTTCACAAAGAAAAATTTAATAAATCCTTTGTATTTTTTTACTATTAAAAATTATAATATCTTGATGTAAGAGCAATATAATTTTATTTTAAAAATGTTTTTACTTTTTAGACATTAACAAAAATTTATCAGCAGCTTACCTGGATTTTATTTTCTTGGCATGGAAATTTTGTTCAGCTCCTCTCAACCTAACAGATCATCGGGTGCTATTGATTTGTAATGTAGATGTGCTTATTGGCCAACATTTTGAGAATGTTATTTTGTGTGGGTTGGGAAAGAGAATACAAAAAATCCTTTTATGATCATTCTTTTTATTGGCTAAAAAAATTTGTGATTGGTATGGAGAAATTTTATAGGAAATCTTTATTAAAAGATACAAAAAATTGTGCAATAACTGAAACCCAAGTTTACCTAAAATATATATATTTATTCAAAACTTTATACTGCTTTTTAGGTTTATGATTTTTAACAGGTATATGCTAATTCTTGTAGGTCAAGATATCTGAAGTTCTGCTGCCTTGCCAGGTCCATGGGATGTACCAACCACTGTGGCTTGCTCTATCTTGTGATGTGAAAGGATTGTCTGTTGCTTACATGGTTTCCGACAGCAGTGATCCTGGAGAAGGGGATGAATTCAGGTAGAAGCCTCAAGTGTTTGTCACATAAGTCTCATATGCTGCACAACCCAATCTTGGCATTATATTGGTTTTTAAACAATTTGTGGAAGACAAAGCAATGATTAATATAATAATAGAATTAGATCACATCATAAAGGGTGGCAGATTACTAGGCTGTCATGTTTGAGGGCTCAAATTCTAATCTCAATCAGGACTGCTCCAGTTTAGCATACCTTCTGGGCATGGTTTTTTCTCAGTTTTCTTAGCACCTGAACACTGTGGCTTTCTCCAGCATCTAAAAATGAAGAGTTCTAATAGGGGGTTTCAGGTACCTGTAAAGGAGATTTAATGGGTATCTTGACTGTGCACCTTGAACACTGCTCAAGAGTCTTAAACTAGATCAAGATAATTTGTGTCACCAAAGTAATACCCCATGCTTCCCCTTCTAGCTTACTGCTGCCATATGTCCTAGACCTTGATAGAACAGGGGTTAGACAGAAAGATCAGCCTGTTTTGATGACTTTCTCTATTTATACATTGCTGATGAAAACTGAATATGAAGCACCATTAAAAACTTATTTTGTGATAGTGTTATAAGGATCTTAAGCATATCAGACAGAAGGCATTTTCCAAAACTGAGTTATCAGAAAAGTTTTGTTGGAGACTTTTTAGTGAGTATTTATAGTGTTAATTTTATCATCTTGTCATCAGGTACCTTTATGATTTGTGGGAGAGAAATATTAGAAAAGCTGGCACTGTTTTCTAATATTTTATGTACAGTTTGTTTACATGAAAGCATCTTCTCTTCTTTTAAAACAGATTGCTTAAAATTATACAGAACTGCTTGTTGTAGCAACAATTTGACAGATTTTCCTAAACTGTTAAGAAAAGATTATCACATAGCACAAAAAAACACTTCTAATCTTGTATTGTTCTATAAACAGTATGTATTGTTGTTTATAGTACACAATTTTTTTTTCTTCCTAGACTCACTGGAAAAGATGTATGCATTGACTTTGGTGATCATGTTGTTCTGGGAAGTTCCCTCAAACTCTACGTACACATCCACAACTTATCTGGTCTTGAAGCACCCTATCATGTCAGCATGAGTAACTTTGTTGCTAGACTACCCTCACCACCTTCAGCCTCAAGCCTGGGAATGCAAAATAAAAGGTGTTGTTGACACTTCATTTCTTTATGAACTGAATGTAGGAGAATAGTAGGCTATTCAAATGGGAGTCATTCCACCAGAAACTGACAAATAATTAAAAATATAGAAGATAATCTTGATTTTAAAACTTTAATTAACCATTTTCTTTCTTTTTTCTGTATAATTCATTTGTAGTTTATTTATATTTATAACTTTGATCTGTGTTTTTGTTTTGTTTCATCTGAGGTATAATGGATATTATTTAATAAATATATTTTGTAGAAATTCTATTTTGTTGTGTGGCAGGATCTTTAGCTGTCAGCCATTTCTGTTAACAGCACACATTCACTTTCTTCTATTTTCATTCTAGTCTGCATGCATATTTATAGGGCGGTGACCAGAAAGTTCGCCATCTATCTTTTTGCTACAAGACATTTGCTCCTACTTACTTTTATCCGAGACATTTTGCTACTTCAGGAATTATTGATTTAAAAATTCTTTATATTGGAATTCATGACATAAATACCAGAAGTTTGGGGTATATAAATGACTTCTAATGTTTCCTTTTCTTTTTACGGTATCATCCCTTTTCACTATTCATCAATTTATATTAAATATATAAATATGTAAATGTATTAAAAAAAACATGTAACAGTATAAATACGTTAATATATACATTTATGGGAATTGTGTTCAAAGACAAAATATTGGTTTTCGCTCTGATTAATTTTCTACTTCAAAAATAAGTATGGCCAACTTTATTCCAGGTCTTGGATAGTATTGTTTGTGCATCAAAGAGTGTGTATGTTGCTGCTTTGTTCGTTGAATTATGGAAATGACCAATTTTTGTTCCCCCTCTTCAGTTATTCCTCAACTAATTACTTCATCACATAATGGGAAAAAACTAGTTGATGACTTCAACTACATTTATGAGAAACATAAAGAAATGCTTATGATTCAAAGCAGTATTAGATGTTTGAAAATAATTTTTGTAAAGTAAGGGTACATACCAATACAGGTGATGAAAAGCACAAAATCATTAAGAGTGTAGGTGAGCATAATCATGTTACTACAGCTGCAAAAGCAAAGGCTAATGAAACAATTGCTGACATGAAAATAGAATCAACTGTCTCACAAAATGCTCCTTGATCTGTCATTTCCAAGGTGGCCACTAATTTGAATGAATGTGCTTTGGCAGAATTGCCATCATATACCTCTGAGTCAGAATATTTGGCATTGGTGGCAAGAAGAAAAAAATACTCCTGATGAATATTGCAAACTTGACTGTGGTGATCAGTTTCTGCAGTTTGATAATGGTGAAGATGACCCCCAACCAAATTTCGATGTTTGTAACAGACACTAGTTTAGATGATCTTGAACAGGGAATGGCACTTTTAAATGCGGCCCATACATTTACTATTAATTGTACACCCTACACACTCAAACTGACACCCTCAGTGTTCCACAACATTTTGCTTTGCTCTCTCTGAAAGAACTGTGGCCTAACATAAGACCAAATACCTAGCTGATGAATTTGGAAAAATCTGCTGTCACCACTTTCTCCACCAATTTTCCTGGTGCATCAGTAACATGTTGCTTGTTTCATTTTTCACAGAATGTTTACAAAAAAGGAAGTAGTCAACATAGGCCTTCAGTCAAGATAATATCAAGATGATGAGTTTAGTCTAAAAATTAGATGTTTCACTGCACTCTCTTTTTTATTGTTAGCAATGTTGTGGATGCTTTTTAGAAGCTTGTGGAGAATGATGATAATCTTCCCCAAGAGATTTTTTCATACTTTGAGACTTATTACCTTGAAGGAGAGTGTGGTTGTAGTCAGAGGAGAAGATGTGTTGAACCTGTTTTCCCCATTGCTTCCTGGAACATTCATGCATGCACTGAAAAAGGCATGCCATGCACAAATAATAACATTGAGGGGTCTCACAATGCCCTTTTATGTTCAATCACAAATGTCCATTCCAACATTTGGTCCTTGATTACTGCTTTGAAAAGGAAGGAGGCCTTGGCTAGGACTAAATTGGTACACTATAATGTGGAAACACTGATGCAAATAAGAAACAGTACAGAGACATCAGTCGTCATGTCATGAATTTGTTACAGAGATATAACTTGAAATAAAATTAATTTTAAAAATGTCTGCCTTTGCATTGTGATTTTAAAGTTTTGAATAATAAAATATTTTTAAATATTATAAAATTTGTTTAAAACATTGCACCTACATCGATATTTAAAATTTTAAAAGAAATTTGATGTGGTAATTTTGATTTAATAAGGGAGGTTATGCCATTGGGTAAGCAGTGGTAACCTAAATGACCAACCATTAAAGTTTTTGTATAAAAAAACAATAAATGCTAAAGTAAAAATGGGTAGTGATATGACCTAGTAGCAAGATGTCTAGGAGCAAAGTAACTGAGAGCGAAATGTCTGGTAGCAAAACTCCCTAGAACCTTATGGGGCATGAGTATTGAGTAATCCCACAAATATATATTTCCAAGGTTTTGCATGCTAAATAAATGTCAATGAAAGTGATTATTTTTTTAAATATTAAAAAACACTTACACCTGTAGGCTGGCTGGGTATTTAAAAAGCCATTCTTCAAATGATTAAAGTGGAGTTGTATAATAGAATTGGAAACATCTATAGTTTTGCTATTTAAATTGCTTGCAGAATGGCAGGAAACCCCTCCTCCAAACCTCTGTATCAAAAGTGGATGAAATCTTATCTTTTTTTGTTTGTTTTTTTAAATTACAAGTATTACTGTTCACACTTTTCAGGATTTATGTCAAATTTTAGTGTATATTTAGTAATTAATACTCTGTTGAATTCTCTGGGAGCTTGAACAATTTATCCATTATCAGATTACATCCATGTTTTTCTGCTTAACTTAAAAGGCTGAAAATCATTTAACAAGACATGAAATCAGCAGGAAAATAGTTAATTTAGAGTGAAATAATGTAAAATGAATGAATTTCCATAACTGTAGCAAATTCTGATCTTTCAATATTTTTTTTACAGGTTTCCTAATTAGAGCTTTACATCTTAAAGGAGGAGTCAGTTGACTCCATAACTAGAAAAGGTTTCCTTTAATGTCCTACATAAATAATTAATGTGAATTTAGACTTTCAATACTTTTTAACATGTATGGACAATATCAAAGCTTTCCATCTGACATAAAAATAAGCTAAATTCATAAGATGGTGATTTCCAAAACACTAATATTTAATGTATAATTAATTATTTTTTTTTTTGATAATACTCAATAACAAATTTTAACTTTTTATTTGGTTTTCGATGAAAGGAATTCAATCCCACTTTCTCATTGAAATAACCAGCAGTAGTCTTCCATCATTCCTGGATTCTATCTTCCTTGATACCATTTCATTACAGAAATTTCTCTATGAAAGCACTTGTAATCTCTATGTTCATCATCACTAATATCACCCAAACTTTCCAGAAGAAGTGGATCTTTAGCAACATTTGGTAGCCCATATTTTTCTAGCCATCCAGAAATTTTGACACCAAGAATCTTACAACTGCCCTGAGTGATCGCCGAGCAGCTAATTCAATATCAGACCACTTGCTGTCAAACGTTGGATCATTTACAATCTCACAAATTCATGATCCAACAAAAATCCCTTCTTTCAGCTTAGCATCACTAATTTTTAGGAACTTCTTTGGGACTGAATTATTTTCTTGGAGGTCACTGTTTTAACAAATAGTCCTGCTCAGTTGTGTGGCTATTCCAGAGACAAAGAAAGCAGCAAAACTTTGTGAACCCTGATTGTAAACCAAGCACAAATCAGCACAAATGTTCCAGTCATGGTTTTATAGTTGATAGCTTTGTAAAAGACGACCATACTTTCATAAACCTCTTTCATACCAACAGAATGAGCTAATTGAATCAAAGGTTTATTTCTATTATGCAAAAGAAGTTTTTAGACTTAATTTTGAAGAATTTATAAACAGGCACCATTTGTTGGAGTTATGCTCATAACTTAATTCATGCATAAGGTCATTGACATTTGTGCACACAAAAATAATCTTGTTTCAAAGTGGGATGACAATACTGTGTTGTGTCTCCTGAATATAGAAATCTTGACACATTTTGTCAGTAGATTTAACTGCTGTAATCTTAAACCAAAAAATTCAGATCTTGATTTATTGTGTTTGGCATTCTGTTGTCTTTCTCCAAAGGTTTGTAAGTGTCATCTGTCTTCTTCAGCTATTGGCACACTACGTCATAGTGCTGTTCTCCCAAAGTTCCTGGTGGGATTGGAATTGGCAATTATTCTTTATAAGGAACTGGCTCAAAAGCATAGTATGCTTGTTATAAGAAAACCCAAAAATTTTTGTGAGACAAAAGTAGCAGTTGCTGATGTGATCCTTTGGCTCTTTCCATGCCATCAGGATTTTCTTAGCCAGAAACAGGCTCATTGCACATAAAATGCAACCTATATGAGGATCCCAAATTTTGTCTTGCATACATTTATGAATGCATGTATCTTGAAAACCATAAGTAATGCATATAAGCCAAAATACATTTTATTTAATGCAATATTATGAAAAATTAATTTTACATGTTTTTAGTTAGGAGAAATAATCTTTGTTGACCAGTGTAATTTGTGATTAACAGTTATCATTAAAACCAAATCATATAGTAGTAATATATACTCTTTGGAAAAATATAAGCAACAAGCGTTTTCAACCCTGTAATGCTTTGTTATGTTCAAATTAATTCATCTTCTGATTAAAGAAGAAACCATTTTCAACAGCATATTTTCTCCAAAATTACTTCTAAAAAGAACAACCAACCATAGAATTCCAATAAACATTTTGCAAGAGTCTTCATGCTGTTGGTATAAGGTCCAGAATACTCCTCTGACACAGTACTATTGACAGCTGTACATGCAATGGTAACAACATTGCAACTGGAAGTTGAACTGCTGGCACCTTGTTTATTTCACTGATGAGTCTAGTCTGGATCCTTAGACCAACAACAAATGGTTTAGACTTTGGAGACAAGCTGAGGAACAATTTTCTAATTGTTCTCTTACCCAGCATAGTCAATTTTGTGGGAGCAGTCTGATGATATGGGCTGGCATTCAAGTTGGCTGAAGAACTTATTTTGTCATCATTTTGATAGGTGCCATGACTGGTGCCTGTAGTCATCTCTCTGGTCCAACAACTAAGTTCAAACTTCATCTTTATGCATGAAAATACTTACTCACACCATGCCTAAGTTATAAATGCTGCACTTCAGGTCTTTATCATTTGCATGGTGCAGCCTGCACAATCTCTGGACTTAAATCTAAGTTAGTATATTAGGGACATGCAAAAAACTTATTTTTATGGTCAACAACTTTGCTGACAATCTTTTTGTCTACTGGAACTGGTCCTGTTGAAAGGATAGGGCAATATCTTACAACAATGATACCAAGTGACATACATGCTTGTATTGCAGCCTTTGGTTGGTAGTCTCATGTTAAAGTTTTTCTGCAAATTTTAATTTGTCTGTGATTATCTTTGCCATTTTTCATGCCTATTCCAGACAGCCATTTTGTTTTTGGCCAATTTAACTTACCTTCCACTGACAGCTTTTGTAGTTGAGACTTTAGATCAGTATGCAGGTCTTTTTCAAACAAAATATGAACATGTTTGGACACACATACAAGTACTGCAAGTTTTGAAATACTTGTCAGTTTATTTTTTGTGCACAATGTAAGATTCATGTAGACTTTAGTGTACTTTTAAATTGGTTATGTGGGCAGCCTCATCTATCATTGTTTATATTTGTTCTTCTTCACTTCTAATTTTTTTCTGTGTACACTAACATGTACAAGGCAGAAGACAATCCCAGCGAGAGAGCATGGTTCTGTGGCTGTCTACTAGGAAGCATTACCAGTCCTATACCACATTGGGCAGGGAAATCTTTACTAAAGCTTTTGATTTTTGGGAAACTGGAGTGTTTGACGATAACCCATAAGGTTACCTGAGAAGACAACTTAGAAGGAATGATTTCAGGGAGGTTTGCCAAATCAAGTCAGTTTCTTGTGGGAAATAAAGTTAGGCCCTTCACCCCAGCTGGACCCTTACACAGCTTATTTCCTCAGTACTGACAATAAATGCTGTAATGAGAAAAATCTTTAATGCACCATTTATTTATTTATTGCAGCCAAAATAGGCCAGTGAAACATTTATCTGATTTTGCTGATCCTCTCAACAGTAAGCTGGTCAAGGCTAATGCAAGTAAGTGTATTACAAAGCAGGGAGAAATGATCTTCTTGTGACTCATTACTAAAGACCTACTAACCCTAACCCTTCTTTTAATTTGGTTAGTAAATACAAGCATCATTTGCCTATCACATCATCTTGGATACTAAGAGACAGAACTACTGTATAATATAACAAAAATTATTTGAAAATTATATTCTTTTCTTGCAAAACAATTTTTCAAAATTGTCTTTGATCATTTAAGGTGGAACAGAACATGAAAAGAAAAAATAAAATAGCATTTGCTAGGTAAAAGTTATAGCAGCTCAATGAAATATGTATTTTTATTTTATAAACTTTTAGCTCAATATATTGCATAAAAACTTGAGGAAAAACTTTACTAGATTTAAAAAAAATTGTTATTTGTTTTTTATATTAATATTATTATTGTTATTAGCATGACATTGTTCTTTGACTTCAGATTTTATGGCAGCTATTTTGAGAGATGAATATGGGACAGCATTTCTGGCACAGCCTTTAGAGGGAATATTAAAACCATTTTCTACTGCAGTCATTGAAATTACATCCTTCAATGATATGTGGGGCTCCTATAATGACAGATTTTTGTGTCAGGTACACATTCTATAATCTTGCTTACCAAAGCTATAAGGCACCAAACAGCTTTACTTTTAAAAGAAAATAGGATATTTTTTAAAATAAAAATTTTGCCAGTTCAGAGATAACACCTGAAAGTAAATTTCAACAATGAATATTTACATAAATTAAAATCTGTATTGAGAGAATTCTATGCGGCAAGCCTACTGTATGGTGTCACAGTGGGAATATTTTAACAATAAGTTACTCTAAGTGCAGTAGTAGTTATGTATCATATTGGTCATCTCAATATCTTGTATCTTCTCTTTGGTGGCAGCTACATGGTCATCTTCATCACATATGCTGCTGATGACAATAGCTAGAAACCCTCCCTCATTTTTTTTTTTTGCATCAATGGCATTTATGGCTACAGGCAAACTTTGTTTATATACCAATCATAGATGTGTGGTTTGTCTTAATGCTGAGACTTGGAATAAATACCTCCAAATTTAAGGGCTAATTAATTATACCAGCTGTTATCAAACTGGATTTTGTGTCTGTTTCTTTCTTGTCTGTGCAAACTTGGCAGAAAGATCAGTGTAGCTCAGGTATGATGTTTTTTCTGATAAATCTATCTTTTTCATTGCTTGGGATATGACATTGATGGTTTCTACTGTAAAGTAGCAGTAACTCTGATAAAAGGCCACCTAATTGAAGAGATGTGCACACAATTGATGGAACCACTGGCCGAAGTCCAGCAATCAGTGAGAAAGATACTACCACTGAATGTTATAATCAGTGAAGATTTAAATCTGACCATTCTCAGTACTTATTCAACCTAGTGAATGAAACATTAGCTGCATTACCTCAAAACTCACTGGTGCTGTATACAAATGGTCCAGTAGGAGATAGTTTTAGGTTTGGTGGGATAGGAGTTTATGTGTTAATGGCAGATGGAAAGAAAGATTAGTTAGAGGTACCAGCCAGAATTATCTGTAGTAGCTACTGAGTAGTGGAATTTTTAAAAAGCTTAGTAAAACTAAATAATATTCCCTTTCATTCAAGATACCCTGCCATGTAAATATCCCCATTGATAGTAAGTCTTCCTTACAATCACTGAATAATGCAGGAAAATTGGTCTAGAGTTACAAGAGTAACAATTACATAATGCACTTAAACTATTTGAAAGAGGTTTCACATTTCTATTGCATTGGATACCAGAACATGTTGGCTTACCAAGCATGAAAAATTGCTAAAGTCACCACTAAATTGTCTAAAAGTCAAGCTGGTATTGATTTCTTGAGCATAAATGCACTTGTCAACTGAAATATTAAAATATCTATGTAGAGTTGAATCTGAAAGCAACACACAGCTTGATTTGAAAAAAATAGAAGCAACAAATGTACAAAAAAGATTTTTACAAATCACTCATGGATTTAATGGTACAGATTAGTAGACCATGTACAAGTTGTTCTCTCCTAAATACCCATGTCATACATAGGAGTGGCCACTTTAACAACATGCCACAATTTAAGCATGGCTGAAAGAGTTGTACATTATCTCTGAGATTGTCCAGAATACACCCTAAGTCAGACAAATCTGTTGGGGCAGGCATCACTGTCCTTAGCACTGCTGAAATGCTTTCCAAAAACACTAAACCAACAATACATTTTCTTAGGTTAAATCACTGTCTCTTGGTGGGACCATGTGAGTTATGCTCTGAAACATCAGGAGATTATTTGCTATGGGTAGTGGTGTTCCTAGCACTGATGAAATGCTTTTCAAAAACATTAAACCAAGAATACAGTTCATAAGGTTGAGCGACCATCTCTTGGGAGGACCAAGACCAGTAAGCAAGCAGACATAAAATACATCTTGCACAGTAGTACATCTAAAATAAAACCATTTTAGAGAGTCATATGAGATAACATAATTCTGGTTCCCCAGCATTTATCTCTATTGGATCAACAATTATTACACATGAAATTTGCTAAAAAGGATAATAACTTGTGTAGTTATTCCACCATGTTAATGCCATATAGAAGCCAGAGTAGAGTTTGGACACTTTTAGACTGCTGCAGCAGAAAACTTTCCTCCAGGTTCATCCTTTTATTATGCTCCATTTGTACATTGTACATGGTTTTAATTCTGTGAAAACTTTTGAGAGGATCTGAAAAACAGTCATGTCAGATTACCTACATTATCAGTCATGTTATGATGGTATCCTTTTACTCCTAGTGTTTGACAGAAAATACAAGAGTTGTGCTGTTCATTTTAATTGGTTTAATGATGGAAATAAGAAAAAAAATATTTTGGTTGTTATGATTATAGGTTGGAGATTTAGAGTTGACAGAAATTCCTATCAAGATGACAGTCATTGGATGCCCTTTGAATTTTCAGTTTGCGGCTTCTGGCACAACACCCATTCTAAGGTAGGGACATGTATACAGCAGGGATTTTGGAGTTAATATTAAAAGCATTTTTAGAACAGTTCATTTTAAGACATACATGTAAAATATGTGCCTTATATCTATCTTGTAACATTTTGTGGAGACAGACTAACAAGATGGCTACAGGTCTGTGACAGATCCAGCTTTGAGAAAACTTTGGATCCTAATAGCTGTGCAAACAAGTCTTGTGAAGTCAGTAGAAGGTACTGCTCATCATCAACTGCTTGGTTGATTGTAACTGGACACTACAACAACAGGTGTTGCCCAATCACTATGGTCAGCTTTGATGAGAACTTTATTTTTCTATAGCTTTTTGAGCTCCTTTGACCTGGTGTTTCAATGTGTAAGACATTGGTCTTGGTTTGCAATCTACTGGTTTAGCATCACATCTGATTCTGATGTGTGCCTCTTTGCCAGTGATTCCTTCATAGCTGTCATCAAACAAGCTGCTGTATGTGTTCAGTAGACATTCAGCTTTCTGGACTCCATGTGAAAGACACTGTTCCAGTCTAGTTTAATTTGGGAAGCCAATTCTTTCCCATTAGAGTTGGCTTGTCAGTGTAGCTGGCAACTACAATGGGTAATTTAACTAATTTCCCATTGTGTTTGACTGTACATTCAATCTGTTCACACATTTCTAAAATTTCACCAGAATACATTTTCAGTTGAATTGCACTTTCTGTCAGCAGAAAATCACTGAAGTTGTGTTCATAGGTATCCCTGCCCATGACAGAACAATTGGCTGCAGTATTGATCCACATCTGCATGTACCAATCATTTATCAAAATTGCTGTCTCAAAGTATTTTGTTGATGTGCTAGTGGCATACACACAGTACATCCTTAGCTCACGATCACTTGCACTTGAACCCTGATCTGCATCCTTGAGGTCATGGACTTCACCTCTGTTCTTTACCTGACTTGGACTTGCATGCCAAGCAGGAGCAATATGTCCTCACTTCTGGCATTTGTAGCACTGAGCATTAAATGGACACTGCTTTGATGCATGCTAACCTTACATCAGTTGCATGTTTGTTCACTGGTTTTACCATTTCTTTCATTTGGTTTGCTAGATTTCCTTTTGGGAAAACCTTTCTGACTGCACTGATGCTGTGCTTGTTCCTTGACTTGATGTAGGATGAAGATCTCTAAGTCAAATTTGGTGTATTGAGAAGTTTTGACTGTATCCTTATGTCATTCAATCCACACAAAAATCTGTCTTTCAATGTACCATTGAAAAATGAACCAAAATTGCAGTGCAGTGGCAAATGTTTTAGAGCTATGATGAACTCAGCAACAATCTCTCCACCTTTCTGGTGTTTGGTACAAAACTTATAGTTCTCTGCTCTCTCCAAAGGCTTCAAATTGAAATGATCTTTCAATTTTGTAACAGTGATTTCAAATGCCACATCTTTAGCCCACGCTTAGCAAGAAGATTGGTGAGAGTCATGTAAACCTCTGGGCCAATTTCTGTCAAAAAAATTTCCTTTTTCCAATTTATGATTGCAGTATTATGAACTCTAATATCTGTGATGTCTCCATCTACTTACACCATTTTGTTAGTTGTAAAAAAACATGTCCATCCTTTCAACATAGGATGTAAAAGGCTCAAACTCTTATTGTCCAGCCTGAAATTTTTGTTGGTGTAGCAGTTGTTTCTTCTGGATATGCTTCTTACCTTTAGGAGATTTAGAATAGAGTATGAAGGCATTTATGATGACTGTGTTGAACACACACCATATCATATACATTTGAAACTTCATATCCTTTCTGCCCAGAATGTGGTATGCCCTATGTTGATCAGAAAGGTCCATCCCACCCATGTACTTGTAAATTGCATGGAGAATGGACAGGAGACTTAGATCTGTGCAGCAGTTCCTTTTGAGCACCTTTGGACAGTGACTTCCTCTGGACTACATTTGGTGCTCAACATTGTCACATCCTGCTTATCATGCTACTTCACCAGTAGGAGATTGCTTTTCTGTCCCATCATGCTTTGACCTTGATGTAGCTTATGCTCTGAATGGAGGTCAGGAGGCAGATCTCTCTTGTTCTTATGAACAGCAGAATAAGCATGCAACCTCTTTTTAAAAAAAACTTTCCAGCAATTTGAAAAAGTTGTTGAAGTAGGTGATGTTTTCCCTGCAGATCTTTTGAAAATCTTTCCACCATATGTGCTTTTAGGTCTTGATAACTTTCATGCTGGCTCTTCCTGTATAAAAGTTGATGATATATACCTGTTGTGGGCATCAGGTGCTGCCCAGACCTTCAGGCCTACTCGGTTGGTTTCTTAGGTAGGTACTGGTCATGTGGCACCTGCTCTTGAAGGCATTCATGATTTCATCAGTGCAGATCACTTTGTGCAGCTGGTACTTTGTATTAGAATTCCTGATGGCCACATAAAGGAGAGGTTGAATTTGAAAAGCCAGTCTCTATTAGGATAATCATAGGCAGTTAATCAATTGTTGTTGCAGAAGTGTCAATACTGATTCAGTTTCTTGAATCTCTTTAGGGTCATGATCTTTTACAGCTCTGCCACATTCAATCTTTTGTTTTTACTCCAAAAATCGTTGCTGGATTATGAAGGCCCATATTGATGTTCACTGCCATGAAAGCCTTCAAATTCTTTGGTGGGGGTTCTCTACAGGTGTTTTTAGTTGTGGCTGCCTCCCTCTCATTTTTGCAGCATATCATTTGGTCTCCTTTACCATAAGGTGAAAAAAATCTTTGGTATGACTTGATATAAGAAGTCAAATGGTTTTGTGTCATCAGCAACAATCTTTAAATTAATGGCCTGGGAAAACACCAGAATGTTGATTGGCCACATATGATTGGATTCCACTTCTCTCTTAAAGCCTTCCTTATAATTTCTGTTGACATCAGACAAATTCCATGCTTTGTTTGAATCATGTCACACCAGCTGAATGATGAAAGATCTGAGATGTGCATGCTCAAAACCCTTCTACTATCGAAAGAAATGATTCAGTATTAGGCTGTATATTGTAGATGAAAATGATCACTAAAACAGCTTTTGCTGGTAGGTAATTTTTTCAGAAAAAGAAAGTGGTATAAATAGATTGAGGAATTGCAGTTTGAATGAAAGTGACCAACTTGCCCTGGAAAGAGTATATGATTGGCTGGTTGTAAAGGTTTCTTTAGTATAGTTTATCTTTAAATATGATAGTCTGACCATACTTGGAAATTTCAGGCATCTCTATATATTACAGGCATTTTTATCAATTAAAAATTTTTTAAATAACAATTGAATTATTATAAAATTATTAAAACATTACAGAATTGGTACTCATGTAGCTGGTGCAAAGTCTGTTACCAGGAAATTAAGAATTAACAACACAAGTTGTTCAGGTAAGTAATATTTAGCTTGTTCCAGTGTTGGTGGAATTTATATCACTGGAATATTTTTGCTAGTAAATAACTTAATAACTAAAACAGATGTTTTTCTGGTAACTTTGATAGACTACAGTTGCTATGCAGTTAAAGGCAGCATATATACATTTATTGTAACTGTGGATCATAAAGAGAATGCAATGGCATTTAAAACATAAATTTGGTGACAGACCAAATGGTTGGAAACAGTAGTTAGGCTACTGGCCTGCTAAGGTTAAGACTCTAGGATGGCCTGAGTTTGTTTACAGTCAGAATGCTTTGGTTCAACATATTTCCCATGCATAGTTCCTTCTCACTGTTTTTCCCATTTGGTCTCCAACCAGTCATCTAAAAGTGAATAACTCGCTGTTGGGTATTGGCATATGTCAACAACAACAATTCTGTTTATTTTTTTAGGGATAGGACATTTGCTCTAATGTACAATTCATTTCAAAACAGATGATTAAAGATACAGTAGTTTTTCTTGGCAACTTCCTACACGAGCTGCTTATGTACAGTGTGCATTGAAATAACCACAAATTTTCAACAGACAAAGCCAACTTTATTTCTAAACTGATACATTCATGAATTAAAGAAAGAAGCTATGTAAACTACTCTTTTTTGATAACTTTAAAACCCTTTTTATACTTAATTAAATTTTGGGCTCAAATGTTTTGGTTATCCACCAAACAAATGAAATTAAGAATTTGATCAGAGAAGCAGTGAGGCTTTCAAAGACGTGAGAGTATTCTTGCTTATCACAATAGAGGGAAGTTCTTTTGAAGCCCTGGGTAAATCTGCTTCCAGCATCAAATGGCTATCAATATCAAAGTAGAGTCCTGTGATATATTTACTTGTTAAGTATTGTATAATTAAATTATTTCTGACTGTTAATCTGTTTCAAATATCATAACCAAACTTATTTTCTAATTCTCTCATTCAAAATATCCTAAGTATTATTGACCTGAAGTAATTTGCCACTATATGCTTGTTTTAATTGAGATTTTAAAAACCCTAATAAAAGAGTTTGTATTTTGATCTCTTTAAAAGCTCCAATCATTATCCTGGCCTGTAATTATAGATATCCGAGTTGACTGGGAAACTTACAATGTTGACAAGGCTAATACACAGCTTTTGGACTTACTGGTTGTATATGGAAATCCATTTCCACTTCAAGACTCAGAAGGAAATGAAATTTTGCCAACTTTGGATGGTCAGTATCCTCTTTAGTACCTAGCAACTAAAAACTAACCAAGTTATGTGTCTGATTCTTTAACAAGCACTTCAATTTATTCAGATGGTTCAAGAATCATCTAGATTCTAGAACATCATGAGATGCTTGCAGGTCAGTTTTTAGGCATTAAAAATTATCTAAAGTTGAAAGAACCTATGCACTACTGATTGTTTTCTGTTTTTTTGTTGGGGGGGTTCAAAAGTTAAACAAACAGGTAAGAACTCATAATTTTAACTGGTTAAGTATGAAGCAGAATTTAATAGTATTAATATTATCCATATTGTTTTAGTGATAGGGGTAACTATCAACCTAAACTGATATCTGGATTTTGATTCTGAAGTGCTTTTGTAATCACAAATAATCACAAAAAAAAACCACACTTTTTAAAAAAAAAATAATTATAATTGTAAACATTTAGGTGAACACAAATCTAATACTGTTGACCACTCAAACTTTGGAGCTAAACAAAAACAGCATTATTTTACAATTATAAATGATAGATAGGCTTATATGGTGCATTTGTCATAGTTTATTTTACCTTTGTGCAATGGTAGATGGGCTTTCTTTTTTTTTGAGAATCTCTTATTCAGGCTAACTATATCATGAAACATCCATAATACCAAACTTCAGCCATATGGAAATTGTAAGTGGGCCTATATACACAGTATCTTTTTTTGTCATTATATAAAGGTTTGGTAAATTTATACTACTAATGCAAACCTTCATAATCTTTGAATGGAAAAAATGAAATGGAAGAATCTTTTTTAATCAGTAGCTGAAAATATACATTAAATATAATAACTTAACTATTACTTATGTTGTTTTTTAAAGATTATTCATCATCTGGCAGCTCTAATTTTGATGAAACAAATATCATAAGAACCATCTGCAGAATACATGATGGAATGAGAGCTCTCAATCCATTTCATATTACACCAGGACAACTGGTAAGTAGTGTTTTCAGACCATGTCAGCTGTGTTTTTACAAGTTCATAGGGTTTAATATATCAAGTCTGCACTGGTGCATCATTCTTCTCCGGTCTTTGTAGTGTAGAAAGATACAGTGGTTATTGTTAACTATCCTAAGATTAGTGGTAGGGTTATTAGCTAGCTTTTCTGTGCATTAATATTTGTGTTTATGTGTGTATGACCCAAACACACTGACATCTGAGAGTACTTTTTGTTGTTAGTTGGCTATCATGTAAATATAGTGTGTATATTAACTGAACAGGGAGAGGGAACAAGTTATTTCCATATTCCTCTTCAGGTAGGATGCATCTTTTTTTAGAAAAATCATCTCCACAATAAACAACAACAACACAGTTTGCACATGTTCAGTGTTTTTAATTTTTTTTTAGGAAACTCTTTTCACTCTTGTTTTGTATGATGCAAATTTTTTTAAAGGTTATTCCTAAAAAAGACCATGCATTTGTTGAAGCCCACTTCACTCCACCATCTGCACAAAATTTCCTGACTGTCATAGACTACATCTCTTTTGGACTTGGATTCTTAAGTCTTGATACAAAGAAACAGGTAAACTCTATCAGAATTTACTTACAGCCAGTTTTTCAGTTTCTCTCCCCTTTTTAGAAAAGTTTCTTTTTTTTAGTTTTGGTTTAAAAATTCTCTTTCAAAGCATTTAATCTTGAACTGTTGGGAGAAGTTAATTTAATGAAGAGACTTTATGTATGTGTGTAATGATGGCTGGTGGAATGTTTACTTGACATGTAAAAAGAAAAAGCTAATGAAACCTTGATTCCTTTTACAGGACAGAAAGTTGGCCATGAATATAAACAGGGCACAGGGTTATGATATGATGCCCATAAAGATTGACATGGTTGCAAAGATCAAGCCTGCATTGTATGTATCATGCACTGGTGGTCTTCAAGACCACCATACCTCACTGTAGTAAATCCCTTTGATAATGTTTAAAAAAAAACTGTAGGGTGAGACTTTAATCTGGAGTCTTATTTTGCAGGAATTGCTAAGGATTCTCAAACATGTTAAAAGTTATTACTATGCGACAATACACAATTTTCAAAAAGTTGTAGTTCTTTGAGTTTTGTAATATATTAGGGATGTTCAAATGAAACCTCAACGAAAATAAAATCATTATAATCATATTCAGCTAAATTTCATAGATATCCCTTATATACTGAAATACATACAGTCAACCCTCATTATACATCAGAGAGTGTTCCTGAGAATCACTGCGTATATCGAATCCGTGTAAAACAGTAAATGTATAACATGTAATAATAGGGGTTGCATAAGTTTTGCCTGCTTCAAGCTCCAACTCATCAGACAACATCTGCACTGCTGAACAGGTGCTGTCAGATTGACATCACTTGTGGTCCCATGTCTACTAGGGTCACAACTTGTCGCCATTGTTTGGCTTTTTCATACAGTGTGCTGTGCATATATAATTCTCTGTTGTGGAATTGTCTTCGTCTTGGTCCTTTTTCTATGCAAGTCTTTTTGGTGGTACACCCCCAATGGCCATTCGAATACGTTCTGACCAATCTGATCATCCTTGTTGGTATCTATTACTGTTATTTGTATTGCTTATTGTAAATAAAGATGTTGTAGAAGGTAATATCTTTCTGTTCTGCTCCAAACTTTCCACAGTGACCTGTCCGTCATAACTGACTCCACCTTACATCCTTGAGATGTAACACTGGATATCTGTGGATAGTGGTGGGAATTCTCCTCATAATGCTGAAATAAAACTGCAGATGTGTGAAAACGTGGATAATGAGGGTCAACTGCATTATGATTTTTGTTAAAAATGGCTGAGGTAGAATAATTGAGAGATAAGCTCTTCCTTCCATATGTGTGCACTAATTATGCTAAAACCACGAAGTTCTTTTTTCCCATCATTATTAAGATAAGTAGTACAGTGTACACCACATTCTGTGGTAACTGTGCTAAAACCATGAAGTTGCCTATTTTCATATTCATTAAGATCAGTTGTGTTTCTTCAAAGGAACCTTTAAAAACCTTTTAAATTGTGTACTGTTATAATTTTAGAAGATTAACTTAAAGCTTGTCTTTACTTAGGCATAGAAATGTTGTCTTTGGCAGATTGGTAGTTGAGTATGATCAAGATGGAGGGCTGAGTTACCAGGCTGCAGCCAGTGATCTTTTCCAGAAAGACCAGAAGGTGAGAAGAGATTGGTATTAAAATTCAGCTTGTTGAAGCATTTTCCATTTACATGATATAATGTGCACAGCTTACACTATCATTTAGAATTCTAAAAAAAAAATTAAAGCAAAATCTTCTACTGTTCTCTTACTGTAATAAATGTAAAATTTATTTTTATCAGTAAATACCAGTAAATGTCTTGTATAAATGGATCTACCTTCAATTTAGTCTATTGAAAGGTGATTTTTAAAGAAGCAACATTATTTCATTCTCTCTCTGTTTCTTGTTCACTGTCATTCATTCAGCAGGGGATTCTTGTTCCTGTTTACTTTCTCCTGATTTCTCATCTTAGTGATGAAATCAACACTTTTTGCGAAAAGAATTCATTAAGAAAATTGTTTTAACTTCCAGATTGCATTAGAATATATCAAAGTTTGCACTATGAAGTTGTCTAACTTGACTGAAGCAGTGATGACCTTTCAACTTCTTCTGAAAGATCCATTTATGTTTATTCATTTTGATCCTTATCCAAACTCTGTAGCAGTTCAGCCGTGCATGGAGACATGTTTTATTACAGTTAAACATCAAGGGCATCTGATGGTGAGTGAAAGTTTATTAATATGTGCATGCATCTGTCAAATGTAGTTATGTTTAGTGTATCATGAATGTCTACTTTAAAAATATAGATATTAAACCAGTTTGTATTTATTTACAGTAATTATAGAATTTTTCAAATCTGATATATGAGAAAAAAACCAAAAAAACAGAATCCAGAATAAATAAAATTACTATAAAGTAATAGCTGCTATTTTCTATTAAAATAATACCAAATTTTAAAAGTTTCTTGTATGTATAGCCTTTGGAATTAGCATAGCTTCTGTTTCTCTAATAAAATACATAGACACCAGTTTTGACAGCAAGAACATATTATTCACCAGCAAATCTTATTTCCTTCTGCAATTTTCTGTCAATTTTTTAGGTTTCCTTTAGCCACATTAAATATGCTTTCAAGTATGTGCAAAGTGTTGGCAGATTTATTGGAGCTAGTATCTTATCTGCTAGAATATTATATTATTTATGCATCAACCTTACTTATCCAGGCTGCAACAACTGTTATAAGTTTGTGTTATTAAGACAGGATTCTCATTTATTGGCCCTGAATATGTATGGTAATTATGCAAAATATTCCAAACATCTGTACTTCATTTGTGCAGTGTTTGTTTTTCATTGGCTGAATGAGTCTTTTAATATTTTTTCCATTGACCATCTCTGGGACGAACTTGACACTATCTTGTGTCACTGTCAACAAACATGCACAGCAAATCAGATGCTTCGGTCATTATGGGATAACAAGATGACGATTCATAGAACTTTCATTTATCAACTTGTAGCTCCCTTTCATTATATTTGAACACCTTAGGTTTTACAAATGTACATTCATTCTATAATATATGTACAATAATTATTCAAAAGTTCAATTTTAGTATTTAGAAGAAGTACTCAGGTGTGTAATCTACCAGATTATTGATGGTAACCTAATCTAATTTGCTTACATTGCATTTATTTCATGAATTGATGCTATGAGGTTGATGTTGGTCATTTGGCCCTTAATTGTCTATTAAGATGCTCCTTAGTGGAGTTCAAATCCAGATTTTGTGGGGACCTTGGAAGCAAATGCAATCTATTTTGAATTCTAAAACTGTAGTGGTTTAGATATATATATATATATTAGTGCAGTTTTCGAAAAGGTATGGTGTGTTTGGCCAAGAATACTTTGATCACAAAGAGACAAGAGGGTGTTCTGAAAGATGGATATCTATCCAGAAGAATATAGACAAAATCCAAAGACTCTTTTACCTGTATACCAAATGCCTGCTCACATCATTGCTCTAAATTTGCCCATTAATTGTAAATATACTGCTGATTCAAAAGCTTTGCAAACCTCATTCCAGATCCATGTGTCTCCAGAGGATGTAAACTGGTGAACATTTGACATCTATGAATACAAAAAGCAAATGGTGCACAAGGGGCCTCCCAGTCCACATGTTGTTCTTTTTAGATCTGTCAGCTCAGGCTTATGCTGCAATCTGTGCAGTATATCTAAGTCTGGGCAGGAGCTATTGGCACAGTTTGCCAGTTCAGTGATGTTCACGCTGCAGCATATCAAACCAAGCCATCTATTTGTAGTGATTGCAACTTTGGATTTTCTGTGCACATAGTGATAGTGGCAGACTGCTTAGGAGTAGTCACTATGAATTACCTGATGTGTAGTAGTGACTGTTGAAGTGTGCGCTCAATACACAGAACAAGGAAGGGTTCCACACATATCATCAATTATCAATCAGACAGCACAGTTTTAGTTATTAGGTATTGAGTAAAAAAATGTATTGCCCGCACTTTATACAAATATGTGTAAAAATGCCTGGATTTTTGTAATCAGATCAGTACAGAGCCAATATGCAAAACTTCAAAGTAAACAGGTGTACATTGTGGGTAATATTTTCTCTTAACTCCAACCATATTTTTAGAATTGTTTCTAGAAGCTTCATTGGTGAATAAATTCTGTGAACTGCTTAAGCACCATGACATAATAGAAACAATAAAATTAAAAGCCTTTACTTATTTAATAGTTAAGGAGTCTTCTCCTTGTTTCTAGAAGAATTCTGAATATGCATATATCACCACCACAAACTCTGGCATGCCATATATCATTAGGGTGTAAATGATTTTGAAAAAGTTAGAATTGCAAGGAATAAGAGAATGCAGACAGAAGAAGCACCGGTCTGTTATGACTACACCACCAACTGGGTCAGCTCTCACTTGTCATATACATTTGTGGTAAAATTTGTCTCTCGAGAATTGGTCTACAAAGCTACATAAATACCCATCAAAGATGAGGCCAATCTTAAAGCTTTTCTCCCCCCAACCTTTTATTGCAAATGTTAACAAAAGTTAAGCAACAAACATAAAAAACTTTTTTTAAAATGGCTAACATCTTATTTACCAAATGTTCAATATAAACTTCCTTTAATTTATTACAACTTTTATCAAAGAAATATGTAAATGAGTTCCAGTAGGAATGTAAATTAGCTTTGCTATAAAGACATGAAAATTTAAAAATAACTGGCTTGTATTTATATGAGTTTTGGCTTTGTTGGGAGATTTTTTAAAGGGCAACATGTGGATAGCTATATTCGTTTGGGAGATACTCAAAGGTAAAAAGCTATTGATAGTATAGAGGATGGGCCATCATAGACATAGGTGGCAGAATGGCTAAATGCAAACTGAAGTGTAGTTTCTTGGATATGTAGATAATTTTAAGTGCATGGAAATTATGTCCAAAGGCCAGTTCAAAGTTGACTAATTGCAATGTGTCACTTTTGGCTCAGTGAACCAGAACTTCAGTAGTAACTCAACTTGCTTTTGATTTATTTGTAGCCACAGTGAGGTTGGCATCAGTCTCAACTGCATGCTGGAAGCTGCATGGAAGAGGGCTCTATGCAGATGTGTATCTTCTTTTCCCACTGCCATAGACAGGAGCAGTTGAATTGGTGCCACAAACATGTCACTTGGACACCACCTGATTAGGACCATATTTTTTTACTGATGAACCAAGATTTAGCCTTCATGTTATTCATCATGTTATATACTTATTTGGAGGGAACATGAAAAACACAGCCAGCCCACAAACATCTCTGAAGGGGATCACTATGGTGGTGTGGTGGGCATACAGACCAGTATGTGTTTCAGGGAGGTACCATGACTGCAATGAAGAATAGGGACAAGATTCTGGATCCCTATGTCAGACCAATTGCAGGTGAAATTGAAGATAACTTCATTTCAATAAACAATAACACTTATCTATATGGGCACAAGTATTTAATCAATATCTTCAACATCAAACTATCATTCATTTGATATACCCAGTGCATTCTCCTGAGCTAAATCCTACCGAGAATGTTTGGGATACTTTAGAAAGATGCAGTGTCTCCCCTAATCCCTCCTGGCCAAGATCACTCCAAGAACTGCAAACTTTTCTGATAAGACAATGGACTTTATTGTCCACTGCTCTTGTTGATAGAGTTAAAAGCAGCATGAAAAGCCACTTTTATTCATTTATTCCTATCAGAGAGACCACATTCTATATTGACTACCTCTAATTCATTTTGTTTACATTCTTTATGTTACAGTTCCTTTTTGTTTTCTGATTTGTTCTTGCTCGTTTCTCTTTACAGCCCAAAAAATTATTTATAATTCACATATTTCTTTGATGAAAATTGTGTTACATGAAGAGGAATTTGCATTGATCATCTGGTAAATAAAACTTTAACCAGTTTGGAAATATTTTTTTTTTGTTTTTTGTTTAACTTTTGGAAAGCATTGTAGCTTAGAAACAATCTGATTTAATTATTAAAGAATTGCATAGATGTATCACTACTGTTCATGATTAAGTTTTCATGCTAAAATTATTCACAAATTATCAGATGCATATAAGAAGTAAATAATTAAATATTTTTATACTGATATTTTTGAGAAAGCTGTTTTGTGTTTTTGAGCTTTCTTGAAATGAGATCAGAAAAATAGTGATGTGAGAGCTCAAAGAAATGCAGTCTTGTACCTCTGTGATAGAACATAGCTGAGTGACATAAATCCTTTGTAAAACTAATATGGTGCACATGAAGTTGTCTATGGTCATCTTGGCAAACCCTGTACTGACTTTTGAAGTCTAAGGACATCTCACATAAGGGAGCTGTAGGGTACCAGTCTTGGTGACCAAACAAGTTACTTATATACAACTAGGGATGGCATCTTAAGCAGTGGTCAAGGTACAAATAAATCAAGAATTATTCACAGAACCTTATTTTTAGATGTGGCAGGAAACTGGAGAGCTTGGAGGAAGTCCACATGACCAGTAGCAGAAGAAGAGTAAGAAGAAATCATTCACCAAAATGAGTGTGTCTTAACAAGGATTCATTTAAACCTTGGCCCTCAACCATGATAGTTTATCAGCCTACCAATGGATTACCAGCCTCTCCTTGAAACAAAAAATTTTAATTTACTGAAATTTCCTTCAAATTAATTTTTTTGTTTTTGAGTCAGTCAATTCTGTTTATTTTGTCTTTTTAAATGTACGTAGACATACAAAAAAGATAACTTTTGGCAAGACAAGTGTGTACATTTTGTGAATTCTGAGTCATTTTTTCGAATTTGATTTTGAAGTTTGATGTGTGCATTTCAATTTTTATGTAAATCAAAAAATAAGAGGAGACCTGAAACTAAACCCACCCTGTAGCATATCATTTGAAACTTTCTGATATGATGATGATATTATGCATTATAGTTTTTTTTTAATTTTAACAAAGGACCTTATCAATTGTGAAAGTAAGCATGTTTTATTATATAGCTCATTTGTTTTTATAAATGTCCTTCCATTGTAAATGCAAATTTGAAACTATATTATTGCTGTAGATTTATTGTTATCAACTAATCAGCAACCAGAATAAAAGGTGCTTCCTGGCACAATACTTGTAGTGTTTTTCAGTAGATTTATAGTGTATGGACTGGGAAATACTTTTTTTTTTTTTGGCAGTTTTTTTTCATCTAGGGTTATTCATATATCATTTAAAGATTTTAAGCAACTTTGGTTTATTATTGGGAGTGGTTGCCCTTCAAACTCTAATTGAGGTCTGGGATAAAGACCTTGATTATGTGAAGAATGCAGAAATACAAGGGAGGATAAGGGCTGTGCTTCTCTGTATGAAAAAAATTTGATTTTTTATTTAGTGACATGCTAGGTGAACCCTATTTAAGGCTTAGTGATAGCTTTACTGATTTCCAACTATTACTGCTGCAGAAGATGGCATTGCTCACAGTACAGCACTTGGAAACAAAGAAACATTTGATCTCTTTTTGGGGGTTGAATGGTCGAGAGAACTTCCTTGGAGAAGACTGCCCACATGTATTGTCAAAGCCTCTTACTATCCCACAAATGTGGAAGAGTGGCACAGAAATATTTATTATAAAGCACTGAATGTAATAGTGAACTGCATTAAGAATTAGTTCATACATGAATCTGGAAAACCTGTTTTTCAAAGCAGCTGCAGGAAAAGCATAACACTGCCAATGGACCATTGCTATTCAGTGAGATTGTGGTGATATTAAAACTTGAAAGATCATTTAATTCCTTGAGAAAAGTTAAAATGTACTTATGGTCAACCATGACACAAAAAAAGATAAGCAGACTCATGTTAATGCACATCACAAAGATATTACAGACAAGTTTGATTTAATTGAAGTGGAAAATACATTTGTGACTGGCCATTAGTGTGGATTGTCTCCTAGGCAGACAACAATAAGGGTGAAATAAATGGAGAGTTCTCACAAACTTTTGTTTCAGAGTAACTGCAAAATAATTTGAAAGTACTCAATCATGGATGCTTATTTATATTATTTATGATGTAAAATTTGTAATCTTTGTCATGTTATGCCAGTCAATATTTACTTGTGGATGGTTTTATTGATATATATTTGGATTAAACAATGTTTTTAAATAGAGCATTATTGTTTTGATGATGTAATTGTTTAACAGTATTGACTCAATGGTTGGGGCATGGGCAGCTGCTTTGGAGGTGAGTCTCCTCCCATTAGGGTCAGTTTTGCAGTTTATTTCCTTTCCACTTACAAACTCATTCATACTAGCCTGATATATGTCCACAGATACAGAAGCTAGATCTTGTGAATAGTGCAAATTGTGTTGTGAACCATCTTATAATAAGCCAGACTCTGTAGTAAACTTAGTTTTATTCTGGTAGATCAAATTTTATGTCTATCTTTTAAAATTTTATTACTACTTACATTTTTCAGGTGAAAGTTGCATTTTTAGTAACTTTTGATTTGTTGAAATACAAAAAACAAACTGTTGCATGTGAGGATGTGCAAAAAATTGTAGTCAACGGAGATCATCGTTTACTTTTCAGGCAAGACTTGAAAATAAAATTCAGCAATGACACAGTCCAGGTGAGTAATCAACAAACTACATATTTTACCTACATCTTTTATATATAAAAAAGAAAAATTAAGATTAGTAATTAATTTAAGAGAGCATAATATATACCTGTAAGCTAAATTAATATTTAAAATTTTTTAAATTAAGATAGTATGAAATAAATTAATAATAAAAATAAATAGAAAATTTAAAAAAAAAGATTTCAAATTAATAAATTTTCAGATTTTAAATGGTAGATTAAAGTATAACATTTTATTTGATTCCTGTAAAATACCTTGTATTCCCAAGATGTTGATATTAAATCATATGTATGTTTTGTGATTGTACACTTCCCCATTTATGGGGGTTACAGATCTCTGTTTTGGTTATGAGATTATAGATCATGTGCTTAGATACTCGATGGATTGCATAAATACTTGTCAGTGTGGGAAGCCATGAGCAGAAGTCATTATAGAACTCTTCCTTTTCAGATGCTGGAGGAAACTAGAGCGCATACAGGGAGGTGCAAAAGTCACGCATCACAGGGGGTTGGTTAAATGGTCCTTACTACTTTTATGGCAATCTGATTGGTGAAATACAGACATTTGTACTACCCATTCTAGATGAAATTCCTATGGCACAATGGGAAAATCTATGGTTCAACAGGACAGTGTTCTGCAACATTTTGCAATCTTTGTTCATGATTTTTTAAATATAACATTTGTGACAAAGAAGTTGAATGGACGGTGAAGTCCTTTTGAATGTCCATCTATGTCACTGGACTTCAGGCCTTTTAGCTTCTTCTTTTGCGGGGGCATTTGAAGTCATGTCGATCATCCCAGAAACAAAGAGCAATTTAAGGAGAAAATCAGATTGAAGTGTGCACAGTTCAACATCAAACACTGTACATCAAATTGAAAAGTGTTGCAAGTTAATGGCCAACAATTCAAACAGTTACTAAAGTTTACCCTATAGTGCCTGATTTTTGCACTACCATAATTTTTTTAGGAACAAAAAGTTTGGTTTTAGACAGCCATAGATTTAATAATTCTCACTCAACCTAAAGTGCATGCTGGTCTTTGTCAAATGTCATCCAGCTGAAAATTACATGCTATAACAGTGATGTGATAAAGTATACTGTCATTGCACAAGTACAAAACCATTTTTAAACAAACTGAATTATTTTTCTGATTTACATTTTGCAGAACAATAAGATCTATCTTTACATATTACATTATGCAGGTCATAGAGATGGCAATTCAGTTTTAAAAAAAAATGTTCTTTTTAACAGTTTTGCTGAGACAACCCCTAGGAGTTTGTGGAAATGATCTGGGAGTAATTTGAATTAACATTTTTTTTATTTTTCTGAGTCTTAGGCTGTCATATCTATTTTAAAAATTCTGGAAATAATATCTTTTTGAATATTAAAGGACTCTGTACAATTTGGGAAAACCAATTCTATATCAGAAGATTCTCCACAGAAATATTTGCATTCTTAATCAAACTGCTTAAAAAGCAGTCTGTAAATGGTTGATATGATATCAAAGAAGATTCATTTATTTAAAAAAAAAAACTATCTCAGAAAAGGCAGTTCAGTATTTTTTTAAATAAAATGTCAAACATAAGCTGTAAGCAACCTTACACACACACCCACAAAATTCACACCACACACCCTCAAAAGAAAACTTGTGCTTTTCTGCTCTGACATTAAACAGTTTATTATAGTTTAAATGGTTATAAAATAAGATAAGCTTTCTCTATATGTAATTATGACACATTTTCAGGGAGAATAATCTTTCCTTCCTTGTCCATGATCTGCATTATTAACTTTAGCAGTTTTTTTTTTACAATTTTAATTTTACCTTCTGTGATCAACTGTTGTGGGATTGTTTTTCTCTTATTTTGCTTTGAATTCCATTTACTTCACTTTAGTAATACAATGTTGTAGTAGAATAGTAACAGAATAGAACCAGCCCTTTAAGAGAAATGCAGTTTTAGAGCTAAAATCTGGTTTGAACTTTGCAGTTAATACCAATCCAAGCCATTCTATCATTTCCTGAAATTGAGCTATCAACATCCAAAGTGAATTTTAAAACTTGTTTGGTAGGACAAAGGCGGTCAAAGCAAATCACAATTGAAAACAAGACATTATCCAAGTGCATGTGGAGAGTCAGTGTTGGTAAGTATACACTTAATATTGAAAGACCCACTGATGTCTGTACAGTTTTTTTGTGATGAATTTCACTATTTTATTTTGTTGTTTAGATTGTTGTGAAACAGAAATGGTAGCAATTCAAGTAAAGGTTAAATGACATCTTGTAGCTTGTTGAATTGAAGTAGGTTACTGCAGTGAAACAAAAGTTTAGAGCACGTTACAAGAAGGATCCATCATCAGGCCACTCCATCAAGGGTTAGATGCAGAAGTTTAAGCAGCAGGTTCAGTTAATGATAGGAATTGACCTGGTAGACCAGTCGAGAGACTATTGCAGGTGTTCAAGGATTATTTTCAAGAAGTCCACGAAAATTGCTTCACTGTATTTCACAGGAAATCAACATTCTCTTTATGACAGTTCTTCTGAAGAATGCATGATGCAAATTGAAGCAGTTTCCAGTCACAGTCACATTCCCAACAGTTGAAGGCACTGACAAACAGTAGAACTGAACACCATATCACTGAAGATGGTGGTTATGCAGAAGTTTAGAAATTTATCTCTGCGTAAACTTTAAGATTATACTTTTGTACTGCTATTTATTATTTTATGGTTCTCTCTTACTAAAATAATTTTAAAATTGCTTTCTCAATAGTTAGTATACCCACAGTGCAGAATAAATATACATGTGGGAATCCTATAGTAGGTATTTGTTCAATCATGTTTATGAATAAATTTTTTGGAAAATTTTAATATTTTCATTGTAAAAATTTTAAGCTAAAATAAAGTACAATTAAAACTTTCTCAAAATTGTAAAGCTAGTTTGATGTGCAATGTCCACCAATTGTGAGCTGCTGTAGCTGACTACATCAACTTATAATTATATCAATGTTATACATGTATCTTCCTTGTTGTAGTCACAGGTCAGCAGTTGCTGAAACCACAGAGAATCCACATAATTAAGCAAGTTCTACATAAAAAATAAATCCCAATATTAAATTGTTATCCCTATTTAATAGATAAACACAGAATGCTCATTTTTGGAAATTGCCATGTACTTATAACCTTGCTGAAAAAGCATTTCAAATGTGAACAGTTTGGTCCAAGTTAAACTACATTTTATCCAAGAATACTTGTTTTCTAAATCAGGATGCCATGACAAGCACTTGTATGGTATTATCACATGAACAATTCCAAAATGGTTCAGTAGTAGTTAACAGCATTATGATGTGTCAGGAAATAATTATAATATTGTGATGTGTTCATCCCCCCCCAAATAATTAAACATTATTTTACCAACACCATTATTTCAACATTCTATGACTAAAATGATAGGCACTGAAAAATGCTGCATAGCATTAATATCTATTTATTATGTTGTGTTTTGGTTTGTTTCTCTTCTTTAGTATTCAAAAATTGTGAGGACAGTACTTTGGAAATAGAGCCATCCTCTGGGTTTCTTGATGGCCATGTTACGAACCTGAGCCAGAACAAAGCCTGCATTACCATTTATTTTACAGCTAGGTGAGTTCATCTAAATTGTACACATGCCTTATTGTATGTATCTATTGTTTTTTTTTCTCTTTATGTTGTGTTTTTCCTAAAATCAGTGATTTATCATTTAGTCTGTTAAAAATAGTAAATCTTCATTAACAATCTGGTTAATAACACCATGTTTACTTAATTACTATTCTAGTAAGGGATTAATGCTGTATTTTAAAAATTATCTAAAGATATGTATATTTTTCTCTTGTTTCAAAAGTTTTAAATGCTGTGTAGGGGAGTAAATCAGGTATGCACAATACAAGATTACCTCCTTTGCATAAATGTTTTAACTGAAAAATGAAAAATATATAAAACCCAGCTGGATACCATTGAGTAATGCTATTTCAGCCTGATTTCCTATCAACAACATTTCTAGTATTATATGACATTTGTGGAATGGATGGTGCTGCTCACCTATCTGCAAAGCTTTTAGATGAAACAGTTTGGACATACAGTTAGTGTCTGAGAGGGAATGTAGCAGATAAATTGTAGATGATTAATATGTGTCTACTTTTGGTCTGCCTGATGAGTTGAAGATATGCGTGTGTTGTACATCCTGGGAAAAATATCATCACTTACTGTAAAATAACATTTTCATAAGCAAAAACAAAAAAGGTATCTTAAATGTTGCAGAACATGAGAGGTACAAAATAAACCTTGATTGTTAAACCCTTTTTTAGTATTTGTGATGTAGTAGACTAGTGCTACACAAATTGTCTTGCACAGTTACTGAGGAAAGGAGTCCTAAGAATGTGCACTGTTATTGTCTTTATTAGTTATATAATACACTTTTTCTCTTTTTTAACAGTAATCATATCATAATTAATTAAAACTATTTTGTTTATTACTAGAAACACAAAGCAATTCAAAGCTCACATTATGATTGAAGGCAGTCTTCAAGAAAACCCTCAGATAGTACAAATAAATGGATGTGGGTCCTTTGATGGGTGTTATGAAGCAGTGGTCAACATCTGATAAACATTACAACATAATCCCCATGCTTATCTGATCTATTTGTGCTGAAGCCAAGTGAAGTTCTATGAAAACTCTTTGTAAAATTTTTGTTCAGTCTTAAGAATAAATTGTATATATATTTATATACAATTATTCAGTATTTTAAAAAACTATTATTGTAACAAAATAATAATTTCTGAACAGAATTTTTAGATAATAAAATGAAAATTTAAAATGAATTAACAAGTTTTCTTTATTTATAAAAATAAAAGAATTTATAGACTATTTTTTGCAGATTTCCTTGTGGTGGGAAATGAGGTAAAACTTGATTATCACATTTTGAGCTGACTGTCACTGTTTGCTAATCTGCATTACTAGAACATTGTTATAATTTTAAATCCTTGAAACTATCATGCAATGGTATTTCTCTTTTTAATGGTACAGCATATACCAGATACCCACAGATTTAGTTTTAGGCCTAGTCAAATGTCACTGAGACAAAAATGGAATTTAAAAGCAAAAAGAAAAAAAGGATTTGTAGAAAAACTAATAATTATCCCATTACCATGTTAAACTGAGTAGTTTTTACTCTCTGTACCTACCCTGTAGTATGTTTAACGTACCAGTGCTTTCCCCCCACCACCTATAGTTTGGCTAAAAAAAAAAAAAACAGGCCAAGCTTGCAAGAAGTGATGGCCCTGTTAAAAAGTGCATGAAATTTTGTCTAGCTGAAATAGATTATCTACTTACATATGTTCTTGTGAATCAACAATGATATATAATAGCTTATTGATTTACATTCTTGTGAATCAGTCACAAGTAACAGTTTATTTATCTGTAAGTCATTTACAGTGTACAATAGGTTATGATAGACACCTTTGAATCAGCATGTGACAGTTTATTCTTTTTACCTAGTAGTATGTGCCTGTGAATTAGCAGTGAGATACTAAGGATGTTCAAATAAAATGTGTCTGGATACAATTATAGCAATTTTATTTTCAGCTGGTTTTTATTTGAATGTACCCTGCACATACAGTGGTAAACAAAAGTTTAAGAACAATGGTAGAACAAACATAAACTGACAATAGAATTAAACATTCCATCATGGGCATTACACTGATAGGAAAGCAATTACTTGTTCTTTCGATTGACACGTACATCAACACGATTGGTAACAAATATTTAGCATACACTCACTTTTCTCACATTATGACGGAATTTCATGGCAACAAAAATTAAGAACAAATTGAACATATCAAAATTTTGTCACAAAAACCAAATTTTTAGAGAACATATTAGATAAACAGATAAAGGAAGTATTAGTATTTAATCTTATAACCATAAACATCAATTACAGCTTGACAGCACTTATGCATGGAGTACACGAGATGAATACGCTGGTCTATGAAAATATCAATCCAAGTCAGCTAAATAATTTGGATCAATTTCTGGGGTTTTCATCTTAATAGCTTTGTCTATATTGTTCAGTAGATTCTCTATTGGATTCAAATCAGAGCTTTGAGCTGACCAACTTAGAACTGGAATTTTCTGATCTGTGAGATCCTGCTGGCAACCAAATGTTATAGATTCTTATCATGTTGAAACTAGTTGAGAGGGAGGCAGTCCTCAGAATATGGTTCTAGTATATTGGTCAAAATGTCCAGATAAACAAATGTTCCATTATTCTTTTGATATGTGCCTTTTCAGAAGAAACAGCCACATACTATAATGAACCCACCTCAACCTTTGATTGTCAGTTTGGTACACTTCAGATAGAATGCTTCATTGAATATTTACCATACAAGTCTGACCATTTTGAGCATGTGTTTCTGTTGTCTGTCACTTCTATGTATGTTCCTTAGTACATACAGCTTCCAGGCTAGATAGCAAGCCACTTTACTGCCCTTGACCCATTTAGCAACCTTAAGACAGTTTATCCTTGCTCAACTCAGAATATGAGCATGTTTCATTGGGTAGATGCTGAAAATGTTATGCATTAGTTTACTATATTCTATTGGTTGTATGAAAAAAACAAACAAATATAAGCAGTTTATGTTAACATTCACTAACTTTTGTTTCCAAAGAACAAGAAGTTTCTCTTCTATCAGTGTAATAATGCCCATTTTGGAATGTTTATTGTTATATATTTTACATGTCAATTTATGTTTGTTCTGCCATTGTTCTTAAACTGTTGTCTGTCACTCTATGTACCTGTGAATCACCAATGATATATAAAATGATAAATATAATTTATTTCCAAGACCAGTAATCTGCAATTTCTGGAGATAGTTTGTTAGAATTTGACATTTTTCATAAGGCATGAAACTGGCAAAATAGGAAGCTGATAGGATCTGGTTCTTATTTCCAAATCAAAATTTATTAAGTATGAAAATATTAATGTGGAAACTAACTTCACTGTTGATAATTGAATGCTCCAGTACAAAAAAACAAACTCAAAATTTCCAGTCTCTGCATTTTATTTAATTATTTAATTTTTATTAATTTACTCAAATGTAAATCCAAAATTTTCAATTTAATGTGGTCACTTGCCATGAAATAATTTTCAAGGGAAATAAACCTTTGTGCATAGTGCATACACAATTATCTCTCTTGCCAAAAACTAAAATTAATCAAGAGTATCAATGTTCATTTATTGAACACCCACAGATTTCTTGAAAAATTTTTTTAAAAAATTGCAAAATATATATATATATCTTAATGTAAATCCATGATAATCATGAAATACTGAAAAATAACTGTGAATTAAAGCAATGCGTGAAACAAACATTCAAAACCATGGATGTCCAAGAATCATCGAAAATCCAAGTTAACAATAGTAAGTATTGGCTACTAAAGAATTTGCCATGGTAACTACTATGATGTACCATAATTTTATGTTTATCATGGTATCAACTGATGAAACAATGAAAACATAATTTCTTTCAAAATATTTTGATTTTTATGGCTTTCAACTTTAAATAAAATCAGATTAAAATTTTGTTTTGGCAACTGTTAAAATTATTTTCTTTTATCATGAATTGTGATATTTTATCAATTTACCATATTTTTATTTTTTAACATTTGTGAAGCCATGAAACCTTATTTAAGAAAGGCTATTGGATTATCACAAGGAGATAAGCATAAATTCCCTAGAATGTTTCCAGAGTTTTTTTATTTTTAATATACAGAATAAAGCAAATAACTGAAAACATTAGATTTACCAATTTTGAACTTTAGGTGTGTAGGAGACCTGGCAGTGGTTTTCTAAATAACTAACCATTACTGACAGCTATGACCACTTAAGGTCATCAATACAAGTTGGCTTAGCATAGTTAAATATAGCTATATGTTATTTTTTGTTTGTAAAACAAATGTAAATAAATGGAGTAGGTTATCATTAATTGCATTTAAAATCTAAATCAGTTTAAAAGTTGCTGATAAATATTTCTCTTTCCATGGAGGCAGTGCACTGAATAAACCTTGATGGCTTCTGCCTCTTTGTAACCACTAAAATTACCAAGGAGTTTTGGGCATTCACCATTAGTGTCAATTGTTTTTTATAAGATTTGTATTTGTTTCCTGGTTAGTGATTTAATTCATGCACAGACTCTTGTTTTAGATACTAATATGGTACAGTAATATTAATGTGTACTAAATTTTACTAACCTACTAGATTATGCAAAGAACTAAGAAAATATTTTTGTATTTGTCTTTATTACTGACACTTTCACTCAACGAAACAAAAAAAATACATTCCTATTTCAAACTTTTATTTATTCATTATTAAGACCCCCCTAAATCATTAGAGAAAAACTCTTGATTTTAACATCACATCACCTTTTGTAGTTTAACAGGAATGCTTGATTTCAGTTTAGCATCATATATGTTCCCTGTCTGTCTGTGCTTCTCTCTTTCCAAAGGGATAAACATGCAAAACAAAATGAAAAAAAACTTTAAGCAAAGAATAAATTCTGAAGAGTGAAATCACAGATTTAAGCTGGAAATGCCAGGATGGAATAATGTTTTTTTATTTAGATAAATTAATTAATTTCTGTTTCATTTCTCATATATGCTGTGCTACTATACAAAGAGTTATTTCCTAATTCTAAAGAGAAAACGCAGTACTTTTTTATTTTAACTGTAAACACTATCTAATAGTTATTGTTTTTGCTGTCATTGCATTTTATTCCGATTTTATTTCACAAAAGTAGAGAATACAATAGATTTCGACTATTTAAAAAAAAAATGAATTATTCACTTTTAAGAATCATTATGACTGTATTATTATTATTATTATTATTAACATAAATGTAATTTTTATTTTAAAAAAAGAAGTAAACGAAAAATACCCAACAATTATGAATAATATAACTGCATTTTTGAGAACCGTGGACCAATGGTGCGAGAGGAGTCGTCTCCACTTTAGGCTACATTCTTCTGGGAATGAAAAGATGTGAGTAAATCTCTTGCCTCTTCATCTCATTATCGTTATATTATTAATTAGTATTTCCGGTAGATAACTCAATTTAAAAACCCTAATCACGCCACCAGGTCGATTTGTCGCATTACTGACCCCGACTTCCTCTGTTTCCGCATCTGACGTAATTTCCATTTTCGTTTTACGCGTGCCATAGTGCAGTGGGCCCCAAACCCACCCCCCCCTTTTTTGTACCGCCAGATCAGCGCCCTGCCGCTGGGGATGATTAATTTTACTAATGATCCTTAGCAATGGAAAGAAAAGAGTTTTGTCGTACGTTGTTCGTATATTCGCGTACTGCAGGTTGGAAACCCCCTGGCACAGCGTCACCGTCAGGCCCCCGCCCCCTGTGGACCCACACACTACGTGGACGGAAATCCACGCCGAATCTAGCTTTAAAATGCTCCCGAAGTCATCGGATTTAAAAGTAAAATCTTTTCATTTCATGATTTTAAAATTATTGTTGTTTTTTTTCCTTAGGATCTCGGATAGGCGAACCACTCGCTGACGTAGTGTGACAGCCATTAAACCTCTTCAGCCTCTCATACGCGCACTCACCCACATCCAGTCACATGCTGTGTTATCGTTTATCTGAAAAACGAGGCACGTGACTACAGAACTTTAATTTAAAAACTTTCTTGTTTACGTCTAGGTTACTTTTATTATAATATAATGAGATTTTTTTGGAAATTCAGGAAAAGGACTAGGTCTGAAAAGTGGGTTGCCGAGAAATTGTTTACTTTTTGTAAGTACAGAGAAATATTGATGAAGTAGGCATACTTAATGTGACAACGGTGGCATTCCTATTTTTACTCTCTTACCTGGGAAAAGATTAAATTAAGATGGGTGTGTATGTGAGAGAGAGAGAGAGAGAGAGAGAGAGGACAGTTTTAAATATGTCCAAACGTATTCTAAAACAATATACAACTTTTTACCAATTTTTTTTTTTTAAGAAATAACTCATATTATTGAAGATGTCAAGTGACACAATGACCGTGGTTACAAGCACCATAGATTGTGCTCAGATCGTGGATGGTCTTCTTCAGGAAGAATTTATTGCTGCTGATGCAGAAGGCATTAACCTGAGCCGAGATGGACCAATGACATTGCTGCAAGTTAGCACAAAAGATCACCAAGTTTATTTGTTTGACGTACTTACAAATAAGAATTTATTCAGCCAGGGGAAACTGCAGAAGCTTCTGGAATCAGGCACAGTGCTTAAGGTTAGAGGTTTAATTTTAATGTAGCTATCAGTAAAATGGAGTTCATTAAAGCTGAAAAAATATATTCCTTGGATGACTTAAGTGGTTGACTATTTAATTTGAATGTGAACATGAATAATCTTTGTTGGGTGCCATTTGATTTTATTTGAAAAAAATTATTATTCTTTAAAACACTTGGGCCAACATCTTAGTTGATATGAATGAGGGTTCAGTTGTTAAACTTACAAAGATAAATTCTGCTAACATATGATCATATGAAACTTTTTCAGTATCTTATCATAGAGCTCAGTGTCTCTATTTATGTAAAGCTGAGATATACCTTGCCACATATGTTTATTTAATAATCCTTTAACTTTATGTTCTAGGTCATGCATTCCTGTTACAATGATAGTGCTGCTCTCCATCACCAATTTAATGTGAATCTAAACAATGTTTTTGACACTCAGGTAATTCTGTTTTTGTTTTTTAGGAGCATGGGATTTTTGTTTTTGTGGAAAGAATTTGTATGAAAATGGCACCCATGCTAGAAATTTCTTTTTTCAACCTACTCATGTCATGTCATAGGCAGATCTAGGACAGATTTTTAGGGGAACACTTCATTAATTAGTTTACAAAAAAAATTATTCTTTTTTAGTAACATTTATTATTATTATTATTATTATTATTATTATTATTATTATTATTATAGGCCTACAAAAATGTTCTACAGGATAAGGGGAATGTTTTTTGTTTTCATTTAGCAAACTTGGCAATTATTTCTTTTGTCTCCAAGTTAATGTTCATATGTACATAAAACTAGGCTATTGTTAATTCTTCATAAACTTTCAAAGTGTTGAAAAACTTATTTCTGCCCTAGCTGTTTCAGAGGGAAGGGTAGCAAATATCCTTAAAACCACTTATATTTGGAAAACTGGTTTCATCACAAGTGCAATGAAATCAGCTGCATTATTTGGAATTATCTCTCCATGCATTTTTTCACTCCACCTGTAAGTCCCTAACTTCAGTTTTCCTGTAAGCATATCTGTCATACTACCACATGGTAAAACTTCAGTATTCAGACTTCATATTTCTTTTATGACTTCTTCCACTATGCAGTTGAAAATAAAGCTGAGAATAAAAGTAGAATTTTACCCATCAATAAAAATTGTGGATCTTTTGCACAGAAATTGTATTGGTAATTAATTGGAGTATAAGCTGGTTTCTTTACTGTTCTCTTAATATAAATTTTTACATAATTGCTGATAGTAACTGCCATAATATTGATACCTGTATTTGGCTGATATGGTGAGTGATGTTTGGTGAAATCAAAATGGAACAGAGTTTAAGGATTTAACAAAATTATTATTATTATTATTAGTATTATTATTATTATTGTAAATACATTATAAGTTGGTGGGTTAACCCTTTTTGTAGATATGCAAACACAGTACTTCCACGAGTCCTTGTAGCTGGAATTGTCAGACAAAGTGCTGATGCTTGATAATGATGTTGAGAAAACATCTGGGACAAACTTGGTAGTCAAAGAACATTGAAATTGCTGCATTGTTGGAAATTAAGTATTTTTTTAGTGGGGTGATGGAGTGTCATTGGTTTCTGGTGATTTTTTGAATCTTTGTTTATCAGAGAGTTCTGTGTTCATTTGGGAAATCCTTGTTTCTCCAAACATGTTCTATCTGTTCATGTCATTCTGCTTTTTATACAACATCTGTCATCACAAACAAACAATAATGTAGTTGTGAGAGCACATGGTTGTTGGACAAAACCCATCTCCTCTACTCTTTCACAGTGACATAGCACCTGACTGACAACTTGACTCTTAAGCAATCACCCACCCTGACACTGAATAGAAGTGCATTCAAAAAATAATGTTTGTTTAGTTGGCCATAATTGCATGTTTATGTGCTTGTATACATCTGTGTGTATGTGTGTATAATGTATGTATGCACATATTTTTATGTAGAAAAATATTGGTATATAAAAAAGAAAGAAAAATAATAGAAATATAAAATAAAAAAGAAAGAATAAATATAAACGCACACACACACAATGAGAAAAAAGTTTAAAAAGGGAGATTAGATAAAATATCAAATAACAAAAGGTAAAAAAATTACAAAATACTTTTTAGATTTTTACTTACTGTTTCTTGTGTACTATTTTATATTTATATTTTTGCCTGTGCATAGTTTACTTTATTTTCATTGACAACATTACAATATTTAAACATTCTAACTTGGAAGACTATGCACTTTGAAACAAGGACCTTTGAAACTATTTAGGGTGGGGTCAGATTCCATACCACTATACTCCTTTTGATCTGCTAATGTACAAAGTCTGTATAGCATTTTTCAGTCAGCTGATACTTGTAGACATCCTAACATCATTGTCTATCATGGATAGTCACCACTGACATCTTGCACAAGTTAATAAATAAGATCATAATGTCTGATTGACTAGCAAGAATAAATGAAAAATGTCATAGTAATTTTTAACAGCAGGTTCATTTTATATCAATTTTGATTACATGTATTCCAATGTGCAAACACTTGGGTCATTTACTTATGGAGGATGTGAATGTTTGGCATGCAATAGTTAAGTTTTTTAAAACAGTAGATCAAATGAAAAGAGAATCTGTGATTACATGAGTTGTACATAAGGAAAGGAATTTCCATGTATTTACGTTCTTGATTATGGATAAAAATAGATGGATTAATGCTGTGTATGAAGTTTAAATAATTATCTTTAAGAAGCTAGATGTGCTAATGGTTAGAGTCAAAATGTTAAAGGTCAAATGCTCTTTACCCTGAAAATAGGGGAACATTTGATCTTAGTCTACACTGTTTTAATTTAAATTCTATTATTTGTGATTCAGTTTCACTGCTGATCACAAATTAACAAATGCATTTTAGAAAGAAAGAAAGAAATATTCTGATGTTGGTACTTTGGAGAATCAAACTTGTGTTTATGTATTCTTTTGAAGTGTGTAGGAAATGTAATGATACCAGAACAAGCATGAGTATCATGCATCACATTGTTTTGTACAACTGGGAGACAGTTGTATTCTTGACAGAAGAGCTGTGTAGCACTGTCTGAGTTTGAATTTGCTGAAATTCTCTTGAGTGTAATAATATAGGTAAGTTATTAATATATTTTTTTTACTTAAAGAGTAATTAGGTCAGTTTATTAAAAGATTTCTATGGCCTTGAATAATTTAAAATGCATGTGTGTCTAGAAAGGTAAGATTTTCTTTGTTGGTTTTCTCTCTCATTTTTAGATGGCTTATCTTCTTCTGGAAGAAAAGGATGGAGTGGTGTTCCCTAAGAAAGTAAAGCTAAATGAAATCTGCACAAAATATTCTGAAGGAAACAACATCTTTGGGAAAAAAGATGAGATCAAGGTATACTGGTTTATCTACAACAGAGAATGATTGTGAAATTTAGTGGTATTTTTCAGGCTTGAAAAATTAAATAAAAGTTTATCTGTTTCACTTATTAGCTCAATTTATGAAAAATATCTGCACAAAGAATTCTTTAATGATTAAGAAATGATGAGTGGCTGTCAGGAACTGTACTATTAGATACTGACTTAGTAATTATGTGATTATTTGGGACTGTCATCAAAATGTGGTATGACTATTGGAACCTGATTGATTTTTAGGTTGTTGGGAACTGACTCTTAGGGACCTTGTGAATATTAAGTATTGTGATAGTTATGGGACCATGCAAATTTTAGGTACTATGCAACTTTTCTTGGCTGTTGTGTGAATATTATGCTTGATGTGTCTATTCTTGGATGTCCTTTAACATTAGGTAAAGCATGACTCTTCTAGTATACCCCATGAATATTTAGTACTCTCTGGAACATGTGGATATTAGGTATGAAGTGATTGTTCTTTTCTGTGAATATTTGGTAGTGTGTGACTGTCTTTAGATGCTGTTTGAATATTAGGTAATACATAACTATTATTGGATGCCATGTGAATATTAAGTACTCAGACTATTTTTTGGATGCTGTATGGATATTAGATAGTAGATAACTTTTTGGATGCCTTAACTTGTAAAGAACTAATATATTTATTTTTGTTTGCCATTATCTATGGGGGAGAATGCCTAGCAAGGGAATGTAGTACATGATTATCAATTAGAGAATATCATCCTGGGCCACAAAGGTCTGACTCTTGATTTCAGCAAAGAAATTTCCTACCAGAACACACCCACTTTTTTTTTTTATTTTAGGAAAAGTGGCTGAAGGACAGATCATACTGGTTGAAAAGACCTTTGACTACAGAAATGAAAGAGTATGCTGCAGGTGATGTAATTTCCCTGCTTCCTGATGTGTACAAAAACATGAACAGGTAGATCTCATCAAAAGTGCATTTCTCTTGGTAAAGCAGAATGAGAAAGATGCCCGCCCACCAAAAGCAGTGAAATAGGATTACAAGGAATTTTTAAGGGAACATTTTTTTTGTTGTTTACATCTAGCGAATCTTTTTACTGATGGTGGTGGTGGGAAAAATCCAGAATAACTCTCATGTGTGACTGCATACTTTTTCTTTGTTATAAATCTTTGATATTAGTTAATAGTAATGACAAGCTAACAAACTGTTCCACACACTAGAGACCACACAATGTTTTAAATGCTGTAGGTTAAAAAGATAGTGCAGTATCTTTTTTTTTCTAAACTAGTAAACATGGAGGTGTTTTTTTATTTTAACTAGTACATTTTTTTTTTAAATTATAAGTTGGGGGTGGGAGGTTCTCTGGTTTTAAATATGAAGTTAATTGGCTGTAAAAATGTTAATAATAATTGTGGCATCACAGTAAAACTTCAATAGTTCCAGTTTCCCTGTATTAGTTAGACCTCCTCCTAGAGTATGTGGTTCAGGCACAGAGCCCATGTTGTACAAAGGATATGCATATCTATCAGTTCTATTGGGCTTATTAATGATATAACATTCTCAAGAATGAAGGAAAGCTACAACGACTTTGGCTGCTGGCTAGTTTGGCATTCAGATATTTTGTGGAATATAATTGAAGTTTTTAAAATTCTTTCTGTGTGAAATGCATAAAGTTAGGTTCTTGTTACTACTGGCACATACATCACATACTGCATGATGTTAGGTATAAGATATATGTAAGAAAAGTTTTCAATTAGAGACGACGAAATGTTTTTGAGTAATCGTGTAGTATTTACTTGAAATGGTTATAAAAGTACAATGTGTGTGTGTATTTTTAATGGACTAGATGCTTGCTTTTTTAATAAGGAGACTTTCTGCTTCTATATTTTATATATTTGTAATGTTTCTCTCAAAGAGTAACTGAGCTAGCATGATACAAGACAAGTGAGGTGACTCGTGTGATGAAAACTAATTATGTTTTCATTTCTGTTAAGCTAGAACTATTAACTTGAAGTTGGGTACCAAAAGACTGACTAATGCAATATTTTTACATTGTAGATGCATTGAAGAAAAAAACTTGAAGAAAGAATTGGAAGAGAGAGTAGAAGAAGAAATTTACTCTTATATCCCTTTGTATCGTGACAGGCGCAGTGAGCGAACTAATAGGGTTGTTGAAAGAGTAGTGAAAAATGCATTAAAAAAGTACAGTTCTGCAACCGATATTGCCTCTATAATGGACCTGGATGAGTCTGAGGCACTAAGACGGATATCTGCTGAAGCCCTGGCATGCATAGCAAATAGGCTCATTCCATTAAGAAAGCAGCTCATACTGGACAAATTGAAAGAGCTTGAGAAAGAAGTACAGCAGGAAGATGTTGTGAAGAGTCATGTTGAGTATATTATAAAGCGGTACAAGAATGAAACTGATTGGCAAATCAAAGACACAGCAGAAAAGCTCTCAAAAATCCTGCATGAAAAGCAGCTGAAATTCATTAGTGAGACATACAGCTTTTTGACAAAAGCCTGCCATTTGTCTGACTTAGAGAAACAAAACCTACGCTTTATGAGGCCAGTCTCAGTATCAGATCCTCACTACAACACATTGGTTATGAATCTGCACTGGAAGGTCCTTTATGATGATCTACTCAAAGCTTTTAACAGGTTCAAAATGGAACGCAACCAATTCAAGCTAAAAGAATCATACTACAAGAAGATCAAGTACTTTTTGAAAGGTGATGTACCAGCAACTTTGAAAGACTTGGCAAAGGTAGCCCTTACTGAATGGGATTTATATTATGGACGTAATGTAGTCCCAGAACCTTCCAGTTACTGCAAGTAAAACTGGATAATCAAATAAGGTATTTGTGTAATAGAAACTTTATTGAAAATTGAGTTTTAAACGCATACAAAGATATCTGCATGCCTGCATATACACACACACGCATGTGCACGTTTAATGATTAAAAACACCACCAATTTTTAGAATTTGATAACTTTTGCTGTACTAGGGATAGAAACGTCATTCTTGTATAATTTTTAAAAGAATTTTTTAAATATTTATCTTAAATTTCCAAAAAGAAAAAGATTTAAAGAAGAATTTTTTTACTTGAATGTAGGATCTTGAACAGTTATTAAGCTGCTTTGTAAATACAATATTTGCAATTTGCTTTAAATTTACCAGATTGTTCTATGGGAAGTAACTCATTAAATTTAAAGTTCTAAATTATTTTAAAAAAAATTATTATAAATAACAATTAAATTGTACAATGACAAATAAATTGAAAATTTAAAGTGAATTTGGTATTTGTATTTAATGTAAAATTAAAAAAAACAAAACAAAAATTATTTTATTAGGTGTAACATTTTTAAAATTTGTTTCAGATGTTTTTCATTTAAAAAAGTGAAATATTTATCTTATGTTTAATAAGTAGACAAGCAGTTTTCAGGACAAGCATATTTTGTCTTTTTGTGTAAGCAAGCTTTGATAAATTGGAAAAGGCTATGAAGATAATTTGTGGGCTTGTGCATAACTCTTCAGTTAGAAAATTCTTACCTTTAGTCTTGTGTAATTTGCATCAGTGTCATAGGTCAAATAAATAGGAAGATGCAGAGGAAACATGAGACTTTCTAAAATCTATACTGAAATTGTAATCGAGTTCAGTGTTAGCATATCACATGTTCAAGCAGTATAAACAAATGTGTTAAGACAATTATCATCAGATAATTTTTTTTAGATCCTAATGGGGGATCTTTTATATAGTTATTTGTCTAATTGCAAAAAGGAAAAATCAAGGAAACAGTTATTTAAATTGATTTTTATAATGTATGCATACAAAAAATATTTGAAACACTAAAAAACTGCTTCTATAAGAACTAGTGAGAATGGAGATGCAGGTATGATTGTCATTTGAACTTTTTTTTAAAGTTTTGTATAATTGATTTAATATTTTTGTGTATGAAGAATTGCACAGCATTTCTTCCATTAATGGGGAATTTGTAATAACTTTGAAGAACTCTTCACTAAAGTCAGTGATTGGAAAACTAGCAATCATGGTAAGACAAATTAAAGATACACTAAATATTAGCTCATTTTACTTTATGACTAAAGAGACTTTTTTTAAAAAAAAACAAAAACTTAATATCACTGGAAAAGAAACTTGGTGTTTTTGTTAAATGCATGGATGATCCTATAGCTGCCTGTCATGAAGATTGCAAAGTATATCATAGTGTGTAATGCTGATTGGTATTTGGTTGTATCGCAGTGCTGTTAGATAATCTACAATTCTGAAGTAAACTTTTTATATATTTGACTTATATTTACTTGGTTTAGATTAATAATTAGTAATAACACTATGGATGCCAGTATTTCTTGAGCCAAAAAAGTAATAAAAAAAATTTGATTAGATAACAAAATTGAAAAAAAACAAACAGTTGTGTCTAACTGAAATTCTTTAATACCATGATGAGCTTTGTCTGATGTTTGTGGAAAAGATGGCAGTATGTAATTTTTATATACAGTGAAATCTCAATAACTAAAAAAAATCTACTTAGTATAAAGTAATCAGCCATTTCCCACTAAATATAAAAAGCCATAGACATTGTTAAGATAATGTAAATTTCTGAACCAGCCAACTGGGTGCATTGAATTTTTGTTTGATTTAAAAAAAAAAATGTTTTAGACTCTCTGACTGACTTTGCATTACTAAGGTTTGAGTTATTGAGATCTCACTCCTCTGTAATTTTCATCCAAATGTACAAAATGTGAAATAATTTCTCTCATATCTTCCATTAATGAAGATATATTTGAACCACCATTTTAATGAATCAAGCTTGCTTGTTGCCAGGAGTGTATGAGCAGTAAATTGGTCGATGAATACTAAGACATTTGGGTGCCATATTTTATCCAAGCTCTCATCAAAAGAAAAAAGAGCATATTTTAAATTTTTGTTTGTTTTTTTCTTCAAAAAACACTGTTTCTTAATTTGAGTTGAGAATAGACCACCATAACAATATTTGTAATGATACCATGATACATTAACAATGTATGCATTAAATGTACGCATACACAACTGTATGAATCTTCTCAATAAAGAAAATACTTGTATAATAAAATCATCTTGAAAAACTCTTTTACTTGCATTATTCTCAAGTACAATTTGTGTTCAGTCTAGGCTGTACCAAAAGAACCCATCAATAAATTTTTTCTGGTGGCTGTTCTTTAAACTCTATTTGTTATGCTAACTCATTACCTATAGAATAAATCCTCTCAAATGGTTTGTTGTGCTATTAAGAACATCCAGTAGTTAGTAGTAATATGACTTTTCATTTAAAAAAACAACAATAAAATGTCTGAAAAGGAAACATTTGATTACTTTAACTTGACAAACTAAGATAAGTTTGACATATTTTGTTTGTTTTAATATTTTTGCAATTATACTTTATACCACAATTTTGATATTTTAAATTTCTAAAAAGAAAGAATTTGTACATTTGAATTTTGCTTAATCTTTTGGTTAATTTTTAAAATTATATTTGTGCAACAGCTTGTTACATATTTCTTCAGAAACCCAGAATGGTTTACTACAAAATATTTCACTGGGAAGTCAATATTAACTCTTAGCATAAGAATTTTTTTAAAATAAAATGTTAAATTTCGTATATTAGGGCAACCGTTTTGATAAAGAATAGCAGTAAACTACAATGTTTCCATTAAAAACAAAAAAAAATTGCTTTAAAGAAATTATTTGAAGATTGGTTTGGAATTCCTCTGATGTTGTTGCTGCTCTGGAAGATGTTCAATCCGGGTCCATTGTTAGCCGGGGGAATTCTGGGATTGTAGACTGGAGTCCCTTGTGGAGTAAGCACCCTGGTAAACTGCTGTGTGCCAAGGTTTGTGCAACCTTTCCTCCTATTTAATCGCCGAGGTTGTCGTCGGCTGCTGATGGATGTTCGTATGTTCGATATCTGTGTGGGTGGAGCGATCTGAGGTCGAGTTCCCCCCGCAGAAACTCCGGATGGCAACAGGACGTCGAACTCGGACGCGTCTCATGAGCGCACCGTTTTCAAAATGGCCGATGACGGGCGAAATCCTGTCGTTCGTCGCCTGTTTGGCCGATGTTTTTGTCCTCGTACCCACTCTGAGCCGGCAGAATTAAAGCGAATTGACTGATAGTGACTGTTCTATTCCTTTCTGTCCCGTAGAAAGATAGCTAATTTTAAATGAATGTTTGAAGACCGGCAAGAAGAGAGCTCGAGATCCGTCCTGCAAACAGTTTATTATAACTTGGGAGGTTGGTTCGTTCGAACTTCTGCTCGGATGTGTGTGAATTCTATTATTATTATTATTGCAAGGACCCGGCGTAGCACAGGGGCGGGTACATATTATAATTTTAGAATGTCTGTAATACTAAAAAAAAAAGATTTAATTTTGAAAAGTTTATTAGAATAGAATTAGAAGCTTCTGAATAATTTGTAATCTGCCATGGTCAAATTTTTCTTTACATCTCCCCTTATTTTTAAATGTATTTAAATTTCAAAAATATTATATATTTAAAAAGGTGGATGATTAAATCATTTTAGCTGATAATTTGAGTAAAAAGTGAGCACTAGTTCAACCCGAACCTAGTTGGTGTTAGATATGCATAATTTAGCTATTGTCTGAGTGTTGGAGTCCTTGACTGATGTAATTTACGTTTCCACAGTATAATATTTTGTTGCATCTAGATATTACCTTATATAAGATAAAACTGACATCCACCATTTTTAAAGATGACATTCCAGTTTTTCGAGAAATACAAGTTCATTGTTAAATAAAAAAAGGCACGTAATGCAAACTTTATATTGCACTTCAGTTAAATATATGAATTTTAAAACTAACTAATGTCTGTTGTGAGTGCATATTTAAAGATTTATGACCATTTTATCTTAATTAGATGACTATTCCACCTGGCAAGACTCCAATAAGTTACCTACAGGAGCTATGCACCAAACGAGGTCTAACCCCACAGTATGACTTAATAGCTAATGAGGGAGCTGTACATGAACCCACTTTTATTATGCGTGTCACTGTTGGAGATGTTGTTGCTACTGGGAAAGGTAATTTTAGGTTTTTCAATTTTTAATTATTCATTAAAAACTATTATCATTATCAATCTTCAATTTTGAAACCTCTCAATATACTTTCATTCTAAGAAATGTATCATAAAATAAAAAAACCTTAATTAACTGATATAACTGTTGTAGAAATAATTTTAACATCAAATGGACTTTATGGAATCATTTCAATCTACCTGTGTCAAAAAAAGAAATACAATTCTATTATTGACATTTCTATACATACTGCTAAACAGTGTTTATTTAAAACTGAATCATAAGAATTTAAAGAATTTTTTGCTGCTTTTCTAAGAAAGATGAAATCTAGTAGAAAGCTTTACTATTTTTGAAAAAATTTTAGGTAGTATTGAATTGAAATCTAAATTTTAGTTTGGAAAGATGAATACTATATCCTTGAAACATAGGTAAACTTTTCTTCAATTTTATTTAACATAAAATAGATAGTTTATTTTCTGCACATGTGAAGCAGTGATACAAGTTCTATGAATTTTTCTATTTCTTTTAAAATCTGAAATAAAAATGGCTTTGATTGTAAAAAATAAACTTTATAGTTTTTTTTTATATCTTTTCATACCTAAAGATACTTCATATGTATCTGCTGCTGAATTTCTGTTCATTATCAAATGCTTGTTTTAAAAAGAAAAATAATAATAAAACAACAATAAGTTAAAATTCTCAAAATAGTTAAAACGCAATTATTTCCCCTTGAACATTTAAAACCTTATCTTAAACATTTAAAAATAGGATAAAAAAAAATAATTAATTGAAATCATTATCAGTTTATTTTTATACTTAACCAGACCTTCCCCAAATAGCAAAAAAATGAACAATAATCTTGTTGATTTTTGGCTGTTATTTTTAAATCTTTGTCTAATTACAGTTGTACAGTTGTATAGTTTGCATTTTATATGATGGACATTCAAATGAAGCCCAGCCGAATATGATTAGAGATTACTTTTTCGCCCAAGTTTCATTTGAACATCCCCTAGTATGTGATTTTTGTTAGTCACTTATACAGCTGGAATATTTTTAAATTTCTTGTTACATTGGTCTGTTTTAGCCTACATTTCTATTTTTATTTGCAGTTGAGTTAAGCACAAATAATATAATCTGGTAATGGTTTTAATTACTCTATTCTTTTTTCTCTCTTTAAAATAACCACATTTAAACATTTTGAAATGGTTAAGCTTTAAATATTCTGGAAGGAATAACTCATTAAAGTATACAGTATACTTACAGTACAGTAATGCTGTATTTAATATTTGTGTAATAAAAGAGTTTTACTAACTTTGACCACAAAACATTAAATCGTAGTTATTAATTTTTAGATAGGTTACTGATATATTTATAAGCTTTGGGGATATTATGAAGTCTATGAATTGATACATTAAGGGTTAGTATTTGGAAAAACAAGTCCCAGCCTAATTTGAATTGCAACTTTGCTTCTCTAACACTTGCATGGAGATCTTGAATTGTGTGAATTTTGTGTTGTTACTAAGTTTTTGTATGATTAAAGGTATATGAGGGAAGTTGTTACTCAAACAGACAGTATTCTTAGATTGTTTTGGTGTATTTTCTTTTTGGTTTCTGACTAAGCTAGTTACCTGAGTATGGTTGGGGGTTCTTGAGCAAGAGTCAAGAGTTACCCAGAGAACCTCCATCACATACCTGGAAAACCCTATTAGAACTCTTTAGTTTTAGATGTGAGAGAAAACTGGAGTGTTTGGAAGAAACCTGCATTGCAGGCTAGGGGAAGACAAGTGATAAGAAACCAGAGCCAGGGAGTATGTTAAACCGAGCCAGGCCTAACCAGGATTTTAACTTGGGTCCTCAGTCTTGACAGACCAGTAGACTAACAAACATATCACCAGTTGCCCCTTGGTTTACTTTGAAGAGATTTTATCAGATTGTTCAGCCAAGCACCAAGTGTTTTTTGCTTTTGTCAACTGGGAATTACGTGGATTATGAATTAGGTTGATAGGGGAGAGGTTTGATCTGAGTTAATAGTAAAAGAATTAATGTAGAGAGAGATGGCTAAACCTGATAAACCTTGTACGATCCAGTTTAGCTTCCTGCCTGCTATGCTGAAACTGCTGTTCTTAAAGATGAGGGATTCTCATTTTTATTAAAATTACAACCAGTATAATCAACACTATAAGTACAAACCCAGGAAACTATAAGGGTGGGGGTAGTGTCACCATGATTTAAAGTGGCACTAATGTTTATTTGTTTTAAGGTTCAAGTAAGAAGAAAGCAAAACATGCAGCAGCCCAACAGGCTCTTAGCCAGCTGCTTGGAATTCAGGCCGCACCACAGCATTCAGCCACTGATTGCCAGTAAGTAATGGTCACTGATATCTTGCCATTTCTTTGTTTTAATACTATTAAGCCTCCTGTGTGTGTCTGTGGTAACACTAATGACTTTTCTTAACTAATTCACCAGAAATTGATGTAAGTAAATATTATATTCATATTTATATGATAGAATTTAAGTTAGTTTAAAAATCACATCCATGTGTTTCTCCTGCCTCTTTGTAATTAATCATGAGCTGACTCAAGTAAATAACTTAAAATATAAAGTTTGGCTTAGTTAACAACATATAGATAAAAAGGGAAATGTACCATACAGAAACATTTTGTATTGACTACATCCTGGTTTTGTTTAAATTTGATTAACTCTACTTAAAAATTCTAAGAAAAATCATAAGTTTGTTTTCATTTCATATGGTTAGAAGAGTTATTTCCACTACCAAAATTTATTATTTTAAATATAATGGAGCCAGAATGCTAAATAATTTTAATCTGCATAGGTTGAATTGCATATATAGCAGATACTGTGTCTTAGGATTGCTTTAGGTTTATGGTTTTCACAAACACATATCTGACACACAATTTAGCTTGACTGTACACTTGACAACTGAACCAATATTATTTTTGTTTTTATTCGATAGTACTAACATGGCAGCATGTTTGAGTTGGGAACTCATCTACCATCCAGATGCATAGGAATAAACTGTTAGCAGTGCTACTTATATATTTTGGTTCACTATAAACTCTTGTTTTTAACATTGGACTCTGTTTACAAGCTCTGTTATAGTGCAACCCTCTGCCTGTTAAACTAAAATAAAGTTGAATATTTTTTACAGGTAACCTTATTTCTTTTGGAGCTAAGGAAGTAAAAAAGCTTTTGAAAATTTGTTTTGTTGTGTTGTATGTTTTGATACAGGTCTCCTGCTGTTGTGGAAGAAGGGATTCCTGGAAATCCTATTGGAGATCTTCAAGAATTCACCCAGAAGAATCTCATACGTCCTCCTATTTATCATTTTGCTAGTGAGCAGGGTCCACCTCATGCTCGTGAATTCATATGTTTGGTGAAACTTGGGAAATTTGAAGAAAGAGGTAGCAGACTTTTTTGTTTTTGTTTTTTTAATTACCTGAATTATGTTTTAATCAGATTAATGGTGTTTTTGTTTTGCAGTCTGGTGAATGTGGGGCATAATTTAGATTATTCTTTTGAAAAATTATAATTTCCACTTTTAATATGGGTACTGAAATCTTGAAACATCCAAAATGCTACTATCTTCATTCTCAGCACTGGAAAATTCATGGATTTATTTGTAGGTCTTGAAAAGTCCTGAAAACAACTTGCCGGACATGAGCCATAGTTGTTGTGGTAATATGGTGATTTGGTTGGATAGAAAAACATTTGCAATCCTGTTTACAAAAATCTAATAAGGGAGATACAATTTTGGTTGTGCTTACTACAAATATAGCTGAAAATTAGTTGTGATGTTTCACATGCTTTTGCTGTAGACATCAATACTTTTGTTTGCACCTGAAGTAATGAAAGGGGACACTCCATAAGAAACCTGGTATACAAATTCAAATTAAAAGGGATGTTTAAAAGATGGGTTTTTTTTTTTGTTTACTATTTTATTGTACAGTAAAAATCTCTTACTAGCATTATCTGAACACTTTATGCTTGGTAGTATTGTAGAATAAGAGTAAATAAAGTGTGAATAAAGGTCTATATTTTTAAAATCTTTAAGAATGTACAGAAACTGTTGGATTTGAGATTTGGCTCTTATCTAATTCATTTTAAAGGTTGCTTTGGGTGTGAAAACAAGACAGACAGTGAAGGTTTAGGAGCAAGTGAAAAGTACTGTTTAAAAAAAAAAGTAGGGTGTTTTGTGATGGTGGAATTATTTTTTCAATGATAGTGGTATGTATATACCAATCAATTTTCCTTTATTGCAAAGGGATTGCTAGAACTCTAAGGAAGGCAACTTTGTTGCTGCCAAAAAAAAGAGTTTAATACACGAGAAGTAATTCTGTCTGACTTTTTTTTGAGAAACTAACGAAACAAAACAGCTTTCACAAACTAATTGGATTTTTTTAGATTCCATCGTGTACTTGTGCTAAAAGGAATTTGATCTGAACATTCACTGGAGCCTATTTTCTGAGATTAGGATAGCATGAATAACCAATTGAGAGTCCCTATAAATCTGAGATGATCATGATGCAAAGCAGCGGGTGAGTTGACAGACTGACACATGCCTCAAATTATATAGTGGCTTAATTTCAGCAATCCTGAAAATTGTTTTGCTTTTTTTTTGGGCTGCTGTTTGCTGTATGTATGTACAAATTGCCCAGCTTTGAGTGATACTGATGTTAATATTTTCTTTTCAGGTACAGGACGTTCAAAGAAGACTGCTAAACGATCAGCTGCTCATGCCATGCTTCAGCGAATCAAGAGTCTCACTGAAGATGGTACTAAAACTACAACCATTGAAGATTCTGATGATGACGATGTAATCCCATTGGTGAGTTCAGTCAATTGCCACTCTTCTACTGAAATGTAGAATGTAGATTAATATTTTAAATAAATATCTTTTGTTTCAATTTATGATAATTGAATGTAGGAGATAATTGTACATTTTTTCTTAGTTTCTTTTATGGCTGGGTGTTTTTGCAAAAAATGAGACAATGCTTTCGATATTTTAGAATAAGGAATGATAGGTTTGATCTTCCAAGAGTCAGAAATCACTGATTGATTTCTAATTACTTTAACTATTCAAGTTTGTTAATATTCAAGGCACCAAAATGTGGATTTATTTTTTTCTTTAGACTTCAGTTCAAAAAAGTCTTAATTAGTTACCACTACCTCTTGCCTTTTGATCTGGCAGTTGACCTCAAGTGTTTTCCAGTTGGTTTAAAATTATGGACATTTCCAGTTAAGCCTAGGGCTGCTGCTGCTTTGGAATGACCATTGCTGTTTTCTGATGTAATGGAGCATCATTGAATTTTATTCAAGCAAAGGTGCTATTAGTGACATGAATGTTTATGTATAGAATGGGTTTGTGTTGGTGTCTGTTGACAACAACTGATGTTGATCCAGACAGCATCTATACATTAAAGGTTGTTGATAATATTTGCTGCACTAATATGCAGTGGTGGAAAAATTTGTTAATCACTTTTTAAGCAAAAATATTGGGCATTTATTTTGTGTTAAAGCCATTTAAGCAATGTTTGATATGTATCTTGGTACTAAACAAATATCCTTAATGTTGTAAGATCTGATAGAAATGCAACAACAGAGTAATAAAGCAGAAAACTTTAATAAATGCATGCATATACACCTTGCAATATTGTTATGACAGAAGACTGCATAAATGATAAACAAAATAATCGTTGAATTGTTGCATTAGTCATAATTACTTCATTTTGTGAAATCTTGTTTTCCTTGAAGTAAATGGTTATGATATGTCAGGAGTCTCCAGTGTCATGTTGCTGCAACTTCTATGTCCAATTTTTGCTCAATACCTGAGTATGATATTTCTTTTTCCCTTTTTGTTCCTAATTGAAATAGTTTTCACTCTTTTCCTTACGCAAAATGGAGAAATTCAGCCATTGATCTTTTTTAACGAAAGTCATATTTATGCCTGTTATGGATATGTATGCAGTTATGAAACAGTAATGGTCATTGGAAATATCTGCCTAGATCTGGAAGCACACACAAAAGCAGGGCGTGCCCACTAGGTCTAAAAATTTGTAGATATTCTTTCAGTAGTGACAGGTGGTAAGGTAAGCTACTTTAATTCTACTAAATAATTTGAGTTAATATTAGCTAATAAAATATGAAGAAATTTTCTTGAATTTATTGAAATGGAAAAACAAACACAAAAATTAATAATGAAGAACCCAGTGTAAAGAATGTAACTGGTTCATTATCAAGAAAGAAATAAAAAAAAAGGATGTGGTTAAAGAGACTGGACTGATTGACTTCTACATGCTTAGGGCTAAAAGCTCCCCTGCCATACCTGGACAGATGGAGTCAGCATCGGTATAGGAACCATCCTACTTTTGTTTTTTCTATAGTTAAATTTTTTAATATTCATGTTTTTGGTCAGGAGGAGGATTTATTCTTTGAGAAAGTATTGTTGTTTTTTTTTTTCCCCTTGGTTTTACTTTTACAGACTGTTGAACCGAGAATATCATCGTATTCATCACTGAAGGAACGTGTCACTAAAATGTCCTATTGCAACCCAGCTGAGATCAACAAGGAGATCTTGAATTTTTATGAGAAAGTAGTGAAACCGGGTGGCAAGGGGAAGAACCTCAATGGCGAAAACAGCTACTGCAGCATGCTTCAAGATATTGCTGATGTTCAGCGTTTCACCATCTCCTATGTTGAAATGCCTGAGTTGAGCACCACTGGTAAGTTATGTTCAAAGTTCGCCTTCCTGTTTCTAGCTCTTGCTTTGTGTATAAATCGTCCAGATGCATTGATATTTTGGGAGAGCTCATTTGTTGTCAGAATGTTTGACAGAACCAGAAATGTAAAGTTGGTTACCACAACAGCATGGGACATTTAATGCTTGCAGCAGTTTAATCTATACTTGGACTGGACTGATCTTTTGTTCTAGCTAGCCTGTTGCTATGTGGGTTTCCTCTCAATCATGTATTTCAAGTAGGATGGCCAGTTTGTGTGCATTAGACACTGTTCTGGTGCCATGTGATCATCTGTTAGCTATGCTTGTAGAATTTGTGGGACTTGAAGATAATGATTGTATTTAATGTTTCTTGATATCCCAGTGTTTGTGATTTCAGTTACCAAATTTGCCACTTGACTACATTGATTTTTACTTGGCTATGTGGTTGCAGTTCTGCATCTAAATAGTTAAATGGGGATTATCAATAAACTCTCTGTGATCTATTACCATATAGTAAATATGTGCTTTTTCTGTTACAGTGGAAGTCATGATTCTGTACTGCATATTGTCTTGTTGAGTTTACATGACTTCACAGTGTGAGGATAACATAGCTTCATAGATAAAGTGGAGGTGCAAAAGATTGAATGAAAATCTATTTTCATTCACTGGCTCTGATTATTCAGCACCGGAAGCAAAGAAAGAAAACAGAATGGGGGGTGGGGTGGCAAAAAATCCTTATGGCTTTCAGAAGTGAAATTTAGCTAAGAAAAGCCTATTTTTATTTCCCATACTTGTTTGACCAACTAGCAGAACGTCTCTGTTGGGCAGGTGTAATGAAATCTTTTGATCATAGCTGCAACTCCAGTGGCTTTTGCTAGGTAAATTTGCTTTTGATATTTTTAACAGACCATGTTTAGGCCACTTGTTATTAGGTCTGAGTAGCCAAATGTCTATTGGTTTCTAGTAGCAAAAGTCCCTTTATATAGTGTAGTTGTTGGCTGAAGATAACCTACTAATGTTTCTTTTTGACCATCACTTCAGAAGCCTTTTGGGGTTGAAAAAAATAATTTTTGCAACTTTTTTCAGGTTTTTACAAAAATATTTTAACTTTTATATAATTACCTGTTTCTTTTTTTGCATTCATAGAAGGAAATATTTTAAAACTACCATGGTAATTTCTGTATCTCCTGGTGCATTTCCCCAGACTCTGGTATTTTAAGGTATTTTCCAGTTTCTGTCATCCACAACATCCAGAGGCCTTTGGGTTTGAAATACCTCTGACCATATTTTGAGTCAAATGTAATGACATTGGAAAATATTGTTATCTGCATCAATTTGCAACTTTAGGTTAAATATGCCAAATTTCGTGATTTTAAAAATGTTCAAAATTAAGAAAATGCCTAAAAATTAGAATAGGGGGGATGTACATAATCTCTATGATATTGCATTCAGACAAGAACTAAATTCCAATAAGTAGTTAAGGAAATGACTATGCCAAAGATTTTTCTTGCTTGTTTACTATGGCAACCATACAAATAGGTTGTGAATCCATGGTTTTGGGTTGAATATATCGTATATCATAGAACTCGTATTTTTGATTGGTTTATAGTATCAGGTTTGGATCCTTCAGAAACTCCATGAAGTACACAGTTTTAATATTTGTGACTACTATTTATGACTTTATTTCAATTCTAAAATGACTAATCACAAATTAATTACTAAATGCATATAAAAATTAATTAGTTACATTTTTATAACAAAACCTTGAGGATGGCTGTCTTGTGTTTTTGAAAGTCAGAATAGAGTAAAGGTGTGATATCAGAATCCAGATAGAATCCTTGCAGCACTGTCTTACATAACTATGATGCATGTCTGAAAAATAGCAAACATTGAAATTTACTGATATTTCCTTGAAAATAATGATATAAGTAAGTTATTACAAAACTTGTTTGTAGCTAAGCAGTCCATTGATCTTTTTTCTCTGCATATCAATACAGTTTTTACCTTCCTTACACCATCCCAGTCTGGAGGCACTAGAGTCAACACTCGTAATGTTAACTTTCTGGTGTTGCATTGATATTAGAATTTGTTATTACTATGTGCCTCAGCCCCTATATGGTTTACCCAACCTGTGCTCATCTATACAGATTGAAGGGTAGTGTGGTACAAGTACACTTCTAGTGGTATACAGAGGTTTAAGAAACAGTTTTTCATTTATGATTTTAGAAGCACATTAACCTGGATACAGTTGCAATTTTATTGATGAGGACACACTATGGATAGTTTGACTTTGAAATATTAGGCTTCATTTTTTTTTCAGATTTTTTTTTTTTAAAGGCATTCTCATTAATTTTTGGAAAGTAGAAATGAGTCATATTGCAACCATGTTTAGCTAAATGAAAAAAATATATATTAAAAAAACGAATAATTAAATGCATTATTCAGATTAAAATTGGAGGAAATCTAGTTGTGGTTGGTGAAGATTAGTCACAGAATACTTGGCACACAATATTGAATAGATGCTTAATATTTTACTGGTATGCACATTCAAGACCCATTTTTTTAGCTGCTTCAATAATCTACAAAACTTTCTTTTTTCGTATTTCAATAATATGGAAGTATGTTTGATTTGTGAACATATCTATTATCCTGATGCATAGAGAAGAAACTGAATGTTTCGATATAGTGAGTTTTGGAACCCTTGGTGTTGCATCATCAATTTTTGACACTGGGAGAGTACACAGCACTATCTTATTTGGAAGGTTGGGGAACACCCTGATAAATATGCTGGCTTGAAGCTACCTCCAGCATATTTTTCTCTTTTTTTTGTATGTTTTAAAAGCTTCCTACCTTGATGATATTTATACTTGCTTGATGACATTGAAATCTGACAGGGTTCAGATTGTAGCAAAGTTGGTGGAACACTCACAGCCAATAGTGCAGCATCAAAAATAATAGGTGCATCTGTTGTAGTTCCATTTAGACAGTTTCCCACATGGAGTTTGGGAATGATTTCTGTTATTTTCTTTGCAGGTCAGTTCCAGTGTTTTGTTCAGATGACCACTGTACCAGTGGCTGTTTGCCATGGGACTGGCATGAGCAAAGAAGAAACTCAAGCTCAGGCGGCTCACAATGCCCTACAGTATCTGAAAGCTGTGGCAAAAACGTAACCGAACAACCCAGGGGGTTACATAGCCTCACACTGCACAAATGCCCTGCTCCAGTTGTGCATAGCTGTATACATAATTACTCACTCGCTTTTGGCAGAGTCGTGAATGTTTTTCCTCAGGTGTCTGTTGGTGGAAAAGCGAGTGATTGCATCTGATTTGACTTCACTGTGGATTATCTAGATATAAAAGCTGGCTTGGTTGTCTTGTAAAAACTTCTGAGTTAATGTCTTTGTGCCTCAATTTTATGTACTTTGCTTCTGGTACATAGTACATTTTTCTGGAGAGGAGATGCATTTCATTAACAGAAGAACAGGTGTTTGCTGATTTTATTTAATTTGAATCATCTTCTGAAATCAAGTTATTGTTTATTGCCAAATACTTGATGTATACCTGGTAAATTGGTTTTTAAATTAAAAACCTTGATGCCTTTAAATGATGAAATTAGCCTCTGTCTACTGAGTGCATGTACAGTGTTTTCTTGCCTCCTTCAGAGATTCTTGTAAAATTGGGATTCTTCACCTATAACTACAGTTGAATGCAAAAAGTGTACTATTTTCCTGCTTGAAAGGAAAATAACTGGTGATATGCATGAAATGATAATGACTGTAATACTGAATGAAGCAAAGGAAATAGCACTTCATTTATCTGGATCAGTGAAATGGCTTAAAAGACTGAAATCTAACCTATTCATTTACCTGTGCTAAGGACTATGCATTGTGTGCTGCCTGAAAACAGGTTTAAAAAACTAAAATAGAAGAAAGTTTTCATTTTGAAGTTTAGATTTGTGTACCTGTTTGCACATTTTCATCTGTTCATATCTAACTTCTCATCTCTTAAAATTTACAGGTATACCTTTTTTTAACTGGTTTTATCCTCTGGTTAGATTTGTGTGTACACTATTGGTAACTTGATATTTTAAAATTAGCATCTACAAGTTTTTTGTAACTGCATTTACATTGAAGTACATTAATTGTGTAAAAAAGGAAAACTGTTAATTTTTTTACATACAGATCTCCATCTCTCTCTCTCTCCACTGATGCCATATCTCTGTCTCTCCCTCCCTCCCTCCCTCCCTAGTCATTTTGGATATACAAAAATGGTAACTTCCAATAAGAAATAAAAATATACATTTTTGGAAAATTGTACTTAGACAAGTTGTCATGGAATCTATTTTAGTAACAGATTTACAAAGCTTTGTAAACAATTTTTTTTTTTTTAAATCTTAGCTCAATTTCAATAAATTGGTGGTTTTATCTGAAGGAATAATAGCTTCATCAAATTACTTCATAAAAGCTGCTTTAGTATATTGAATCAACTCCTTTAAATTTAATTTCATTGTGCTATTAAAATCCAATACGGTAGAAGGAAAATCATTCCCTCAATATTTTTTTAATTAAAATTAGCAAATATAATTTTTCAGAAAGAATAAGTATAGAAATTGTTGCCAACTTGGTTTACCCTCATCTTTGCTGTTTCATATCAGCAGTTATGTACTTCTCAGCCTCCTTACCTATAAATCATCAGTCTCTGTTTTTCACATATCCATTCATTCAATATATCCTTTCACTGAAAGTCAATAAAGCTAGTCAGATTAAATATTTTTCATAAGAAAGAAAGAAATAGAAATCCCAACCTATTGGTAATTAGGCAATTAAAATTCAATTGATGGGTCTTGGTAGTCTCTAGATTATCTAAAGTGTTTTAACACAGAAACAAATTTTTTGTTTATCTATATAACAAAATAGCTTGGAATGTTCATTTGTAAACATCTTCTTTGGATTGAATATTTTAAAAATATTGATATAGACATATCAATTGGATCATGGATCAACTAACATTATTTTTGAATTTTAAAATTTACAGTTTTGTGATATTATTATTGTCTTTTTTTACATGACTTGTTTTAAACCAGGTTAATGCTGATTTTAGTTGTGTATGATGTAACTGTTGAGCCTGGAGTCTTCAGCTTGTTTACATTTGGTGGAGTTGTTTGACTTATGTGAGGTTATGTAGCACCCTGGGGTATGTAGAAAGTATTTAAAATATTTTTTTCTTTTTACAAAGAATTTTTATATATGTATTTTCTTCATTTATATTTAACTCTCTTTTTTTTTCTTTAGTTTTGTACTCATAAAAATCAGAAAACCATATGGAAAAAATAAATTTAAACAATTGAAGTTTTTTTGTTTTTAAAATTCTATTTTCTATATTAATGGCATAAGAGTTGAACAAGGATGTATTAAAAACAAATGATAGGGTCATCATTTAAGCCTCATACCAACACAATTATAAGTAATAGAACTATACATACCCACATTTTGAAGATTCTTCTCTGATTTTTATCAGGGAGTAATCCTCAGAAAGTGGAGACTAAACTCTGATAATAGAAAATGGGAAAGATTCCAAAACATGAGTGGGTTTATCAGTCAGTTCAGTTACTACTAGTGGTGGGAGATGCCTGAACTAACTACCTTTTGGTTGCTGAGCTTTGGCCAATGGTTTAACTTACTCAACAACTGGTCCCTCCTTTGAGTTGGCTCTAAGGTATAAATCAATAGCTTAATTATTTTGTAAAGGTTTGACAACTAAAAACATCTATCACATGCAAGTCAAGTTGGAACTTTTTAAGAGAATCTTTTGAAAAGTTTGATAACAACTGTTGTGCTGTAACTGATGGAGCTTTTGCAATTTTGGGTAAAGTATGTTGGCCATGGGATTAAAGTGTCATATCTTGGAAAAAGCAAGCTGTCTAGGAGCTCATCTAATTAGTAGTGAGAGATCTGCAAAATAATTACAGAATAGGGTGGTATAGAAAAGCAAGAGGCAGCATGGCTCTAGTACCAAACTGCTGCTGAGCAAGCTCTCATTTCTCTGTAGAAAAACCTATTTCATAAAAACTTCCAGTAATGATCTTTTACTATGAACAAAAAGAAACATTTCTGCAATTATGAACAATTGTTCTATACTCACAACACTCATTACCATTATTATTGTTATTGTTATTATTATTACATTTGAATTTGTAGCAGCTAAATCTTGAATTAATGTACAAATTTCATTTGATCTTCCATACAACTCCAATCACATTGGAGAGTTCCACAATGTGAAATAAATTGCATTCTGTGTGTGTGCGGTTCCTCAAAAATTGTTAATATTTTTTGTAAAGACCATTGTGTTAAGAACCCTATCCCCAATGTAGGGTAAAATAGGAGGATGTTCCATGTAGAAATCATCTAACGACAAGAATTTCAGGTTAATGAAAATATGTCCAAGCCAAATTGGCTCATGGTAATAGGGCTGTGTACATCTCATCACAAAGATCTGTTACTAAGGATATTCTGAACAGTGAATGGTTTTTAGTTTTTATACTAGTAATATCCGCCACCTCATCGTTTATTCAAAGACGACCATTTGTGGTTTGCATCATCTTTTGCTGCCTCCCATTGGCGATCAAAGGAGAGTCATAATTTTCTCTTTTCCAGCTCTGAACCAGGTATTACATTTGTTCTAGGCAGCTTAGCCACTTAGAAAAAAGAGAAATGTGCAATGTCCATATGTTCATTGACTCTTGCTTTTTTTTCTTGAATAAATAAACTGAAATAAAATATGCAGTTTATTTTGGCATCATGTACCTGGGACAATATATAACTTTCATTTTAGAAACTGTGGATTATTTAGAGATCAAAAGGATTAGTATACACATCATTATTTTCAGCACCCACAACAATGCAGCAGTGGGGTTGACAACAGGGTTCGGAGCAAGGAAGAGTAACAAGGAAAAATGCATTCTGGTCAGTACCCTTTAGATTTGTGGTTCTATATCACCTTTCTAGCAGCTTCTCTTCAATATCTCTGAAGAGAATTGTCACATGGAAACATTGAGGCTTTGCAGGAGCCTAGCCAGAGTAACTGGGAAACCTGCTGATTCTCTTCCAATCCAGTGACCTGAAAAAGATTCATTAAGGTATTCTCAAGTAGGCTGGACATGATGAGCTGGAACCAAAATTGGTAACTGATACAAGTCTATGAAGATCAGGAATGGATCATTCCTGCCACATCTTCAGGAAACTGCTGGCTTAATGATCCAACAAAGAAATAGGGGTCAGTCAGGTGCTGTCTTCTCATGGTCACCTGGACAATGATGTATGTGGGGATTGCACTCCAATTTTTTGAGGAAGTAAAGATTTTTCTTTGACCAGAAATGGGAGTAGTCAAAAGATCTCATGGAACAGTGCCACCATACTTGTGCAGTCAATTCTACAATTATGATTAACATGGAAACAAACTAACAGATGAAGCAGTAGATTTGGGCTAGGAAAAAGGTGGTGTGGCAAGAGAATTCAGCATCACTCCCATGTGTTCAATTTTTTTTGAAGAATCATGCCAAAATTGAAGAAAGTGATTCTGGGAACAAAATTAAAGAGAATGTGCTGTGCACTTGGTGATGGCATTGATAAGACTCTGTCTGTCTGAATTCAAAATGTCTGTGCTAGAGACTTTCCCATGAGTGAAAAGTGCTGGACTTTGTAAACTGCTTGTACCTACCGTATTCCGAAGAAAGTGATGACTGACTTAACCCAACTAAATGATGTAGATGTTTATTTGATGATAAGTGTATCACATGTTTATGCAAAGCAAAATTACAGACTTTGTCTAAACACAATAACCTGCAGAATTACTACTAATTTTTTTTTATTTAATACAATGAAATTTAAGTAAAACAAAATAATCTGGACACCACCTTGAATTTACTTGTAATGAGATCCACCTCTGCTCATTGTTGCCCTGCCGATGTGTTTTTTTTCATAGCTATGACCTGAAGAGATAGTATAGTGTGCCAGCAACAAATGCCCAATTTCTTCAACCTGATCAAGATACTGCCTATTAACACAAAAAGAAACTTACTTTAGAAATTACACTGTTCTGATGCACGATAATATTTAAAAGATGAAAACACCTGATCAGTTATTATTAACACCTTTTGCTCAAAATGTAGGTGAATAACACTCAAAATCTATAGACATTATTGGTCACCTGGGGTGATTTTAGATCAGGGCCTACAAATATTTTATTAATTATTGTACCCATATCCAATTAAAGCACAAATACAGTGTCTCAGTTTGCATTTCATCAGTAGCAAAAGAACACCCTGATTTCCAGCAAATGGATTAATCAGAATGATTTAAAGTTTGCAGATAAATAAATAAAGGAAATCACATTCTTCTTTTCTTCAAGGAATATTGTTTTCCATTTAGTCTAAGATAGCTTAGCTGTTGCTGTAATGTTTGTTTTGATATAACATTAGAATCTGATAAATATTTTTTCAATTAATACCATTACTATGTGCATTCATGAATATACAGCTTTGAAAATTATAAAAACTAACTTCAAACTGAATCACTAAAGATTAAGCTGGCAACCATAGGATTTCGAACAGATTTCATTAGTGAATAATTGCCTACCAATAATTTACAGTCAATAGTCTTAAACTTAAGCCTTTTTCTGACCTACCTACCCATAGTCGGCAGTCAGTCAGGGTATTGGTGCATTGGTCAGCATGCCAAGATTTTGTAGTGTTACAGCTAAAATTCTCTGGACTGGCCATTAACCCCATACCATTCTGATTACTTTGTTGACCATGCAATTGATTATAATGCCTATCAGATCTGGAGGGCCTCTTTTCTAGATTAATCGGCATGGACTCTGCCCCACTCTTTGAATTAATTCAGGCTATACTCATTTTTCAAAGTAGAATCACTTGGTTTATCGTTTGTTACTGACAACTGACTTTGAAACTTTCCTCTGTTTTTTACAAGCAGATTTGTTTGCAGCCTTCCACTCGTCAGAGGTTGTGTAGGTGGTTATATGTTAGTTTATCCTCACCAGATTGCTGCTTTCCCATTCCTAACTTGCTTATTTGTAGTGTATGTAGTGTGTCAGAGCCTGATAGATTTGGCTTCTGCAGCTGACATCTTTTTTACAATCTAATTTCTATGGAGAGTGTCCTTCCATCTCCAATCAACAAGGCTCTATTAAAAGAAAATGGCCAGGTAGTTGGATTCCCCACCACATACATTTTGCATAGCAACAATATATTTCATTTTTAAGAATTAGTGATAAAGTGATGAAGTCTTGTTAAATTACTTTACATTCACAAAAATTCTGTCTGAAACTTGTCTGTAGACAAATCAGGAAAAACAATGATAATGATAGATCTTTAAAAAAGATGAAAGATGGTGGTGATTAGTTGTAATGAATGAGACAGCAACAGCGATCAGAATATATCTCAAGGCATCATTAGTGTCAGCACAGTTTGTTCTTTGTTTTAAAAAGTTCAACTTTATTGAAAAAAATCCAAGGATGACTTTTTCTACAAGAACTTTGTAGGAGTGATGACTCTCAACCATAATGGTTTTATCACTGCAGGTTAGAGGAGATGGGGTTTGTGAATAAAGTGGTATTTATAACAGTCTCACCTTTCTAGGTTGATTTGAAACATGAAATACAATGAGAATGCTATTGTATTACACCAAGAATAAAAAACAACAACAGAAAACTGCTGCTTTTTGGTAACTTGGTGTTAAAAATATAGAAAAGGATGCACTACCAGAGAACTATCACTATTTTTATTATAATTTTTAAGCTGCTGCCACCCAGTATTTTCAACAACTGAACTTTAACCACATTCTTTTGATGTTATTCTCACTAGATTAATTTCAAATGTGGCAGCACTACTTCAATGTTTAATCTACTGCTACAGATGTAATCAGGAATAAATTGAGATAGAATTGTGTGATAATTAATTGGTTTATTAATTTAAAAAAATATTTAAGCTTTATCAAATGTGCCTTTATTCGGTTATGCACTATTTTCTTACCCAGGAAGTGTTCTGGCTAGCTAGTTTTTAAAACTTTATATTCACTTTGAAAATAAGTAACCCTGATAAACTTGGATTGTTGCCATGTTGCTGAAATTCTTGAGTGACAGGACGGATGCTCTGGCACATCGTTTCAAACAGCCTAAATGCTATTTTCCTAGTGTTTTCCCCTCTTTGTTGCAACAGCTTGGTGCCTTCTGTTAACATTTTACAACTTCACATGCAAATTTAAATAAGTAGCACAAACTTTTATATGCGAAGTTAAATGAACAGAATCTGACCCATAGAGTGCTTCTACTTCATCTGTTCAGCACAAAAAGTGTTTAATTGGATATAAACAAACTTGGAGTGCAAATAGCCAACCTCTGCAATTTTGGAACAGGAATGTAGATAAGCACTCTATAGATACTGTATTTATATTTATCACCTTTTGACTATTTAATATTTAAAGTTATACTTGCAGCACTATCAGTGCACCTTGTCATGGAGCTACCTGTATTTATAGTCCAATGAATATCTGGATCTTGAGGTATGGGGTTGGCATGTTAGTGTTATGCACTATGGAAAATAGGGTGTGTGTGGTTATTTAACTGCATGTCAACAACAGTTAAAAGATTAAATGTCATGTGAAAATAAATTATGATACTGGCTGGTTTTATGATCCCATTTCTTTTTTCTTTGAGAATTGCTGGTGTACAGTGTGATATCAGTCAAAAGTTTTAAAGCATCAATATTTGTAATTATAAGATTTTTTTCGTTTTATTAAAACTTGTTTCTCTAACTGGAAACAGCCATAAAGATAGAGAAGCCTTTCATTATTTCACACCAGACTGGTTTCAGAGAGAGGTTTCTATCAGTTCAACCTGTGCCAGTAGTACATAAAAACACAACGGGAATTCAGACCTCCTCTTATGCCACACGAACAGAGTCTTCCCACTGACGCTGAACTGCAAGAACTTCAATTAACAATAACCAAACCAGTCATCAGGAACCTGATAAAAAATAAGTACAAAGGAAAATATGTTAAATAATTTGAGCTAAATAAGGATTACTAGTTATTTATGCTACTCAAGAAAACTAATGCAAACATTTTTGCTCAAAATAAATTGGACACAGATTGTTGTGTCAGTGTAAATCTCAGCAACCTTTTATTAATAGGGGCATGTAAATTAAAGCCAGCTGGATGCCATTATGGAAATGCTATTTCAGTCTGGTTTTATTTGAACATCTCTAATAAACTGACTTTTATGCATGAAAATGTGTTGGCACAACAATATGTGTTGAGCATAATTTCTGTGATCATAAATTCCTGAATTAAGGTGAACTTAATGAAAATTGCATGTTTACAAACTGAATGAAAATACACTTGCAAAACATGCTGTTGTCACAGCCAAATATAAGGTTATAAGGCTAGGATACTCTGCTGAATGGTGATCGATCTCTTGACATTGCTGCTCTCCTTGCTTTTAGGGCTAAGTGGTTCCCCAGAATGATAACACAGTACAGCAAAATTAACAAAGGTATTTATTTCTGCAGGCAATCAGTAAGTACCATCTCCAGATCTAAATTCATTCCACAGAGAGATGAAATCAGGGTATGAGTGCAGAAAAGCCTGTGACTATAGCAAACTGATATGTCATCCCATGACCAAAATCAGATGTTGACATACTAGATTTTATCACTTTGAAAATCATGTATGGGTATTGTCACTCAATGTTTTGAATAGTAAAATATAATTTGAAATCTTGGAACATTTGATGTTAATTACAAATATATCTTTGATTGTCATTTCAGGTTTTTTTGCAAATTGTTTATATATATATATCAGAATTGAAAAATAATTACAGAAACAAGAAAAACTGTATAAAATGCAAGTAGCACATGATGGAATTGCATCTTGTAGAAAAAATGAAATGCTCCATGGTAGACTGTGATTGGTTGTCAAGCAAGAAATAAGAAAGTTCCACACCTGTAGTGTGATGAAGAGTATGGCTCATTGGAAGGAAATATCAATTAACAGGCATAAGGAAATCAAAATCTTACCTATTGCAGGCTACTGCATGTGACAGATTACAGCCTGACTTTGTTTCAGAAGGAGCTGTATGCATGATTTTGAGAAGGTTAAGTGAAACTATTACTGAGATGATGAGCCAGCTGTGAATGACCTAGCTAAAAGTACAGGTGTTAATGTTTCTTCAAGAACAGTAAGATACACATTAACATGAAATGGTCTCATTGGATGTGTACCTCCTCAAAATCCTTAACTGAGGAGAGGCAACCTAATGGCAAAGCTGAAATGAAACGGTGGGATGACCAAACCAGGGAGAAGGTGCACTTTACAGAAGAGTCCAAATTTGAACTCTTTGACAATGTTACGATATGTACCCCTTAAAGGAACTACATTACGCAACAGCGAGAGTGAAACCAACAAACAACAAACATTAATGGCTCTAACTACCAAAAAATATTATACCCAGCAGTGATATTATTACAATCCTATCACGGACAGTTAGTACAGTTAGATCCAGATATATGTTACTCACAGGTAACTAAACTCAATCCAACACTGCAATACAACAAAAAGGGTCTGGTACGTCGTCATCTTATATAGAGGATCATTTGCATGACAGTCGACCGAGGTCAGTGTACCCGCTCAACATTTATAAAAGATCACTGACGTGAGGATGACCAGACCCGACCTCTCAGTGTCCAGGCGCCAGAATTACAAAGAGTCCCACCAAAATTTCCTATCACTCACACACAAACCAGTTTCGTGATAGAAATAAATTTAAGAAAAAAATCTCACAGGCATCCATGGCTGGTAACACCCCCTCCCCCTCTCTCACAAAAAAAAGAAAACAGATCACAAAGGAGGTTTTTTTTCAACCTGAAATAGTAACCAACATTTTTCAGGGAAACAAGAATCTAACATTTTCTAAAGTTTCTTGAAAATGCATCAGGAATAACATTATCTTTACCTTTGACATGCTGAATTTCCAAATTGTACTCCTGCATCATCAAACTTCACCTGAACACCCTTTGATTTTTACCTTTCATTCTATTAACGAATATGAGTGGATTATGATCATTTAGCACTATCACAGGATGTACTGCATATCTCAAATATACTTCAAAATGCTGTAGAGCTGAAATCAGCGACAATGCTTCCTTCTCTATCGTACTGTAGTTGCACTAACTTTTATTGAACTTCTTGGAGAAGTAACACACATGGTGATCGACACCATCATCACCTTCCTACAATAATACAGAACCTGCCCCAATATCACTTGCATCAACTGCCACTTTGAACTGTTTGTTAAAATTTGGGGCTTGTAGTACAGGAGCATGAAGAAGTAAGAATTTGACATTCATCAGACCAGACAAATTTTGACCTTTTCTTTAAAAGATTGGTGAGTGGTGATACAACATCAGAAAAATTTTGACAGTACTTTCTGTAATAACCAACTACACCTAAGACTCTCATCAACTCCTCCTTACTAGATGGAACAGGAAAATCCACAATGGTTTCAACTTTGGCCTTGATAGGTTTTACCTAACCCTGAGCTATTTTGTGGCCAAGAAAATTCAAATAAGTTTTTTCCAAAATCACTCTTCAACAAATTTACAGTTAACTCTGCTTCTTTTAGTCTGTTGAACAGTTCCCTAATGCATTGCCTGTGTTCTTTACATGTATCACTGTAAATAATCAAATCATCAATGTAAGCCTCACAACTCTCCAATCCAAAGATAACAGTGTTAATCATCCTTTCAAAAGTTGCATCAGAATTTTTCATCCCAAATGGCATCATCTTGTATTGATACAACCCATCTGGTGTACTAAATACAGCAATTTCCTTTGCTCTTTCTGTTAAAGGCACCTGCCAGTATCGCTTGAGTAAATCAAACTTACTGACATACTTCGCATTACCCACTCTACCAATGCAATCATCCACTCTAGGTATAGAATATGAATCAGTTTTTGTGACAGCATTGACTTTTCAAAAATCTATACAAAATCTCTGGGTTCCATTGGATTTTGTCATAATATACATGGTGAACTCCAACTGCTGCTACTATGTTCAATCATCATTTGCCAACATATAATTAACTTCTTTACGCATTTGAGTCAATTTGTTTGGATTACAACAGTATGGATGCTGTTTTATAGGTAGCGCATCCCCAACATTATCAACATGACAAATAACATCAGTACAACTTGCAGTGTCTGAAAACAGTACCTTGAAATCATTAATCAAATTAATCAAATCTCTTTGTTCATCAGGTTGTAAGTGTGATACTTCTTCACACAAGTTTTTAATGACATCAGAATTTTGCAATTTGATTGAACAACCAAGAATATCTAGATCAGAATCAATATAAGTAATAGGATATACTTCTGTTTGATCACCATTAGTCACTGGAACCAAAACGGCAGCTATCTCTTGATCTGCACCGGACTTTCTTTCATGGTACAGTTTGATCATGTTCACATGGCAGAGCTGTCTGGTTTTTCTACGTTCAGGTGTTTTCACTATATAGTTAAGGTCGTTTTCTTGGCTTAAGAATGTATCAGACAAATCAATGTCCTTTTCGGCTTCTAAGTTCTTGCTCATAGCTCTGGTCACTGCACATGAAGGAAAAATGTCAGGGATGTCTTCAACTTTCTCTGTATCTGCCCATATCTTAGGTTTCTCCATGACTTTCGGTTCAGGCAGCACTGTTCCACCAGCAAGATCATTCCCAATCAGTAAATTAGACACCATGCACAGGAAGGGAAGGTCTGACACCCATGCCAACCTGACCTGTCTCATAGCTTGACTTCAGATGAATAGAATGGAGTGGGATGCTGATGCTACCACCTTCAATCCTTCACATCAGAATGTTGACTCCTGTGTATGTTTTGTTTAACAGAGGCAAGATTCCTTCTAGTAGCAAGGTTTCTGAACTGCCAGTGTCTCAGTATTTTGATGGGTCTCATGTCAGATCCTTCTGCAGACAGAGACAAAAATGCATCTGAAACAAAAGGCTTATATATGGCTTCAATGGGTCCTCCCTGAGTTGGACATCTACCTGGGTCACCTCTGTGGGGGATCTTGGAGTGAGGGTAACTAAGGTATTTGCTGTATAGACTTTGTTCCTTTTCTGAAGGATCCAACAGTTACTGATTAAATGTCCCCTTTTCTCACAGTGAGCACACACTACTGGGTTGGATTTACTATCAGGGATCTTATTGGAGTAGTTTGATGAGGGATTCACCTGACCATCCTTGTGGTTTAAGGACATATTCTCAACTGCCTTTTCTCTGGACTGGCTTTGAGTTCCCTTGAAGTACTGACTTTTCAGAGGAGACCTAGAATTAAAATGTTTAAACATGTTCTTGTGAGTAAGAGCATAGTTGTCTGCAAGCTCAGCTGCATGGTGAAATGTAGTGACAGTCCAAAGGTCAGTGAATAGACCTCTTTTAAATTCTTCAATGAGGATGAGTTGTCTGAGTTCCTGAAAGTTTTCTCCGACTTCTTTTGAATCAAATCAACTGTCAAAAAGTGTCTGTTTTTCTCTGGCAAACTCCACATATATCTGACCCTCTTGTTTTTTCATCTCTCAATTGAAATTACTCATTATTTGTGCATATCCTGCGTCGGTATATATTATACACCCATCTACACTGTCTTGTTCAGTTTTCTTTAGTTCATGTGCTTATTTATTTGAATTACACTTTGGTTAACACTTGCTCACACATTTTTATATTTCTTTGCATTACAATTATTATCTCTTCAAAACATCAAACTGATTTTAAATCCCTGTAAGGAGATATAATATTTATTGATATGGAATAAAAATTTTATTTTGACTTTATTTCAATAATAATAATTTTTTTTAAAATCACCTATAACTTTATGACCCTTTTTTTAGGAAAAAAAAAGGTATAATTGTTTTCCCCTAAAAATGAAAGGATTTGTGGATATTAAATATATCACGAGAACTAAACAAAAATAAATTTTTTTAAATACTACTAATACATATAATAATAATAATAATAATAATAATAATAATAATAATAATAGGCCTTTAAATTTTTGGGGAAATATAAAACAGGCCATGTGACTAGTGACCTCCACTTCATTTGTGTTTCCAAAGACCATAGATAGGGGAGGGTGGTTGTATATCAAAGAGATAACCTAAAAACGGGTGGCAGTCATGAGTTGGTGGCTTGTAGAACTCTTTTTGCTCCTGGCTTTCCTCGCCTTGTGTTTTCACTTCTTTTATGTAAGTACAATCACTTCTAACTGTAATATCGAAAAATCAGTTTTGCTTTATGTTACCAGTAAACAACATAAGTCAACCAATTTGAGTCACGCTCTGTAAATCCTGGAGAATTTGTCCTGATTAACTAAGTTGTGTCTGGGGTGACCCAGTTCAATTCCCAGTCAGCTGAGTTGAGCATGCCTCTTGCTTATCTATTTTGCCAATGATACCCAACCTACAACAAATTGTCTTCAACATTTAATATTGTAGTTGTGATGATGTTATAACTTTTCATTCAATCGTTCAATATGAATGGCCACAGATGCTAAATGTAAGTTTCAGTTTGCACCTGATAGGTGAAGCTGTCTCCACTTTCCAGTATGTTTATAGGAAATTCGACCAGGCTTCATGAACAAAGTACACAGAGGTCACAGAAACATGAAGGATGTTAGTTAGCTGCCTTGCCTAGAAGTGATGTGAAAGAAAATATACAGAAGCAGAATTGTAGATATTGTAGGTGGTAATCGTTTACATAATTATTACAGTATCTGGTTCTGAAATCATCCTCCCAACAATGCTGATTCTTGGTTAATTAAGATACAGTAAATATTTCTTTTGTTCTCCATCTAAAGAAAAGAATGGAAGATATTTATAGTAGTTTTCTTTCATAATTGATGATGAAGAGAAATCAACTTTGTTGACTGAACAATAAGATTTCTATAGCAAAAGAAAAGCATTCTTGGTAGCTATAATAATTATAACAATTATTATTAATGTCAATATTGTTTGAATGCATCATTTTCCATTGATGAGCATCTATGTTTTTGAAGACCTTCCCTTGAGATCTAGTGATCCATGGTTTCTGTACCAAATTCTGATGCATAGCAATTCATTTTTCTCTCAACTTGTTTGAATGATATAGGTTAACATATTATTGTGGGGAAAAAAATGCCTGAAGTGAAATAGTGAATAAAATATCTACATGTAAATTTTGGCTAGCAGAAATGGCATCTGTTTGTGTTGTCAAGCTATTATTTTCTCATGTGAATGAATAACACTTAGGGAGATGACTGTAACTTGTCTAGATACCTGACCAATGATGCTATATTAGCCACATTTTATTTGAACATTCCTGAATTTTTATTTAAAGTGTGAACATTCACTGCAAAAATGATTTTAAATATTTCTAATACTGACTGCTTTATATTAGAAACTTCTGTTTTCTTTTTTAAAGCATTTAAGCAAGAAAGAAGTTATCATCCTTTCATATAAATGTTACTTTTGTTTCAGATCAGTTCAGTTTCTGTATCGCTGCTCATAGATCAAAATAATGGAGTTAGTTTCTGATACTGCTATGTTATATCAGATTTTGCATATAGAAAAGCTTTACTTTTATTCAACTCGTCAATGCAGTACAATTTTAATAAATTCACAAGAAACCAAAATTTTTTTATTTTAAATAGTAAATGTTAAAATGCGCAACAAGAGTTACCACAGTATTAGTATTCTGACCTGTCATTGGCCAACAGCTACACTAATAAGATCCACCATGATTATAAGATGAATTTAACGTAATAACAACAAAACCAAGTCTTCAAGGAGATTATCTCGCACAAACTATACTGTAATTCCAATTTTTGCCATTTGAGGAAAAGGAAATTTTGAGCAAGTTGTCTTAACGCCAACTGGCTTTAATCCACATCTATAAATGAAATGACCTGGTAGGGTTTCCCCATATAGATATGGCAGAGAATTTGTAAGTCTTGACTTGCTGGTACCTTGACCAGGGTTCAAGAGTCCCAACTGTTCTCAGGTCACTTCTTGCTTGGTCACCTAAGTTGATATCCCGGACCTTTCGCCATCTACATAAGGGGTGAGACGTCCTCAGAACATGAGCATCAGGACTGGGGTCTGCTGAGAAGAAAGAAATGATGAAATTACTGTGATTTTTTTCAATGGAAAATTGGTAACAACTATGAGATCAGTGCCTACAAATCTTTTCTTTTTGTTGACTTCCCAATTACATCTCCTTACGAGTAAATTTCTAATACCATCTGCTTTCTTCATTGAAGAGCTACAGCATCTAATCCTCATTAGCAATATGAACCTTTTCTATGTTGCAAATTATCAGAGAAAACCATCACTTTTCATAATTGTTTCATTACTATCATGAGCCGACACATGGCAGCCATGGCCCAGATCAATGGCAAAACAGTATTATAAACATTTAGAAGAATGCCAAATTACTCTAAAATGCCCAGATTTCCAATTGCATAAAAAAGCTATTTTTGGGAAGCCCAACCACCCTGCGGATAGCAATGTGAAACATTTTGAGAAACATTGATAATTTTATAATAAAAGGACCAATAAAAGCTTGAATAATCAGATATTGAATAAAAGTCCAACTATACATTATTTTGGAGGATCAACATAATTCTGCCCAATCTGATTTCTCTTCTCATTTTCTGATTTTTATTTTATTTCTGCCTTCAAACCTTCGAGTGCCATCATCAACGCTTATAACATCCACAGGAAAAGAATAGGAAATGTTCCACCTCCACGAAAAACTGGCTCTGATTTCCTGACCTGAGCCGAGTTTATTCATACTCTGTTTTGTTTACCTGCACCTTATTATATATTCACTGAAATATTAAATTTAACTGCTAATGGGTAGTATGGGATTGAACCTGTATTTTCCTGTTTCTGGTTACTGACTACTTGTTTGTGGCTTTACTATTTTCAACTTTTCAGAGAAATGGAGAGACAAAAAGACAGGTTCCAGGTCTGAGGCCCAGGAATAAGGAGTAAGTAATCAAATGTTCTTTCAATTGTTTATTTACTTAATTTGGAATTCAAACAAGAACATGAACAACAACCATTCTGATTTTGGTTCAGGTATTTTCCTTCAGCCACTCACGTCAACAAGACTAATTTACAAATGTTGAAGGTATTAAATTCATTCTCATCACTGCTGCAACTATAAACTAAATTTAAGATTTTATTATGGAATTGTTTTTCAATAGTGAAAAAATATATGATTACTTCTCTTGCATTAAATTTGAAATAGAAGATCCCTAGATTTTTCCATATCTTTCTTAAAATTATATTCCTTTATTCATTATTTAATCAGAATCTCCTGGTGTAGATTTTAAACAGATTGTGGCATATTTGGGTTTTCTTTCTTGCAGAACTGGTAACCTGGAAGACATTGCTGAGGCAGGAAGTCTTCACGAGTTTCTACTTGACCTTCATCAAAAGTTTGGCCATATTGCATCTTTCTGGATGCATAAAAAGTGGGTGGTCAGCATCTCAACCCCAGAGCTTTTTAGGGCAAACCAGACTTTCAGTGACAGACCTCGTAATTATTACAATGTATATTTTTCTTTGCATTACACGATTTTCATATGAAGCACAGCTGAAATAGATTCACCATTAGGGTATCTGGCAGGGCTTCATTTGAACAATCTCCCTACTAATGAAAGGTAATCTAACCCCAACTTTAAAAAGTCTTTGATAACTATCCTCCATTACAAACAATGTGAAATGCATTATTTGTGATTATGATGCTGCATCCTTAAGGCAATTCCCTTGTTCCTCTGCAATGAGGATTACAAACAGCTGCATGCATAATTTTTTTCAAGATAATATCTGTGTGTGTGTTTGTGTGTGTACCATTCTCATACATAGTGCTATACAGTGTCTTTCCTTTTAGAATGTTAAACCTCATACTTCATCCAAAATTGTTTGAAAGCGAGATCTTGAAAGTGTCTGTATGAAAATATTTATTCAATAATTTCTTTATGTCCACTGTTTACTTTTCTTTCTGCCTTTAAGTCGCATTAGAAATCTGTAATCCACGGAATTTGTTTAATATCCTCATCCATTTTAAATCTTCATTAACTGTAACAGAGCAATGGATTTTGGAAATTCAATTTTGAAATTAATTTGAATTTTAACAGAATCAACAAGCAAAAGTATCCATTGCTTTTCATCAATGATGAAATCCATTATTAAAATTAGTATTAGGAAATGAATATGATAACATGATGGATATAGTAAGAAATGCATGTAACAGTGAGCACAAAGAAGGACAGGGGGTTAATATTTTTTACTAATTAATTCCAGTACTCTAATACATGATCTATTGAACTTGTTTTGTCATTTTTAGGGAGATAGCTCAATTTAATTAAATAACTTGATAAGTTTTGATGAAGAAGGATTGCAATATTCTCATATGGTTGACTGATAAGTATGAATGCCTGCTGGTGTGTGGATGATACTGAAAAGAGATTGAATCATTCATGTGATGAGAAAGGATGTAATGGTTCTAGATGATATCTCCTGAATCAAGGATGTGGTGCTAAAGAGCTAAGAATTCATAACAAGATGGAAATCTAATGGTGATAGGTTAAGTCCTGCTTTAAATATGAGATATAACAAAATTGGACAATTATACTTTAACAAAAGTCGATAATGGAACTGTTTCCAAATATTTGATTGAGTTTGATCTTTCCTGACACATGCAGCAGCATCCCAGTGATTCTTTGTTTTCTCTTGACAACATGTCTGTTTGCTTTCATATGATTTTTCCTTATTCACTTTCAAAGTCAACTTAACACCCTGTCTTTTACAGTTTCCTGATGGACCTTGTCCAGATATCCCTTTTAAGCCTACAGAAATTATTGTCATATTCATTTAAAAGAATTTTTTATTTTCTGCTTGAACAGCTGAATTGTTCAAATTGTTTGAACCATTTATTGGTCGCCTCAGTATACAGTATGCGAATGGAGATGAATGGAAGTCTCGGAAAAAGTTGTACAGTCAGGCATTTTCTCATGGAGCCCTCTCATTGTACTACCCAGCATTCCAAAAGGTTTGCGGTTTTTATTGTTCTTTACAGTGAGGTTATGAAATGGAGAAAACTTTCACATAGTTTTTTTTTTTTAAAGTAGAGCTTATCCAGTAGTTTTCTTTGTCGGATAATATTTATTTTGAAAACTGGCATTCATTTTGGACTTTCATGAGTAGAAACTTATTTGATTCCTTTAAAATTTGCTTGCATAACTTAATTTTCTTTTGCATAGGTTTTGTTGATACATTTAGCCAATTTATACTTATGACCTTTAATATTTTTTAAAATCAATAAGCCAAAATAGTTTGTGATTGTCTAAAAGTCCTAAATTATTCTGACAAACTCTCTATGCGATCTCACTCATGTCCAATATCCATGTAATATTTTCAGTTGTTCAGCATGTTATAAACTATCTAAAAACATGGAAGCATATTTGGTACTAACCGATGCCAAACTCTTTCTAACTGAACAAAATATTCAGAATGTGGATGTGAACTATAAAGATAACATCTAAAAATAATGATGATAATTGTTGCCCTTAGTAACTGATATGCTTTTCTAGCAGCTGAAATATATTATTCTTCATGGATAATATTTGTTAAAATTGTAATTTGTAAATTCTTCATAATTTACTTTATAGTAGACTGTGGCATGTATTTGCTACAGCACCAGTATTTTCCTAATTAACAGAGTTGAGCTACTACATAAATGATACCTTCTGATTTGTTTAGTTTTCTGATTGCTACAGGAAATATGATGCTCTATGAACATTGCATACACCTGTACAGTTCCTAGCTCACAAATGCTGTTCTTCACATACCTTTATAGATGGCTGATGGAATTGCTATTGAATGGAAAGAATCCAAACAACCAGTGCCTATATGTGAGCATATGATGAAATTTGCCATCAGAAGCATCTTGTTAGTGGGTTTTGGAAAATATTTTGAAGACAGTGAAAGGATCAATGAGATTTTAGTTGGTTACAATGTGGTGAGTGGTAATTATTCCTTCCTGTTACTTTTGGAAGCTTTAACCTTTTGACCCTGCTCTTTAAAAGTGGGTTGGTGATGAATCCTTTCACTTTTTGATGATCAGCTGAAGGTTTTATTGAACTGTGTTATCCATGACAGTTTAGGTTTGTACTTCTGAATACATACACACGTTTCTTTCTTTGTCGTAAATGTTAATGCAAAATATCACCTGATAGATATCCTCTGCTTTCTTTCTACAACAAAAGTATCTTGCTGCTCTTCCAGAACAATGATGAGGAAGAAATCTTGAACCTGTTTGATGGTGAAGATCTCTTCCCCCTAGCACCAGCAAAACTGTACAACCGCAAACAAAAGAATCACACCTTTGATTTTTATGTTATCACATCATAAACTCTTGAGAAATTCAAAAGCAAGCTTTTTTTTATAAGTTATCCCCCTTTACCACAAGATGGCTATGGTAGTAAAATAAATTAATCATTTTCTTTTAGTCAAACTGCTCCAATTTTCTTTCAGTGCTGGGATGAAATGAAGAGGCAAGAATCAGGATTTATTCCAGATGTTGACAGTCAGAGACAAAAAGACTTTGAGAAGAGTAAGTGGGACTGTCCATTCCTTCTTACATAACCTTGGTGCTACTATGATAACTGATTCAAGAATTTATTCCGTAGACATGCTGAAGTGTCTACTTCCGTCTCTGTACTGCTCCATCATCTTCTCTACTAACTATACACTGTGTGGTTTCTTTCTTTTCTAATGGGAGATAAAAATACATTAAAAATTATATCTCTGTTTTATTATTAGACAACTTATGCGACTCTTTTGTGGATTTTTTATCTCATCTTCAATACTCTATGCACAAAACGGTTGTCATATCTGTTGGCTGTATTTTTAATTTTATCATTAAATATATTCAGATGATTCTCCGACAACGCAACAAATTCCGTACACAAACATTTATATTACACTCATCAACTGGCTCGTCATTAAAATGATGATTGTATACAAATCTTAAATGTTTGATACACATGAAAACAGATCCATATAATCATGTTAAACCATTAATTACAGCAGCTAAGGATATTACCATGACCTGCCTTTTATGAATTTTAATGACTAAAATTGAATGAAGGAAAGAGCAGCAAAAATTCTTGTAGTACTCCTCACTAATATAAACGAACATAATTTTAAAATTTCTAATTTTTTTCTTTTGTTTGTTTGAAATTTGGATGAGGTGGGCACGATACGCATAGTTTGCCACTTATTCGGAAAATTACCTGACCACAGTATTACTCTTTATCTCTCCTCTATAGAAGGGTTACTTACCTAACTTCTCTGTTAACTGGTCAGAGTTTTGATAACCTTCATTCTACAATACGAGTTTCCATCTGATCAGGACTAAACTGTTCTATATAATTTCCCCCATTGCTTATTTTAAAACCATCAGAACAGGATCTCTGAACTTTTCTTATTTTTTTTTTTTATCTTGACAGATTCTATCAGGTAAGTAGGTACGGTTGTGGGCCCTTGAAAATTTGTGAAAGTGAAAGCTAGCAAGAGTTACCTACAGAACCTCTACTGCATGATCTGGTTAACCTTACTAGAGCTCATTATTTATAGATGTGGGATAAAACTGGAGAATTTAGAGAAAATCCACATGACTCTCTGGTGAAGGGAGAGCAAGAAATAAAAACAGCAGTAGAATAACCCTAATTGAACCAACTCTAACCTGGATAAGCATCTGAGCCTTCAACATAAGTATTCGTGTCCACCACTGGACAATTGACTGGCTATTAATGAAATATGTTTCAAGCACAATGAAGAAAAAGTCACCACAATATATCTTTCAATTTTTACTTTTTTATATATCAATACTCAATACAGTATATTTGGAAGAAACCAGGCCTGTCTGCATTACACTGATGCTATTTCAATATCTTTACTACATATGAATTTTATTTAAATATCGATAATTTTTCTCATTGTAGCCATTATTATTTAAACAGATGAATATTAGATTTATTCTATAATTTTATGATTTTAGATCAAACAAAAATTAGGGAAATATTAAAAAATGTACTAAAGGATCGAATACAAAATCCACCTGAAGAAAACCAGTGGCTGTTTATTGATTACCTGATGTCTTCAGGAGCCTGTGAAGAACAAATACTTTCCGATTGCATCACCTACCTGACAGGAGGTTTCCATACCACTGGTAACTGTGAGTATTTTTAACATAATTTTTAAAACGCTTATAAAGCACTAAATTAATTGTACCTAGTAGCAATTGTGTACAGACTGAAGGTGTTTTGATTTATAAATATTTAGCTAGGCTCTTTATTGAAATTATTTCGCCTTTTGTTGCTTGTGAGCAGAAGAAAAATAATGCATCATCTGTGTTGATCAGGACAACCACATTTTATTATTTTGTTTCTCTTCTGCTTTCAGTGCTAAGCTGGTGCTTCTACTTTCTAACTGCAAACCAAAATGTGCAACAGAGACTTGCTGATGAAATTGAAGAAGTTATTGGAGATGAAGATGTGAACGAAGACAACATCAATAATCTTCTGTAAGTCTGCACCACCATCCTGTTTCTTTACTAAGATATGCCATTGTATTTATTCTGCTAATTTATTTTTTCTTTGTTACTGTTGCAATGAAGAATTTAATTAACATTTCCCAAATAATTCCAATATTTAGCATTTCAAATTTCAAACCTCAACAGTTTTGGAGTTTTACTTCAAGTGCTACAAATTGGACTTAATTGATACCAAACAGTTGAACTTTGTTTTCTTTTAATTTTTCAAAAAAATTGTTTCCACTAAGGAAGTTTTTATGGAGCATGAAATGTAGTTTATGCACAGAAGAGACAACACAAAATTAAAAATTACACTGGGGAAGAATATTCCAGTAGTCTTCCGTTTGCTTCTACTCAGAAATATGGATATTAATAAATGTTTGTACATAAAGATTACTAACCACCTTTCATAATGTCATCAGTCTTGATGAGTATTTCTACTTGGTAAATTGCAGGTATGCACGGCAGGTGCTTAACGAGACCTTACGGGGTGCTGTCATTGCCCCATGGGCTGCCAGAGTGAATTATGAAAATGATTGTGAGTTGGGTGGCTACCCTGTACCAAGAGGAGTAAGTGGCTTTCCTACTTTATTCTACCTGAGCATTTAGTGCGATAACACGAGAAGTTAGTAGATCTTTGTTTTAAAACAAATGAATAAGTTGAATAGCAAAGCCTCTGACTCAATTGTTTTAAAACGTCTTCAGAAAAGCATCCATAAGTAATCCTAATCACAGTAACCTACAAAGAGGCTGGGCTCGCTACTCCAGTAAAGTTACCACAAAGCTGACGTATTTCTGTATATGATTCTCTATTTATTTCCAGACTCCAATCATTCACGCTCTTGGTGTTTCACTTCAAAACGAAATGTACTGGCCTCAACCGAAAAGGTCTGCAGCAATATTTAAATATTTCCTTAATTCTTCCACCGCCCGTTTTTTTACAACTGTCCCTTACCCAAACCCCTCTTAGGGAAATATTTTGGTCAGTCAGAAAATTAGCAAATTTCTGACATCTTTGATCAATTTAATTCATAATGAACCAGGGTTTAACTTACTACCAACACATTTATCATTTGATTTCAGTGCTATAGTTACTAATTATCAAATAGATGCAGGGAAATAATTACAAAATGTCATTTTGATGAAATGAGAAGAACCCAGATGGGTGCTACAGCATCAATCATCTTGTTCAAAATAACAGCAATGATTATTATGTGAAATTGTGAGACATGTTAAGCTGTTTGTAACGTTCTGGATAGGAGAGCTGCACTGTCTCCCGTGTAGGTTCTTAAATTAATGAATGATAAAATTTATGGAATACCACTGAATTTGGAAATAAAAGTTATTATAAAAATTGGTTAACTAACAGATCTCAGTGGGCATTTAAAGGTGGAAAATATTTAATAGAAGAGAGGACGCTGATTCTCATATTTTAGTAGAATCAGAATGATAGAGGTTCGTCTTTCTCACAACACCTCATGGAGAATGGACAAGTCAGGATGTTTTTGACTTTTACCTGGACACGTTTGAAGGAATTGTAGTTTTGAAGAAAGTGACCATTGTTGCATTCTTTTGCTGAATGCATTTTCATCACTTTAGCTGAAGACTACCAATCCAGAAACACCTACCATTACTTCAAGAAAATATGTATTATAGCCATTTCCACACATTCTGTATCTCTGAAGACCACCTGCTGGAGAATTCATAGTTATTTTAAAATGTGCAGTAAAGTTCTTTTTGAATGAAATGCAAATAATTTTAGTTTCTACCCATTTTTGATAAAGGCAGTTTTCAAAAATATCGTTACAAGTAATTTTTTACATGATAATTTATCAGTGTAAACAATATTGTATCTACCCTCATGATTGATAAAAAAAACTTACATCAAATCACCATGAAAGTTATATTTCATGAACCAGGCTTGAATATTCTGAACTAGGTCAGCACATCTGAAGCTGAGAAACATGATCTGGTATTAATCCAGTTCTGGACAGTTGTCTCAGTAATTACCCTATTACTTGACATCACATAATAATAATAATAATAATAATAATAATAATAATACTAGAGCAATAATGAATCTAAAGGGCGATCATTATAAAGAAAACTCTTTAAGGTCAATTGTAGGTCATCTGTTATTTTTATTCTTTTCACCTGGAGAACTTTCCATGGGTAAATGTAGCAATGTCAATATACATATTTATTACCCTTCAGGTAGTCATTAATAAGATCTTTAAATATTCGTTGATCATGTGCTGATAGGCTGCGCAAATAGAAATCATTAATAGAGGTAGTGAAAGTTCGAGTAAGAGCATTTAATTAGCAAGACTGCAACCTAACATCAAAGATCATTTATGACTGGTTGTCTCCTTACTTTCTGTAGTTTCCATTCTGAGTGAACTCTAACATTAACAGTAATGTTTGGCCTTTGTCCTTTCAGGTTTGATCCAGATCGATTCAGTCCAGACAAGAAATTACCACTCATGTCCTTTGAGCCATTTGGATTTGCAGGAAAAAGGAAATGTCCAGGTTACAGGTTCGGTTATGCTGAAGCTACCGTTTGCCTGGTGACCCTTATCCGTCAGTTCAGGGTGAATTTGGTACCTGAGCAAAGACCAGTGACTCTGGTCTATGGATTTGTCACCCATCCAAAGGATGAGATATTTCTGATGTTAACTGGACGGATGCTAGTCACATAATGGCGGTGGGTTACATGACAGGTGCTGAGACACACAGAGAGAGAGAAAAGTCAGATTTCCATTGGTCTATGGATTTCTTTTCTGTCCTTTTAACTGAAAATCTCATATGCCCCATAAAACAAAATTAGTGCAGCCTCACGACATTGCTGCGGGCTGTTTCTGTCTAGTAAAGCAAAATTTGACCGACACCTTGTTACAGTTTTCTTAATCTTCTCAATGGTAGACACAAACCTATTAGCTTTTGATAATTGTAAGAGAAATAAAAGATGTATTCAGTTCTCAGTGTTTTATTTTTATATTTAGCAATAAAGGTGTGAATGGTGTTGGTGTTTGTTCAGAAGCTGTTTTCCAATGATTTACATGTTTTCACTTCGGTGTCAATATATGTTGTGATCACTTCTTTCTATTATCTCTTTCCCTGCACCAATTTTGAACTCATTTCTATTAACAGATTGACTCCTCCAGTGTCAGATGATTTGCAATTCCCCTAATGGCATGCACCAATGCTTAAACTAACAATATATGATGCTACTGACCAACCATTTATTGAGCATCATGAAAACAGCGTTACTTTGGACATCTCTGACTTAGGAAGGGAATGTGGTGCATATGTCAGTTATTAAAGTTCAGTTAAAGAGATCTGGTGGAGTCTCAGTGACTTTTGTTTCGAAAATTGACAGGACCAACCGTCTAGCGACACGATCAAACCAAAGATGCATGAATATTCACCATTATGAAAACGATAACTTTTTCTTTACACATGAGAATAATATTCTGCCCTGATAAATAAGGATTTACAAGAAGGAAGTTTAGGTAATATATTAGTATTGGACCTGAAAGGGTAAAAGATACCGTATAAAGACAGTTCACTTGTAAGATTCTTCTCCCTGCCCTGACACTAACCCTAACTTTCAGGATACAATCCTCAAATAGATTACACAGTTCTTGCTGCCACATTATGAACTTCTCTTTTTAACAAAATTGCATGAAAGACTTTTTCATTATGTATAAAGTCATTTACAGTTGCAGCTCTAGCTTAAAGCTCAGAGGGGCATCAGTAGCATGGAAGACAGTTTCCCAGTATCTTTGAACCATTAATGAGCAAATAAGTAGACAGATATAAACGTGTATAAATTCAACAGGTACAAACCAGCATCAATTCAGCAGTTAAAAAACTGCATCAGTTCGAAAGATATAAACGAGCATCACTTCAGTTGTTATAATCGAGCATTACTTCAGAAGTTATAAATGAACATCAGTTCAGTTGTTATAGTCGATCATTACTTCAGAAGTAATAAACAAACCTAAGTACAGAATGTTATAATCAAGAGTCAGTTCAGCAGTTATAAACGTGCATCAATTAATCAAGTATAGAAGAACATCAGTTCGGAAGGTTTACACGTGCATCAATTCAGATGATATAATCAACAATTAGTTCAGATGTAATAAACGAAACTATGTACTGAATGTAATAATCAGGAGTCAGTTCAGCAGGTATAATGAGCATCAGTATGGTAGTTATAATCGAGAATCAATTCACAAGTTATAAACGAGTATCTGTTCAGAATTTATAAAAGAGCATCAGTTCAAATGTTATAATCAAGCATTATTTCAGAAGTAATAAACGACTATCTCTTCAGAAGTTATAAACTAACATCAGTTCAGATGTTATAGTCGAGCATTACTTCAGAAGAAATAAACAAACCTAAGTACAGAATGTTATATTCAAGAGTCAGTTCAGCAGATATAAACGTGCATTAATTCAACAGGTATAATTAACATCAGTTCGAAAGTTATAAACGAACATCACTTCAGTTGTTATAATTGAGCATTAGTACAGAAGTATTAAACAAACCTAAGTATAGAATGTTATATTCAAGAGTCAGTACAGCAGTTATAAACGTGCATCAATTAAGATGATGTAATCGACCATTAGTTTAGAAGTAATAAACGAAACTATGTACAGAATTTTAAAATCAGGAGTCAGTTCAGCATGTATAATGAGCATCAGTTTCGTAGATATAATCTAGAATCAATTCACAAGTTGTAAACGAGAATCCGTTCAGAAGTTATAAACGAGTAACAGTTCAGATGTTATAATCAATCATTATTTCAGAAGTAAATGAATCTATTTACAGTTTTTATAAATGAGCATCTAGTAAGCAATTATAAACGTGCTTCACTACAGCAGATATAAACCTGCATTAATTGAGCAGGTATAAAAGTGCATTATTTCGAAAGATATAAACTACAATTACTTCAGTTGTTATAATCGAGCATTACTTCAGAAGTTATAAATGAACATCAGTTCAGTTGTTATAGTCGATCATTACTTCAGAAGTAATAAACAAATCTAAGTACAGAATGTTATAATTAAGATTCAGTTCAGAAGTTATAAACGTGCATCAATTAAGATGATATAGTCGAGCATTACTTCAGAAGTAATAAACGAAACTAAGTACAGAATGTAATAAGCAAGAGTCAGTTCAGCAGATATAAACGTGCATTAATTCAACAGGTATAATGAGCATTACTTCAAATGTTATAGTCGAGCATTACTTCAGAAGCAATAAACAAACCTAAGTACAGAATGTTATAATCAAGATTCAGTTCAGTAGTTATAAACATGCAGCACTACAGCATTATAAACGTGCATCAATTAAGATGAAATAATCGACCATTAGTTCAGATGTAATAAACGAAACTATGTACAGAATGTAATAATCAGGAGTCAGTTCAGCAGGTATAATGAGCATCAGTTTGGTAGTTATAATCGAAAATCAATTCACAAGTTATAAACGAGTATACGTTCAGAAGTTATAAATGAGCGGCTATTCAGCAGTTATAAACCTGCATCACTACAGCAGGTATAAAAGTGCATCAGTTCGAAAGTTATAAACGAGCATCACTTCAGTTGTTATAATCGAGCATTACTTCAGAAGTTATAAATGAACATCAATTAAGATGATATAGTCGAGCATTACTTCAGAAGCAATAAACAAACCTAAGTACAGAATGTTATAATCAAGATTCAGTTCAGTAGTTATAAACATGCAGCACTACAGCATTTATAAACGTGCATCAATTAAGATGAAATAATCGACCATTAGTTCAGATGTAATAAACGAAACTATGTACAGAATGTAATAATCAGGAGTCAGTTCAGCAGGTATAATGAGCATCAGTATGGTAGTTATAATCGAGAATCAATTCACAAGTTATAAACGAGTATCTGTTCAGAATTTATAAAAGAGCATCAGTTCAGATGTTATGATCAAGCATTATTTCAGAAGTAATAAACGATTACCTCTTCAGTTATAAACGAGCATCAGATCAGATGTTATAATCAAGCATTATTTCAGAAGTAATAAACGACTATCTCTTCAGAAGTTATAAACTAACATCAGTTCAGATGTTATAGTCGAGCATTACTTCAGAAGAAATAAACAAACCTAAGTACAGAATGTTATATTCAAGAGTCAGTTCAGCAGATATAAACGTGCATTAATTCAACAGGTAAAATGAACATCAGTTCGAAAGTTATAAACGAACATCACTTCAGTTGTTATAATTGAGCATTACTTCAGAAGCAAAACAAACCTAAGTACAGAATGTTATAATCAAGATTCAGTTCAGTAGTTATAAACATGCAGCACTACAGCTTTATAAACGTGCATCAATTAAGATGAAATAATCGACCATTAGTTCAGATGTAATAAACGAAACTATGTACAGAATGTAATAATCAGGAGTCAGTTCAGCAGGTATAATGAGCATCAGTTTGGTAGTTATAATCGAAAATCAATTCACAAGTTGTAAACGAGAATCCGTTCAGAAGTTATAATCAATCATTATTTCAGAAGTAAATGAATCTATTTACAGTTTTTATAAATGAGCATCTATTCAGCAATTATAAACGTGCTTCACTACAGCAGATATAAACCTGCATTAATTGAGCAGGTATAAAAGTGCATTATTTCGAAAGATATAAACTACAATTACTTCAGTTGTTATAATCGAGCATTACTTCAGAAGTTATAAATGAATATCAGTTCAGTTGTTATAGTCGATCATTACTTCAGAAGTAATAAACAAACCTAAGTACAGAATGTTAATATCAAGATTCAGTTCAGAAGTTATAAACATGCAGCACTACAGCATTTATAAACGTGCATCAATTAAGTTGAAATAATCGACCATTAGTTCAGATGTAATAAACGAAACTATGTACAGAATGTAATAACAAGGAGTCAGTTTGGTAGTTATAATCGAGAAATCAATTCACAAGTTATAAACGAGTATACGTTCAGAAGTTATAAATGAGCTTCTATTCAGCAGTTATAAACGTGCATCACTACAGCAGATATCAACCTGCATCAATTCATCAGGTATAAAAGCGCAGCAGTTCGAAAGTTATAAACGAGCATCACTTCAGTTGTTATAATTGAGCATTAGTACAGAAGTATTAAACAAACCTAAGTATAGAATGTTATATTCAAGAGTCAGTACAGCAGTTATAAACGAGCATCAATTAAGATGAAATAATCGACCATTAGTTCAGATGTAATAAACGAAACTATGTACAGAATGAAATAATCAGGAGTCAGTTCAGCAGGTATAATGAGCATCAGTTTGGTAGTTATAATCGAAAATCAATTCACAAGTTATAAACGAGTATCTGTTCAGAATTTATAAAAGAGCATCAGTTCAGATGTTATGATCAAGCATTATTTCAGAAGTAATAAACGATTACCTCTTCAGTTATAAACGAGCATTAGATCAGATGTTATAATCAAGCATTATTTCAGAAGTAATAAACGACTATCTCTTCAGAAGTTATAAACTAACATCAGTTCAGATGTTATAGTCGAGCATTACTTCAGAAGAAATAAACAAACCTAAGTACAGAATGTTATATTCAAGAGTCAGTTCAGCAGATATAAACGTGCATTAATTCAACAGGTAAAATGAACATCAGTTCGAAAGTTATAAACGAACATCACTTCAGTTGTTATAATTGAGCATTAGTACAGAAGTATTAAACAAACCTAAGTATAGAATGTTATATTCAAGAGTCAGTACAGCAGTTATAAACGTGCATCAATTAAGATGATGTAATCGACCATTAGTTTAGAAGTAATAAACGAAACTATGTACAGAATTTTAAAATCTGGAGTCAGTTCAGCATGTATAATGAGCATCAGTTTCGTAGATATAATCTAGAATCAATTCACAAGTTGTAAACGAGAATCCGTTCAGAAGTTATAAACGAGTAACAGTTCAGATGTTATAATCAATCATTATTTCAGAAGTAAATGAATCTATTTACAGTTTTTATAAATGAGCATCTATTCAGCAATTATAAACGTGCTTCACTACAGCAGATATAAACCTGCATTAATTGAGCAGGTATAAAAGTGCATTATTTCGAAAGATATAAACTACAATTACTTCAGTTGTTATAATCGAGCATTACTTCAGAAGTTATAAATGAACATCAGTTCAGTTGTTATAGTCGATCATTACTTCAGAAGTAATAAACAAATCTAAGTACAGAATGTTATAATTAAGATTCAGTTCAGAAGTTATAAACGTGCATCAATTAAGATGATATAGTCCAGCATTACTTCAGAAGTAATAAACGAAACTAAGTACAGAATGTAATAAGCAAGAGTCAGTTCAGCAGATATAAACGTGCATTAATTCAACAGGTATAATGAGCATTACTTCAAATGTTATAGTCGAGCATTACTTCAGAAGCAATAAACAAACCTAAGTACAGAATGTTATAATCAAGATTCAGTTCAGTAGTTATAAACATGCAGCACTACAGCATTTATAAACGTGCATCAATTAAGATGAAATAATCGACCATTAGTTCAGATGTAATAAACGAAACTATGTACAGAATGTAATAATCAGGAGTCAGTTCAGCAGGTATAATGAGCATCAGTTTGGTAGTTATAATCGAAAATCAATTCACAAGTTATAAACGAGTATACGTTCAGAAGTTATAAATAAGCGTCTATTCAGCAGTTATAAACCTGCATCACTACAGCAGGTATAAAAGTGCATCAGTTCGAAAGTTATAAACGAGCATCACTTCAGTTGTTATAATCGAGCATTACTTCAGAAGTTATAAATGAACATCAATTAAGATGATATAGTCGAGCATTACTTCAGAAGCAATAAACAACCTAAGTACAGAATGTTATAATCAAGATTCAGTTCAGTAGTTATAAACATGCAGCACTACAGCAGTTATAAACGTGCATCAATTAAGATGAATAATCGACCATTAGTTCAGATATAATAAACGAAACTATGTACAGAATGTAATAATCAGGAGTCAGTTCAGCAGGTATAATGAGCATCAGTATGGTAGTTATAATCGAGAATCAATTCACAAGTTATAAACGAGTATCTGTTCAGAATTTATAAAAGAGCATCAGTTCAGATGTTATGATCAAGCATTATTTCAGAAGTAATAAACGATTACCTCTTCATTATAAACGAGCATCAGATCAGATGTTATAATCAAGCATTATTTCAGAAGTAATAAACGACTATCTCTTCAGAAGTTATAAACTAACATCAGTTCAGATGTTATAGTCGAGCATTACTTCAGAAGAAATAAACAAACCTAAGTACAGAATGTTATATTAAGAGTCAGTTCAGCAAGATATAAACGTGCATTAATTCAACAGTAAAATGAACATCAGTTCGAAAGTTATAAACGAACATCACTTCAGTTGTTATAAGTGAGCATTACTTCAGAAGCAATAAACAAACCTAAGTACAGAATGTTATAATCAAGATTCAGTTCAGTATTTATAAACATGCAGCACTACAGCATTTATAAACGTGCATCAATTAAGATGAAATAATCGACCATTAGTTCAGATGTAATAAACGAAACTATGTACAGAATGTAATAATCAGGAGTCAGTTCAGCAGGTATAATGAGCATCAGTTTGGTAGTTATAATCGAAAATCAATTCACAAGTTGTAAACGAGAATCCGTTCAGAAGTTATAATCAATCATAATATTCAGAAGTAAATGAATCTATTTACAGTTTTTATAAATGAGCATCTATTCAGCAATTATAAACGTGCTTCACTACAGCAGATATAAACCTGCATTAATTGAGCAGGTATAAAAGTGCATTATTTCGAAAGATATAAACTACAATTACTTCAGTTGTTATAATCGAGCATTACTTCAGAAGTTATAAATGAATATCAGTTCAGATGTTATAGTCGAGCATTACTTCAGAAGTAATAAATAAACAAACCTAAGTACAGAATGTTAATATCAAGATTCAGTTCAGTAGTTATAAACATGCAGCACTACAGCATTTATAAACGTGCATCAATTAAGTTGAAATAATCGACCATTAGTTCAGATGTAATAAACGAAACTATGTACAGAATGTAATAACAAGGAGTCAGTTTGGTAGTTATAATCGATAATCAATTCACAAGTTATAAACGAGTATACGTTCAGAAGTTATAAATGAGCGTCTATTCAGCAGTTATAAACCTGCATCACTACAGCAGGTATAAAAGTGCATCAGTTCGAAAGTTATAAACGAGCATCACTTCAGTTGTTATAATTGAGCATTAGTACAGAAGTATTAAACAAACCTAAGTACAGAATGATATAATCAAGAGTCAGTTCAGCAGATATAAACGTGCATCAATTAAGATGAAATAATCGACCATTAGTTCAGATGTAATAAACGAAACTATGTACAGAATGAATAATCAGGAGTCAGTTCAGCAGGTATAATGAGCATCAGTTTGGTAGTTATAATCGAAAATCAATTCACAAGTTATAAACGAGTATCTGTTCAGAATTTATAAAAGAGCATCAGTTCAGATGTTATGATCAAGCATTATTTCAGAAGTAATAAACGATTACCTCTTCTTTATAAACGAGCATTAGATCAGATGTTATAATCAAGCATTATTTCAGAAGTAATAAACGACTATCTCTTCAGAAGTTATAAACTAACATCAGTTCAGATGTTATAGTCGAGCATTACTTCAGAAGAAATAAACAAACTAAGTACAGAATGTTATATTCAAGAGTCAGTTCAGCAGATATAAACGTGCATTAATTCAACAGGTAAAATGAACATCAGTTCGAAAGTTATAAACGAACATCACTTCAGTTGTTATAATTGAGCATTAGTACAGAAGTATTAAACAAACCTAAGTATAGAATGTTATATTCAAGAGTCAGTACAGCAGTTATAAACGTGCATCAATTAAGATGATGTAATCGACCATTAGTTTAGAAGTAATAAACGAAACTATGTACAGAATTTTAAAATCTGGAGTCAGTTCAGCATGTATAATGAGCATCAGTTTCGTAGATATAATCTAGAATCAATTCACAAGTTGTAAACGAGAATCCGTTCAGAAGTTATAAACGAGTAACAGTTCAGATGTTATAATCAATCATTATTTCAGAAGTAAATGAATCTATTTACAGTTTTTATAAATGAGCATCTATTCAGCAATTATAAACGTGCTTCACTACAGCAGATATAAACCTGCATTAATTGAGCAGGTATAAAAGTGCATTATTTCGAAAGATATAAACTACAATTACTTCAGTTGTTATAATCGAGCATTACTTCAGAAGTTATAAATGAACATCAGTTCAGTTGTTATAGTCATCATTACTTCAGAAGTAATAAACAAATCTAAGTACAGAATGTTATAATTAAGATTCAGTTCAGAAGTTATAAACGTGCATCAATTAAGATGATATAGTCGAGCATTACTTCAGAAGTAATAAACGAAACTAAGTACAGAATGTAATAAGCAAGAGTCAGTTCAGCAGATATAAACGTGCATTAATTCAACAGGTATAATGAGCATTACTTCAAATGTTATAGTCGAGCATTACTTCAGAAGCAATAAACAAACCTAAGTACAGAATGTTATAATCAAGATTCAGTTCAGTAGTTATAAACATGCAGCACTACAGCATTTATAAACGTGCATCAATTAAGATGAAATAATCGACCATTAGTTCAGATGTAATAAACGAAACTATGTACAGAATGTAATAATCAGGAGTCAGTTCAGCAGGTATAATGAGCATCAGTTTGGTAGTTATAATCGAAAATCAATTCACAAGTTATAAACGAGTATACGTTCAGAAGTTATAAATAAGCGTCTATTCAGCAGTTATAAACCTGCATCACTACAGCAGGTATAAAAGTGCATCAGTTCGAAAGTTATAAACGAGCATCACTTCAGTTGTTATAATCGAGCATTACTTCAGAAGTTATAAATGAACATCAATTAAGATGATATAGTCGAGCATTACTTCAGAAGCAATAAACAAACCTAAGTACAGAATGTTATAATCAAGATTCAGTTCAGTAGTTATAAACATGCAGCACTACAGCATTTATAAACGTGCATCAATTAAGATGAAATAATCGACCATTAGTTCAGATATAATAAACGAAACTATGTACAGAATGTAATAATCAGGAGTCAGTTCAGCAGGTATAATGAGCATCAGTATGGTAGTTATAATCGAGAATCAATTCACAAGTTATAAACGAGTATCTGTTCAGAATTTATAAAAGAGCATCAGTTCAGATGTTATGATCAAGCATTATTTCAGAAGTAATAAACGATTACCTCTTCAGAGTTATAAACGAGCATCAGATCAGATGTTATAATCAAGCATTATTTCAGAAGTAATAAACGACTATCTCTTCAGAAGTTATAAACTAACATCAGTTCAGATGTTATAGTCGAGCATTACTTCAGAAGCAATAAACAAACCTAAGTACAGAATGTTATAATCAAGATTCAGTTCAGTAGTTATAAACATGCAGCACTACAGCATTTATAAACGTGCATCAATTAAGATGAAATAATCGACCATTAGTTCAGATGTAATAAACGAAACTATGTACAGAATGTAATAATCAGGAGTCAGTTCAGCAGGTATAATGAGCATCAGTTTGGTAGTTATAATCGAAAATCAATTCACAAGTTGTAAACGAGAATCCGTTCAGAAGTTATAATCAATCATTATTTCAGAAGTAAATGAATCTATTTACAGTTTTTATAAATGAGCATCTATTCAGCAATTACGGTCTCCCTTCATTTTGCCCGACAGAGGAAGTTAAGCAGAGCTAAACACGGGTAGAGAGAACGCGCCCGCTGTTCCATTAAATGCGGCTCCCCCGCTTGCATGTCCAGATAGAACCGGTACATCTGGGGGCCCGGCGTGAGCGCTCACAGCGCTACCTACCTTGGTACTGATCGCGTCACCGCGAAGACTCTAGCGTAGAGATGCCGCGGTACGTCTAGAACAGAGTCGCTGGGAGATCTGGATCCCTCCGCTAATATTAGCACCGCTTTACTACAGAAAGTTGGAGAGGATACTCTTCGTGTTAGGGTTTTCTCGAGATCTGTATTCCCTCTAGGGGTTTTAAGAATGATTGATGACTCGCCGACTAGTTAATCCGTCATTTAAAGAGTGCGCCAGGAAGTTCTGCGCTTATTCTATTCTGTAGATCACAAAAAAAACAGAGAGAGAGAGAGAAGCACTGGCCGACTATTACCCAGTTTAAATACCCCTCTGGACATATAAAGGATGGCGACGGAGATATTTATTACTAAACTTTGGTGCTCGTGGCATCAAGATGTGTATGAAGAAAAAAGAAAATTATTAAAGTCCATATCAGGGTTCATACCTTACTTAATTTACCGTGGTAGAATTTCCGACAGGACGGCTGAGACACCAAATTTATTGAGGGTTAAAGGTCACTAGAAGAATTATCGAAAAACTTTGAATGTAATAAGAGCGGTCATCGGACAGGAAGTGTACAAATACACCGATCTGCTGAACCATGAAGCATTAGGCCGTTATTTCGTACTTTGTGCGAACTGAATACTGAATACAGTAAAATTGTTCTAGTTCATCAGACTCCAAGACATTCGGCTGACTGTTTGTCAAATTCTATAGTCAGTAATTCTGTGCTAGCGCTTGAATCGATCAAAACTCAGATGGGTTACAGATGGCTGTAAGTCCTAAAGTCATGGGAACATGGTGATTTATATTCTGTGGGTATAGATTCCTGTCACCTCCGCTCAAGAAGCATTTTTAGAGTTGAGAAATATTGAACGGAATAATTGGCAAAGCTATGATGGTCAGTTTCAGCAGCTCAAGATTATCTAAGTTAATGAAATATATATCTTTTGCGCGTTTATACTGAGACCGTCCCAGATTTGGAACCCCATTGATCAGTAAGGACCCTAAAGGCCCGGTGTCGTCTAAAACGAGAGCCCCTGAAGCCAGTTTCACAGTCACATCCAGGTATCCATAAGTAGTCACGCGACCTTGGACAATGACTAGTACAGAGCTGCCGGCCATGATCTCTTCGCACAGTCAGATTTCCAAAGCCATACCGATTGTCCCAGATAAACAATGTCAGCAGCGCAGCCCTCTTCCTGACGTCACCCGCTGGCACTGGACCCTTGTCCAGCAATGATGACTCCTCGCCCTTTCCAACTTAATCAATGCTAACGTTCGGGAGAGCACAACTACAAGTTTTGTTTCGGTTAATACATTCATCTCTCCCGAATGAAAAAGCAGCCATTAATATGGGGCTGTGGAGGCTGGGCCAAGGCTAACGGAAGTGGACATAAATAAGCAAAAACCAGAGAAATGATCAAAACTGTCTCTTTTTTTTTAAAAAAAAAATAAAATAAAATATCCTGATTTCTAATGCGTGAAGCGGTCATCACTCAACATTTCCCCGTGGAAGGAAGGAACCCTAGAATTTTAGTAAACTTTAGGTCGGGATGGGGCCAGAGCACCCTTCGTGTGATCTCCGGCTTTGAGCTTCTTCCTCTTCCTCTTCTCGTTACCATGGTAAGGCGAAGCCGTTAGGACCGGACTCCCTGGTTTCCTCCGAGCGCCCCGAGCCGGAGCTGAGACCGGCCTCGGGCCGACACAAGCTCAGTCTGTCGGGGACCGGCCGTTACACCCACGATGGACGCCCTCTGCCTGTCTCGCCAGGGTGGCCATTCCGACTACCCGTGAAACGACGTGAGCCAGCCAGCCAGACGGCCGGCGGTCCACTCGCGCGCTGTCTGACGCTCGGTTGTCGTTCCTGGCCAAACGGGTTCGCAGAATCCATGCTGAAATCCCCCCCCCGTCTTAACAGCGGGGTCGGCTCCTACCTCAAAGTACGCGCTAGACGCTCCCCCTCCCCCCTTTTTTTTCTTACTTCCTTCCGCTCTGCAAACCCCCAAACTCTTTGTTTGTTTGTTTTTTTCATACGCTACGTCACCGATTTAATCGTGACGGACCACACAGGTCTGTGTGTGTGTCTGTCTGTCTGTCTGCCGGTCTCTGTGTCTGTCTGTGTGTCTGTCTGTCTGCCGGTCTGTGTGTCTGCCGGTCTCTGTGTCTGTCTGTGTGTCTGTCTGTCTGCCGGTCTGTGTGTCTGCCGGTTCTTGTGTCTGTTGTGTGTCTGTCTGTCTGCCGGTTTCTGTTGTCTGTCTGTGTGTCTGTCTGTCTGTTGTCTGCCGGTCTCTGTGTCTGTCTGTGTGTCTGTCTGTCTGCCGGTCTCTGTGTCTGTCTGTGTGTCTGTCTGTCTGCCGGTCTGTGTGTCTGCCGGTCTGTGTGTCTGTCTGTCTGCCGGTCTCTGTGTCTGTGTCTGTCTGTCTGTCTGCCGGTCTCTGTGTCTGTCTGTGTGTGTCTGTCTGTCTGTCTGTCTGCCGGTCTGTGTGTCTGTCTGTGTCTCTGCCGGTCTGAATGTAACGCGTCTGTTTCCAATTTGTTTCTTTGCCAGTCTCGGAGAGATAGCATTCGCAGATAAACGGCGTGTCTATCAACGCGCCACTTTGCTCCTTCAAAAGCTTTTCGGGTGTTTGTGGGAGGTGGTAGTGGGGGGGGGAGGGAGACGAGCAGGAAGGGGGCGATAATCGAGGCGAACTTTAAAAAAAAAAAACGCGGTCTAGCATCGTGACGCGGGAAAAGCCGAGGAGAACGGAAACCGGTTGTCTCTGTCTCGCCTAACTAACCCCGCGGATCTCTCTCGGGACGGGCCCTGCTATCCTCGATCAGAAAACCGTTTTCTGGGGGAAGAACCGACGCGGATACTTTCGACAGGCGCCACCAGCAGGGATGAGGATGGCCACATGGCCTTTTTGGCGACCGTCGGATGGCGTCGCCGTTAGTGACGTCAGACGCCGACAGGAGACTCTGGGCAGAGACGCGCCCTGCCAGGGTCATAGCAGCGGGTCGGGGCCAGTCAAGTTCAAGCTCAGCTTTACGTGGATAGTTGGTTTATAAAACGCGCTCGGGCGGCGGGCAGGGTACCGACCGGTTGCCATGGAGATGTCTGGCAGACCGCGAGGAGCCACCTCTGCTGCCACAATGAATTCCCTTTCACACGTGACCATCCCCCGTCGACCAGAGTAGATAGGTAATCTCTGTTATAAAGCGAACAGCTTCTCTTTTCCAGATGACTGGTCTGGATTATCCCCAGGATTGTCGTACCAACAACGAGTCCGTTTTCCGACAAACTTAGTCTCACTTTCTAATTCGTTCGGAAAAGAATGAACATGACGCCGCATTTACGTGATGCATTTGCTTCTGGCCATGCGATTTTCGGAGTAACCAGGCATTAAAGTTTCTTTATTCGGATGCTAGCCAGTTTTTGTTCTTCTTGACGACTACCATTTAATGAGGAATTTTTCTGCCCTGTGTAAAAAGCGACACCAACCGTTAATGTTTCTTTAACTGTACACGGTTCTGTCATTTCGTATACCGGAATTCTGTTGAGCGACGCCATCTTAGATTGGACATCACCAGGCTTCCCACCGTGCAAAGCTACGAAAGTCGATATCGCTGTCCAGCTCTGCTAGGATTCGGCTGAAGGTCCGACGACTGAAAATCCCCGCTAGAACCGACGCTGATTTTGGATACTTCAGCTGCGATAAGATGTAAGCCAAAGCAGCAGCGCACATGTCGGGTACGGGGGGGGGATAAAGGGGGGGGGATTTCCTTAATCGGCGGCCGAAGGAGGAAGGAGGAGAGCGGCACCGACTTTTGCAGTGTTCACGCGAACCCGGCGGCCGGCCAGAGCTGTGCCAGCCTCTCCGGTTACGTGTGGCGAGAGGTTCTCTCGCGACTTGACCACGCTGAAGAGATTCCCCCCCAAGCCGTACCCGGGTAACTCACCTGTTCAGCGAGACCGACACACCGTCACCTTTCCTCCCCGCGACACGGACGTCCTTGGACCGCGAAAGTTAAGACAGGAGTCCGCAAAGCGACAGTTTTCAGCCAACTGTTGATGTCTGTAAAGAAGGAATCCGCTCATTTAAAAAAAATTTTGGTTCGCGTATTCCCCAAGTTTTCTCCCCCCCCCTCACACACACACACACACACACAACCTCAGCCCGCAGAAGCGAGACCCTTATCGCCGAAACTCCTCAGTTACAAACACCTGACACAAACGTCGATACCACCTGGACTTGGTCTGACTGTGACCTTCGTTGGCGTTTCATTGGCCGATATCCACAAGGCGGGGGGGGGGGACAACTCTGGCGAAGAAACGTAGTACCGTGGCTGGTCGCCAGAAAGCATTAACGTTCTCGCGCCCACGAGGCGCCAGGGACTTCCGACTTCGGCAGGAAGAATCTCGAAGGGCCGAAGCAACAAGTCAAGGGATAGGTATTCAAAATTTGTTTGCATCTGCAGTCATTTCCCCCCCCTTTTCTTTGCAGATTTGCGCTATAATTCTTCGATTCCTCGCCCAGTCGATAAACAGCAGGGCCCATTGACGAACATCTCAGCTTTTAATAAACTTTAAAGAAATATTATTAATAATAAAAATAATGTCGTGTGTGTGTTTATTATATCTATTTTGCCGACTGTAGGCACGAACCGTCACTAGATTAACACAAAGCAGTCAGCCCGGCGCCAAATTCATTATATCGTTGAATAAAATAACTTCCTTTAATAATCGGCCGCCCAGACAGAAAGAAACAACAACAACAGAACGAAAGAGCTATTTCTCAGTTACGAAGCACCTATCACCATCCGACTCAAGCGCACACACACCCTCCCCGTGATACCGCCGGGGACCCGATTCATTCGATGTCTCCATTGCTGGCTATCCGCTGATCGCTCGGCCCAGCTCGTCGCCGAACCGAAGATTACCGAAGCGCTTACTCGACGCGCACAAGGCGGAAGGCACCGCCACCTATCGCAGTGGCTCAGGTGACGCGCGACAAGCCATGTGACTCGGGCATTTCTCTGTCCCCCGTAAGCGAAATCATCCACTTCCTTCTCCGTTCTGTTATGAAAGTGGGACTCAGCCCGGCCCGGGGTCAGCGAAAAATCGCTGTTTCTTCTTTCACGAAAGCTCATCGGCGAGAAAGAGAGAAAAGCTAAATAAATGGAGAGATGCGAAATTAAGAGAATTGATTGATGTCTACCTGCTACTTTTCGGAGACGAGCTCTGCGAACAGGATACGTTTATATTATGCACGCGCGTGACGTCAGCGCTCTGGCAGAAATACCGCGATATAAGTCCATGGCAACGCCCCAGAAACACTACGATAACATCTGTAAATATCCCAGTCACAGAAATCGAGGGAGAGGGATGCTGGAATTTGATATGTATTTAATTCCTCTTAGGAAGAAGCACCCAAAGTAATCAAAGCAATTTATCTTTTAGCCAAATCGGGCTATGGAGTGTATTATGACGTATTAACGGAGGACTTCCTGTCTACAATCTCAACTGCGCACCGCTCACCGGTCAGGTGATCTCGAGCAATGATCGGGGTCAGCCATGGTCTCTCCCCATCGCCGGGCAACTTTAGCGATCGTTCTGCACAGCGCAGCCTGCGTGACAGTGCCCTTCCCGGCGTCGCCATGCCATAACCTGTTGTCGGAGAAAGCGTCGTTGGGAAGCATCAACTGATAGTCGCTGGAGCCTAACTGACCGATCGCAAGGAGTTTTGGTCACGTGACATGCGTCTGCAAACCTGACGTCGGCTACAATACACCCCTCCACACACACACACACACAGACACCTTCGTACATTGTTCTGCGAGATATATTCTTATCTCCATTATAAAAGAGTTCGCTTGTAAGGCGCAATGGCTTCACCAATTAGAGTCAGAGCGACCACAAAGAGTTAGTGAAAGGGTTTGGATGTAAGCTTCCATTTGCTCGTAATCAACTTCAGCCCCTTTTAATACACCGATGGCTACACGAGGAAGGACAATCTTAACGAGGAGGTGTAGTAATCCGTTTGTCCGCTAGGAAGCGCCACCAACTCCGTACCGTATGGAGCCCGCGCCACTTACAACTTTGGCAGGAAGATTCCTACTAGAGCTCGTTATTTTTCTCAGATGTGGTAGGGCGTCTGAGAGCTCGCAGGAGCCCACACGGCCGGTTGGTGAAGCAAAAAAACCGTGTCAAAAAGGGCACGATGCCAAATCAAGTTGGTCCCCGAGTCTTGACCTTAGAAGTGAACGCCGTCTAGCCTCGTGTTTATTAATTCTTATTATTTTTTGTTGTAGCGCTAAGATCACATTGGGAGTTTCGTTTTACGCAAGGATAAAACATGGATCATTGTTTGAGTCACTGTAAAATCAAGTGTGGCTATTACCGGAGGTACACACTAGAATCACACAGATTATTAGGCACATAAGCAGAATGAAACACGAATATTATTGGGCGCACGCGGAGACACAGATCTGATGGTACACGTACACAAAAGGCAAGAAATCAACAAGTACACGTGACGGCTTAAAAGCTAAGCTATTGTTCCCGCAACCTATCTTTAAAGGGACGCATACCAGATATTATTTCGTGTGTGTGTGTGGGGGGGAATCTAACCACGAGCATGGACCGACATGTGAGTTGAAGAAGCGGGGCTATTTCTTTTCGTTCTGTAATTTCTTCCGTCATCACCTTTAATCCATCTTCCCGGCCGTAAATGTTATCTAACATCAGAACGAGGGCAGCAGCAGAAACAGTGGGAATATCGGCTCCAGTCTTTACCGGGAATTAATGCGGATTTCCCCTCCTTTTTAAAGGAGGAAAAAGATTAATACTTTGGCGCAGAGCCGCCGCATTTAATAATAATAAAAAACAGACAGACCCCCCCATTTCTTTAAAATATACCTTCTGCAGCTTCCTTGTTGACTTTTCCGAGAAAAGGAGAGAATTCTGCAACTAATGTACTAATTCATTTCTGTTGGTCTGCGCTGTTTAATTGATCATGGATTGTTGTTGTTGTTTCTGACTCCGCGGAGCAGCTATTGTTCGCCCGGGAGAGATGGAGTCGATAGCCGGGCCGACTCGAAATAAACACGGGACAACGTAACACTTACCACCGCTCGGCGCCGCGCCGTCTGGTGTGCGCCGTTCACAACAGATGTATGGGGCAGATTAGAGGTTCTCTCTCTCTCTCTCTCTCTTTTTTGCAACGAGGGTGGGGGGGGATACGGCGATGGGGCCTCTTCGTCTATACAAGTAAACCCTTTGTTCGTTTGAAGTCTCCCTGTGTACGCAGACTTGGGGCAAATATTAAAACTGGGCTTGTTATTTTAAAGCGACCCTGATGTTTAGCAATTAATAATAATAATAATAATAATAATAATTAATAATAATAATAATAATAATAATAATAATAAATAATAAAATTGATGTAGGAAAAAATTGTTTTATTCCTCTCAACCGTGAAATAACAGCCATTATCCCACACATTGCCCTTATTTCATCATTTATCCGAAAATTGTATACGAACGACGTTGTTATTAATAGTAGGAGAATAACCCCCGTTTCTGGTAGAATCGCGCGTGCGATCAGAGACGGGGCTCGAAACAAGGACTTCCTGGTCGCCATCGTTTGATCCACGTAGTTAGTTTCGCGACAACATGGCACCGCACCAACGGGGTCGCCCTTTTCTTGGATATTTAGTCCTTCCTGCCAGTTAACGGGGTTACCCGGCCTCGGCATTTGGACTTTCTGCAGTCAGCACCGCCCTTAACAACGCCCAGCTAATGTACTCCGACCCGGAGCAATCGAAGGCAACGCGACGCCTGTACACCCGTTAGAGCTGCCCTGACGACGATTGCGGAACTTCGTATTCACGGTAAGGGCGAGACCAGCAAGTCTACCTTGACGCGGTCCTCGAATGGATGAACGTCTCAGGAAGCACCGTGTCGACACGGTCTGTTGGTGTCTTCAAGGTGACGATTTGTCCGTAGTCCGTCCGGATAATACCAGACTTTGCTGCAAGCATTAATGATTAGCTCTAATCAGCCAGATTATTTCGTTATAAATGTGATTACTATTAACAAACACAAAACTTCAGCCATCTATTACTACAAAACCATTCGGTTTATAGTCGACAAACCACAAATTCCTACAGAAAAACTAAACAAATCTAATGATTCTATTTTTAATATTTTCAATTTGATAATTTATATAAAAAGTATCTTGTAAAGTTGACTAAATTTTATGTAAAAGTAAATTATTACAGTCGTAATAACAAATTTTTGTTTCTATATTCTCTATTAGTAAACCAAGACATCAAGAACACTAATCTTAGCTCTTCTATATATTTCCTATTAATAGACCAAAAACACTGATAATATTAAATCTCCCTATGTATTCATTACTAATAGACTATGACGCCGGTACTCTCTTTTAATTTCGTTATATTGCCTTTATTAATAGACCGCGACATCAGCATTATCCTTAACTGTTGTATGTTCCCTATTAATAGACCGCGACATCAGCATTATCCTTAACTGTTGTGGTATGTTCCCTATTAATGGACCGCGACATCAGCATTATCCTTAACTGTTGTTGTATGTTCCCTATTAATAGACCGCGACATCAACATTATCCTTAACTGTTGTTGTATGTTCCCTATTAATAGACCGCGACATCAACATTATCCTTAACTGTTGTTGTATGTTCCCTATTAATAGACCGCGACATCAACATTATCCTTAACTGTTGTTGTATGTTCCCTACGACATCAACATTATCCTTAACTGTTGTTGTATGTTCCCTATTAATGGACCGCGACATCAGCATTATCCTTAACTGTTGTTGTATGTTCCCTATTAATGGACCGCGACATCAACATTATCCTTAACTGTTGTTGTATGTTCCCTATTAATAGACCGCGACATCAGCATTATCCTTAACTGTTGTTGTATGTTCCCTATTAATGGACCGCGACATCAGCTTTATCCTTAACTGTTGTTGTATGTTCCCTATTAATAGACCGCGACATCAACATTATCCTTAACTGTTGTTGTATGTTCCCTACGACATCAACATTATCCTTAACTGTTGTTGTATGTTCCCTACGACATCAACATTATCCTTAACTGTTGTGGTATGTTCCCTATTAATGGACCGCGACATCAACATTATCCTAAACTGTTGTTGTATGTTCCCTATTAATGGACCGCGACATCAACATTATCCTTAACTGTTGTTGTATGTTCCCTACGACATCAACATTATCCTTAACTGTTGTGGTATGTTCCCTATTAATGGACCGCGACATCAACATTATCCTTAACTGTTGTTGTATGTTCCCTATTAATGGACCGCGACATCAACATTATCCTTAACTGTTGTTGTATGTTCCCTATTAATAGACCGCGACATCAACATTATCCTAAACTGTTGTTGTATGTTCCCTATTAATGGACCGCGACATCAACATTATCCTTAACTGTTGTTGTATGTTCCCTACGACATCAACATTATCCTTAACTGTTGTGTGGTTATGTTCCCTATTAATGGACCGCGACATCAACATTATCCTTAACTGTTGTTGTATGTTCCCTATTAATGGACCCGCGACATCAACATTATCCTAAACTGTTGTTGTATGTTCCCTATTAATAGACCGCGACATCAACATTATCCTTAACTGTTGTTTGTATGTTCCCTACGACATCAACATTATCCTTAACTGTTGTGGTATGTTCCCTATTAATGGACCGCGACATCAACATTATCCTTAACTGTTGTTGTATGTTCCCTATTAATGGACCGCGACATCAACATTATCCTTAACTGTTGTTGTATGTTCCCTATTAATAGACCGCGACATCAGCATTATCCTTAACTGTTGTTGTATGTTCTCTATTAATGGACCGCGACATCAACATTATCCTTAACTGTTGTTGTATGTTCCCTATTAATGGACCGCGACATCAACATTATCCTTAACTGTTGTTGTATGTTCCCTATTAATGGACCGCGACATCAACATTATCCTTAACTGTTGTGGTATGTTCCCTATTAATGGACCGCGACATCAACATTATCCTTAACTGTTGTGGTATGTTCCCTATTAATGAACCGCGACATCAACATTATCCTTAACTGTTGTTGTATGTTCCCTATTAATGGACCGCGACATCAACATTATCCTTAACTGTTGTTGTATGTTCCCTATTAATGGACCGCGACATCAACATTATCCTTAACTGTTGTGGTATGTTCCCTATTAATGAACCGCGACATCAACATTATCCTTAACTGTTGTTGTTGTTCCCTATTAATGGACCGCGACATCAACATTATCCTTAACTGTTGTTGTATGTTCCCTATTAATGGACCGCGACATCAACATTATCCTTAACTGTTGTGTATGTTCCCTATTAATGGACCGCGACATCAACATTATCCTTAACTGTTGTGGTATGTTCCCTATTAATGGACCGCGACATCAGCATTATCCTTAACTGTTGTTGTATGTTCCCTATTAATGGACCGCGACATCAACATTATCCTTAACTGTTGTTGTATGTTCCCTATTAATAGACCGCGACATCAGCATTATCCTTAACTGTTGTTGTATGTTCCCTATTAATGGACCGCGACATCAGCATTATCCTTAACTGTTGTTGTATGTTCCCTATTAATGGACCGCGACATCAACATTATCCTAAACTGTTGTTGTATGTTCCCTATTAATGGACCGCGACATCAACATTATCCTTAACTGTTGTGGTATGTTCCCTATTAATGGACCGCGACATCAGCATTATCCTTAACTGTTGTTGTATGTTCCCTATTAATGGACCGCGACATCAGCATTATCCTTAACTGTTGTGGTATGTTCCCTATTAATGGACCGCGACGCGACATCAACATTATCCTAAACTGTTGTTGTATGTTCCCTATTAATGGACCGCGACATCAACATTATCCTTAACTGTTGTGGTATGTTCCCTATTAATGGACCGCGACATCAGCATTATCCTTAACTGTTGTGGTATTTCCCTATTAATGGACCGCGACATCAGCATTATCCTTAACTGTTGTGGTATGTTCCCTATTAATGGACCGCGACATCAGCATTATCCTTAACTGTTGTTGTATGTTCCCTATTAATGGACCGCGACATCAACATTATCCTTAACTGTTGTTGTATGTTCCATTAATGGACCGCGACATCAGCATTATCCTTAACTGTTGTTGTATGTTCCCTATTAATGGACCGCGACATCAGCATTATCCTTAACTGTTGTTGTATGTTCCCTATTAATGGACCGCGACATCAACATTATCCTAAAACTGTTGTTGTATGTTCCCTATTAATGGACCGCGACATCAACATTATCCTTAACTGTTGTGGTATGTTCCCTATTAATGGACCGCGACATCAGCATTATCTTAACTGTTGTGGTATGTTCCCTATTAATGGACCGCGACATCAGCATTATCCTAAACTGTTGTTGTATGTTCCCTATTAATGGACCGCGACATCAACATTATCCTTAACTGTTGTGGTATGTTCCCTATTAATGGACCGCGACATCAGCATTATCCTTAACTGTTGTGGTATGTTCCCTATTAATGGACCGCGACATCAGCTTTATCCTTAACTGTTGTTGTATGTTCCCTATTAATGGACCGCGACATCAACATTATCCTTAACTGTTGTTGTATGTTCCCTATTAATGGACCGCGACATCAGCTTTATCCTTAACTGTTGTTGTATGTTCCCTATTAATGGACCGCGACATCAGCATTATCCTTAACTGTTGTGGTATGTTCCCTATTAATGGACCGCGACATCAACATTATCCTAAACTGTTGTTGTATGTTCCCTATTAATGGACCGCGACATCAACATTATCCTTAACTGTTGTGGTATGTTCCCTATTAATGGACCGCGACTTCAGCATTATCCTTAACTGTTGTGGTATGTTCCCTATTAATGGACCGCGACATCAGCTTTATCCTTAACTGTTGTTGTATGTTCCCTATTAATGGACCGCGACATCAGCATTATCCTTAACTGTTGTGGTATGTTCCCTATTAATGGACCGCGACTTCAGCATTATCCTTAACTGTTGTGGTATGTTCCCTATTAATGGACCGCGACATCAGCTTTATCCTTAACTGTTGTTGTATGTTCCCTATTAATGGACCGCGACATCAGCTTTATCCTTAACTGTTGTGGTATGTTCCCTATTAATAGACCGAGGCACCGGCACTAACTTTTACACTCGTTATATAATCCTTATTATGCCTTGACTTTTATCTACATTACTTATGTCTTATTCTCCAGAATAACGGGGAGTTATTGTCTCTCAGTTTTGCTAAGTTTGGAGATTTTCCTTCTCTGAAGCGAAATCCTTGCCCGGTATTCGTCATGGAGCCTGCAGATCTTCACATTCTTCTCAAAAACATCGAATGTCTCACCGAGGCTAACTGAATACGCGGACTAAACGTGGTCTGGTGATTTAAACACCACCTCCCCCCCCGTGTATGCGTTAGGTTTACAGTAGGGTCGGTTACTTTTGACAGAACACTGTCTCGATCAATCCCACTCGTCATTTCCCTGGCCACACCAGTTCAGCCACCGCGATCGCTCTTCCTCAGTGGCACTGGTCGTTGTTGTTTTTAGTGTGAAGCAGAGAAGACGGCCCAGCCGGAAACTTGAGAACCTTGTGCTAAGAAACTGGTTCCAGTCAACTTTGCCCTGACTTTTCCCCAGCCAGCCTTGCTTGGACCGAACACAGAGCACAGGAGGGCCACACCCGTGCGTCGAACAAGGGGCTGTTATCGGCCCCTACACTGATCAATCAATGAAGCTCTTAACAAATGGGAACCATTAAAGATAAAACTCTGTATATCTTGCCCAAAACTTTCTTTACATAACCCCTACTGTAAGTAACTCTAACTTTGTCATTAACCCGACTTTAATCGATCCTCCCTTGTTTTCTAACAGTTCAGAAACCTGCTGTACAGTCACGTGACGCGGTATGGTTAAAGACGAGAAGCAGTCGCCTCCCCTGATCTCGTTATCGCCGAACTAATTTGTTGAGGAATTTCCTTGAAGCACAGTTCAGGCACCAAGGAAGTTCCCCCCCCCCGCTTTCCTCCAACAGATGTTTACCTTAGTTCTGCAGGCCCTCGTTAATACATCTCATACTTTCTCACAACGACACGAGACAGAACAGCGCGGAACTCGGTGACATTCTCTCGGATGAAAATTGTAGCCTACTTATCGTCTTCATGTAACTGCTCCACCGCTAATTAGCTATTCGCAGCAGGGAGAGGAAATGGATGCCTCATACCGAGCGCGCGCGCGGAAATCTGTCTGCCTTCGCGACGCATCAGAACTCGTTTAAATGTCTGAACGTTTTGGAAAAGCAACATCTGAGTTATCGGACTGAATCAGCATCGTTGAGCCATCGGAAGCGAAGAAAGTCGGGCAGGAGCCTATCTGACTGCGGGTTGTGATTTCTCGACTCTCTCTTTTCTTGTCCTGTTTTCTGTGTCTTCGTCAGCCCAGCAGCTGGAAACAAAGAGAAACCAACGAGTATAGATGCCCTTTGTTTAATCCCCTGTATACCACCTATGGGGCCGTATTAGTTAGCATGAATTGAGCTATGGTGGCTGTGACACGTAGCATTCCCGGTGTTTTCACCGAGGTCCGCTTAGTCCAAACCGTCCTAACAAAAACACGTGGCGATCGTTGAATGGCCACCTCAAAAGGTTTGCCTGGTCAATTGATATCACTCTCATTTCGTGCGGGTACTTTTTGACACAACCAGCCATGGTGGAAGCTGCTGCGGACCTATCTTTCGCGGTAATCAATCAAACAGAACGTGGATGACGTTCCACACCTTGATGCGGGCTTCAAATAGACGGATACGAAGTCGCGCGGCCAAATTCATCCTCTCAGACAGGGTATTCCCTTCCGCGCGGTGCTGCAACCCGGCGAAATTCCCAGCCCCACCGGATTTACTTCTGAGCCAACCCACGCTAAAACTCCACGTATGCTTAATAAATTACATTGGCACTCCGGTCCCGGCCGGCCACCCAGCCAGTGCGAGTTAGTTCGTCGTGGCGCACACCTGCCAGAGAAGCCCTGACGTGCGCCAATATGATCACCGGTGCCAGTCGGATTTTTTTTTTTTGAGTGCGGCTCCGAATATAAAGCGGAGAAACCGGTCGCGATGTCCCGTCGTGGAGGGGCTGCTCGCCGCTGGACGAGTGGGAAAATACTTCTGGCGGAATTTCAAATCCGATTTATAAAACAAAGCAAATGTCAGCGTCGAGAGAGAAAAAAGAGGAGGAGGAAATCGCCCCGAGAACTAAGTCGGCAATACGCAAACTGGCGCCAGGTCGGCCGAGATAAAAGCATAATATTTAATATAAAACATGGCATGGGGTAGGTGGAGAACAAGAAGCCAGATTTGAAAGTGTCACACACCCGTGGGGGCCCGCTTCAATTAATGCGTGCACAAAGGAGCGGGAGGAGTTCTGTCCACTCCTACCTAAAGTTGACGGGGCGGGAGTGTCGTTGTCCGACTTCGCCCTGGTGCCAACAACTGCAGCCGTACACCTCGTGTTATGGCCGAGGCCAATGAGAGTTAATGCACAGGCTGACCTCGGCAGCATTTGTTTAAAGTGGTTAAAATACCGAGAGTAAGCTCTAATTAATTAGGGGGCACCTAGTGGAAATACGGGGACAGACAGAATCACTTTTCCCAGGTAACCCCCCCAACTGCGTACCTGGCGACACCAACCACGGGAGTTTCAAGTTGGCAAAACCAACCGTGGAAAATTGTTCGTCACCGACCCCTGGCGGCCGGGACGGCGCAATAGTAGGGAACTTCTTTTTTAGCGCACACATAGTTCTTCTACGGCCCCCAAAAAAGGTACAAGATCAGGGCTAGCGTAAATATTCTCTTTGGTTATGCAAATTACGTTTTAAAAATAACATCTATTCTACTCTTTTGCCCGATCTAGAATTAAGGCAGAAATTGTAAAAGATATGAAAATGCAAGTCTCGCTTCAGCAGGAAAAGCGGATGTAGCGTTTTAAAGGGGGCATAACTCGGTAAATAATCCCCGTTATAACTTACCCATACTGCTTTTGGCTAACAGGATGCAGAAGCAAACTGAAAATAGTCGTGCGCCTTAAATGAATTATTAAAACTAACCTATTTTTTGCAACTTTTTCCAGCGATGTGTTTACTTACCCATCTTTCTCTTTGGCTCTTTATACAAAAGACAATAAGCAGGTACAGCAGATAAAAGCGAAACATTTATTACAATTTCAGTTTGTAGTTCAAAATTAACAAAACAAAGTATAGATATTGAAGGGATGACTTTATCATTACCACCACCTTCTGAGTTCTGAGTAAAAAAAAACATTTTTGGATTAAACATATATATATATATATACTTTCTCCTGCCATAATCATTTTGTCTCCTGCTGCTATTACACATTAGAAAACAAATGAGTAAAAGTCCTTATGATGGTACAAGGTTGAGCCACCTTTACAGTCGCTACACAGTTTGACATTGAATCAACAAAATTTTGCATCGTGCTCTGGTCAAGGTTCCTTTCTAAGATATTGATGGGGCATGGTTGGGTTGCACACAGTTGCTCCGTCAGATTCATATCAGTTTTGGGGAGCACAGAGTTGTTGTTGAATGCCTCTTCCAGACAAGAACTGTGGCATGTAGCGCCAACTTCCTCATGAACATGATCATGTCATTTCAGTACTTTTGGATGCTTGTAAAATGGCGATGTAGCCGACAGAACTGAGACTTCCTTTGCAAGACACTAGTTTTTTTGCTTTCCCACCCCTTACCATTTTGTGATTGGCTCGCATCTGCTTTGCTGACCCTTCTTTGTCCCGACTTCGAGGACATCTCGAAGTGGTGACCCAGAAAGGGGCATCTGCCTGCAAAATCTTTACTGAAACATTTCATTTTCAGATGTGGGAGGAAACCTCGCACGGCTGGCAGAGAAAAGCGAAATGAAACTGCAGGTAGGTAGTCCAAGCAGAACTGGCACTGACCGGAACTCGAACTTAGACACTTGCAATCTCGCACCTTCTCATAGACATCAAAAGATGGGGCTTTACTAATACCCTGCTGGTGTTTTTAAAGCTAATTCATAGATTTTAGATATTAGTTGAAAATTAACCCGGGTAATTAGTGAATTAATGTATCTTACTCCTTCCTGTCTGTCAAAAATGGAATCTTTATCTATGCTAAAATCTATTAGAACTTGAATACAAGTTAACTAAAAACTTTGCAATCAAAGGGAAATAACTCTTATTTAAGGAAATTAAATGTCCAAAAGTTCCAGCAAAAAATATATTCTAAAAATCTAAAAACAACAAAATACACCCTTCTTCATTAATAAAAAAAATCAACCAGCTAATACATCATCAAAATTAACCAGTCTAAGGAAAATAGCGTTCTTTTTTATTATTATTTTTCAAAACAAACTTTAAATGAAAACGTCTGAAGTTACTTTTGAGTAAACTGATGATTTAGAATGTATACCAAATTACGCTAAATAAATAGAGTCCACCACCTGGTGAGCTAAATAGTTGAATGAGAGAGCGAACAGTGATGTCCTGTAATGAAGGGAGTAATAAGAAAATCCCCACTGGATAGAAGACTGCACACAACTTAAGCACTTGCTCACTGAGAATAATCGTGTAGTCTTCTATCCTTTCAGCAAGTGTAGGGCACAGACCAGTCCAAATGGGAACCTGTTTCTACTTCTTACACAATAATCCTGTTCAGACTAGACACATTCAAATGAAACCCAGCTGAAATAGCATCGCTGTAATAGTACCCTGGCCCGAGAGAGTTCCGTTTGAATGCCTCTGCTGTGTAATAATTAAGGAACAATCAAATAGAACCCAGCCAAATATCATTAATGCCAATGTTGTTTTATCTGAACACCCCCAGCTGTTTTTTTAAGAATTTATTTAGTTTAGTCATCACAAAAAGCCAACTCTCTCACCCAGGGAGGGAAATGCTTAAGCAATAATACAGCATAACCTGTACTGATTAATTTACCCATTTTTCTGCAACATGGAAGTGCTAATTAAGAATAAAAAATACGCAGAGAGCAAACATTTTCACTTCCACCCTTCACTCTTTATCACCTGTACCGTCCAGTTTCATGGCTGCACATCACTCTCATAACATTGTCTGGTTCTTGCTTTTACCTGTAACTGCTGCACATTCTTCATCGACACAGGTTAAATGTAAATGCTGATTTTCAATCATTTTTATTTAGCAAAGTTTTAATGCAAACCACCCCCACTTTTAACCCTCCGTGTACCACATCAGTTTTTAACTCCCTTACTTATACTGCCCACAGCCAAGAAGCACTAGTTTAACTGGCCGTATATTTATTATTCAACACATGGAGCAATACAAGTCTGTTGTTACAGAGCAGTATTAATGAGAAAGGTACTGTCACAACCCTCATGGCTCACCCTATACTCAGTAATACAAATTTAAAGGATTATTGGACGCATCTGCACTTCAGATAGTACAGAGAAAGTTAAAAAAAAAATTGTCAATGCTCCAGCCCCTTTCTTTCCTAGCTGAAGGCACCAGAGAGATTCTGCTGGAAGATTTTAATGATTAAAAAAAAAAAAAAAAAATACTAAACACTTTCTGTTAATTGATGCACTATCATAAAACAGTGCAGAAAATTATCTCCCTTTATTTTATATTTTACAAATTTTTTTTGAATACTCCTTCAGGGAAGAATACAGGTGTGACTTCAAAGAATGCGCGTTCAGCCACTGAAGACATGCTGCTCCGGTTCACACTGGACGAAACAACATTCTTCCAGTAACACATCTCCACCCTGCCAGCAGCCCTGGGCGCACGTGAACACCACCACAGTCCCGAACTCCACTGCTGGCTCTGTAACAACGCACAAAGGTCACTCATACAAACCTTTTAAGTTTACAGAATAAAATGAACGGTGGCAAGGATTACCCAAAATATCACCCCGACAGGTAGTCAATAAACAGCAGTATTCTCTCAATTATTCAGTTTCTTTTCTAAATGTTTATCCTGTCAGAAGCATTAAAAAATTTAAATAAGCAGCTGAATTTGTAGATATGAACATAATTTAGTCTGCAGCTAGAAGTCCAGCATTGTAGACCTTCTGAATCTGAAAATCCTTCGTTGATGAGGAAGACTGAATGACAGGGTGGCCAGCTTCACTTCTAGCAAGACTGTTAATCAGTATTAAAAAGTGTAGATGGACCCATGTAAAAAAAAAAAAAAAACCAGAAAAGAAAAGTGTTGTCTAATGTGAGTTCGTCATCTGATAATATTTTCTTACATACAAGTTAAGAATGTCAGCAAAAAAATGAAGGATTCAGGAATAAAGGCACTGACACATGCAGGTTCCAACCAAAGGATAAAGCTAACATACCAGACACATTAGGAAGTCTAAGGATGTTTACCAGGGCTGGCATCAGCTGAAGTTCGAATTGTCTTTTGGATCCACACTTTGAACAACATGAAGGTGCGAATCTGCTTCCTGTGTCTGTCATGTGCAGGGCGCAACCACCAAAGTCATAGCTTAAAAAAAGAATGCATATAATCATCCACAAATAAGCAATATTTTGTACCAATGCTAGTAACAAAATTATGGTGCAGTATTTAAACTACATCAAGGCCAGCAGCAGCAGTTTTCAGCCAGGTAACTTATCTTTTGTTCTCTTTCAACAGCATGTCTGGTTAGCTCTGTGAGCGAGACAAAGGACAGACATCTTCATAAGTATTTACTTTAGTCACTACAAGGCAGGCAGGACATGATGGCTTATACATAGAAAACAAAATAACCTATCAATCAGATTTTTAAACTGGTTTACACTAACAATATGAACCACAGCTGCTGTTAATTTATCATTTTGTAAAAATTCTAGCAAGAAAATGGTTTCTACTATGAAACACTTCAGCCAGTTTATTAACATGCCACTGATATTTCTAACTGTCCACATACTCAGAACCCTTAGTTTTAAAAACTTTGTCAAATGCCACCTTAAGCATGTGCAAATTAAATATATTATTTTAATTATTTAGTATGATCAGGATTAGTTAAACATTAAATTTTTTTTTTTTTTTTTTTTACATATTTTAGTTAGTTAACTAATGACCGACCATATGCACACATGTTCAGACATAGATGGCAAAATTCTGTGTTGTGTCTGAGTGAAAGACAACTGTAGTGTCCCCACCTAATCCCTAGGTGCCAGGCAGATTCTTTTTGGAGAGGGGAGATGGGATGAAGGTGAACACCTCCTTGGTGGCAAAACTGCAATTTATCACAAAATACAACACCAAAATTACTTCCTGGTTTCACATCCCTCCAAGCAGTAATGAGCATCCAACTTATCAAGCAGACATTAACACTTCAGCAAATTCCAGAATCTGCTGAGTAAGTTGCAAACAACAAGAATCCTGTTTATTTAAACTGTCAGTCCAAAATGCATGTGTTCATTTGATTGGATAAAAGACAAAGATTAGCCAACTGCAGACAATGTAGCAAAGGTGAAAGCCTGCTCTATCGGCTTATGTGCAAAGCAAAATCACAGACACAGGTCACAGATGTATCCCTCACCATTACACAGAATCTCAATTAAAAGACAAATTCTAAAAATTTTACAACAAATCATTAGATCGAAGCCAACTTCTTTTTGCACATTATAGATTCATTAATCCTCCATGAACTTGTAGATTTTAAACAATTACCGAGAGACTTTGCCAAAAACATTGCTTAGCTTCAACGTTCAAAACGCTAACAGGCCCAGAACACTACAACTAGTGGAGATTTCACAAAAATATGCTCAAGATGGCTGAGAGAGCTAAAACAGAAAGGTACACGCTAAACGCTTACCGAACACACTGCCCCGGGAAACGAGAGAGTCGTTTCATGAACTTATGAAAGAATACATCCCCATGATGAACGGAGACCTTTTCATACTGTTCTTCTCCAGTCGAAGACGGCTGGCATGTCTCTCTTCTTTAAAAAAAGAAAAGATACAATGAAAAATCTATCCACTATAAAGTTATTAAACCAGGAAGATTTTGTTGGGCAATACATTATATTTAATAACTAGACTCGGAAATTTCTTTTAATAATCAAAGGGAGAAAATTTAAAATTCGCCGTATTTGTCCCCCCTTCCTGTAAACTCCTTTAATTCCATGTGAAATATAAAAGTTGTATGAATTTTATAATTTTTAGGTTAATAAACTTCTGTAAGTTTTACGTTAAAAAACTCTTCTGCATAATAGAATCGTATGAATTTTTTCCTTTCTTTTTAGCCTTCACTTCAGTATCACAAAAAACTCAGAAAAAATGTGATTAAAAATGTATTGAAATCCTATTCCAGTTTATTAAGATATCAATAAAGTGATTTCAATTAAACGTATCCATTGATACAGAAAATTTGCATTTGCTAACTTTTCCCTTTTTTTGGAAAAGCTTTTCAATCAAACTTCATCTCTATAATTAATCCGTTCGCACCTGAGCAGCAAACCTTAATCCTCTCAGGGTCTGAAAGCCGTAAACTTGTGTTCTGTTGCTGGATTAGTTGGCTTGTGTTCACCGCTGTTATCTCTTTGTCAACCTTTTGCAGTTGCAGAAAGCTTAATCTACAAAACCTCACCTTTACACATCTCAGTAATCAGCATGAAATCTACCCAAACAGTCCACCATTGTACTGAATGTAATTTTCAGGCTTCTAGCATCACCAGAAATAATCTTTCAGCAAGCTGCTGCTGCTGCTGCTGCCACCACCTTCAGGAAACCCTTGCTCATTTGTGGGAGCTGGCTCCCAACACCCAATCAGTAATCCAGTTCAGCGGAGAGCACTGAATCCCGTTCAAAACACATTGTACACTTCATGATCCAGAAATGTTTCGCATGATGAAAAATTGTCCAAACAGAAAACTCTGCGTAGTGATTTGATTTACCAATTGCAAAAAATTTCAAAAATATAAACTAATGGCCTAAGAAGTCATCAAATAGAGAATATTCTGATCATAAAAAAGTTCGAAAACTCTCATGCTTTATATCTATAGACTCACCAGATCATGTGCTTATATGCATTTTATACCTAAATAAACTGAGCTGCCAATTATGGCCAGCAGCATGTACAGACAGACTCACTCACAGTGATCACAAATCACAATGTACTTGTTTGTTTAGTTTAAAATCTACTGTTTGTCTGTGTCTGTTCTGGTTGCAGCCATTTAACTACAGCTTACCAACAATTTGATTCTGCGCAGATAGTAATGGCTTTCCCCTTCCTAGGAGGGGTGCTCCTATAGTGCCACCACTTTAATTTTTGGTGATGCCCCTTACTAATGTGCATGTGTAAATGTTAAATATAAAAACAATTATATTAAATTATGGGATACAAGAATAGTACACCTAAAAAGATTGTGGAATAATGCAAATATTTGATTGTAGGAAGACTGGCATCTTAGAAGGTACACAGATGCGTGTTTAATGATTTACTCTACTCAAACATGAAAGGAGAACAACAAATATTCTCAATTAAAAGTTAAAATGGAGGGATGACTTTAAAATGCATAAACAAGTTACCTTTTTAGAGGCCATGGTGGCACACTGCCTCTATGTATATATCACATCAGTAGTATACTGTCTCACCTGTACACTTACCCAGAACAGTCAAATAGCTTCCTGAAATTTACTCCACTGGCACTTTTATAATCTTCCAGTAATTGATGCACATGGGGCAACTCTTCCTCCATCTCAATGGGCTCCTCTACAACGGCCAGGTACCAAGGTCTAAGTTCGAGTGCTGCAGACTGCAACGCTGTTTTTGGCTGGCACTGAGCCACCAACTCCAGCATACAGGTGAGCTGATCCTTACTTAATCTAGGCTTCTCACTACACACCTGGGATAACTGCTCACTAGGTATGTTCTCATCATCATTAACTTCGTCGACATTTAGCTGTTCAAAACCTACCTGCGTTTCAGATAAACTATTCCTAGTAAGAGCAGAATTATCCTGATCAGTTTGCAACAAGCGACTGTCATGGTCACCTGTTCTGCCTGGTTCACTCATATTCTGAAGCCATGTCTTACAGGTACCATCACTGCGCACTGCAGCAATGGACTCAGTAGTATAGTTTTTGTTGTTATTCCTAATTGGTGAAATCCCATTGTGACCATAAGCAGCAGCCATCACCGTGGCTGCATGACTTTCCTCAGCATCCCAGTTATCTGCATCTACTCCCCAATCATCTACCTGAAGAGACTTCTCGAGATTAACTGAAGCAGTTTCATTCTTCTTTGACTGGCTCCGGTACACCATCCAACTGAAAACACAGTTAAGATATAGCAGTCTAATTTTACTGTAAGTCAACCAGCTAAAAATGCAATGTTTCCTGCCAGATTCAAACATGCCGAGCCTTGTTGCCATGCAGGACAGACATTATGTGAGGACTGGTGTAAGAAACATAAGCAAATGCAATGTTTAGAGACAGACAAATTAGCATCAAGAATAAAAGTAGCATTAAAAGGGTTAAATAGCAATCCAAAGTAGTGTAAGTTTGGAGAAGAGTACTGACTTTCTTAGTTTCTCCAAGTGACTGTTGTGGAGCTTCTAGGAATAAGCAACTCCAGCAGTCTAATATTTTAAACAAATCTGAACCACTAACACTATAAAACAGACCCTATGCTTTCCTATTTATCTTGTCATTTGTGCACACACACACACACAGACAGACAGTACTATGCAAAAGTCTTAGGAAACCAACCTTGCAAACACACTAAAGTTTTTTTTTTTCTTCAGTTTCTTCAGAATAACTGAATAAAATGGCAAAGAAATTAGTTGTCAATAGACAAATATTTCTCCATGAACAAAATGAAGCCCAATGCAAAATAACTCATAACTAAAACTTCAAGATGTGCCCTTCAGAAAATTATCCAGTAATATAAAGATATTGGTTCAGTTTCTGATAAGGAAAGTTATGGATGACCTAAATATCTATTAAAAGATTAACAGTACTCTAAGTTAACTTTTCTGAGGGATAGAAAAACATCCAGCAAGGAGATAAAGCAAGATCTGGCAGAATCCTTAGGGGTTCTGGTTTGTGATTCTACAGCATGAAGATCTTTGGGATGAAACAGATTGATTTAAAAGACAGATGACAGCCAAAAAAATTATTTATGTAAAGAGAATAAGGCTAGGTGATGAAAATATGCTACCCAACACCAAAGCTTGAAATTTGGGTCTAAGAAAAAGTAGGATGTAAAGAGAAGAATTAAAGGAAAGCATAAGGAAATGTGTGCAGTTTACAGTAAAGCATGGGAAAGATTCTATTCAGGTTTGGGCTGTTGGAGATTTAGTAAGAATATAAGGAAATAAGAATGCAGTTGGATACAAGCAGATTCTTATTCACTATGCTATTTCTTCAGTATTCAGCTGTATTCATATTTCAACACGACAACAATCAAAAACACGTATTGCCAATGTTGTCAGAACATTAATAATACGAAAATGAGAGTGGAGTGCTAGATTTATTAGAGTGGCCTCCACAAAGCACTGACTAATATTAGTCTTTAGACTCGCTGGACAGAATTTAAAAAATGAACAGCAGCCAAAGCCAAGGATGAACTCTGGACAGTGCTTATGAATGCATAGAATATTCTAGATTCTAGCTGATATTATTTTAAAAATACTAGAGTTTCTCAAGACACATTCAGGCAGTTATGAAAGAAAATGATGGGCATACTAAATACAAGTAGAGATAATTTTTTAAATTCATTATTTTCAACTTCTTTACTGTATAATATTAATTTATTAGATTGCACTTATTTCTTTCTACCACTGAATTTATGAATAAAACGTCCATTTCCAAAGACTTGTGCACAGTACTGCGTGTATATAATATATATATATATATAGTTGATTTTCTCACCTGTGTTGTTTTCCCCAGCATTTTCTATTTATGCAAGCAAATAAGTAAAGTAACCTGTGGTGACACTTATCATGGTCAAGTGGGCAGTAGATCTGGACGACAAGATACAGGCCCCAGCCACACCGTGGACAGATGGGCACTTCACATCCGGCCAACAGCCAATTCTAGATAATAAAAAAAAAAAAAAAATGCTGAAAAAAGGAGTCAATTAAAATAAATAAATAAAATGGAGAGATTTTAGGGGGGGGGAATTTGCCAGCTGAAATTGTAACAAATGGGCCGTCTTTCTGTACTCGCAGGACGACGGTAGACTGGGCAGGAAACGCGTTCTGGCCACCGTCTCCACCATTCACGCCGCCGCCGTCGTCCCATTCTATGCCAGCAGCCATTTAAGGTCTCTCCCCTCCCCCAGCCCAGCCAACTCGGGCCGAGCTTCAACAGAAAACACTACTGGGAGCGTTCAAATTAGACCCGTCCGAAAGGTATCATCGCTGTAACGGCGTACGGCCGGGTTTCATTTGAACACCTTCTGGCGAACCAGCAGCATTACCGGCTTCCCTCCGATCTTGTTGGTCACCCACGATACTCCTCCAGCAGAGGCCGAAATTGGTTCGTCCTGGACTCCCAGCAGCACTGGCATCTCATCGGTGCAAACGGCGAAACAGTGCAAATACCTCGACGGGCTCCCCCCACGAGGAGCCAGACATGCGGACGCAACACAGGGGGGGAGGAGGAGGGGAGGAAACGTAATTTCAGTTAAATAAGAGTGCGTTAAAATCAGGGTGAGTAACTCTTGTTTTTGTTGGTATCACGGGTTACCGAGAACGAAGAGCTCGGGTTCGGGTAGTGATGAGATGCTGTCGGATCAAAGATCTGAGAGAGGAGAGTCTGTAAAATGAAACAATTCTGGAATATCTGAAGTTTCCCCGACTCATTACCTACTTAAATATTTACTGCGCTACCAAACTAAGGGAGATAACTTCATTAACAAAACATACAAACAAACAAACCAAAAGTTAGTTTTATTTATGAATTCGAGCCTGAAAGTTGTGTGTGTGTGTGAATGGATGTGAGTTCTTTCTGCGCTAGATGTGTGCATCGATTTACTTAGCTAGTTTTAAACATTAGTAGAGCATCATACACAGCAAACATTACAGGGCAACGTGCCTGATAGAAGGGAAGTAACTCTTGTTAAGAGGTTTAACAAGCACAAAAAAATTAAACGCTCTTAATATAAGGGACACAACTCTTCTTAACGCGTTTATTAAAAAAAAAGAAGACTAAAATGCATATTCTGCTACTCTTTTAGAATTCACTTATGATTTTAAAAAAAGAATTTCTTATGACTGGTCCATAATACAGGTGCGGCAAAATGATCTGACACATTGTATTTTACTAAAAGCCAACGAGAGTAAAGAACGAAAAATGTGTTTTTATTTTCGAAATGTACAAGGATGCCATTTTGTTTCATTTCGTTTACAGTTGCCGACATGAATTGGACGGGCGAACATCGCGCTTTCATCGTGGAAAACTTTATCAAAAACAACGAAGCAACACAAGAGCATTCCGTGTACACTTCAGGCTTGGTAGACATGATCCTGTACCTACTCGAAACGCGATTTTGTTATGGGTTACCAACTTTAGAGCTAGTGTATCAGCATTGAAACGAAAATCAACCGGCCGACCTCAGACTGCCAGCGGTAAGAGGTTCAGTCTCCACGACGTTCGGCACGGAAACACGCCGCTGCTCTTAGCCTTTCCGATAGAAGTTTGCGAAGAATTCTTCACATGGAACTGCAAATACATCCATACAAAATGATGTTGGCACAACAACTCAGCGAAAGAGACTTTAAAACTCGCAGAGCATCGTGTTTGGAAATTCAACAACATGTCCCCCGTGCAGCTGTTGTGTTGTTCAGTGACGAGGCGCATTTTCACCTGTATGGCAGCGTGAATAAGCAAAACTTACGACACTGGGCTGAGAACAACCCTCGTGAGTTGCACCAACGCCCTTTGCATTGTCCTCGGGTAACCGTATGGTGTGCGGTAGCAGAATTTGGCATTTGGGGTCCTTACTTCTTCGAAGAAGACAATGTAACAGTGACTGTGAACTCTGATCGATATTGTGTGATGCTAAAGACTTTTCTGAAACCAATTGAATGAACTTGACGATAAGGACAATGTTGGTTTAAAACAGGATGGGGCAACAGCCCACACTTCTCGACGTGCGATGGGATTTTGAGGGAGATGTTCCCAGTCATTTGATTTCATTGCGTGGTGACATCGGTTTGACCCGCCCGATCACCTGATTTGAACCCGTGTGATTTTTTTCTGTGGGGATATCTGAAATCAAAGGTATACACTCATCGCCTCGATCTATTGAGCGATTAAAAGATGTCATTCGCCAGAAACTGCTGCCATTCCACATGAAAGACCTGCCGGGTTATGGACACTTTCGTTGAACACTGGACACTGTTTGAACAATAACGGTACCCCTGAGTGATTTATTTTTAAAACTAAATGAAACAAATGGCATTCTATGTACATTTCGAAAATAAAAACAAATTTTTCGTTCTTTACTCCATTGGCTTTTATTAAAAATACAATGTGTCAGCTATTTGCCGCACCCTGTACATGCTAACCTTTTGTTATTTTAATTATATTTGGCTTTCGTTCCCTCTGTGGGGCAAACGCCCTCGCTTTTTGCCTTTTGTTTTAATTTGTAATAGTCAATTAGCTTAAAGCGACGTTCGTTGATTGGTTGATTTATCTCGTTCCTTTGTGTAATTTGTCACGGAGTCTGGTGGCCCGGATCGTCGTTCAGAGCCAAGTAGTGGACTTCCTGTAAGCTGTGAGAACTAGAGCGAGGAATACGAAAGATGGTCAGTTTTCCAGATCAGAGCACCCCACTTCCGAAAAAACTCTTGTATGGTTGAGCATACTACCCAGAGCACCACAAATGCTTACCCCACCTTGGTAGTCGGGGCATACATCTGTGAATTCGTGACTAAGGCGACGTGAACTGCCGCCAAGTTAATGGCAGGCAACCAGAATACGAACAGTTGTAGTGATGGAGTTCCTGGCTGGACATTTCATTAGAACCCATGTACCCTTTTCGACTTAGATCTAATCTGCTGAAGGAAATCAACTGAAAATATCTGGTGCCTGGGGAAGGGGAACACAAACGCGTAGAGACAGGAGGTTAAACAAGATAGAAAAGACCAATCGAAAAAATGCCGACATTAATCGCAGACAACTTGGCATCCACCTCCAGCGCTGCCTCGCGAAGAACGCTTCAACGAATGGACCAGAACAGCAGAAAACCATTGCGAGAATCGTTGACACGCCTTGTGTGTTGTAAAAGTCCAGTGTCTGGATTGAAACTCGCAGAAAGAGGTAAATCGCCAGCTTACTCTGTGCACGGATGTGAGGGAGACTGATTTGAAGAAGAGCAAGTGAACAGCTGTTCATTCCTCAAGTGGTGGTCGTGTTTCGCTGGCTGACCCCGAGCCCCTCTCGTCTCGTGTAGAAAGACAGACTGGATGACGCCACAGCCCACCTCAACTTTTCCGATTAAGTGTATCCATCGATCTTTGATGTGCATGTTGATGGGAGGCTACTCTCGAGGTGACAATACTCCTCGTGATTTCATGGCTTGAAGGACATGACTGAGATTTTGGAGCGCCTACGACCAGCTGAATACCATGGATCACAGTTTACTTGAGCATCTTTTGGATGAACTTGAGACGCATTCACCATCTAGATTCTACCGCCTACTTCACACCATACATTGGCGGGGGAGGAATATCTCCAGCGATTTGGCCGGCCACTCTAAGGCCTACCTGTATGCGCAAACTTCGTCGTGTCATCGTGGGCGACAGTTCGGGTCCTTGCTGGTCGCCATTACTCGGCATCAGCAGCGCCTCAATTAGCACGGAGATCTTTGCTCACCGCCGAGTTTCTCAGCTAGATGCAAGGTTACTGTCACCACCAGTGAACAGGGAGACATAGGTCGGGACGCGCACAAGTGTTAAACGTGGAACGTTCGACCGGGGGCTATAAACGTCTTCGGAGCTGATCTTGGGCACTGCACCAGGACGCGGACTTAATTGCAGATCAACGCGTTGCTGCGGTCATTCCCAGTAGCTTCAGTAACCGTGAAGAACCATTCCCACATCGTATACCCGTCTGGCTGTCGTTTTGGAGCCCGTGAAGGTCGCCAGCTTTGCCCTTCAAGCTAATCTTCTGCATACCATCAACGAACCACTTCCGTAGAATAGAGGTTTATTCCCAACAGCGTTAGCATCTTGAAACCTCGACCTTGCAAGACTTCAGTCTGAAACGGCGACTTGCAGAGTTCAGACAAAAGCTGGACTCCGCGTAAAGAGGGTGCACTCTCATCGCCCGCCCCTAGATAGTCTAAAGTTTACCCCTGCAGCGGTCCGTAGTAAGCGGACATACTCTTCTTGATTGCATGCCATTACCCCGCAACGAAGCACCTACATCTGACGGATTTTATTGGTCAGATCTTAACTGAGTTGCTTGCTGCTCCTCCTGACTTGCGAGACCAAGCACCAATTCAAGCGATGCCTTTTTTGTCTTGAATCGTTCCTCACCACATCGCCCAGCAGCGCTACCAAACGCTTCATGCAGAGCTCAGGTCCTAGGAACGAGTGGCGCATGACACTGAGTTGCCCCAGTCTGCCATACCAATCCCTCTGGCAATTTGTGGCCGTCAAATGGAGTACCTCGCCTTTGTCAAAAGGGAGGAAACCTGGACATGAAGCACCCCTAAATGTCAATATAACAGCGTGCTGCCAACTGACACTCAGGTAAAAAAATCTAACCAATGAAGACTGTGCACGTCATTGTAATCAGCATGGCGACGACCCATGTATTTTTATTATTATTTTCTTTTTAGTTTTCGTCTGAAAGGGAGCCCTCTCCTCAAATCGGCTACTCATTGTCGCTACTATTTTTTTTTTTTTAAACAGAGACAAAACCTGTTTTACCGGCCGAGATTTACTGGTCACGTGTTTTCTTTAGACTCACTATTTCTAAAACTTCAATGTGGTCGTAGTCTTCGGTTGCATTCAAGTAGCAGATTTCTCAAGAACTAGTTGGTTTGTTGTTGACTGCCAATGACTTACTCGTGCTCAAGTGCATTTTATCTTAAAATAGGCATCAACACCAAAAAAAAGAGAGAGGCTACTTTGTTTTTGATGCTGTTTCCAGGTATTTTTTCCTATCGTTGCCGTAGTTATTAATTCATCTTCGGCCGATGTCTTGAGCGACGCCTGTTTCAGAACTTTACCTTAAGAGGGTCCGTTTGTCAGAGTTGATGAAACATTCAGGGCCTTTACCATACCTCATGAGAGAAGTGTCTGGCTCTAATAGCAGAAAATTACTAGAGATATAAAGCTCTTGATGTTGATTAATTTTCATATTTATTTCTAACCGTAGAATGAGAAATATATTTCTCAGTCGACCAGCTCGTGTTCGTAAACCGAATGAGATGCTTGATGATACAAGTCAGTACAACGGTGTAGAAAAAGTTAGGGGTCTTCTGGAAAATATTTAAAGCCTGTATGAAATCAAGTTTTGCTTTAAAATTGCGACTCAACCCGATATTGTTTACACGAAGTACAGAAAAAAAGATATAATACTATAGACAAACCGCATTCCAAATTTGAAGGCTTCGGATTTTGAAAGAAAGATTTCAGAAACTGGTAAATCTCCATGTTCTGGAGAAAAATAAATGACATCACCGAATCTAGTAGTCATCTGGAAAATCCCACTATTTGTTTTTAAACCCCACCTCTAGCCGATTTAACCCAACTTAAGATTTTATACGAGAGCGGAGTGTTCAGATAAAATACGGCGCTCTGCAGATCGTCGTCGGATGTTAGGGACGGTTTGTCTGGGCAGCTGCCGAAGCAGGGACCTGGGTTCCGGCTCGGATCAGACGTAAAGAAAGAATGTGGAAATAGGGAAACTCTTCTACAGCGAACCGGTCCGGATCGGAGGAGGTGCATGCATCGGCAGAGAAAAGTTCCTGGCAACACTCGACGTAATGATTACTTAAGTTTAAAAGACCAAGTAGAGTCTCACCTCGTATAAATCCGTCTAATTACAGGAATTAATTGCGCTAAACAGGGAAATGTAAACAATGGCTTCAGATGACACCCACTTGGTGATACGCCATACCTGTTCATTTTTTTCTCTTCTCTCCATGCATCAAATATATTTATTCTAATTAGTTAATTTACTTATTTTTGTTTTGTACAGTTGCTTAAGAACTGTCACCAGGGTAGCAGATTTATTGCAGTGTAATTGGGTGGTGCTGCTTTACCACACCTAGACCGAAAAGGTTGTCAGTATCTCCAAGGAATCCTTAATTATTAAGCTTGTAACGGTATAGAAATTAACCCTTTGTCCTGTTACGTGTCTGGTGGATCGCTGTTTTAAATAATGTGCAAAAACACTTCTCTTTGAAGAGTTGTCTCACCTTTACTTAGGCTGTTGCTCAAACGCTCCTCTGATTGTTCCTTCTCTTTTCTACGAAAGATGTTCAGATGAAGCCCGGCTATAAGGGCAGCACAGTAATGCCATCTGCCCCACCCGAGCGCTTCCTGGTGGTGTTTACTCTCCTCCGCTCGCAATAACGAACGTCATACTGATTTTTTATTCTCTTGCTACTGGGATGTCTTCGCCCATGGCCCGTGAGATCGATCTTCAGAAACCTCGTCAAACATACGATCAAGCGGTGCCGAATGTCAAGGTCGGACTTCACTACGTTCCCAGCATCCTCAAATATGCACACACCCCCAAAATTAGCCAGGTTATTTTTTGTCAAAAGTCAAAAGATCAGCAAAACAGAAGTATTATTTAGACTCTTTGGAAAGTTCCGAATGTTTTCGAAAATACCATCACCAATCCTAGTGAGCCATGTGACGAGAGTCTTCCCAGCTGGTCAATAAAGGTAAGCAAAGATCTGTTTACACCAGCGTACTAAAGACGGACTTTACTCGATGTTTACGGCAGAATAAAAACGCCCCGCTCTATTTTTACACCGGTCACTTCCGTGCTGACCGTGGCTTCCGGTGTCACTCTCCCTCTATTCCCCGCCCGACTGGTGTTCCCAATGGGCGAGAGGACGATAGCAAAACCTTCGCGGATCTGCCATTGTATGGACAGGCTTTTGTTTATGCCCCAGCGATTGACGCTGTCGGTGTTTTTTTTTAAAGATAAATGTTTACCTGTGTCTTGTCCAGTTTACCTTATCTGACTTACCCACCCCGCACCTGACCTCCGACGGACAAGCCGAATCGACCGGTTTAATTTGAAATCAGCTTCCGAGATATTTGCGAATACTTAACGCGAGCAAATTCGTGAGTGTGGACAGTTCTCACAGAAAGAACCCAGCGCTGCAGGTGTGAAGACCTTCTGTAGCCCCGGCCTCGGATAATCGGTACAAAGTATCCGCGTGTAATTCCGGAGTCCTGGGAGACAAACAGTGTCCTGCGAAAAAACACCTGTTTGCTTTACGTGCTTCTCCGGACCCGGGGGGGGGGCGCTGATCTCCCTCCACCCCCAAGATGATTCACCTGTAAACCGATCATCTACGAGAGAAACCCGAACGCCAATTCGATTTGCTTCCGTCGCTCGCGAGACGCACACGCTGCAGCCACACCCTTCCCAATCTATTTGCATCCTCAGCTCTTTCAGACTCGAACCGTTCCCAGAGAAAAGTCGGCTTCCTGAACACTCGTCGGGTTATAATGATGGAGCCGTCTCAGATCCCACTAGCGGCTGGTTAAGTCGGACTAAACGTTTACAGCCGAGATGAAGGGGAAAGTCAGGCAGTCTAGGTTCTGCTAATGGAAACAGTGGTTCCACTCAGAAATCTGGTGCCCGACCGACTGCGTAACAATCCCAGCTTTTATTTCATCTTAAACCTTAATTAATGACAACAGCGACCAGCACAATGTAACCGTACTAACGCCACACGGTCCTGATGTAATGCCGGCGTGAAAGGTGCAAAAAAAAAAAAAACAAAAAAAAGGGAAAAGAGGAGGAGAAAACCAAGCTTAAATATTCCATTTATTTGCCTGTCTCCGTATTCACTGTTTGCCAGGAACCACTTGCGGGATGGATGGAATCTCTGTTGGAGATAGCGCGCCACCTGACGCCAAGCTCTCTCCCCCCTCCAAATCCGTGGACGATTGTCTAACCACGCCCACTTTCCAGACATCATCTGACAGCCGCGACCAGCCCCCGCCGGCCGAGGAGGAGGATGGAGAAAGAGAGAGAGCTGATACGTGCTCGCGGATGGAGATTCCACCCGGCCTGTCGTCGACCATTACGGAATGCCAAGGGGTGTGTGGGGGGGGGGCATTTGTAAATACCGGCCTTCAGGCCCTTTCATCTCGCCCAGAAAAGTTTCTACGCCGCCAGAAAACAAACTGAAGCCTATTCTTGCAATCATGTGTCCAGGTAGGAGGCCAGCGCAGCTTCAAGGTTCGCACCGACCTGCGGCTGAAGGGCGCATAGTTCAACGTGACGACGAGGCCGCGCGAAACCTTCAAGGCCGGAGGGCTAACTAACGCGCATGCGCTCGAAGGCGCTATAAGAGGCAGTGATGGGGCCAGCAGCCGCCTCTTCGGCAGCGGGTTCTCGGCGATGGCGAAGGTGAACTGGGCGTTAACAGTGGTGGTGGCGGCGAGCTGCTGGGCGACATTTTCTCGAGGTTTGATGGCCGTTTCCCTTGTTGTCTTCACTGTCTATTCCGCAGAACTATTCGGAACCAGGTCCTGAAGCGGCGGACTCTCGCGTGCTTTATCTCTTCCTCCACCCCGTGATGGGAGGGCCGACATTTACAAATATACCTTTTGTTCGTTCGCTGGACGGGTGGGTGAACAGACAGATAAAAGTAACTTTTAAAGTAAACACTTTCGGAATTTGCGCGAAATTAATTAAAGCAGATTGCTTAGTAAAAAGAAAAAAAATAAAACAATCAAGGGTTATCTCCCTTTTAATAATATTAATAATGCTTGGCGGATACGGCAAGGATTTAGGTTGTGTGTTTGCCTTGCGAAATCCGGGGTTAGGATGATGGTAGTTAAGGGAGATCGCTCGGTGAGGAAAATTCTCCTTTCTGTTACATTTGCCTTCTATTTGCTGCTGGGGGAAGAAGAGCGAGATGGAGAGAGGGAATTACTTTACTTCTCTTTTCACATGCCGCCCATTTCTGTCGAGTTCCCCCTAAACGGAGTTTCCATTTGCCAAAACGCCGCTTTTCGGCCCCCCCTCACTGCAGCCCCAAAGGTACTGAAATTATCGTTCACACCCTGCAGTTGTACGTTAATGTCTTTTTTTTTTTTTTGTTGAGAAACTCTACTCAGCTTCTTGCCTCAACACCTTATTCATGAATGGCTGCCGTGCTGCCATCTGTGGAGTACCAGTGATACTACTGGCGTTAATGAGGTGAATAAAAAACCCACAGGTCTGTCCGACTGTTAATCAACCAGAGCTCATTACTTTAAGTGCCGTCTTCGTAGATGGTTTCCAAAGGGGTCACTTTTTGATGGAATCATTAGAATCTGGTTTTAAATTCTTGCAGTCTTTCCTGATAGGGACTCGACCTAAATCAGCGGATGCCGAGTACACGTTCGTGTTGTGTTTAGCTTGGGCATCTTCAGAGGATCTGCACTCTCGAGAAACGTTTCCAGTGTTTCCCCTCCGACTACACAAGATCTTGTTTTTATAAGCCCCTGTTAAAGTCTTAAAGCATTCCGAACCGTTTTTCTTTTGTTCCCCTACATAGCTTCATCGATCCCCGAACAGTCAGTGGGCGGGGCCTGGAGAGGCTACTGTTAAACACCGGATCACTGATGGACATTCGGCTACGGCTTATTATTGGCTGTGCGGAGGCGCCACCTACCTGGTTTTGGTGGCTTAAGTTAGGAGTAAGATTAAGGTGAGCAAAGAATGACTTACCCTCCCTCCAAGTAAGATGTGGCTTTTGATTCCTATAACACTCTTCTTCACGCATCGCTAATGTTGACGGAGCCTTGGCGCGACAACTACATTAGACGCCTTTCTGCCACCAGAATATTTCAGATTCTTGATTTTTCATCACGGTTAAATATTAAAGAACGACAAGAGCTCACTAAATAAAAACCCCGAGAAACCGAATAATCTTTGGGAGGGATGGATGGATGGATGGATGGATGGATGGATGGACTGGTTGTTTTAACAACAGCATTCCCAAGTTAATTTCCGCCCTACCAGCAGTTAGCTAATTCCACCACCCAACCGATTTTGTTTTGTTTTCTTTCTCACATGCAGCCATTAGCTGCTATGACTGCACGAGCTGGAATCCGTATTGCAGAGAGGAAGTCGAGAATCCATTCCCGGAAGCGGTGGCCATCGTGGAATGTAATATAACCAATACCTGCTTCATTAGAAAGGAAAAGAATGGCGGTGAGTGTTTAGATTAGTGAGAATTTACACGGAATTAACCCCGACGATCCGGGTAGGATGGATGTCGGTATTCTGAAGTACTTCTGTTATTTATTCACTTACCAGAAACTGAGGGTTCAGAGAAGACCGTTAACGAAGGTTATGTATCGCTTAAACCGTCGAGAGGAGTTGATGGAGACGGTTGATGATAAATCTCGAGAGCGGACCGCTTGACATTTTCCTATCTTGAATATTGTATCTTTAGTGTAGGCCTCAAAAAGTATCTCTAGTCGCGGGTCCTTAACATTTATTTCATTTAACATTTTTGCTTCGTTGTGCGTCTTTCCTGAAGTAATGCGCATCCTTCCCGCGGTGTCTCTCTGACCACCCGACACCGTACCCCATTAAGATAGATTTGTTGGAGCTTAACTGGGTGACTGTTCTGAAGCTAAGGGCGAGAGTTTCGTTGGCTTTCAGTGATTTCCAGAGGATGCGCTGACTGGTGGGTGTTCAGCGCCGTGGTGGCAGACTACAGGGGCTGTCAGAAGCAAACCCCCCAGTGGATGGGGCCTCAAGAGTGGTGCTTTTGCGATGCCGAATACTGCAATGGGAAGTCCATGAACGACGTCAACCTAACAGCCCAGACGGCGCGAGACGACAAGCGGTTGCCCATACAAATTACCAATCTAGTTCCGCAAAAGACGACGAGAAGAACATGGTTGTTTAGAAGCTGGACTCGAACCCCACCGCTGCCTTGGTGGCGACGGTACGTGCACTGGTCCACCACCCAGCGGCCGTCTTCGAAGAGGCAGGAAATCGAGGACGCGTCGATCGAAGGGAAAGCCTCCCTGGCCACGAGCACGGAGCCCAGTCCTTGGTTCCCATGGTGGTTTGATAAAAACGACTCCTCTGCGGTATCTGCGCAGGGACCCACTTTACCCCGCTGGTGGAAGGTTCCAGCAGTTCCCACGGGGCCTGCGAGAGACAGGCAGAATCAGGACAAGACGGAAGATTCTAAGCGGCCAGTGAATCCATCGGAAAAGCCGACTTCATCCCCGACTCCTGTGCCAGCCTTGAAAGAAAATGAACGCAACGATATATCAGGTAAGTAGGCGCTGTTTTACGCCTGGAAGCGTCAGGCGATTCTCTATATTCTATTAAGACGCGCAGGCAACATGGAGCCGACCTGTCTTCTGGCATTCCACTCAAAGAAACTGCAGTAGGCTATGTTCACAGTCCTGTAGCTCTTATACTAAAAGACTGGGGCCTTCGCTCTTACTACTGTAATGGTCACCAGTTTCTTGTAGCAGACAGAGAGTTGAACTTGCAACCACGGATCGGAACACGCATCATCCTAGTGCCAAACCTGGCTTGGATGCGGGACCATCTTCATCACAAAGTCGAGGCAGAGAGTTCTTAGTAAAGCTATTCTGAAGACGACAACGGGAAAGGTTAGCTGAAACGTCAACAAAGGGCGGTAATTAACACTTAAAATTCCCATCGATAAAGGCTTTAAAATAGTATCAGTATTACGTTTAATCTCTATTAGATATGGAATTTACTAATATCTGTAGCTTGGATGGTCGGAGACCTTTCCGAAATCAATGTCTGAAGTGTTCATTTCTTTCTGATTACTCGTTTGTTCTGCAGTTCCATTCATCTTCCTCCTCTTTGTTTATTTGAAGATTTCTACTGCTGGGACTGTTTCAGCGAGGACCCGTTCTGCGGAGATGTAGTCAGAAGCCCAGTGTCCTACTATGTTGGTCGCGTGCCTTGTCCCGTCACGAACAAGTGCTTTGTAAGGAAAGATGGAGAAGGTTAGCCATTTCTTTTTTTGAAATTTATACCCGAACGTATCATTAATTTTTTTTTCAAAGAAAAAAAAAAGAGAGAGAAAGAGAACACCGACGGCTCTTGATGTAGATACATCGCATTTGGCAGCCAGCCCGGGAATAAAGACGTCGAGTCTCGAACATCTTAAGATATTCGCCAAACCAAGACGAGACCTGTTGATTCTTAGACTCATCTCAGAATACACGCCTCCGATACTTCAGAGTTGTGCCCAGACCTCTCCCATTGGACAGAGTGGGTTTCTTACGTACCTGAGATGATGTTATAATATTGCTGCATCTGGCTTGTTAGTAAGAGGATGTTTACGGTGATCGGCAGGCAATAGAACCTTCTCCGGTTTCACTGCTGAAGACCCCTTCAACCAAGTCGCTCTGCCATCCGTCTCGGCGAATTTCGTGATAATGTTGGCGACAGATCCACGACTGTTTGCCAATGGATCTGGTTACACTCTGAAAGGCCTACAGCACGATCCCGGGTAAACTAGGAACTAATGCGATAGTTCATCTACCCACCTTGGTGTCCAATATACAGGTAAACACATGAACTATGTAAATTTTGGTCAGATACATTAATTTATGGAAATAGCCAAATTAATATGCAGTGAACGGTGTTCATTATTATCGTGCAAACTGGTAGTGCTTTTAAAATATTCCATCAGGACCGTACTGTTCAAGAGTAAGTATCTCACTACCTGCCCGATCTGTTTGTTTAATTGCAGTTATTTACCGTGGCTGCGCTGATGGGTGGATTCGCAGTTCAATCACACATGACTACGTAGGTTGCAAGACCCAGACGATTTGGGACAGGCCTGTGGAGTGGTGTTTCTGTTCGACTCCCTTCTGCAACTCCAACTCCATTGAAGGAATCAAATCGAGCCATTCCGAAACTTCTTCACAATAAAGGTGATGTCTGATTTCATTGTCTGTTGCTGATGCGATTCTGGTTCCTGTGCGTGTTATAGATTGTTTGTCAGGTAAAAGTGTGACCTTACACTGCGTCCACTACAGTACAACATCCGGGGCTGTCTTGGTTGGATTTAGAGCACGAAAAAGATGCTTAGAAATCCAGGTACATAACCGGTCGTCTTAACGACTTTCGAGACTCGCCCTACTATATTAAAATGTGGCTATAAATTCAAAGTAACAAGAATAATTTATCAACCGTCAGTAGGTGGTTCTGTTGTTGACTTTAATTTTTTTTTGCCTTTTCCAGGCAATTACAGGAAAAAAATGTGAATTCATATTACCCGGAGAGTGGCCACGATGAACAGGATATCGTCTGCTTGAGTTTGCATCTCACGAAGAGCTCGCTCTCCGTCCCGAAAACCTGCCACGACGTCCTGACGGATATCCGAAGAACCGGATCGTGTGTAAAGGGGGTCAAATCCCCCGTATCGCTGTTTGTCGGAATCGTGTGAATGACAAATCGTTTCTGTGTATTTCAAGTCACAAAAATAAATCTCTTGCAGCCGTCTTCTCTCTTCCTTCCTTCCTTCAGAGTAAACGCCGCCTCAACCGAGCGCGAACGAGCAGCGGGTTTGGTTAGGATCGCAGGCACGGATATTTAGGACAAGAGTCGTTACCGTAAAGCGACTCCCGGTCCCCGACCCAGCAGTACAGCAGATTAATGTCGGGCATTCAGGGAAGCGCGGAGAAGAAGTTCTATACGCACGGAAACTAAGTTTCTATTTTTAAAATGGTCGGCAGCTGGTTAATATCCGACCTCGCTGCTGGACGACGACGACACGTGCCCCCCCCCTCCACTCGGCTCGTCCCGTCACAGCCCGGTGAAGATGGATCCTGCAGCCAGACAGAAAGCGTAAGTCAGCCGTCTCGCTAGGCGGAAGTAGCCAACTTTTAAAAGTCGTTGTCCTTGATAATGGTGATACGCCCCAAACGGGGCCCGATGCTGCTTTGGAATTAGCGGGGTAAACTAAGCAAACGGGAAGGAGGCGGCGAAATATGAACACTGTGAACTATTTCTTTCCCAACTTTCACTTTCGAGGATAAACTTTAACAATAGTTTTCTCAAATCACTCTGACAGGGTAAGGAACAAGAGAAGCATGGCTCTCCCCCCCAAAAAAAAACAGTTGTACAATACCCATACCTCAGCCATCGATTCTTTTGCATTGTTGTTTCTGTTAGTTATAAATAATCGATCGAATTCAGACTAGACTGATCGGGTCAGCTATATCACGCGCCTCCAAGGGGAATAACTCCTCCTTCCCTGACACCTAATTATCCACGTACTTTTGTAGCTTATTTTTTTCCAATCAGAGTTAAAAATAATCTACGATGGATACAAATATCCGATAACTTATTATCTTAGTATTTATTAACTCGCCGGGCTCAGCCACTTAAAAAAGGTTCGACTCAAGTTTGGTCACCGGAAAAAGAGAGATGTTGAGTAGGTTTTTTTGTTTTTTTTTAAAAAAATCAAGGTATTCGTGGATTACTATCCACGCATTTACAATACCGAATTAAGATCTGTCTGTACCTAATCAAAATTATTCTGATCGGGTCAGCACAAATATAAGGTAGACAAGAAGCGGCATAGAGTAAGATACCGGAAATAGAACTGCTTTAAAAAATTTAAAAGGCAAAATGAAGAACTTCCAGGTAAAGTGTCAACCTGAGAACAGCGAGCACCTGCACCTTATGAAGACTGAGCTGTTCACCGAGTTTAATTGCATGTTGAGAAAGATTAAGCATTAGCGATAGTTCTCTGAAGGTAAACTAGCTCTAGCACCCCCAAGTTTACTAAATTGGCTATGTGAATTTCCAGGTGCAAGAAACTCTTTATAATGATGGTGAAAAAAAAATCTTAAGGTAATCACAGAATCTGTATGATGCAACCCATTTTATCCATATAAGAGTGAGTAAACTCAAAATTAAGTTAATGGTATGAAAACCCCAAACAGGGATAAGTTATTTTTCCATATATAGAAAAACTAAGTCTTTCTGGAATGGTTGACATTTCAGTTATACAGTCCTGTCTTTGGATGGAGTAGAGTTAAGGCCAGCAGCTGACTAAAAGTTTTGATTGTTGTTAAAGCACCCATTGACTAAAAGTAAAACTGATGTAGTTTTAAACATTTTTGCCTGTATGAGTTAGAATAATTCTCTCAACTCTATTGCAGTAAGATGGGATATTGATTCTTTATTCAATTTAAATGTAAAATTCCTTAAATAAAGAAATGCAATTGTAAAAATTAACTTAAATTCTACACTCTGGAAAAAATACTGATTGTTAAACTTGTTTGTTGTTTCAGAACTCTGAAAAACAAAAGCATATTATTAGTTTAGGTTAAAGATCCAGGTTTCTAGCCCAAATTCCAGAGTAAATAGAATTCCAGTAATGAAAACCTCAACTCTCAATGGCACTTCCTGTTTACCAATGTGTTTTTTTTTGTTCTTAATGTAGCAACAACATTGAATTAAGCAGCAGTGCATTTAGTCGTAATTTCACTTTGCTCTTAATACACATCTCTTAAGTTTTGCCAATGTTGACATTCTTTTGTGCTTCTCTAACATTTTGCAAGCTGATCTTTTTAACATTGATACCAACTTTAGGCGATAACATGTGCATCCTTTGCACAAAATTTAAATAAACAAAACTAAATGGCTAATTTCATTTCATACCTTTTGGAAACAAAGGAATTCTGATTTGTTTACCTGTCTTTTCAGCGATATTAAGGTAGTGCTTCTTGGAGACATGGCAGTTGGTAAGACAGCTCTGATTAACCGCTACATCCAAGGGAAGTTTGTTCAGTCAAGTAATGTAAGTCACCCACTCAGATCAGTGAAAACATTTAACAAGGGCAAACCAACCAACCTACCCCCATATACTAAAGGGACATGTAACAGAAAAAAAAAAACCCTAGGTTCTGATGGTATTAGCCCCAGAAAGTTAACAAATGCAGCAGGTGAAATTATCTAACCCCTTAGCAAGATTTTCAACTCTTTTCTCTGGAAAGGTGCCATCAAACCAAAAGTTACTGATGGTTCAATTTTTAAGGTATCAAAACCCAACTAGGGAATTACCAACCACAAGTGCTGAAGGCAAACAAAAAACGGTGGAACGATCAGTTACTAAAAATTAATGTACAGATGACGAAATGTATCGAGATATTAGCCATGTTTGGTTTCAAAATGATTTCTGCTTACAAAACTTCTCAAAATTATAAATATTCTGACTCTAGACATCAAGGTCACTTACCTGGACCTCAGTAATTAGATAGCACTACATCTCTGTTTCATTGGTTTTATCAGTGGAGTACACAAAGACTCTGTTTTGAAACATGTTTTCATTTACCGTAATATTGCATCAATTACTAAATTTAAGTCAGCAGATATGCTGGAGCTAATGACTTTGACATAATCAGAACAAAAACAATTTAAATATGGCTGGTTCACCAAGTGGCAAATAACCTTTACCATTTCCAAGTGTAAGTGTATTCATATGGCACAATAGTCATGGTAACTACAACTTTGTATGACTAACTTTTTTCCTCTAAGACCTATCCCTATATTGGGAAAAAGCTGTGTTAAGGTAGAGAAAATAGAGTAATCTTAGGGCTAATGAACATAAAGGACTATTTGTAAGATGACACCAGAGCTACTCATTCCTGTTTAAAACTTTAGATATACCACATTTAGAGTATGCATTGCAGGCTTAGCTCCCATTCCATGTGGAAGATGTTGATAGTTTGGAGAGGAAAACCATTTTACTGGGGAATGAAAGATCATAGCTATTCTGAGAAAATTAGAGTGTTTCAGCTTTGCTTCTCTTCTAACAGACTTAAAATTCAAAAACATAAGGAAAAAGTAGACAAATTTTGCTCTCTCTCAAACAGCAAGAGGGTACAGTGCTACATTTTATAAGTCTTCTGAGTAATAGAGCACTGAATGCAGGAAAGTCTGCTGATGTTGCTGCAGTCTACTATAATCACTACTTTTAAAAATTGATTGGATACAGGGCCAGCCCCATATTTGTTTCGCAGAAAATTCACCTGAGATTCTATGATACTGCCCCCTGTAAACATACGTACATCTGCTATACAAAATCTAACAGAAGTGACCCTTTCACTGAATTCTTGCAAAATAAACATCTCATGGTGAAAGAAGCAATCATCATAAACATTTTTCTTGTTTAATATGAAAGTGATTAAGCCTCACTCAACAGCTTTAATAGCCACATATGGGACCTGTGTCAAAAATTAAATTTCACTTCAGTCAATATCCAATATCTACAACCTTCAGTTAAAGTTTTTATTTTATAATTTCTGTAGTATTAAAATAATTTTTTTTTTTCCCCCTAGACTGTTGGTGCCTCTTTTTTCTTAAGAAAATGGGGTCCATACAACATCGCAATTTGGGTGAGTGTTTTGTCAGTAATAGCATTTTTTTGTCCAGTGTGAACAGTTAGTAATGGTTCTGATCACCTGTTTATCGATCTGTAAATCTAGGTAGGTTTTAAGAAAGCCAGCCAGATGTTTTTGAATATATCGACTTAACATCCTTGAAAAATCATCAGCTGGCATCTTAGTCATTTTCCATCATCAAACGCAGATTTAAAGCAGCCTTTAAGACTTCCTAACACTCCATTCACATCTAAGAAATTGCTTTTAATCCTTGAGCTGCAGTAATCTTAATCCCTGACAACCACCACAAGAAACATGCCCATTTACATTCCTCCAAATGATGCTATTCTCACAGCAAACTTAAATAATGATAGAAAAATTACTGCACGTTTAAATGCACAAGTTCCTGCAGCTTAAGAGTTAAACTCAGTGGTAAAGAAAACGAGATCCAACGATACTGCTGCTACAATTGTACAGCTTACTAAAATATTTAGTTCCTGTATCTCAGGACCCTAACTGATGTAAAACATAAGTGTTTGGTCTCCTTTAGTTAATTCTGAAGTGGAACTATTAATTCTATCAAGTTAATATATTGGAAAATTGAATTTTAACTGTTGCCAATAAAGAAAAAAACATTTTAATCTCTGATATTAGGTAACCAATTAATCATTAATTTACAAAAAAAATAATTTAAAACAGTTAGAAAAGTGAAATTAGTTTATCACACTGCAAAAACCAGAAAAATAATACTAGAGAAAATTTGTAAATAAGCAACCTGGTTTGCCATTGCCATATAGGGAATAGTTGGTATCCTTGGAATCCATCTGCTTTTTTTTTTTTTTTTTTTTTTTTTTTTTGATACTTCAGTTAGTGTATTCCTGCCCTTATTGTATAGTTAGAGACTTTCCTTTTCTCAAACAGTATCTGTTTGTTCTGAGCAGAAATATAACAGGTGCCCCCCCCCCTCTCTCTCTCTCTGTCAGGACACTGCAGGGGAAGAAAAATTCACTGGCCTCTCATCATTTTACTGCCGGGCAGCAAGTGCAGCCATCCTGTCTTTTGACATCACAAATTCAAAATCATTTGATTTGCTTTCGTAAGTGATTTCCAACATCTATGCAAATGTAGAATCTCCTACAGAATTAAAAAAAAAAAACAGACTAGGCACAAATTAGACACTTTAAAATTGTGCCAGACCCAGACAATTAACCCCACCTTACATGCTTCCTTCTCTCAAGACGTTCATTTTATCAAGTTCAGGGTAAAGGAGAAAAATTTGTACCTTGCTCAATTTGTAGCAAATGGCAGTTACAGCTTATTGAGCTTGTCAGTTTTATTTTTAACAAAATTTTATAATATACTTAAAATACCAGTTTTTTTTTCCCCCCTACAATCTAGGTGGTTAAAATTTAAGATATTTTCTAAATGAATTCACTTGTGGCATTGGCAAAAAAAATTATAAAACTACTTGGTTAAAGGGAAATAACTCAGGAAATTAAGTGATCAATACATTTGAAAGTGACAAAATCAGCTGATTTTTTCTTCTTTTTATCAGTCATGTAAAGAAAATGGAACCAGCCATCCACTTTTAAGCAACATAATTAGTCATTGTTTATATAATAATTTGATTTAACAATATGAACTAGATAAAAGCTGCTTCAAATCCAAGAGAACGATAAAACTAGATGAACAATCTAAGATTTGATTTATCAAATTAGTTTTCTATAAATGAATCCTGTCACACTATACACAAGGAAAAAGTAATTTTAAACCAGATTAATGGATTAGAGGAAAAGCAATTTCTTCAGATAAATCTAGCTTTATTAAGAACAGGTAAAAGATTTTTTAAAATGACATTGAAAAGGGAATATGAGATAATATACCACCCTTCCATTTCCTACTGAAGCAGTTTCTAAAAGTAACAGAAAATTTTACTGAGTTATGTCAGCAAGAAAAAGCAGAAAATTTAAATAGTAAAGGACAGAAATTAGACATACGGTCAAAAAAATAAAAAGTTGGCAAGAAACCTGTCAGGTTCAAGACCAGCATAGAAACATCTACTGCAAATATCTCAATTACAAGAATGGTGGCAATATGGAAGCAACAAAAACAGTATCACTAACAAAGTGGTTGAAAATGCCTGAACTGTATAGTTTCTGAAACTCACCATCATTAACTTTATTTTCAACAGTAAAACGTTAGAAATCTTCGAGATTTGAGCCTATTTGCTACTTTCTCATACATTATTCTTTAGTGGTGTATTACAATTTACCAACTTGGTTAAATCATTTATGTCCTCTGGGAAAAAAGGATTTTTTGGTTGTTGTGAAGATTGTTGCAAGTATAAATTCTAAATTTTAGTTGAAATTTTTTAATGTTGACTCAGGAATTTGTAGTATACATAGCATAAAAGGTGGCTGATCAACATAGGAAAGTTTTGGGATGTATACACTAAGAGAAATGAATCAAAATATAGTATCGCTGGCATTCTGAAGCAAATTGAAGTACCATCCTAAGACAAATCATGTGATATCTCAAGTTAAATCTAAAACTTCCACCCACCAATAATTAAGTTCCCACAGTATGAATGCTATTTGAGCAGTCTTGCTTGTTTTAATTAACAATGTCAATAAGTTTGTTGTAATATCCATGGCAATCTTAATTAATGGCACAGATGATCTCTGGTAGTTTCACATTCCATACACCGCCTGCTTCGGCTTTTGCACAAGCTACTGACAGAAATGGCACTATTGTGTTTTTTTTTCTTTCAGCACTCGCTTCTTGCCACTGCTGGCGTCTGCTAAAGAGAACTGTTTAAAAGTTGTTGTTGGACTAAGTTGGACCTATTAAAATCAGAGACGAGAGAGATAACAGAGGACCATGGACAAAGGCTGGCCCTTGTCATAAACAAGGATGTTTCTCTGAGCGTGCTAAAACAAGTCCCCTACTTTGAGACATCAAGCAAGACGGGGCAGAATGTTAATGAGATGTTTGACTATATATTTCAGTACTTCTTCCCTCATACCGGCGAGCAGATGAAGCACAATCTTACAAGTAACACCATCCAACTGACCAATTCAAAAAGCAAGGAAAGTAATTGTTGCAATTAGGTAGAACTGGTAGGGGGATGTTAGGGCAATAAAGTGTCCATTTTGTGTCTCTTTAAACTCCACCATAAACAGATTTTCAGGAAAATACGTATTCAGCTAAATAATACAATAAACAAAAGAAAATTGAACTGGGTTTTAAAAGTTATAGATGGCAAAATGTTTCTGAGACTGTTTCTTCTGTTAGAAATTTGGGAGAGCCTTACCCTATAGACTACAGAATAATGAAGTGGTGCAAAAGAAAAAAAAAACGTTTAAATATCACAGATCAGAAAATTTTGTTCCATGTGAATATTGATAAGGGACACAACCCGAAAAAAATCTACAATTAAATAGAATGCATTTTCTTTAATCAGTGAATGATTATCTGCCATAAAATTGCAACAATATTCAAAGCCAAAGCAAGTTAAGAATAAATTATAATATTTTAGTAAATATTAAAATAAGTGATGTAGAGATGTTATTGTACATTTGCAAATTGTTACTATTAAAAATTAATGTTAAATTAAATGTTAGTATCACATATATAATTTGTCCATTTTCACATTAAAAAATTTAAAATTTATTTTTATACTTTTATTTATATTATACTTTATTTACAGTATGTCTGAGTGGGTTTTTTGAGAAACATGCTTAAAATTATTTTCCATTCCATTTGCATCTCATAAAAACATTGCACTCAAAACTTCATTCAGGAATCCCAATGCTGACAAAGGTGAGTGCAACAACCCCTTATTCAGAATTTTGGGACTTTAATTTGTGACTCCCCATTAAAACATTCATATTAACTTAAATTGGAGACTACATGTACAAGTAGACAGGGTTCCTGATTCATCATAGTAACAAATGGAAAATAATTAGCTATATATAACCGAAATGCAGGTGACTACAAAACTTGTTGGTAAAATTTCACTAATACATTTAAATACTAAAACCGCTGCTGAAAGCTTCTTCTTTGATTCTAAGGTGGGTGGGCTTTTATTTACTGAAGACCTGTTACCTATATATACGTATATACCAATGAGTCTTTTTTGCATCACCTAAGACTTCAAGGGAGGCCACCCATCTTTGGAGACTCCACAGTATGAAACACAAAAATGGTTCTGCACATCAGTTGTGTCATTGGAGAGTTCACATCCATTTTACTAATAAAAATAAAAATCACATTTTTCTATCACAAAGGCTGGCTGTCTCTGGGCACATTCAGGACTCAGAACATGCTGACAAGTAGAGATCTCTGTAACTGCAGCTGTCAGACAGATCCATTTCATCTTTGTCTGAATTGTAGCTAAGACTCTCAAATGGCTCCTCTGCATCACTGTTTCCTCCTTTGTTGGCAAAACCTGGTGACAACTTTCCATCCTGAAGATCTTATGAATAAAATTAAAACAAACTTAACATTTGGAGTGCAAAAGAAAAGCAACCACATTTTTTCAAATGACACTTTCCCATCTCATTGAGAGAAAAAATTGAGAAAACTAATCTCTAAAGTAAAAGAAAAATCAGTAATTTTTCTGAGACGTGTAAATGCATTTAGCAAGCTGCCAACATTAAAGTTGTATTTACCAGCACTTTTGAGAACTTCATGCCATTTGTACTTGCTGATGTCTATGCTCTGGTCTACCCACGCATTCACTTCCAAATCCTGGATCCCAGCTCGATGCACAGGGTCAGGATCCAGCATCCAGCTTAACAAAAACAGCAAGCCTACAAAAAAAAAAATAATGTATGAATGATTAATTAAAGTCATATTTATACAACATCAATTATTAGTTTTGTTCACCATGCTAAAAGTTCACAGCTTAATTGTCACAGCCAATAAAATGAACAAGGCCCATAGCATTTTTGTTGTGCACTGCAAGTTTTCAATAAGAATACTATCACTGCTATGAAATACTTTTTCTTAACCCTTTGAGGAGTATGCTCCCCCCCCCTCCCTATAATTATGTGATATAGTCTGTGAAGAGTTCGTTTGCAATGAGCATAGTCAGATTATTTACTAAACAGAAAAATTAGAGCAGTAGTCTTAGTTTATAATAAGGTATTTTCAGGAGGAATCTACTGAAATAAAAAAATATATATATGCTATGATATAATTATGAAACCACCAAACAAGAGAGTGTTTATTGTCAGGAAGAAAAATCTGTGTGAAGATAGTTTCAAGCTAGCTTGATGATTTTCAATCCATTAACATTTTAGCACATTACTCTCCATCCAAAAGGCTGTAAATTACCCATGCTGTCATTAACACCTGTAAACCTCTCAATATTTACACATCATGGCTTCACAGCTATCCAGCCAGTTTCTCTCTCACTGAATACAACAATGTACTAGGGTTGTTCAAAGGAAAACCAGCCACATACGATTATATAATTCTGTTTTCAGCCCTGGCTTATTTGAATAATTTGTCCTAGTATCTTCAGGTCAAGCATCCAGTAAATGAAACAGTCACCACTGAGAAGCATACAAACAGATTTCCATTGCGCCATTTTTTTGTCTTTAATAGAAAACTTCATTATGTAAAATGGATTCATTAACTCATCTGGAAAAATAAACTTGTGCATAGCAATCAAACCACCAATGTAATGAACAGCAACTCCTTGTCAGTAGATGCAGATGTGGCTGTTTTGTGAAATTAAAACAGATCAGAGTGCTGGTTTCACTCACTCTTAGACACGGTGAAAGGTGGTCGAAGAATGCATTCAATTGTCTCTTCTATGTCAAAAAAGGGATTCTCCCCAAAGACAAGTGTGTACAGGCACACCCATCGTCCACACTTCAAGTTTAGGGCCTTTATATCTAAAAGAAACAACAACAAAACAAAAATGGTTAATAATGCTTTAAGGATAATCTCACATTTGTCAAACTAAAAGAATGTAGTTAATTAACATTAAAATATTTACACCCTTTTGCTTATTTTTTAAAAAAGTTGATCTCGTTCTCCTTTCTGAATCTAATGCTGGTAACAAGCATCTAAGTTTGGCATTGTTAAGACATCCCAATTAAAAATAAACCCTGGAACTTCATTTCCTTGGTCTTCAAAGACTCATCTGGCTGCTGGTATTTTTTTTTTTTTTTAATACTTTGTAGTAGTAAACAGCAGACCTAAATTAAGCAAATTTTATTCTAAAAAAAAATAATAAATTCAATATTTTGTAAAAAATGCCAAACAAAATTTCTCCATTAGAACCAGAGAATGCTGAACCTACAAGATAAACAATCCCTCAGAATAATTCAGGCCATTATCTCATAAGATTAGAATTTTATTTTCCTTTGTAATTTTCAGCCTACCTTTTAGTAAAAGCAGAATGTCAAGACAATAACAAGTCCCCACACTCCCAGTATCACACCAAAACTGAAGGACAGAAAGTTCCCAACTTACGTATTCCCCAGCAGCACTTCTGGGCTGCAATATTCAAGGGTTCCACAAAAAGTAGCAAATGACTTGTTCGGTTCCATGAAAGCTGCTGATCCAAAATCTATTAGCTTGATACAAAAGCTTTCATCAACAACAATGTTTTCATCTTTAATATCTCTGTGTAAGATGTTGTTCTTATGAAGGTATGCAACAGCTGACACCATCTGAAGATAACAAATGGTAGTGATCATCATGCAGTCTAGTATCCCCGTTGCTGGTCTGCATAAGTATTTTACATAACTGAACATAAAACGATCAGTGGTACAGTGGATTAAAAGGCTGGCAGAACAATGATCAGATCAAGGTTACCACAAAAAGAATATTTGCTGTCTACGTCCAAAAGTCCAGAGCATTACAATAGTTATTTCTTTCAAATTCTACAGATAAATGCTACCATTAATGGTAAGCTAGCAAGAAAAGCTTAGTCAAGAAACGTTTTCTTAATAGCTGACAGAATTAATTCTGCTAATTCAGAGTTCTGTGCTATTAGTTGTTTCAGGAGAGGGTGCCACTTTTTAAAAATAACAGCAGCTATCCAAGGAAAGCTTACCTGCCGGAAGAAATAGCTGCACAGCGGTTCATCCAAGATGGGTTTTCTGTCGATGAATTCAAAGAGGTCCATACCATTGCCATGTTTTTCCATTACCATCTGGATGTAACCCTTACTACCGAACACATCCAGAACCTATACGCAAAAAACAGAAGATGCTACAGAAATGCATTAATGATTTTAAAGAACATATTTCAGGACCTGTGCCAGAAGCCAACTGTCCCCTAGATATCAATACTTCAAAGATGGGTTGTAGTAACCACAGTGCTGCTTTAGAAAATTATAAAAATGAATTTACTAACCTGCTGCAACTGAGAAGCCCCTAAATTACCATTAATACTGCAAAGTAAATCTCTATGTATGCAATATCAAAGATTTGGCACTGGCATCGAACTTTCCAAAAAATGAAATAAATCAAACCTAAAGAAAGCTCTCTCTCCTGCTTTGCTTGTGTATGGATACAAAAAGATCCTTAGACTAAATCATTAAGGGCCACTATAGGCCTAACCTCACATGCAGCCTAACACAGACAATGAGAGAAAAAGGACCAGCAGGGGTCATTTTTGTCTGCAATAGAACAAAATCACCACTGCCCTGTACTAGGGTTGACTGAAATGAAAAAGCAATGCTAACCGTTTATCCAGCCAGATTTCATTTGAATAACCCTAGCATGTGTACAGTTGAGAATCTAACTTTCACATGTCTGAGTGTAACAAACAAAATCTTAATGAGACATTATTGAAGTTCAAGTTGAATGAAAATTTGTTCAAGAAGGACACTTTAAAATTGATTTTACCTACAAAAACTAATGCAGAACGAATGACCATCTCATCTAATGGTGGAAGTTCCCACGCATGTGATGCTACCCTGCTTCTGAGCTCCCTACTACTTAGGATATAGCCAGGAGTCTTTATCAACTAATGAGACAAACATAATTGCTGGAGTTCAAACTGAAGAAACTCCTTAAAATAATTAAATATATTCTTACTTCACCTGAAATGTTCAAGCTAGATAAGTCACTGAAAATATTTACCCGCACAATATTTGAATGTGATAGCTGGCACAGTAACTTGACCTCCAAGGGTACACACCCGAGGTATGGATCATGCACCCAATTGTCAGAGAGCACTTTGGAGCGACGGATGAACTTGACAGCAACCTAGAGGGGAAAAAAAAAAAAGACAATTAAGAGTTGCTATCCATAAACCACACGCAAAGCTTGATCAATCAACAAGTAACCACTAATGATATTTTCTGTATCAGAAATATAAAAAAATTCAAAAACTTTAGAACACCAACACGTACTACCTCATCCACCATATAGCCCCAGCCTCTTGTCACTTGCTTGGCCCCATAGGAACACCTTGGTGGCCTGTGTTACTGTGGTGATGAAGAGACAGACTTGCATCCATGTGTTCAACAGATACCCAAAAAGTTTCTCTGCGTGCAGCACCCGTCCAATGGTTGAGTTTTTAGTGAGATGTCCACTGATGCTGACCAGTTCTGTTTTAAAGCAGATTAGATGCAAGGGAACCACTCCACTGAGGAGAAATTAAGGGTGGGAACATAATCACAGTAAGTAACGAGAGCTGAAGGCGAGCTAAAGGGGAAAAAAAAAAAAAATTAATTACTGTAGTCTCTCACCTGTTGCTGAGTTGTTCGCTCTACAGCCAACTCCACAAAACCAAAAGCACCCTTTCCAATTCTGTGAACTGTTTTGTAGTGTCTCTCATAGCAGCGCCTTCCTTCATCATCTGGCTCATCCTCCACAGAGTAACTGTAGTCAGAATAGGACTGAAGAGAAGAAAACAAAAACAAACTACACAACATTTTACAGTCAAAAGATGGCCTGACCCCTGACCATATTAAAGACTGGCTGTGATTGGGCATGCAGTTAAAGTTGCCTGTCTTTGTGTAGGAAATAAAGGTGTCAAAAACTGGAAGCATTTGACTTAGGTGAGCGTTCTCTTTAAAACAAAGTGATGGTGCCTTAGCAGTTACCATAGACAGACTGTGATTAAACCTGACAGAGGAGATAAAAGATGAGATCTTTTCAAGGAACTAAGATAAACTGTGCTGCAAGGCTAACTGTAAAAACTAATTTTTTTTTGTAAGAGTTCTTAAGCTCAAATAGCAGCAGTATGCTTTATAAATCACCCCCACCATAAAAAAAAACCAGACAGACAAACAAACTGCAATGGCGGCGCTGTTTTGCTGGCTGCCTTTGTTAAATATATGTAAGACTTACTGGATGACATGTTAGAAAACAGCAGGAGTACGAAAGATAATCTAGTGTACCACCAGAGGAGCTTAAGCAGACAAAAAGAACAGTTACAACTAAACAACCAGCTAACAACTGCCTACAGAAAACTAAGCTCTTTTGACCAAATGTGGCCTGTGCTGCTGGTCAGACCGACTGTGGTGACCACAACCACTGATAGGCCAGTGGTCCAAACTGCAAAGATGACCCTTAACTCAAGCCCAGTTAAGTCACCAGCCAAGAAACTTACTTGTTTTGCTTTGTTATATCTTCCAGCTGTGAGACTTACCCGAGAAGAGCTAAATCTCGATTCATCTGCTGTCACGTCCAAGCTTGATTCCATCGTAAAGTTGCTGAAGCCTACAGCTGGGTTTTCTTCCATGCTCCGAGACACCCACATACAAAAAATGACACAGCCGTTCTCCATCTCAATTCTCTTCAACTCAAAATTTATTCCTGACCAAAGATTGAGAGAGAGAGAGAGAGGGGGAAAGAAATCAGTGAGGCAGACATGACACGAAGTTTGTTCATCATTAATAAAAGATTATTTAACAGTTTACTAACTAACGGTAAAAGAATACCAGATGAGGGAAATCTACTTTGACAAAATAAAACTAAACTGATTTATCTATACTCGTATAAATACAAACCAACCCCCCCCCCCCACTCCAAAATACATACTGGATTGTGAGGATTAGAAGACATCAGTAAGTGGTTCAGTTAAATAAACAATGTTGACTGGAGAGAGAGAGAAAAAAAAAGCAACAGACTGACAATTTTGAAACAACTCAAAAACAAAAGATTTCATTTTGAACTGTGATTAAATGCCAGCCGATCTGATCACTGGCAGTGGTTAACATTTTGTGGGCAAAGGAACAAAATGGAGCTGTTTTACTTACTTATGTTGGAGCCATCTTTGTGGCGGCAGTCAGCAGCATACTCTCCATCGGTGAGGACCCCATCACATTCTGTTCCGTCTTGTTCTTGAATATCTGCTGAGAAAAAGCTTCTCTTCAGTCTGGGGCTGAACAGTGATGCCAGTATTCCCCGATTGCCCCTGAAACCACAGCTGTCCCACGACAGCTGACAGACACTGTTGTTAATTGAAGATTCGTCATACTGACTTGAACATGACGGGCTGCTCTCCAACAACATGCATTTTTCAAATACTTCCGAGCTACCAGTGTCCTCCCAATCTAAACTGGTATCAACTGTGGACAAAGTGTATGCCTGTCGCAACTTGGATCTGGCTTCGGCCCCTAAAATTTGTTTGGTTAAAACATGATGGCTCAAAGGTGTATCTGATGCAGCAGTTTTTCCAATCTTAAGTGGCGTTGAAGTCTGAAGAAGACATTCTCTATTATTCTCCCAATTTTCCATTAGAATTCTATTATTCTCGAATTTTTCCCTACTGACCATTTGAAAAACTCCCATTTCATTTTCTTTATTGCTGTCATCAAAGGGTGATTCCTTCCTGCTATCTTCCCGGATAGACTCATTTATACTTTGATGTGATTTCGAAGCTTTCAGATTTCTCCTGTTATTTACATTTTCCCTCAAACATCTCTCTAGTTTCATATCCTGGTCTATTTCAAAATCTTCACTTCCTTTTTGATATTTTTTATCAAGTTGCTTCCATCTACAGTCATCTGTTTCTTCTTCCTTGAAGTCTTGTTTAACAGTTGATAATTTTTCCTTGTCGATCAGAGATGTTTCTTTGCAGGTTATAAATCTCAAGCTACCTTCCCCCAGTGATTCTTCTCTACCCTTAGTGTTACTTGCTTTACACACCAAATCAACCTCACAAGCGATTTTATGAGAGCTTGCTCCAATTATAGGCATCCTGCAAGTATCATTTTCACACATCTCTTTGCAGTAATCAGATAAAACCAGCAAACTCTTTGACATGTTATTACGTTTCCCACAATCTTTAGAAACCAAATCATCATTTGACTGGGTACTTTCTTCCGTGACACCATCTGTTTCACAGTCCTCTTTATCCAGACCAGTTTCACATGCCTCGCTTTCTGCAATCCCACTATCTGTTTTACAGTCCGCTTTATTCAAAATCTTATCTGCTTTAGCATCAGCAGAACTAACATTATCTTTTTCACAGCCTTCTTTATTCAAACTATTTTTTACACCTGTTTCTGGCATTACTTTAGACTTTCCCTTGTCCAGTATACATCTTGGTTCTGCTACCTGTAGATCAGGTAGAGCCAAACACCTGCTGTTATTTCTAGAGTCCCTCTGTTCTGGAGTTCTATCGCTATGTACTGAACTGCTGTAAGAGTTCTGTTTTTCTGTAGTGGCTTGAAGTCTTTTCTCCAGAAATGCAGACAAAGACAGCTTTATATCATCAACACCTGAGTCAGATGAAGGAGAAGCAAAAAGCTTGACGGCTGAAGACTCAGGCATTTTGGAAGAACAAGGTTGTAGTGGCATCACAGGGCCATTTTCTCTCTCAAAACTTGTGTCTCTGGAAGATAATTCAAACAAACACTGCTTTTTAACACTGCTCTGTAATTCAGTAAAATTAATGTGCAAATAGATTTCAGATATTTTGTCTTGTCTAATTAAAAAAAAATTTTTTTCACATACATAGTTGCTAATATAAATGTTACTACATAAATTGATTATATATGAGATAATCAATGCTTAATTGGTAATTCTACCTGTCAATGCAACAATATAAGAATTAAGCATTCTGCAGAATCATGAAAAAGTTAATCATAGTAAATGTTTATATAGGGGACCAATTGTTATTTGCATACCCAACCATGCAATTTACCTGTTGCTTTTATTGGTGAAATGGTCAATATTTTGACTTTAAAATTAAAGAAATCAGGGATTGCAGAAGAACAGAAATGAGCCAGAGAAGCTGTTATGTAATGAAACTTAAGCTTGATTCCTTTGTTGTAACGGATTGCTAGTTAAAGTAGTGCAACATCCTATTTAGAATAATACTTGATAACTGTAAACTCAATTGATAAAATAATCATTTGTTAGAAATAGTTTAACAGGTTGAGAAAATGTTCAGTACTGTACGTGTCTGGATTGTAGCCAATCTGCAAGTATTTTTTATTTAGTAAAGCCGCACTATTTTTGGTGTAGCATCTACAGTTGAAAAGATCCAGGCTTTCTTGAAAATATTCATAAAATTCTGAGTTATGTTCAGTAAAGAAAATTGAACCTGCATTTGAAACTTTGCTATCCTTAAGATGTCCTCATGAACACTGTTCCCATCAGGTTCAGTGTCATTCAAAATGTAAATTAATTGCAATTAGACCAGCATTGCAGCTGCTGGGTAGCTCAGATGTACTCAGCTGTCCAAGCAATCAGTTGAGAAACACCAATAGGGGATTCAAGTCAAAAACAATAAGTAAAAGAATGAACAAGGGGCAGGGAGAAACAGACAGACAATCACAAGCCGAGCAGATGCAAAATTGTAGAGTTTCTAAGAACAGTGTGGATATGATGCTGAGGTTAAAGGTCAGCAAAAAGAAAAGATGCACACGTCTCCCAAAAGCAGCACAAAACATCCAGTGAACATTTTTAAGCATAACTAGAAGCATCTGAATCAAAAGCTGGCCAATGGATTAAGGGAAGAACTGCAGGATTATGATCAGATCTGCAAGAATAATCAAGAATAGACTCCATAACTGTGTAGCTGCTAGAAAACTTTTGCTGCAGAGGAAACATGTCAACATTTGAGAGAATGCAACAGTTAGCCAGACGAGCAATGGAACTGGATGATATGGATAGACAAGTCCAAGCTCGAGGTAGTAATTGTGTACAGAGCACCACAGGAAAGATAATAAAACCAATTCTTACAGCTAACTGAAAAGAAGGGAAGAGTATCTCTGGTTGTCTGAAGAATCCATGTATACTTAACAGAACTAATTAAAATCCAAGCCAGATGCTAAAAAAATCCTAGATGAGCACAGTACTATTGTGAGTATGACTATAGGGTTCAGGGTTTATATTTCAACAAGATGGCTGAAGCATGGACCAATTGAGGAAAAACACATCCTGGCAAAGCTCCCTTGGCTTCCCCAGTTGCTTGATATAACCATCTCAACCACAAAAATAGTATGGTGTGTGTATTGCTGAAGAATTGTGACAAGTTCTACTGGAGACAGATCCCACTGTGACTGAAATACCAGTCACAAGTGTTCAGTTTAAGTTATGATCGATAAAGTTTTCCGACAAGTAAAATATAATTGAAAGTTGTAAAAGAATGTTTTTAAACCTTTTAAACCAAATTAACAACCTTAAGAGATGCTAAAAACAGTTTCAGCTTACAGTACTACACAGTATGTTTCCATTTTTACCTTTACGAATTACATCAAGTTGTATTGATTTCATTACAGTAAACTGCAGAAAACAAAACACTTCTTTTAACAAACATTCCTCGTCAAGCTAACTACTATTCAACCTTTAAATTACAGAAGCATACATATTGCTTCATGTCTACAGGATAATAAAATAGTATGGCCATCAGTTTACTAAAAATGTTAATGTTATAAGTGCGGCATCACCTGACCTTGACTGTAGCAATGATTGAGAGAGAGCTTTACTAACCTGATGCTGGTTTTGGCAGGAAGAGATTTTGCTGTCAGTGGTGACACCCAGCATTGAGATACATCTGCAAGTTGAACCTCATCCTGGAAAGGGCCACACTGTCTGTCAGTTTTGCTGCATGCAGTGATACTCTTTGGTGTTGATTCAAATGGAACGTTCTGTGACAGTTTAGGAATTCAATTCATCCTCATCACCAGATAAAATACATGCCATTTCTAAAGGAAAAACCAAAACAATAGCTGTTGACAAACACATCTAAAGTCAACAATCTTTAACAAAGCAGAAATATTCCACTCTAGTCTTGTCTGAGCTAGCTAATTCCCATTTTCTCAAGCTAGCTAACAGCCATTCAGAGTCAAAACACCTAACTAAAAGTCTATAGAATACATGGGATAAAGCAGTTTATCAAAATACCTATGACACCCCCCCCTCCTCAAAACTTTGCTTATTATTTACAAATTTAACCATTGCCACTGATGGGCCATTTGGTTAGCACCTCATTCATCTTTAAAAGGTGAGATGCTGAAAGCACATGGTAGCTAAGATATTTCCGTTACCTTCATAAAGCTACGTCACACTTCTGACCCAACAGTTATTTCCGTAGCGCAGCTATTCACTGAAACAGATAATTTTTGCTTTTGTTTTTGAATTTCTCAAAGTAACAAAATGCACCCTGCATAAATCCCTAAAACAGGTATTCCAATAAGAATGGGAAACAATCTCTCAAAGCCAGAATGCTGCATTCATTCAAGTCAGCTGTCCTAATATTAATACACAGAAGCAGAGACACTAAAAGCTGATCACAATGTTGTCTGCATGTAAGCATTCTTTCATTTTCTTTTTAAAAGTTTCCTTATTCACGTGATTTTTCTTGTATAGTTTCTAATATTAATTTGGCAACCGCATAATTGAATTGAACGTATTTAAGTAAAATTTACATATTTAAAGCTTGATTATATATGTATACTGGATGTCTATGTAGGCACTATGACCATGCCAAAAACCATAGATTCCATATTTATCTATCTGCCAAAGTCAAGTAATAGGCTGTTCCAAGTGTAGCCAGAACTGACATATCCATGAGAAATGTCAAGATTTGGCAAAGTGGCATGGAAGGCCTTCTAGGGTGACACCAAATGTGCGCCATTACTTGAGATGTTCACAAACACTCAAGATTCTCTTACTGACACTTCAACAGAAAAGGGGCAAAGAACAGTCCAACCCTGGCTACAGAGGTTGTGTAGCACATTGAAAAATGCTGTCTAATAGGAGTAAAAAATTTGTCTAATAGGAGTAAAAAATTTCAAAATATCCAGTCAGGAGAATTGGTGGTGTGTATTCCTCTTCAACGAATCTAGTTTTCAGAAATACATGCTCAAAGGTTGCATCTGGATTTGAAGACCTGATGAAGACCTTCAGCCTGTGGTCGAGGCAGGAGTACCATGATGGAAAAACGTTTAGTGTATCACTGCATCATGATGCTAAGTTCTACCTAATCAGAACTGATTTCTATTGCAAAATGTGGGTGAGACACTTTGCACCCAGTCGGCTATTTACGGTGTTCATGTGATCATTCACAACACCTTGAAAACGAAAATCTCAGTCACTGACACTATTTTCTAGGAAGACAAAACTAAGTCAGTCTCCCACTACTGCTCCAATGTTGATTCATTGTCAACATCCAAATCCACCTCATTTAAAATCTCAAACATGGCTGTTCAAGGTCCTGGGAAAAGTTTTCTAGCAAATACATGCAACATCACATGAGAAAGAAATCAATACATTCAACTTCTTCCAGTACCCCAAAGCTTTGATGTGAATCTGATCAAGCAACTGCAGGATCTAGATTGACAGCTGAAAACAAAATCCATCCACATCCCATTAATATATGGTGGAATTAAGTGAAGCTCACACATATGGAGAATATACCAGACCACAATACAAAAACTCAGTTTCAAAGGCAAACAGGGCAGAGGCTCTTTGTGCTGCAAAAAATGGATCAACCAAGTAATAACAAAGAATTTCACTCTATTGTTAATCTTAATTTTCTGGTTTCCACCCACAAGTCAATGTAATAAAAATTTGCCAAATTATGGCATGGCTGAGAGTAGACACAAAAAGGTATATTTGTCACACCTTCATGATTCTTCTCTAAATGGCTGGGACTCTTGTCATATACACTAGTGATATCAGGTACAGCCATTCTGCAACTGGTGCTTTTAAGTCCATAAAAGTCAGGAATCAAAGTTGTGATTTTCTGTAAAAAAAAAAAAAAAAAAAAAAAAAAAAAAAAGCTTCATAGCACCTTCATCAAGTATTTTTACACTGATATTTATTAGTCATTTTTAAAATTTCTTCCACACCAATAAATAATACTTTACCTAAAATGTTAGAATGTTTAGTGATTATTATTAAATGAACAGGCAGGAAAACTTATTTAACAAGGGATATTATCTTAAGAAAACAAAAGATTTAGCATTCATGTGGAAAAATTACTTTGGGTTGAGTAATTTTATTTCACACATCCTTGCAAAAGAGAATTCATGGTGATTCACAGGACATGTGTTAGATTAGAAGGCCAAAAAACATTAATGAAATAAATTTGTAGAGGTAAAGACAACATTCATGTCTGTGCCTCAGCACCTTTCTGCTTGTCACTAATGAAAGTTGATACCACCAAGAGGCACATTTCAGTACCCGAGTAGCTTACCAACACCAAAGAAGGCAGTATACTCAGTTCAATTCTAGATTTGGCAAGCTTACTATCCTTTAAATTTCCTTTCTTAACTGTCATAAGCAGTTAGAACAATCCAGCAAAGCATTACAAAGTCTTCACAGCCTGCTACTTGCTTCCATATCATCTGTAAAGTTATTTCAGTTTTTCATTTTGATGCTTTTGTTTGCTTGTTTTCTCCTCCAAACCTTTGGTTTTCTGCCACTCCGCCCCCTCATTATAAACTAAAACTGGATTAACTTTTAATAAAGGTTGGTTAATAAAAAGCTAACAGAAATAATAAAAATTACTTTTCCAATCAGCTCCTGACTTGTGTAGCCAAACAACATGAGAGCAAAATGATGATTGATGCTGTGTATTGTTCCATCTGGCAAAAATGTAATTAATCCGGTGATGCTGGCAAATACCCACAAGACACCTTCATAGACAGCATCCTCTGTACACTGCCCTGGGCTGTTGCCATTACCTGCATGTAAGAGCACAACAATTCTGATTTAAGCAATGAACTACAAATTACTTTCACTTTTGATTTAAAGAACACCCACTAAGCCCTCCTGTGCTATTTACAAAGTCCTAAAAATGCAAACTTCAAGCAGTTTTAATTTCTAAAGCAGACAGGTATAGTCCTAAACTCCTGACCAACCAATGCTGGTGTTCTGTTCTAAAAATAAACAAAATATTTACTAAAAAATCCTATTAACTGGATTAAAGATGCTGAAGTTTAATAAGTAATACATTTGCACGATAAAGTTGCTAAGTTTACCATTTCTATTTAGTCTATTTCTTTGCTACATAGGAAATTAAACTGAAACCATCACCAAATCACTTGGTCTCAGAAGAACGCATACAGATAAAAAAAAATAATCAAGCAAATTTATCATAAATTCCAGTCTTTCATCCTATCACACATGTGAACACTTTCAGCTAATACCCTTTTAAAGAGCACTGAGCATGACCAGGAGTGGGAACCCTTTTTAAACCCCTGGCATGCAAGCCCAAGTGAAAATGTTTTTAAATGAGAATCCTCGATCTACGGCTGCTGGCCCAGGAAGAACGAGATTTAGAAATCCTACAGCGTAACTTCCGACAGACCGCTCTGCTCGAGTGTGAAAAGAAACCACCCACCTGGACGATTTCAGCCATGTTCTCTTTCAGTAACCATGGTAATTGAAAAGAAATTTAAATTAGCCATTTGCAAATGACTATTACTCATGGAAACTTTAAATTGTCTGGTAACCCTCAACTACAGAAATCTTGTACTTAAATAAACTCATTTAAAAAAAAAAAAGAAAAAAGAGTAACCCTGAAATGGCTAGTGGTGTTCCACAAAAAACAGAAATCTAATTTCCCCAATTAATTATTTCAGCCACACAATACAGTTCTAATGTAAAAGAATATCTTTTTTTTTGGAGAATCTTTCCCCTTTTCATATGCACACTAAATAAAAACAGACAAAACAATCCAATCCAATACATACTTTTAACCTGTTGGATGCAAATACTCAGTGGGAACACTGACCCATCTTTTGTTCGCCCTGTTGCTCTCTGTTTTTTAATATCCTATTTTAAAGAGAGAGAGACAGCCATCAACATTATAATAATGGCACTTTCAAGCTAAAAGAGCATTAAATAAATATGATAGCATTACTTATCCATTTAAGTGAACATGGTTGGGTTTGACAAGGGACAGGCCACAAGAAAATGTTTGTGTAATGAGTATAACTATATTAACACAGCACTAATTCCACCGTGTATGTCTTAGTTCATTACTTCCAGCTCTTTAATGGCCACCCCTAATTTCAGCTGATTGGCTTCAAGATGTTTTACACTAAAACCTTCAAGTGAAACTTTTTATACAAACTTGAAAAGTTAGAGAAAAATAAAGGGAGGGAGGGTAAAGTGTATCTAGAGGTGTTACTGCATTATGAAAACTAAATCTGACAATAAAAAAACATATAGACTTGTATTCAAACTGGTTATTAAAATATCTTCGTTATGACTCCACCCATGTTTTAGTTACAAGAAGTCTATTTGTCATGCATGATAATTATTTTACAGACTGGTGATGAAATATAACAGTACATTAATATACAATTCTGCAACATTAAAAAAAATCTTCAGACTAACATTTTCCAGTCATAAAAGAAATTGAGATGCAAGTTCCTTTACAAATAAAACAAAAAGCTGAAGTACCTGAAACATTTTCAATGTGTATAATATGCCTAATAATTCAAAAAGCATAAAAAATATCGTTGAAAATGTCAACCAAGTTTCTTCCCTTCCTTCTATATATATTTTTTTTTTTTTTGAGATGAAAGGACTTCCATAACATACATACAAAATATCCACGGCTGTCATACCTTTGTTATTGTTTTGTTCTGCGGAAGTTTCAGGGCTGGAATCAACTGGTTCATCCTCATCCCATTAACTTCTTCAGGTGCTGAATATCCATGAATGTAGGCCAGTTGTGCATCACAGGACAGAATAGTGCCCTAATTTGAAAACAGGATCACCTTTTATATTATGGTACGTTCATATCAGTTATTGTCGGGGGTAATTTTTGGTTTCTTAGTTAACAGTATCTTACATTTCAATTAGAAAATGCCAGGTTTCAGTAAAATTGCTTGGTGAGAGGTTTTAGTGAATGGCACGGTTTAACCTTGAGTACTTATTTGTTGTTTCACCATCACAGTATTGAGAGTTCTACTGAAGATGCTCTCAAGAGCAGGTTGAAAGCCACTGAAGTAAACACTTTACATTATGAAACTTTTTTTCTATATAGCAATGAAATTAAAATCCTTACATCCTTCTTAAAATGGACAGTAGCTACTGTTCTTTCCACAGGCTCCATTACAACAAGACAGCGAGGCTTGTTTTCATAATTCACCCTTTTCAGCCAGAGAGAGACAGGCAAAGCTAAACCATTCTTGTCTAGAGCATCAACCTGAAAGCATGAGGTCAATTCTTCATCATCATATCTACAAAAGCGTGATAATGATTCACTTCAAACTACATTATACAGGGTTATTCAAAAAGAATGAACTCATTTCATGATGCATTACTTCAGTTCTCAAGCATCGTCATGGAATGAGTCAGTGACCATTTAAAAGAGGAGTTTTCTAAGTTTTGATTGGCTGCCACAGGGGCGCTGTAGCCGCATTATTCCTCCAGCAACGTTCAGTTGTTTGTTTACCCTCAGAATGGCGAGTCCTCAGCAAAAGGCATTCTGCGTTCTTGAGTTTGCGAAGACAAAATCAGTTGTCACGGTGCAGCGTGATTTTTCTTATGGGGATATGTAGAAGATCGCATTTATGATCCACCGCTACCCACTAACCTCGATGACCTTAAACATCGAATAACAACAGTGATCAACTCAGTGGATCGTGATATGCTATTACGTGTCTGGGAGGAATTCTCTTATCGTATTGATGTTGCCCGTGCTGCAGGTGGTGGCCACATTGAACACTTGTAAGGCAGGAAATAAAACTTGATTGTGAGTAGAATACTTGTGACTTAGCTGGAGTTTTCTATTGCTTTTCCTTATTAAAATATTGCGTAATGAAATCTGTTCATTCTTTTTGAATAACCCTGTATGTGCATGTGTTTGTAGGAATTTATCCTATATTATTAGTAATTTTTTTAAAAAATAGAAATATGACTTCTGAAAGAAAAATGAGCTAGAAATAATTTATTCATACAGCCTACTTTTTTTTTTTCCTTTGATAGTAAAACTTGTAAATTGTTTATAGTAGTGATGATTTGCATTGCATCCATGCACTCTCAAGAGCTCCACTGATATAGTGGCATGTGCAAAAAAAAATGACTGCCAGGAGCTAGGATGCAAGAAAACCCTACTAGAACTGTTCACTTTCATATGCTGGAGGAAGATTGATTGTTCAGAAGAAACCATAGCAGGAAGGCTTGCCAAACCAAGCCGGTCACAACTGGAATTCAAACCTGGGGCCTCAAATGCAGCAATCCAATAGTCACAGCCGCAACTGACAATACTAAAACTGGTTAACGTAAAAACATCACGTTTACTCGTAAACAAACTTTAAACATTCACTCAGTAAACAGATATTACACAAAATTTATCGATAAAGACAAACAAATGTCATGTTTACTCTGTAGCATTAATTAAAACAACAATCCAGTTTTGTCCAGTGTTAATACTGTGCCAAGCAGGAATGAGAAACACTTCCTTTTCATCAAAAGAATTTTAAAATAAACTTTTCTTACTGTGCCTTAAAAAAAATGTACCAAATGCTAATAAAAGAATTAGATTTTCTTAACTATCAAAAAACTGTCAAAATAGAAAAGACAGGTAAGAACTATTACTAATTATAAAACAAGATGTGTCAGATCCACCTACTAGGCATGCCCTCATAAATGTGCATTTCATAGGAATTCTTCGTTGCCTAAATCACCTTTTGTGAATTAAAAAAAAAATTTCAGAAAGAACATTTAACCACAAATTTGAAGCAAGCAAACAAATTATAGAAAAGAAAAGTAGCTACAAGCAGAGAGATACCACCAGATGAAATAGACCGAGGCAATGGATGCAAATGTGATCAGGTGGTAGAGTAGCCAAAGCAATAAACATGATACATACAATCATTTGACTTTAATTGGTATGAAAATGATGTAATAGAATGTGCAAATACTCAGACATTTCACCATTGACAGAGTTCTCAGTTAAATAGTTGAATCAAACAGGTTCTTGCTTGTCATACTCATCACCAATGCTCAATATCTCCCCATAAAATGGTTCACCACCAATAGCCTGTACCAGGGTCGACAGAACTCAAACAGCATTTTGTGCTCAGTAAATAGCCACGTTGTTTTGCCTGAATTATCCTGGAGTGACTGCTTCTGCTTCAGACAATTCACATAGTTCATCTTAAACTGGCTTTGCTGATGCACTTTGACTGCTGCTTGTCTCAGATTGCTTGGATTTCATTTTTTTTTTTTAAAAAAAACTTTTGGATTAGGGATACAATTGTTGTTGTGATCAGTGACATCGATTTCTCCATAATTCAAGGTGCTTTGCACATACCCCCTGACATTTCTCGTTTCTGCAGCACCAGCTGACTGAAATGTTCATTCAATCCAGTATAAGTGCCAAGCAGTTTTCCTTTATTGGAACCCATTCTCAACCCATTTCAATTTGCAGTAGATGGCTTAATGGATGTTATTTTTCAGAAACAGCTTCAGCATTTCAGAAGTGAGAATGCAAGCAGCTCACAACAGACAATGCACAACTGCTCAGAACAAAGTGATGCTGACTAATTCACAAACAATTTGTTGCTGTTTATAAGAAAATACATTAGATATTTTGAACAGTTGTTGCTACTTAATAAGGTGCGCTCTATGAGGGTACCACCCTCTACTAGTAAAAATGCTGCAAATCAGATTAAAGTTCAAGGTAATTCAAATCTTAAGACTTGGCACCATGATTAGATTCATATCCTTATGATCAAGTTTAAAACCAAACCACCACCCTGTTAATAATTTTGTCCTTCTGTGGCCCATCATTTGTAAACCACAGGTCTAAATCTAGGGACCCTGGGGTATAATTGAATTAATTAATTAGAGCAGTGAAAAGGTTGGCATGTTTCTACTTACAACTTTGCCAGCAATGCTGACAATTTCACCATTTGGTTTGAGGTAAGATTCCATGATTGTGTCCTGGTCTTTTTTCTTTAAACGAATCATATCAACTAAATTACAACCCACCATTTCTGACCGTTCATATGCGAACAAATCACATGCTAATTCATTAGCAGTTAGAATCTGAAAAGAATGAAAAGTATTTTAATATTTTGTTTCTGTAAACATTACAATGACATTCAAGAACAATTGTAATGCATCAGCAAATCTTGGAACGTCTAACTCTAGCTCAAACACCAACTAGTTAGTACATTATTCCGCATCAGTGAGTTTGGAGCAATCTACCAATGAGGATTTTTGTAAAATTTCTTTAATTTCCAGTAAAGTTTGCAAAATGTCACCAAGTCATAATTGCGCAGCAGACTGAGCATTTCTCTATACCATAATATAAAAATAACAAATTAATTGCCCTTGCATGAAAAGGGCAATGTTAACAAAAAGAGTGGCATGCTGGGTGGTGCAAAGGAGAGAGACCATCAATGTAGTCCAATAACTCTCTTAAAATCTCTAGTTCGGACCCCATAATTCAAGTGCAAAACTTTGCCTAGGTGAAACAAACTAAACAGGAAAGCTGGCATGGCAGCCACTTCAAGATCATCTAGGTAACTGAAAATTTGGAAGTGATGGAGGGTAACAAGTTGCTGTATGCTAAAAAGAAATTTAAGTCCTGTGCTTTTGACACTGACTGTCTCTACTGTGCTTTTCATTTAGTTGGGTTTCCCACTTTTAAAATCCACTACCACAGGTCAGTCAGATGTTAATATCCTGTGAACATTTTCACTCAACTTATGTAGTTTTGTTTTTGAAATCTTTATTTACTGTAGCATAAAACAATTTTAAAAGCAATGAATTACATTTACCTTCTCTTGCTTAAATACAGATGGCTATAAGAATGTGTGCACAGGCACATAAAACAAATTTCTGTTAAAAGCAAAATCAAAGATGTCTTTACATTTTCATAATCAGAGTAGAGTAGAACATTTCATTATAATCTTCATTAACATATATCATCTCTTGTAAATCATCTTAACTAAGAGAAAACATACAAGGGTACTGGTATCAAAATCATTAAACTTCTTCACCAAAATTATAGTCATTAAAATAGATCCTGTTACAAAAATAGGGAAAGTAATATTTTATCTCCCTCATCACATAAATAAAGTAATAGGCTGCTTTCACTGACAAAATCATTAAGTAATTCTATGCATTACCTCAGAGGTTTTAGCATCAATGGTACAGATGGCTTTGTTGGGGTTACGCACTGCACACGGAAATGGGGCCTCTGGCTGAACTCCACCAACATATTTACAGAAGGACCAGCTTTCGTTCAGGGGACTACTAAAGTCACTCTCAACAAAACTCACTCCAGCCATTGAATTCTGCAAGGTGCTGCCCTTGTTCAAATTTCCTGGTATAAAAATAAAAAAAATTACTCGCACATACATAAGAAAACATTACTTCAACATTGTCTAATGACAGTTGTTTTAGATAATATCAATAGAATAAATCATTTTCTAAGTCCACTTGATAGCTGCTGCGCACTACTTCATTTGCCTCACTTCGAAAAGAGAATCAATCAAATTACGTCTGGCAGGTCTTCCACTGTTCAGACTGCAGCCAAACAGAACAGAAACAAGGACTCACAAAGACAGCAAAACATTCTAATAAGTTCTAATTACAACAATTACAAAGCTGTTAACAATGTTGCTAAAAAGTAAGAACGCTAAGAGAGGCATTAAATGTAAAAATGAGCACTATAAGAAAAAAAACAAACATGAACCCCATACCCCACCCTGGCTGTAGCACTGGTGCTGAACCAAGGCGCGAAGAACCCCGACCCGGCCGTACCAATGGTGGTGAACCAAGGCGCGAAGAACCCCGACCCGGCCGTACCAATGGTGCTGAACCAAGGCGCGAAGAACCCCGACCCGGCCGTACCAATGGTGCTGAACCAAGGCGCGAAGAACCCCGACCCGGCCGTACCAATGGTGGTGAACCAAGGCGCGAAGAACCCCGACCCGGCCGTACCAATGGTGCTGAACCAAGGCGGGAAGAACCCCGACCCGGCCGTACCAATGGTGCTGAACCAAGGCGCGAAGAACCCCGACCCGGCCGTACCAATGGTGCTGAACCAAGGCGCGAAGAACCCCGACCCGGCCGTACCAATGGTGGTGAACCAAGGCGCGAAGAACCCCGACCCGGCCGTACCAATGGTGCTGAACCAAGGCGCGAAGAACCCCGACCCGGCCGTACCAATGGTGCTGAACCAAGGCGGGAAGAACCCCGACCCGGCCGTACCAATGGTGCTGAACCAAGGCGGGAAGAACCCCGACCCGGCCGTACCAATGGTGGTGAACCAAGGCGCGAAGAACCCCGACCCGGCCGTACCAATGGTGGTGAACCAAGGTGTGAAGAACCCCATCCTGGCTGTAGCACTGGTGCTGAACCAAGGCGCGAAGAACCCCGACCCGGCCGTACCAATGGTGGTGAACCAAGGCGCGAAGAACCCCGACCCGGCCGTACCAATGGTGCTGAACCAAGGCGCGAAGAACCCCGACCCGGCCGTACCAATGGTGCTGAACCAAGGCGGGAAGAACCCCGACCCGGCCGTACCAATGGTGGTGAACCAAGGCGTGAAGAACCCCGACCCGGCCGTACCAATGGTGGTGAACCAAGGCGTGAAGAACCCCGACCCGGCCGTACCAATGGTGGTGAACCAAGGCGCGAAGAACCCCGACCCGGCCGTACCAATGGTGGTGAACCAAGGTGCGAAGAACCCCGACCCGGCCGTACCAATGGTGGTGAACCAAGGTGTGAAGAACCCCGACCCGGCCCGTACAATGGTGGTGAACCAAGGTGTGAAGAACCCCGACCCGGCCGTACCAATGGTGGTGAACCAAGGTGTGAAGAACCCCGACCCGGCCGTACCAATGGTGGTGAACCAAGGCGCGAAGAACCCCGACCCGGCCGTACCAATGGTGGTGAACCAAGGTGTGAAGAACCCCGACCCGGCCGTACCAATGGTGGTGAACCAAGGCGCGAAGAACCCCGACCCGGCCGTACCAATGGTGGTGAACCAAGGTGTGAAGAACCCCGACCCGGCCGTACCAATGGTGGTGAACCAAGGTGTGAAGAACCCCGACCCGGCCGTACCAATGGTGGTGAACCAAGGTGTGAAGAACCCCGACCCGGCCGTACCAATGGTGGTGAACCAAGGTGTGAAGAACCCCGACCCGGCCGTACCAATGGTGGTGAACCAAGGCGCGAAGAACCCCGACCCGGCCGTACCAATGGTGGTGAACCAAGGCGCGAAGAACCCCGACCCGGCCGTACCAATGGTGGTGAACCAAGGCGCGAAGAACCCCACTCTAGCAGTATTACAGAAAGAAAACGGGCAAGCGAATCCCTAATAATAACTGCCCCCAGAAGTAAGCAGACAAACACGACAGCTGAGCCGAAGCATCAGATCAGCACTCACACAAATCTACCGATTCAATTCAACCGCCATTTCTGACGTCGGTCGCCCCCCCCTCTTTTTTATGCGCATGAGTGATACTCTCTAACACTTGAGGTGCGGAGGGAATGCGCATGAGTGATACTCTCTAACACTTGAGGTGCGGAGGGACAGGTGGCGCTTGCGTATTGGGTGGGGGGGCTTTCCTGACCAAAATGGCCGTCTGTTGTTGGGCGGATGTCTTTGTAGACTGCTCTCTCGCAACGATCGGGCTGGCTGTCTGGTCCGCAGAGCTCGCTGTTTATCTCACTTCGGCATCCGTCCGCCCCCCCCCCAGCGATTTTTGGCACCGGACGCCGCAGATAGTCGACCGCTTCGTGCCCGTCGGGTCATGGACGAGCACCAACGAGTTCCTTCGGCGAGCTGGGAGCGATTGTGGTTATGATGGCGGATCTGCAGCCGTGCGTTGGCGAACTGTCCTCTTGAGCCCCAGAAGCAGGGAAATCTTAAGAACAGTAGTCACCACTCGCTATCGGCTAAGCGCGTAACAGAGAGTCCATTCGTAACCCGCTCTGCTCCGCTCCGCTCCGTCCCATGTTGAAGCATGGTGCCCGCCGACTGCCAGGTTACTATTCCTGGGCTTTACGCCCAGGAGCATAAAGTTTAAAATGGACTCGATCCGGAAAAAAAATAACTGTACCTAGCTGTATCTTTCAGGATAGTTTCGGTGTATCGTAAGGAACAACATGTCCGAAGTCCCCCCCCAAGTTTTCCCTGTATGCTTTCATCATAGTACACCCTGATCTCTAACGACTATTTCGTTTTTAAATGAAATATTAAAAGTTTAAATTTTTCTTTATAAAAGGGAAAGTATTGGCCTTATTGACCTGACTATTCATCTGCACATATTAGTATGCACCATGGCTATTCATCATGCATCTTATATTTCTATGGGTGAGAAGGGTGCCAAAATTCGAGTAAACCGTACACTTTTTATTAACAGAAGGTCCTTTAAATCTAGTTAAATAATTATAACTATTCATATTGGGTTTGTTTGTGTGAGTTAAGTAATATATAAAGTGTATGTAGGGAAAAATAAAATCTGAAATCCGCCCCTTCATATTATTATTAATCAAAGCAATATAAGTTACTTTTATAGTTTAACCATTGAATACCTTAAATACAACTTTTGAAATGATTCAGTACACACATGAACAAAAATACAATTTTGGCCAAATTGACTTCTGTGTACATCATTTTCGTTTCAGACAAATGGAATTATGTTGTATGATATGCAGTGAGAAACTGGGTGGATCAGTAATAACACCTAAAGATCCCAATAATCTTAGTCTTCCATGCAACCATGGACTTGCCCAAAAGCTGAAGGTTACCTCATCACTTACTGTGTTCACTGTCAAAAAAAATACATGCAACCAAGTTGTATCAAAGCCCTTAAAAGTGGAAATACCTTGCTATCATTACCCTCTTCTGAAAATGAATTCGACTAACCGAGATTGTATCCTTTTTGGGTTGAATGGAAGTGTTAAAATTTAAATTAGCAGTGAAATGGAAAATTCATAAATGAAGTTATACACTTAAATTTTTGGACAGCATCATGCATTGTATTCACTGAAGGTAAAAACAAATTGAGAGACTCTGCTTTATTTCATCTGTAAATATCATTGATTTTGTTGTGACAGAAGCTCACTATCGCCAGGATTGTTACATCTGGTTTTTGAAAAGTAGGGGAAAATAGAAATCTGGATATCCACGTAGGAAGCCAGATGATGAATATAAAGCTGAGATTTTTGTAGAACTGTGTAAATATTTAGATGAGAAATAATTTTCCTTTTCTGAACTTATTAAATACTGTATATGGGCATTTTTAAGAGGAAAGGAGGTTACACATTGAAGCACTTTAAGTCAGAATTATTGGATCACTATGGGGATAACATAAATATAACAAGCAGTCTTGGAAAATCAGCTGTAGTTTTATATATGAAATTCTGCTAGAAATGTGGTATGCTGAGAAATGCACATGCAGAAAAGTTGAAATGGCAGTGTCAATTATATATGATGACATTTGCCTGAACTATGATTTTAATACAAATCCAGAGTTAATTGGAGATGGACTTATGCCAGATTCTCTAAAGTGTTTCATCAAGAGTGTACTGAATCCTAAAGAAAAAATTAAAGCTGGTATAAATAGGAAGCATACTCACAGCACATGCTAAAATTGCAGCATAGAGATCCTGGTCATTTGTTTCCTCCCAGTTTCTTGCAATAGCTATTTACATAGATATGCATCCTGGAAACTAATTGACATTTTTAGTGGCTTGAACCTTTTTACTAACTACAGAGAAGTGCAGAGGTATGAATATATCATGTTATCTGGAGAAATCCCTTCATATGACCTTACTGAATTTGCGTTTTATAAATGACTTCAATGTTCATATATTCAAAGGGAATAACACACTTCACAGAATAGGTGACATTGCATGTGTGACCTTAGCTAGTACTTCAGATACCAATAAACCTGTGCTGTGTATTCTGAACTCTTTGTCTGCTTTGGTAATATACCAATTAACACTAGCAGAAAACCATTGGTTTGAGTCTCCATTTCATCACTGTTAAGGATGTCACTACCTCTGACCAGCCACAAATGCATTTGATTCCCTCTGGCTTGTAGGATATGTACTTGAAGTATTTCTTTTCCCATCATAGACTAGTCTCATGCAGTTAGCCTTGAAAAATGGTCTTTATGAAACAAGTAGAATGGAAGTGCTATCTTTTATAAATCTGGATCAAACCAACCCTAGCACTACCCTGCACTTTGAGTGAGAAGCAGGGTATACTCACTCACATGTCCCTTAACATTTGATCAACCCCTCGAGACAATAGAGATTATATCAGAATCAGCATAAGTCTATTTGACTAGTTTCTTTCTACTTATGTCCTTTACGGGACCCACTGGTAATATGGAATAGCATTGGCCATGAGCAGCTGTGGATATCTGTATACACAAAGGCTTTGGTTATGCATATGATGAGTGGATATGCATACTGTTGTGCATTATGTGATCACTTTCTAACCAAGGTTCTGCTATAGACATTAGGATACTTTGAGGGTAAGGGATGAGTGAGTAACATTTATTGATCAGAACAGTATCCAAGTGACACACTATAAGAAGAATGTGTCAAACAGGTTATTGATATAATTTCAGACTTCTGTGAGCAGGATGCTGGCATAAGCAGCAGAACAAAAAAACTGGATCAAGTACTACAAACAGGTTTTCATCATGCGGCAATTTATACGTACTGAGAGGACGGGCATTCGGCAGCTCTATATTTACTTTGCCAAGCAAATGCTGGTCTTTCTTCCATATTGCTGGTCTTATGCCAAATTTGCCCACCTGTATATCCAACAAAGAATGGAACTGCCCCATACGATGCCTGCTAAGGAGTTCAGAAAGAAAGGCTTTTGCACCATCTGGCATTAGATGAGTTCTGGGATGCTGTTTTCTCCAACCAGACTATCAGTCAGTTACTGATATGATCAGAATCAAAGTCAATGTATGTAGTCATCTTTATTTTTATACTACTAATCCTAACTCTTATGGCACATTTCATTTTATTATAGAAATAAGCCCGAAACCAAATTTGCATGTAGGCTTACATCTCATATTATTGCTTTAATATTTATACTATTTTCCCCAGTAATTGAAATAACAGGCCACTAGCCTAGAGGAAAGACACCCACCCATATCAATTCATTATTGGTCTCCAAAATTAACAACAAAACCGAGAGCTCCCCACTCTTCCGATCCCTTAGATTCATCACCCTGATGCATTCTCACTTAATAAAAATCCTGTGTACGTTATTGTCAGCCATGCATGTCGTAACAAAGTTTGTAAATGCAATATTAGATTATTAATGCACAAGTTTAACATGGAAGTATTTGACCAAATAAAGCAAACTATATAACAATATCTTACAGTTATAAATGTAACTTGTGAAGTTCTGCTTTTGTCTGAGATGTGATGTCGAAAATTATGAATCTACAGACCTGAAAATCGGGCACATGTGAAGGTGCAAATGAGAATTTTTTAACTTTATTATTTTGTTTTTGTAGTGAATTAGTGGAGATAAATGTATAAGAGTGAAAATTTGCATGGGATCTATCAGTGGCATTCACAGAAGTATTTTATATTAATTTAATTCAGGGGTCAGAGTTTTTCCACTTCTTTAATATATTGATAAAAAATTATCTTGTAGCTGATATCATAGATTGTATACCAATTGGCCTGTTCCAGTAGTCAGTCATAAACTCTACCATTCCATAGATTTGAGACCTTGTCACCTACAGTAAAATCAAAATTTCCTTGATCTTTAACATTGCAGATTCACAAATCTATGTAATCTGGATTCCAAGTCAATGTTGTTTGGGAATCTCATTCCTCCTGAGGATCCTGATCATTGATCAGTATCCACACACACAAGTACTGACACTAAATAGTCTTATACAGCTTATGGTCACATTATTACCACTAAAATTGTAAAGAGCTTAAAATAATAATAAATTGCAAGAGTGCTTTTATGCTAAGATTAATATTTTCCAAAGTATGATTGGTACCAGATGTTTTTCAGATTCCACTCATTTGAGAGAAAGAATTAATATTTATGATTTCACAAGGCAACTTATTTTGAGTACAGCCTGATGATACATTTTAAAAATAATTGATAAATTTACAAAAGTTTGTAGTTAGGTGACAGAGGGTTGTCTCTCTTTTTGTCTGTAGAATATAATAAAAAGGAATCATGTAAAACTATGGAAATTATGCAACAAATAATTCATGTAATTAACTTTAATAGCAGGCCTATACTGACAACAGGTACAGTTTTGCCACAAGACCTATGATGGACAAACATGCTACTGTTTACAATAGCTTGATTTTATTAGAAAATTTTATTTTGAATTTTTCATAATTCACTTAATCAGTGGTGAATATCAGGTCCATTAAACATTTTAGGGTGGCCATGATAAATCTGTTATGTATGTACAATAAATAATGGGTCTAGGGCTACTTTCAGCAAGCTCTGGCTGTCAAACCTGTCGCTGACAGTGATTATACTGTTAGGACAGTCCAACTAATCTTGGCCTATATACTAAGCCTGACCCTGTTTACTATTAATGTTACTTATTACAAGAAAATCAATTGTCTTGTAGATAATGTAGGGCAAATATAATAACTTTAAAACACTGCCTTATACCAAATGAAAACTGTGCACTTCATATCCTATGGTATTTGGTTGGCTCCCAGTTGACATTCAGCTTTGGTTTGCCATTGTGGCCTATAACAGCTCATTTTACAGTAACATTCCACAACTTTTCACACACTGGGTTGGCCAAAAATTTGTCTCTTGTCTGTTGTGATAGCAATATGCCACACAAGTTACTGTCATCTTGCCATAAAAACCAGTTAATAAGCCTAACTCTCAATATGGTGTCCTAAACAAACCAAACAGGGAATTACTGTGGCATCACTGCACATAATTTATAGAATGTTGTCTCTGCTGAATGGCAACTAACAGTAGTTAATGTTGTGGATTCAGCTGTTGATATTAGGGTAGTGGAACTATAAATATTTAAATCTGATTCATCTACCAAATTCATTGAGTAACAGTGCATGCATCATTTGTCAGCCATTTTGAAAATGTGCTCTCATGACAACGGTTCTGTCAGTAGATGTAGGCGAGCGCTACAGAGCAGGAAAGAGTCTTTTCCCCATTTTACACTCCCTGAAATGTTGGAGCTTGATGTCTCTCCCTAAAAAAAAAGGATATGGTAGAAAAAATAGTCTGTGTAAAAGGTTATTGTATTTATGCAGGTACATAACTTTGAGTTCAAGTTTTTGTTTGGGTGGACTGATTAATCACGCTGTTCACCATTAGTGATGGAGCACACTGTCCACATGACCATGCATTATTTTTAACACTTTCTTTTCTTTAGCTTAGTGTTTACATGGAATGGTCTTCCTGCAATGTTCAAGAACATTCCTCAAATATTATGGGACTTCTATAGGTTTAGACGTTTTGTCCCTACATGGGTGGGTACTCAGCTGTGCTGATTACCATACAAAAGATGCTATTTGTGCATTAGATATTATTGGTGCACTAGCAAAATTTCTTATGGTGGAATTTGGTTAAAATATATTTTATAATTCAAAATATTATTCAGCCCTTTTCAAAGATCCTGGAATATACTTCATCTGGCATGTCACAAAATGTATTTGTAGTTTTTGATATATTTCATATTGTTATTAAAAACAAAAGTCATTTACCTCCCTTCAAGACTTGGAGGAGTTTTCATGTTAGTTGCCAAGAAAAAAAAAAAATTCCTCACACCTTTAAGCTACTGAGAAAATGCCGGATTTTCTGAAACAAAACATCCATGCTTTGTTGGACAGAAATTAAAAAGAATCAGTGGTGGAAGATGATACAGAATGTTTTCACCAAACCTTTGAAGAAACTATTCTGAAAGCATAAGAAATATACAGACCTGACATTAGTAAAACAAATACCCCAACTAAGACTTCTGTAGGCCATTCCTACAGACTTTATGGACAAGTACAATATGTAGGCCTTAGCAATATGCTTTTCCATGTTACATTATATAACAATATATTTATCATGATACATTACATTCATTAAAGGAAAAATGATTTATTTGTGTAGTTAAAATATAAATGAACCTGAAAGTTAACAGTATATGGAATTCCATTTACAAATTATTTCCTTTTTCATCATTAGAAAAATTAAAATGTCAACATTATCTGGGCAAATACATGCTGTTTGTACAGTTGCATTGTCATCAGCTGTCGGAAATACTTATTCCCTGGGTACTGAGGTAGCAGGAAGGAATAACCAAGATACATTTGGCTAATTTTGCTTAGGGGTTACTGTCAGGTGAAATTGAGGACTGTGCTTTATATTGGTGTACTTCATATTCAATTTGTCACTTTAGAGAATGTCATGGAACAATGTTTGTAATCAGAACATCACCAAAGATATCTTACATTGCTGTCTTCTTGGCTGGAGAGGAATGGGGGCCTGTGCAACTCATGCTTTACAGGTAGGTCTGGATCAGGATAAGGCACAACAGGATGGGTGTTCTCAAATGGATCAGCTTTCACTTTCAAGTGTACAATAATTACAACATAATTAGTTTTGCAATGCTAACTTTTGACAAAATTTCTGAAATAAGATACAGTGGTGGTTCTGCAATGTAAACTTGAATTTTTGACATAATATTTTAAAATTAAAAATAAAAAGATGTAAGCACCTGCCTGCACATGTTGGTTTTTCAACATTCTTGGTGATCTTAAGTTTCACCTCTAGGTCAGAAAACACGCATGTCTTCATCACCAATGAGGGACAGAGAGTGAAATCTTGGGTCAAATGCTGTAGTCTTCAGCAGGAATTTCTGGACACTTCCATCTTCATCATAATCCTATCTTGACAACATGCTGTAAATGGCCTGTTTGACCTCATGGATAAGAACTTATTCATATGGGCAAGGGGACACAGTTTTCATTATCGTGTTCTTGAGGGAGCAATATTAAGGAGACTGTTGGCACCATAAAATAAGGCGATGATTGTTTTCATTGGCTTCAAAGTGTCTATAGCCCTCTGGTTGTTGCTTGAATTGTCTGACAAAGGGGCCAAATCCTTCAAACTTCCTTTTATATCAGGATGGTCATCAAATGAATTTTCCATTTTGCTGTCACATCCATAATAATCTTTTCTGGGTCATCAATCTTCAACAAAGCTAGCTTTTCTCTGAAGAGGCTCGTTGTCAATGGAAGTATGATAGTATTCTCCTCACGTGATCACACAAATGATTAAAGTAGCATACCTCAAATCTACATGTAGAAAAATTTAGTGTGTGCAAAACATTCAATGTGTGATTGCAGTCTACTTAATTTGACATCCAATGTCACATTTTTAGTACTGTCTATCATAGCAATTTATGCCATGTGGATGCAGTGTTCTATTCAATGGCTATTTTGATAATAGTTTGTGCTAAATTTTTTCCAATGTGCAAGTCCGACATAAGTATGGTTTCTAGCAGTTTACTTTCAAGTTTCCACTCTGGGGAAAATGTATTAGATAGTTGTAGTTACACATGATTAGTTTACCCTGGAGATTGAGCCATCTGATGTCAAAACTACAGAAATACCTGCTAATAATAGCCATAGAGCAACTAATTCACTTTCATTAAAGGACGAGAATTATTAAGAAAACAATTAACAATGTTCCTGCCAGACATACAGAAGGTAAATACTTTTACATAACATTTCTATAAGGTTTTGTAGATACAAGAAAGTTAAGTTTACTTTCTCAACTATGCAGTTTTTTGTCACCATAAGTTGTTAAAAAATATTTAATACATTTCTTTAGAAATGAAATCGGAATTGTTTTTGGCTTCTAATCTTTACCCCTGTTCTAAACATGAAATCCTTGTATTTCGATGTAAAGGTGGGAACAAATAAGTGATGGTCTAATGGACAGATATGAGACATTTCATGAGAAGGATAAATAATCAACAAAGCACTCTGTCAAATCTAAACAATAAATAAAATAATTTGTAAAACATGCTTAATATCTAAATGAAAATAGCGGAATGATGGAGAAGAGGTTTTCATAAATTTCTTTGGATAAACTAAGTTAAAAACAGATGACAGCAAATATTTGCATGTCAAATTAGATACCGCAGGATCTCAGATCAGTGCATGACGATTCAAAAAAAATGGTCTGACAAAATAAAGACAAGCTGGTTAAACAAAGTTACCAGCCTTTTGAGGGCATGAATTCAATGTCAGTGAAATGTCAACATTAAAGATAAATGAAACAAACAGAATGATGTCGTTGTACACAGTATAAATTTCCAGGTAGTTAAGACACTTGCTACTGTACAAAGGTAATAGAAGAGCACAGGGACCTTATCAAAGTAGATGAGAACTATGTCCCCCACAAACACATTTATTCTGCCATGATACCATAATCCCTTCCAAAATCCAAATCAGATAATGAAACTCATTCATATTTTAATAATTTTTTATGAATTTGCTGCCTTTGTTTTATTTTTTGAATTCTAATTCCTCAACAGTTATATCAAGGTACAGCAGGTGGTAAGTAAAATGAAAGTATAAAGTAGACCAGATATATTCGGACTACAGGCATTCCTACATAAATAAATAAGTACATATTGTGACTGGGTTATTCAGACAGAGCACTACTGACAAGGTGTGTGAGAGATAAGATATTTAATAGTCTACACAGGTTTCCAGAAAATTATTTGACGTTTGGGGAGGTCGTTCAAATCAGATTATTTCAGTCATCTCTTTCATCACATGTAATGATGGCCATGTTAGTCAAAGAAATCATCAACAATTTCCACACAGCTGCATTAAATGCTAATACTGAAGTGAGCCTTTAAATCTAGCAGATATGTCTGCTCTGACTGGTCTATAAGTTAACCAGGAAACAGACCAACAGTTTTCCTTTGTTAGGAACTTCTGCCACACAACTGGTGAAACACTGCAATTTTCTTCTGAGGGGCAGAAACAACTGGTGCAAAGGAACACTGGCTTCGATGGACTGATATACCGCTTGAAAGGCTTAAAAATAGTAATTCAGGAACCCTCTCTAAACACATTCCCCAATCTTCTGTTGTCTTAAATTACCAAAACAAATGCAAGTTTTCAGAAAATGTACTTCAAGTCAATACGCTCTTTGAGCATTTACACAAAAAAAGGGTTCATCCATTACATAATGGTTAATCAAACAGTCCCTTCTGAAAAATAAAATATAAATACTGCTACTTTCTCTAAAATTAATAAATAAGTAGAACAAGTTATTTTTTCATCAATTAATTTTATTATTACAAAATTTCTTCTAATTAAAAAATTTTTTTGTCCTTTACTAAGCAATCTTCCTTATGTTATAAGGGGATAAAAACCCACCCGAGCACTAGTTTACATCATGTTGCATGACCTCATATGCTGTAGCATTTAAAATGAGTTGTTTGGTTCGCTCTAGCAGAGATGTACCAGGAAGCTGATAGTCATCTATAGAAAGAATTTTAGATTAGCACAAGAACACTGTTTAACTAATGACTGATATTATTTTAATTTCACCACTATTCGTCATCAGTTATGTTGTAGCCTTATTTGGACTGTGGCATTTTGAAAGTCCATATGATTCAAACCATAACATAATGTTGCTGCCATCACTGTATATCAACCAGGGTTTGTTGGATGAAGTACAAGCTAACAGGAAACAAGCCCCCATCCCAACATTACAAATGTATTACCAAGAGTATAAAAATGCATATTTTATTTTAATTGGTTCCTTTCACAAACTATGGCTACTTTAAAATGGAGAGCCTGTGTGCGTGTGTGTGTGTGTGTGCTGTACTGTATGCATACAGTATAATCTTTTTTTTAAATACTATATCAACTGTGATATCTTTATTCATATCTACAGCTAAAAAAAGAGCTGGTGGTATAGTCAAGAAAATAAAAGTCCACTGTTTCTGCAGTGCAGCCTGCTTTCTGTCTGGCTCAGAAATATTTATTTGCTCATTGATTACCAGTGGGCACAGGATTTAACATGAACAAATATGCATAGCTCCTTCCCGGTACATCCCTGGACCATTGTCGTATGGCCTCATTATATACTCCTCGAGCACAGTATGAAAGAAAAGCCGCCACAAAGATTACTTCTGCTGGATCTAAGGTAACTTCCCGCTGAAGTCAATATATTTAATTTCACCAACAAGATACATGGGCTGTCAGTGATATTCCTTGGTCTTGCATATTATCTGACTAACCTCTTTGGAAATCGTTGCAAAGAAAACTGATGTCGGCACAGTGGTAGGCAGTCATGCACAGTTTAAAGGCTCAGCCAGAGAGGAAATAATGTAAGGAGTTACTAGATTACCTGGACAAACTGCATATTCTCCAGTGAATATTTCAAATGCATTTAATAGTGTTCAGTACAGCAAAACAGAAGCTGCCAATTAGTTGCATGTATTTACTTGTCATGCTGTTATTTAAGAAAATGAAAACCATGATTAAAATATTGTTTTGCTGTTAATGAACGACAATAAGCTACTGAGCAACTTTAGCCAATTATTAATACTGAGCTATGGTACTTTTCTGTAACAAAATACTATTGCCTTGCAAAAAATGTCTTGGAACCCTTTGTAAATTATATTTATATATTTTAAAATAATGTACTCATCCTAAAATAAAATATAAAATGTATATTTCCAAATCTTTTCCTTGATAAATCAGTATACACATACACAAACATATATACATAAAGGTTTTGAACATAAACACCAAACAAAACCAATGACATTCCATAAATAAGCATTTCCTAGAACTGCCTCGCAATAAACAATAAAAACAAACAATATATTCAGCTTGTGGACAAACTATTTTTCACCTTTTCAATGTTAAGAAAAAAAAACTTCAGTGAGTTTATAATATTGTTTTAAAAAAGTAATTACAGTATGATGGAAAAAAAAACAACAAAAACAAACTTGGGCATCTGCTGATCCATAATTTTAATGTATCTCATCTGAGCAGTTGGGGGAAGGAAACGAGAAGAGCTCTGTTGTCCCCTCTCTCTGTTACTCCAGAAAAGGGCAGATGCTGGGTGACCAATCATCCCAGAAGTCTTCAATTAACCACATTCCCTCCCCTCCAAACTTTGCAAAACTGTCTTTAAAGAAAACACAACAGTTATCTTTTCTTCATGCTCTGCTTGCAAGGAGAGAGAAACAAAGTAGTGTATCAGATTGAAAGTAAAAACACAATATAAATGGACTTTCTTTTTTCTTCTGAGAAAAAAATACATGTATCTACATGCTAAAATAACTCTTGGTAGCTGAGAGTAAAGTCAGTTACAATGGTATCATTTAAATACTCAGTGCTTTGTGTAACCTAGCAATTGACAGAGCAAAGACAAGCTGCTGAACAACCTCCTTCCAAAATCTAAAGATTTCATTAAGGCCTTGTATTTATATAATATACTCATAAGAGTCAATATTTTAAGTCCGTTGCATGTAGCCAAGGCTCGTTATTTAAAAGATTAATTTTTTCACACATTTCTCTGTACAAGAATCCCTTGACAACACACACAAAACCATAAGGTTACCTCCCTGCAGTTTGCTTATAAATCCCAAACTGTGAGAGGGAGACTAACGTAAGTGTGCATACGCAGATGGTCATGGGGAATCAATGCATTCCGAAAGTTTTCAGGTTTTGACACCAGTGGGTAGGGGGTGGGGGTGCCACTTATGCTGAGATGTCACCTCTGATGCTTTTTTCTCTGTACACTCAGAGCTGTCAGAAGTGTCTATGTAAAGACTGCCATTTGGTGATAGGTGCTAACGTAAAGAAATAACTTTATGAATACTCTCAGTAAATGCGTGGTTTTAATAGGGGCTTTGTACCTATGCAATAAACGTGGTCTGACTGACAGAGCCTGAACGAATTCACAATGTTTGAGGTATTGGTAGCATCACAAGTCAATATGATTCACCTCCAATCTAAATAGTATTGCATTTAATTATCATAACATGAAATGGGTAACTTAATAAAATACATTTGGACAAAATTGATCAGACCAAGAAAACCAAAACACTAGATGGATATTTTTTTTTGGGAATAACTACAGCAATTTTCAGTATAAATACAGAAAAGACGAAGCATGGAACCAGTACATCCTTTCAAGATACTTAACACGATCGAACATTTAAAAAGACAAAGAATGAAGATCTCTGCTAGAGTTTATTGGAATTACTTCTCACCTGGATATGGATGATTGTTTTGGTTGAAAATAAGCATGGCTATACTTATAATATCCTAGCTGTGTTCTATAACTTAACAATTGTGGTTATTACAAAGAATGAGAAATGCTTTACAAACTCACATTTTATCAACCAACCCAACTATTTAAAAACAAAAGCCAAATTCTCTATGATGCAATTCTTTTCTAAATTCTAAAGGATCTGAATAACATTTTTTGGTATCTGCAAGAATTAATGAACGTAAAAGATCTGATTTTATTTTTGGCAATGTGGGCTGGCTGAGTGGCATGCATGTATGCACACGAGATTATCTCCCTTGCATACCTATATTGATGTCAGCATAAAAAATCTTTGCTCTTTGAGAGAATTTTAAGACAGTTACAAAAATACCAAAACATGTTCGCTTGGTGACTTTTTGTTATTTTTCTAATAACTACAATGTAAAAACCACATTAAACAATAATAAACATTCTGGGTAAATTTTGTATTCTGCCGTATTTACAAAGTCAGCGGGTCCCTAAGCAGCCAGAAACCATAGTTCTAGATGTTTCCTCAGATCTACTTCTTAGCTGCATCACCTTTTGGTTTAGTTAAGGTAAAGGTAAAAAAAAAAAACAAACAAACAGTCTTGAAAATGAATCAGTGTTTTAATTTGCTGCAGCATGCAATGATGGATTGAGAACTGTCAACTGGTGTGTGTATCAGTTTGAAGCCAAAACATTGGAACATCTGGAAACCCCCCCTCTCCTTTTTTTTAAATCAGCACACAGCTAATGATGTGAGAGAGAATCAATATTCAGTCCATCATGTAACAGAACTCTCATGATTCTCCTCTCTCTTGGCTGGATAAACCAGTTCTCGTTGCACAGTTCCTCTCAATGGTAAATACATTACATTCTTCTAGAACATCCATTACCTAACAAATGCAGCCGTTAATCCAAAGGTTTCCAAAATTCGTGAAAATTTGAAGTTCAAGCCTGTAGTTAAGGACGCATTCATTACGTAGGGGAAGCAGACTACAAACTGGAAATGATAGTCATGCAATGTAGCCATACTCATCCGTCAGGTTTGGCGTCCTTTCCAAATACTGTTTATCGATCAGAGATTCTATACACTTCTTGATCATGCTCACACTGGGCGTGAACCTTGACTTTGACTGGTTGATGACCTGAAATAAAGCAGCAGCAAGAGAGAGAGAGACTGATGCACAAATGGCAATATGCTGGTAAAAATGTCCACAAACAACACAACTTGAGCAAAGGCATTCTAAACTCCAATTTAATTAAATAGTAGTACTTTTTCTTTTTGAATTCTGTCCTGACTTTCAGGGTGTAAGGTATCTCAGTGGTGAGGCAGAAGTGGGAGGTGCGGACTAATTTATTAGGTACAACTAGAGCAGTCCTGTAGACTAACCACCAGTCACTCACAGACAGGGTTAACTAAAGTTGGCTGCCCACGTCTGAAACTACCTGGTTTGAATGATACAAGTTTGGTGGTGCCCAAAACAATTACACACCATTGTAAAGATTACGGCAAACACTTTATATTTAACCAGGTTAACTAAGCAGGCCTACCTATAATGAGTTACAAACTCTCTACTGATTTTTTGCAATGGGGAAAACTAAATTAAAATAAAAAACCTGCAGATGTTGTTCAATCTACTTCACTACCATGAGTTATACACTGATAAAATCCCAGGATGTCATGAATAAACTTTATCTTTTACGTTTATCAGATCTAAGGTCTGCCAATTTCAAAATATTTACTAAAACTGGCAGTGTGTAAAGAAACCTTTCAAGACATCACAGATACCTCACACACAACATGCCACCTTCCTCTTTTCCACAGCATACACAGTGTAAAAAGAAAGTAAAAACAAGTTACCTCCTGAATCAATAAGTTATGTTTAAGAACTTTTCTGGCTTTCATTATCCGAACAATAGCTGCCTGAAGATACATCTTCCTATCTTCATCCACAGCCACATGGGTTTGTTCTATTTCCTGAAAACAGAGTTTGGAAAACAAACTGAAATAACATGTACCAGCAGCTTCATTTATCTAGTACAACAATGAAGTGGTAAACCATCATTAATCCTACAAAGATAGCATCAACAGGTATGGTTCTCCGACTGGTTCACATGCTTATCACTAACAAGTAACTTATTCCTCCTGTTTCTCTAATAATGTCACCGCTAAAGAAATATTGCTGGACATTGAGTCTTGGAGTTAGTTTAGCTCATGGAGTAACAGCAAAATGCATGAAAACCTAAATGTTATTTGTTCTGATGTGTTGTAAAAAATCATTTCACAGCGTGTAACAGTAAACAGTCTGATCAGTGTCACTTGAAAGGAGGACAAAGTGAAAAGACAACAACAACAACCTGAATCTCTTGAAGAATAAAAAAAAACACAATGTTCAGAATATTAAGATACAATATGGAGTCGGTAATAAAACAACAAAAACAAACAAAATTAAAGTTGTTTCTTTTATGGATCAAATACAGATGAAGTTTAAAAGTTCATGAATGAAGAGCCCATCTATGATAATAAGTATCGAAGATTCAATAGCTTTAATGTTTATACAAGAATTCAGAAATGTTGACTAAATATAGCTTAGTGAAGAAAAATGGAATTTAGCTCCTGATCACTTTGGAACAACATTCTAAGAAAACACAAAAACAAATCACTAATGTGATCTGCTGCAATTCCTTTCCTCCAGAAAACTAATTTATATAAAAATAAATAAATAATGCAACAAATTTATTTGTGGAAGAAAAGGGTGAACACAGTAAATATAACCCCAAAAAGTTTCATTCAATCCAACCAACCTGTGGTGCATCCTTCTGGGAAGTTGATGTAATTTTGAATTTTGTCCTCTTGTTGCTATAATTCTTGTTCAACATAAAGGAACTTCTATTGGTGACTTCTCCCTAAAACAAGAACCAGGGATTAAAACAGAGTTTTTAAATTAACTATGATGGATCTACTTCAACTGAGACTGACTGGCCTTATCGTTTATTTTTAATGCAATTTGTACAACTTTCTATTATTGGCATATTAGAACACTAGAACCCTGGGCCTAGCAGTGCAGAGACATAGAAACACTACAGCACACTGCTGTATGTGTGTTTATTGTTTTAAATATAACTCAATAGATTCTGAACACAAAAACTTTTGGCAATGAAAGACCCTGTCTACAACTTAGCTATAATGCTCTGAGCACAACTCAAGTGGCCATCCTGCTGGTGCCTAGTCAGCATAATTGCAAAGTTGTCAATCCATACCTCTGTTACCTGGATGATCTTTGCATCAACAAGAGCCTGTAAGTGCTTGATGAGTTCCTTCTCTGGAAGTTGGCTGTTGTCTGAGCACTCGCTAAATGTTAGCATCTCGGAGTTGTTGAACAGCAGTAGCAGAGCCATGTGGAATGTTCCCATGGTGACAAAGTACGGTTTCTTCAGATAGTTGAACTTCAGCTCAGCTACATTAAAGCAAGCATAGCAAGGTGCTTTTAATTACTTGAATTACACAAGACAAGAGAGTGATTTAAAAAACACAGGGGTTAAGTCATGCACAGCTTAAATTTCATGAGGCTTAATTATGCATTGTGTTAGCTACCAACATTGAATACACCTGACTGAAACAAATGTTAGAATAGGACCAGTCTAATATGGCCATTGCTAAGTCCCTGGCATGTTTCCCTCATCCATGTCCACACCAGCTCACACTCATTACTATCCACCCCAAAGCTGGGTTTTCCTGTTTTTCTGCACCCTGGTTGGTCCATACAGAATCCCCAGTCAAAAAACCAAATTAAAAAAAAACAAACAACAACTATGCATTATTCTGACAAGTAGTACCACAGATTGCCTCAGGCTCGGTTCATTGCAAGACATCGAAGCTTCTATTATCACACCATCACCACCCTGATCAACAGAATGGTTCAAGGGAGATAACAAGCTTCATCAATGTCTTCCTTAAAGCAGAGCACAATATAAGAGATGTAGATGATACAACTGTGATATTCAGCAACTTGGCTGCATAGTCGAGCAGAATCCAATTAAGGGAGTTCTTAAGATCACATCTTTTACCATATGTGACCCAGAATTTGTCCTACATAATGTATCTACAAACAGTACAGTTGTTTCCTTGGCATAAATGGTTAGTAAGCAAGCACTTTGATTGCTGACCAAATATAACTCAAACTTCATGGTTAGAAAAAATGAAGAGGAGGCAAGATTAAAGAAGGAAAGCACTGAATGAACTGCATAAACCACTAGTTAGAGCAATTCTATTTGTAGGTGCACTTAAGGACTCATATGAATATAGGTAATCTGAAAAAGTTCAGAAAAAAGACTAGAGACATTTTTTGTGGTTAGATGATTGAAGATTAGACAATTTTTCTGGACTGGAAAGGGATGCGCTAACACACATAACATTCTTAACTAATAGCAACCCAATTTTAAGAAACAAAAGAAATTCTTACTTTATTAATAAGACATTTTTTCAAAAGTACACAAGACACTTTTTGGAGAAATGGATTTAATGTAGACTGGTAGCCATACTTGCAAACATTAATTTGATGTTGGAACTTTGATTACCCAAAAGACATTTTTCATCAAAATAATACGTAGTGAGCTCACAATTATGGCCACTAGAGTAAGTTATAAAAGAAAAAAACCCAACATACTCAGCTCCCTGAAGTATCACCTGTTATCAACTCACAATAACATTTCATTTACATAATATTGTTTAATATTAGACAGGTACATAAGACAAAAAATATGATTAACTGCCAAATCTCCTCAGATATAAACCCACACTAGGAGGTAACCTAAACTGCCTCCTTATTTTGTGATGGGATAAGGATTTTTTAACAGTAAGGATAACACTTAAACCTTCCAATTCTCTGTCCAAGCCTAACACATATTCTTTTAGTAGATCTGTAGTTAGATGATGACCTCACCACCATTTCTATTAACTGTACATCTGTTTATCCTGCCTGTTATTCATTTAATGTGTAAATTTCAGAATGGGTTTATAAACAGTGATGCTCTTTTCCTGAAGATATGCAGGATAACAACAATCTGCATAGGTGAAGTAATAAATGTGTACAAAAATAAAAAAAAAACAAGAGGAAACATGCACTAAAACCCCAGATGTGGCTAAGGGTGACAGGAGTCTAATGTGTAAACAGGGACTTGTGTTTGAACTTACCATTACAGAAATTGTGCATCCAGGTGAGCTTTCTACCACTGAAGTTCTGACTGTAGAACAGCTCGAACTGAAAGAACAAGGGCTAATACATAAAACTGTTTACAACCTATTAGTACTTTATAGACATGTTTACAGTGTTTTTACAACCTCAGAAATAAAATCTAATTAATACTTCTCATTAGTAGTAGTTTATCTAGTGCAACTCTCTACATGATATCCTAAAAGGGTCAAATGAACCTCAAGGTCAAGTGGAACCTCAACTAATACAATATTCAAAATTCATTATAAAAAAAAGAATGGATACTGCTGGTCAATCTTCTGCAAACATCATTGCTGACATATTTGCTGAAGTTGAGTATTGCTGTGTTTTATCATTAACGGTTGCTATTCCTGTGTCCTTCCCTCTTCAGCAAGAAATGGAGTCTCTAATATCACTCCTCTGTTTGGATCTGGGCAGTACAGAAGAGCAAGCGAGTTCACCAAACCAAGTTGGTGCCTAAAATGGATCAAACCTAGGCCCTCAGCAGCCTATCTGCTGCCTGTTAATGCTAGTAATTAATACTAACATTTAAAATGGTGCATTATTAAGATACGACGAGACCAGGCCAGTTAACTCTTATGAGCCAATATTCAGTATGAAAACCTGTTAAAGGAAACCAAGTGTTAGTTGACATGAACTTTAGCTGCTAAATACAAACAAATGAATAAAGATAAAGATGGAAACAGTAGTAAAGAGAGAACTAGAAATTTTCAGCATCAATAAGGCAAAATAATCATCTTTTCTTTTTTAAACAAGAGTATTAAAAGGTATTACGTAAGCCATAAAAGCTAACAAGCAATAATTTAACTGTGCAAATAAATAATTTGATCACAAATGAGGTAAAAGAAAGCTTTGTTTTCTAAGAGCTTATCTCAGCAGATTGTGTGTCATGACAGCAAAGAAAGAACTTATTACAAACAAATAACTTCATCTTAGTGGGTTGACCCCTTCCTTCGATTTCTTTATTTAACATTAAAACATTTTTAGTAATGTGACTCAGACATCAACAGGTTCACAGCACAGCTGTCTGTCTGACTGACTCTAAAACCAAAATGGACGTCTCCAGAATTTAAAGGCCTCACAACCTACCAATGTCCTGAATATCACCAAAACAATTTTCTTCAAAGCTTCACATCTCAAGAAATAGATTTAAATCAGCATTCTAACCAAACACAGCAGGCAACTTAACAGAGTATAACTTATGCAAAGCATGTTTAAATATTATTCAAGACAGGTTTATTGACATCTTAAATGTGTTGGTTAGATAAAATAGTAAAATATTCAATTGTTGAAATATTTTCATATATCCTTTTCAGAGTTATTTGTCTAATATAACTGTTATCTTCTAATATCCTTCTTGTTGGTTAAAAACACAAACTCTGATCAATGATAACATAATAATAAATTGGACAAAAAGAAAGTTTTTATTCAAAAGCTGTTTATTTGTAACAATTCCTTTTCATCATGTATGTACTGTTTAATCACAACATGAGCTGTTTCTCTATGTTAATGTTATATAAAACAAACAAGTTTTCTACTGTTTTAAGTATTGATCTAAACCCTGGGCTACTCACCATTTGAACGCTTTTTTCTAACTCCTGTGGTATTGCAAACTGAGGAAATCCACTCTGTCCTATTGGCCAAGCACCTGCCTAGTAGAAAAACAAATTAAAACAAGTCAGCCAAACGAAACCAAGATACACGGCTAATAAAAAAAACAGGACAGAGTCTGAAACACGCTATGAATCTTGGACAGTCTACAAGCTAGTTTCAAATTAACGAAGCAAATATTAAAACGGTTTGCGTGAAGTCTGTCTGAACGTGGAGAAATCACAAATTTACTCAATGAAAGCAGGAGTTCAAACTGGTTCCGTGTAATCCTATGAGTAATTTTAAAGGCAGTCGACTGAAGAAAAGAAAATAAAAGGAGGAAAGGGAAGGAAGGCACACTTGCAAACATTCAGAATAAAATAATAAAATAAAAATGTTGCTTGTGTTTTGAATAAGGGTTTAAAAAGGACAACCATCCACCTCATTCATCCATTCTGGGATAAATTAAAAACTTTAATCAAGCTTTTCCTGTTGGTCTCAGCTGCTTTCTGAACACTCCTGCCTTCTTTCTTGTAGCTTCAGTAACCCATATAACTGGTGACTTTTGTGTGACAACCTGATGGTGTCACCAAAGACCCAATCCAAGGGCACAGCACACACAACAAAGACGAGTAATGAAATACGAGCAAAAGGCTTTAAGAGCCAAAGCATGTGACCGAATTGCTGAGAGAAAATTAATTTTTATGTGAACTGTTTTTTTTTATCATAGTCAAACAACAACAAACATAGCATCTGTGGTTAGTCACTTTGGGATACAAATGGATTTACCATCTTTCTCTTTAAGGAAGTAATATCCTTTTGAAATTAAGTCTACAACCCATTCTACCTCCATGCTTGCCCTCTAAACCCATGCACAATCTGACTGATCCTGTACTCAAATGCCGACCTCTCAGCTACAATTCTCTTATGCAGAGTTTAAGGGAGGTTCTCCCTCATACCCTGCCTGCTATAAATCAGAAACAGCCCCAGAAGTTTGAAGAGGAAGGTAACTTTTGTTTTGTTTACTCAATTGCTTCCTTAGCATTAACAAGATTTTCCAAATTTTCAGTGTTAACATAAAGTCTTCTTCTAACTTATGCTTTTTCCATATCTCCAAAGTGAAAATACTTCAGAAATCCTCCTGCTAAAAGCTACCTGACCAACTTAAGTACATTGATACAAAAAATGAGACCACTGATGTGGTTTCTCAATAGAAATCTAAACAACAATATTTCAGTCACAACCTTAAGAATCTACCTACACGCCTCAAGAAGAATACAGAACGAAACATCAAACAGTTAGTATAGGAGTCTATTTAAAAAACAAGTACAACAGCCTGTAGACAAGCAGTTTTCATTAATGGGCTTGCTACCTCTTAACACTATAAGCAGGCATCTGGCCGAACACCAAACAACCTTCTTCACAAAGTATTGATGGAATAGTAAAACTGCAACTTTTCAAAGTTTAAATTCCAGTGTTACACTTGTAGGATTTATTATAAACTTCCATTTGATGAGTGTTCATACACTACATTAACAAATTACCTATAAAAAAAAGGAACAATCTCTTACACTTCTAGTTGACCTTGTTTCAACAGTCAATACTAAGTGCACTAATTCTACCAGTACCTGACCAGTGGAATTCTCGAGTTCTCTTTATAATAATATATTTATACTATCCAAGAGAATTATTCCAATTAATTTAGATGCTTGCATACCTAAAACACTAACAATTTATTCATTATTTGTTCTACCTTACGTAATCACTCATAAACAATAAATCTTTCTGTACTTGTCTGGGTTAATCAGGTGGAGGTGGTGAGGAAGGGAGACCATACCCTTTTCTTCTTATGTATAATCAGTACATCATCTACAACTCTACATTCCTGACAGATGTTTTGATTGCTTCCTATTGGAACTTCACTTACCTGTAGGACCAGAATAGAGAAGCCAATTCCTAAATCATCCTTCTTTTCTTTGATGAAGTTGCTGAATTTATTATTGAGATCACAGCTGATGTTCATGTCGGTAAACATTCGGTGGAGTTTGTTAGTAAACTCATAGCCACAAGCTTGCTGAAAGCAACAGATAAGAAAGGAAAAGTAACAACAAATGTCTCCGTTATCAATGAGATGCAGAAATAATGGAGGTTTTACAAAATTTGTAGTACTGTACCTTCAATCTATTAATCATGGCTTCTTCAGCATCCATCGATGTGGACTGACTGTAAATAAGACGTTTTGCTAACATCTTAGAATAAAACTGAAATAAAAGAAATTAAAGTTGTTATGTATTTTTCATATCACTCCTTCAATCCAGTTATATGTGGATACTGAAGTAGCATAACAGCATTTGCACTCTACTACTCTTCAAATTTTCATTACTCAGCACAGATTGAGCTGCAGTACCTGTCCTCATTAATATAACTCTTTGTAACAACAAATTTGTATATGCCCAGACCCAATGTTTTTCATTACATGCACACTGACTATACATACAGCCTGTTCAATACAAGAGCCTCTAGGCTAGGGTATAAGATAAAAACTGACAAGGTATATAGAGTTAACCACATTTTCACAACTAAGCCTTACTAAATTTACTGAAAACTCCAGCAAAACTGAGTTCCTGTTCCTACTCACCCGCTGATAGATATCTTTGTCATCTAAATACTTAAAGACAGTTATGCAGTTGTCTAACTTGTCATCCAGCTCTGACTCGGATATACCTTTTGAACTCTTCTTGAGGAGATTATCACAGTATTTTGCCAGCTGGAAATAAAAACCTACCAGATTTTATTTCCATCACAATGCAAATATTTTAAAGGAAATTAGTTACAGAATATTCCGTATTAGATACCAAGATTTATAAGTTGAGGCAAACAAAAGCTAGCTTGAGCAGTGGATCTTCATCCTGTAATCATGTTCCCAAGCAATGCCATGTATTTATGTGCCAACAATATCAGTGACATCTGAATACAGATATTGACTATTTTCACTTTCCCCTTCACAGTTAGACAATTATCACAGACTGCTTGTCTTTAATGCTATCTGAGATTTGTTACAGTAAATTAGTTACCAAGCCTGAATTACATGAAAAACAAAAACACAACAAAGAAGTAGCTTGCAGTAGAACCAGAAAAGAGAAAGTTGCCTGGTTGGAAAGTAATTTGTTGTATGCCAACAGCTATAATGGCGATAACCTTGGAACAGGAAGGAAAGTGTCTGACCAGCAAGCCAGAAGGGTAATTAGTGCAAGTAAAGAGAAGACTGCTTTACATTTAGATTTAAGTGTTACAAAAATACTACAACATGCAAGAAAACTAATGTGCACAAGCAGCAGAATAATTTACAGCTGTTCCTTGCATCCCCAACAACAGTAAAATCCAATTTACCAAAAGAAAATAAAGTTTTATGTCAGACAAAATGAGAAGACTCCAAAAGCAGCCAACAAACGGCTTTCTACCCGACCCCCAGCAGCCCTTAAAACGTTCCACAAAAGAGCCAGGCAGGTGTTCCCATTAAAAGAGCGGCGAGTCTTTTACCTTTCACATGGTTGCCAGTGCTCTCTCAAAATACTCACCAGTTCCGGCGATTTACACACCATCTTGGGACTTGATCGGAAGTTAATCGCTGAAGCACACGCCTATAGCAGCAAAAAAGAAAAGAAAAGAAAGCCAAAAAAGACGGTGTTCAGGTTCTAATGGAGTGGTTTTAGGTGTTTTCTTGCTGGTGGTTCGCCGCCACTGCCACCCGAACAGCGAGAACTCTGTGTCGGTCAAAATTTCACAAACGCACATTAACTAAAAAGAAAGCCACCGGATGGTCTGGTGGCTTCCTTCGCTACACTATATTGGCACAAGACAACGGCAGCAACCCACAGCATTCTACAGTTCTCTACTAAACAAAGTAATAAATAAACTGTAGACATTAACAAATCAACCATCAGGTAACATGAGAGAGAGAGAGAGACAATGGAGATAGATGGAGAGACAGAGAGAGAGAGATGGCGATAGCGAGAGAGCGAGAGAGAGAGGATATACCTTATCCAGGGCTTGTGTGAACTGCTGATCACCATGAAAGACGTTCTGGATAAGCTCAGTGTATTTTTTATGAACATCTAACATTGATTCTACAAACTGTGACGGAACCTGTAGAAAAGAAAGAAAAACATCAACTGTGACTTTCATGGTGTAATGGTGATGATTGTTGATAGTTACAATCAGTAAAACAAAAGATGATATGCAGATTAAACGTGCATGCATGATGCACAAATGGAAAGAAGTATGATCCAAGATCTTCAGGCAAAAGTGTTAAAACATTACTCTGAATGTGCTAATGATGACAGCCCACTTGGTTCCATTACTATGCCTATCTATGTGGATCTCAATTACAAGCACTTGTGGTAAAAAGTAAAGGTGCTAGATAGTTTTTTTCCCCTCCAATACTATTCCTGCCTCTATCGTCTCATAGTAATATTGTTAGGAAACTAGGTTCCACACCTGCTACAGGTAGTAAAAAGCCATTATTATTATTATTATTATTATTATTATTATTATTTTTACAATCTTCAGGGCAACACAAATAATTCTGCCACTACATTAAAGTTCAATGATGATACCAAGGCATATGAGGAGGTAACTAATGAGAATAGCAGGCCAATATTCAATAATTCATTGACTGGCTCTTTCTGAGCAAAATGCAGATCAGGTAGACTTATTGACGGTACCAGCAACAGTTATATCTGTCTGTCTGTCACAACTGTTGAGAGAGCAAACAAAATGTTGGGCATATTAAATAAAACTGCCAATTACAGAGCAAAGAAGCTTTGGTTCCACTTTATAAGATTGAGGAGGTTTTGTCTGGAATATGCAGTAAAGCCATTGCTGTCTGGGAAAATAAAAGAACTACTGACCAAGAAAGTTTTTACCTGTTTGGTAAGAGGCTGGGAAATCTTCCTCATGCTAACTGATCAGTGATGTTGGAGCTGCCAAATTCAACATGCAGATGACTGAGGTGTTTAATGAATTTGGCAGCTCCAAAAAACTCTTTAACAGTTATAGTAAATAACTTAGGTGGGAGATCAGTTCAGGTTATATGAACATAGACATTTGTAAGTTTGGGAGTGTGGTCATCAGGCTACTGGACTGCTATGGCTAAGGACCTGAGTTTAAATCTCTCCCCACCACAGTTTCTTCCTGTTTTCATCACCAGTAGGCACCGCGTGGGTTTCTGCCGAGCTTTCTGCTACAGCAGAAAAAGAACAGTTCAGATAGGGATCTTTGTTTGACCTCCCATGCTAAAAAGTAGTCATGCAGTACCTAAGCATGATCCCTGATCTTGTAACCAAGACAGAGATCAAAACCCCTGTAACTGAGGAAGTATTCAATGAAGGAAGGTTTGCATCATTTCTTCTTCTTCTTCTTTTTTTTTTTTTAGTAAAACCACTGTCAATATATGGAATGGTCTCTTGTCTGTATAAGGCGCGCCAGACTTCCCATCCCCTTTGCAGATACTAGATTAAACTAAGAAAGTAACACTTTCGTGAGTACATTATTAAATTGGCTGACAGATGCTTGAATAAGATCAACAAGTGTGACTGGCTGACTTTTGGCTCGGCAGGCTGCAGGTTTACAAAAGAGGAGGAGGAGAAAAAATAACTTCAACATACGTTTTCTCCTTTCAAGCCGCCCACTGCCTTCATCCCCCTGCAGTGAATATAAGACTCCACCTGCTCTATCAAGTAATCAAGGCCCCCATGGATGGGTCTGAGCAATAGGTACATGTTGGACAAATCTGCAAGACAAAATGAACCGTTTCTGCATTTCAGATAAAAATTCTCATCACAACACAAGACTCTGGAGAGAGAAAGCAAGAAACAGCTCCCCCCAAAATAAACAAATATTTTACTCTACTATAGCAAGCAATTTCTGCAATAAAAAACAACAGCATGGAAATGTGGAGAAATCCCCTTTGTTGCTTTCACTATCACATATTGGTACCCTCACTTCCTTTCTGTTTGTAAGGCATGTTTGACACATGGTGCTTCTTGACCGGGCAGCAACAACTCACTTCTGCCATTTTTACTTAAAGTCTCTCTTTTCTTGTGTCACCGACGAAAACTTTTCACATATGCAAACTAAAATAAGAAATATAATAAATTTGCCTCCCCTTCTTTGTTTAATCTAGTGGCTTTAGGGGAAACACCATCCCCCCCAACTTTCTATCGACAGGAAGTTGAACTCCTTGCATGTATGTATTTATTTATTTTTTCTCTTTGGACATTCGGGGTGTGAACACAGCACCGCCATTAGTTGGATATTTGAGCAAAGTGGCATCTGACTGAAGAAGATGCCTCACTTGTGGATGGTTGTGTGAAAAGCCATCTAGTTCAATAAAGCTGTGTCGGTGACAGCCACTTTACCTGAGAACTACAGGTGAACTGGAGAAATTGCATCGGTTCTTTCTATCAACTGAAGCAGGCAGAAGAACGCTGATCATGAATAAGACAACCAACGCCTCTGCCTGCAGATGACAGGTTCGGCTCAACATTTTACACCAGCACTACTCACCGTTCCTCCTTTCCAGCCGGACCATTTCCCTGCACTCGCCATGTAAAAACTGAATGTGGTCAGCCACCATTCGCTCCTGGCTCTCGTGAGTAACTTTTGTGTAAGACGAAGGGTGTAAAAATTTCCGGCTCCTAAAATTCTCATTATCTAATTTTTGTATCACCTACAAAGGCAAAGAAAAAAAACATCACACATTTACAGCAGAACTGTCCAAGATACAGGGGATGGTTTTAAGCTTGGTTCGATCATGAAACTGACTTAATCACATAGTTATATATTCCCTTTTGGGGGTGGGGGTGGGGGGGAGTGTTTTTGTTTCCAATACAAAGACCAAATAAATTATCAAATCTGAAATCCTCAATTTATGGACTGTTATTCCACAAATATATTTTTCATGACCAATAATTTAAAATATCATCTCTCTAAGAGCCAATTCTGACAAACCACCTTTGGGGTTGTTATTAAATTAAGAGACAATGCTAATACAAAGAGAATTATGTCTGCATGTATATATTAATATATAAATTGACATTTCAAGCTTCACACCTCCACCAAACCAGGATACCTGGTCTCCCTGATGCGGTACAAACATTCTGAAAACCTGATCCAGATCCTACACTAGATAACTTGCACTATTTCTTTTTTTTAAAACTGCATAACAATTCAGGAAACTTTTCATAACCAAAATCTGTATTTACTCTAGAAAATTATCGTAAAAAGTCCACAGTGAAAGTCTGTTGGACCAAAGTTAAAGAAAAAAAATTAATATGGAAAGTATTTCCTAGGCTCCTTTGGTTAACACTCCACCAACAGCAGCCACTTCCCTTGTTCATTGTCTTTAGGAACAAAATGGCTGCTTCGTCCTATCTTTTATCATTCTTAGATTTTCTTGCTCAAGGAATTGTAAATATTAAATTATATCAAAAACCTACTTACTAGTTACTAATAAAAGGAACCTGTTTATATCTTGATTTTAGAGCATTTAAAATAAGCTCCTTCCTCCTTCCCCTATATCTGATGATCAATGCAAAGCTGTCTCAAATCTTTTCAAGCTGAACGAATTTCCCTCTTCATTAATTGATAACTGCGAGCAGGAAGTCATTAATAAAATGGTCCAGCATAAATATGAGTAATTAAAAACCATCTTTAAGCATGAGGATTTGGCTTTACAGAAGTTTTATTTGGATGATGTGAGGATTCTGGCCAGGTCCTGCACTGATTTCAAATCAAAGGGTACATAATTCTTGTTCATATATCATAAACAAAACCTTCATTCAATGAACTTCATCTTTAATTAAGTGTTTTTTGAGAGAAGTGAAGCATCCAGGCACACAGGAAAAAAGAAAAAATTCAGAATCATTGTATATAAGTAGTTCTTTTAGTTTCAATGTCGTCCTTAGCTGCAATGTTTGGTTTGGAAATTACTAATATTTCCATGTATGCCTTTGTTAACCGCTATTTGTGATTTTTTTTTTTTTTTTGCTTTTTCTTAAATTTAAAATTTAAATCTGTTTCACACTTTGAATCTGAACTTTTGCATGCTTTTACATGATTTTAACGCAAGTGTACTTTACCGCAAATATTCAGTTAGAGACATCTGACAGACAAAAACTGATGGTATGTAAGCTTCAAATATTAAAAACATTAGAGTACTGCCAGGCTGCATTTATATCATAAGTAAAAACAAAATTCACTTCTAAATTATATATAAGTTTTGATCTAGCATTAAGCAAACTGTTGCAAGAAGTGATGTCTCTACCATTTTGTATACCTCAATTACAATGACATATTAATTAAAGAGAATGTCAGGAGAAAGCACAGTGCAGCTATTTTCAAAGTCAACATGATGTGTATTTAGTAAGGGCTCATATTTGCTCCTCTTTCTCTCAAGCAACTCCCACATTTTCTAAATGGGGTTGCCATCAGAGTTCTGGGATAGCCAAACCATTCACTTTAGGGCTTTCTTCAATTCCCACAGAAGTCAGAATGATGTTAAGGATCACTGTCTTCCTGAAACCAATGATTTGTCTGTCATGTCATGCATTCTCCTGAAACTGCTAATTCCCTTGACCCCCTGTTTGGCTTTACTCATAATAACCGAATCGATGAGCCCTGTTAAATGTTTTCTAGTAAATGACAAGTCTATTCTTATTGGCAGCAAACCATCTATAAATCCCTTGATGCAACTTATTCTTGACTGGTGTACCAGTGTATGGATTTGCTAAACTTCATATGAAATAAACTGTCTGAATTGTTCCAGTATTTACAAAATCCATCCTCTGAAAACAGGTCTCATGGTTTTCTCTGTTAAACAAAGATAGTGTAGATATTTTATAATAATTCTACTTTTATATGCCATTAGAGGAACCAACAATGTTACCAGCATCAGAATTTTATTGTGCTACATACATGAAGCATGACAAGAGCAAAAAATATGTACCCATATATACACATATCTGTAGCATGTTTCCAAAATAAAGAGCCAGTTTAAATGAGATGCACTCTCATTCTTCTGATTACATAATTTTACATCATAAACAAATGAAGATACCAATACTAACCTTTTCCATATACTCTGAACAATTATATTCCTCTTTAATTTTAGCAGCTTCTTGTCGATAATAACTGCCAGTTTCTTTCAAGAATGGAGTTTCAAATAGATTTTCATACAACTGAAAATAATAAATGAAAAAAAAAATGTTTAAAGGCTGCTAATTATTCATCATCTGCACCTTCTTCATCATAATGTTACTGACCACTAAGTATTTGACATCGATGCCATGAAAACAAGTTTACATGTAGCTATTCATAAAGTTTACAGGGCTGAAAGGTAGGCCTAGAAACAAATGTAATTCTGTAATAATCTGCTGATTGGCACGTCTTCCACAAGTATTTTAACACACCTACTCTTGGTGTTTATACCTACCATTATTAAGCTACAGTGGTAACCATTTGTCAGCTGTTAAGTGAGTTGTATGTGAAATGATAGCAGTCAGAGGTCTTACAACCAGGGAAGTAATGAGAGAGATCCACACCAATTGAAAAAAGAGAAATTTAACAAACAAATACGTGGAAAGGGTCAACAGCTAGAGTTTTCACCAGGGAAGTAGCAGCAGAGATGGATTTTCATTGTAACAATAACAATTTAAGCCAGATAGGAATTATATAATATGATTCCTCAAAAGCAAACAGTATCAACTGGCCAACAGTGTGCAAAAATACTAACTGTTATCCTGCCAGAATCAAGAGTTTGATTTTAAAAACGATTGTACAGAATGGTCAGGTTGGCTGACATTCTCAAAGCAAATAAGAAATCACCACGACGGCTTGCTGTTTGCTGCCAGTTCTACTCATTAAAAAAAAAAAAAAAATTTCTTGAACATAATACCTGCAATGGCTCCTTCTTCTTATATTCTTCTACATTTACAAAAGAATTGATTACTCCATGTAAAACTGTCTGGTTGACTGAGCCATCATTTCGATCACTATTGAAATAAACAGAAATTATGAAATAATGTGAAAAACATCAATCACTTGTTATTTTTGCATACTAATTAAATGCCTAAGTTAAGTATCACAGTATATAAATGAGAAAATGCTTATCAGTCATTGAGTGTTGCTGTAAATAATGGATAAAACCATTCTAGAATCTAAAACCATCACCGAGGCCAGAGCAGTTAAAAGGTATGAAAACCAGCTGAATATGGAGTCCCATTTGTAGCAGGATGATTCTTCATTACTAAGAAGTAGCAATGATCATCCTTCCTATTTTATTACAATTATTTCTGCAAAGTGCTGGCAATAAAGCTCCTAAACCACAGGCAACTAGCTACACTGAGTATTAAAGATGGCTTTCAATGAAATGCCATCTATTGAGACAGTGTTCTGTACCTGCAAAAAAATAATCCATCCTGTGGAGAGTCTGATGTAATTTTGTACAGGGTTCTAGACAAGGTTGGAATCACTGACCTCTGATGTCAACACCATCCTCAGCAGGTAAAACACTTCAAAACAGTTGGAAAATCAAACTCTCTCCCTGCAATTACAACTGTGGAAGGCAAGTGCTCAGTTGTCACAAACTGCACACAAGGGCATATTAATTTATTTAACCCCGTGTGTACTACCCAGGGTGCTTCTGCAATGCCCTCTACCCCCCAACTCTGTATTACTCAGCAAGGTCGGGCTCTCGGAGCCGACAACAGCACCTGTCTCATTAACATAACTCTTTGTAATGGCAAATCAGTATATTATTCCAACCCCATGTATTTTGCATTATGAGCACCCTGACTAAACATATAGTTAGTTCAACAAGCACTTCTAGATCTTCAACCAAGGTGGTATAAGTGAAAACTTGTGTGGTATATGCAGAGGATGTTATCTTCATGTAAATTTCATTTATGCAGTCATATCAATCAGCCCTATGTGTAGAGCGGCTGATAATGAAAATTTTAAACCTGTAGCATAAAAGCATTTGCTGTTAACTACAAGGAAAGGTAGAATTAGATGAGAGACAATTTAAATGAAATGAAGCACATGGATGTTGTCGTCTACATAACAGTGAAACACGGAGTCTCACTCACCTCTTGATTTCTTGTAGAATCAATGTCAGCAGGTGTGAATGAAGAGGTTCAATCATAAATTTTTTCCAAATGTCCAGAGATAACTTGGCAAAAAAAAAGCACAAAAAAATATAGAAGCTCAATTAAATTATCATACATAGAGGAGGAGAAAAAACAGAGAAAGAGCATGGTAGAATCAAGTGTTTAAGCCCTGCTACTAACAACATTAGGGGCAGCTTTGTTTAATGTGCTGGTTGGAATATTTAAAGACACACATGCTCTTGTGAAAGTGACTAACTCAGCTATTGTTAAATCAATATGTGAAGTATTTAGAATACAACAACACTTACAATACTAGTCATAAACTGCAATAATAAAATGAAGGTTTTTTTAAAATGGAGTCTAGCATCCAAGCATATGGCTTAGTATAACATTGGAGATAAGTCTAAGACTCAAACATAAACATCTCCCTACCATAATAATTTAAACAGAGCTACTTCATGGGCATGCGATTTATTCAAAACAAGGGGCAATACATAAAGACATGGACTGTGAAGTTCAATATCTGATAGCACCTCGTGATGTATCAATCAGACACCCCAGATGCAATTAGACATGCAATTGATCATGTTCTGCATCCCAGCCTGATCCAGGTTGTATCATTTGTGGTGAATGTAGCCTTTAGATGTTTCCCAATGTTCAATACCACCCCATATCATGGCATACAACCTCCATATTTAACCATTAAGCCTCTCCATGTTCTCTCCAAACCCATTTTATTTGTACTGATGAAATGCTGACTCATCAGTAAACATTGTCAACCATCTGCGATGCACATGCTTGTGTGTGAACTTTGTAGGAATCCATAAGATGAAGTTTCTTTTGAGCAATCATTCATGATAGTCAAGTTTAGAGAGATGCAAACCTTTGAGTCATTTTCATACTTTCAGTGAAACCTGCCCGAGTTTCTGGTTAGCTACCATAAACAACCTGCTTGGCGTGCCATCAGTGAAGTTGGTAAACATCTGTGGGAAAGTCCTGCATCTTGAGTGATACTACTCTGCTGATACTGGCCAAAGACTGATTAACCAACTACATGACCTTATATAAATGGGGTACTGCCACATGCACCAGGTTTTTTTTTCCAACTAAAGTTGCAATGCATGATGGCTATTCAGATCTATTCTGCAAGGTGCTCAAATTATTCTGATAGGGTTATGTACAAGCATTTACCCTGATAGCCAAAACTGTGAATTCACCAATGATAATTTTATTGGTATGTTCAAAATTACATCCACCAATAATGTATATGTACAGAAGTAGAAATGGAATTAATAATGAAAATGCCACACAAAACTTTCTTAACATGCTTTTCCATATTTTATAGTACAGTCTAATTTAGTTCAAACAGTAAATTTCCCTGCAAGCATTTCTGGTGAATACCTGAGTATATTCTTTGATGCATGTTGAAGTTACCCAATAATAATAATACACACTCAGCCTTATAAAAACCAGGTTCTCTTGAACAAACTCTGCTGTGATTATGCTGAACCGCTAATTTTCTACATACACGGAGAACTTATCTTACAGTTTATTCAAGGTTTTTTGGTTAGTGTTCATGTAGTCCCAAGACATGCTAATCCATTAATGTTAAAAATCCAGTTTTTTTGGCTCAAGGTAATAATTTTAACATAACTGCAGCATGTTTTGGATCATTATCAGGTTGTGCAAGCATAATGGATCCCCCCAATGCTTTACTGAAGCCATTGTACACTTTTTTGTTATAATACTCTCTTTCTCTTCAATAGACAACCACTGTCAGCGATTTCTAAATACTCTAGATTCATCAGAAAGAAATCTTTCTTAGCTATACTCTTTTTCTTAAAAGCAATGACTGACTCCCAGAGTAATTTCCTGGATTTTTTACCCTTCCTTAATGACAACACCATTAAATTAATTACATCATTTTGATTCTTCACATTTTCCCTTCCACATTTGAGTATCCACAGAATTTTGCATACAACACCAGCAAAAACATTTACATTAGCTGCTATTGTCTGCATGGAATAACCTTTACTGGTGCCATGACTGAGTACAGAAATGCCAGCTAACAGAAAAACTAGGTATCTGTGGGCAATCCAAATGGGGTTTTTAGCCAATCACATTGTCTGTCATATTTGAGACATTTTAGAAAGGCCAGCAGGTCACATGTACTGATCAAAACAACATAGGAATATTATGGTATAAATTGTACAAATTTATTGAAGATAAAACATTTACACACAATTCAAAATAGATCATAAAGCTTGACAGAGTTCAGTTTATGTAATATCTGATTAGTGACATCATAACTGACAATGAATAGTTGCTACCTATATACCCTAAAATCATGTGACATTTAATAGTATGTATGGCCACATCTGGCTTGCACTACAACATTGCACCTGCATTCAACTCTTCTATCAAGGCTTGACATAGTTCTGAAAAAGTTAATCAAAGACATGTTCTATTTGGTCTTGGTCAGGAAAATAAGCAGATCATAGTTGATTTTACATTGGTTTGGTTTCTGCCAAACACACAAACACCATCAGCAAGCCTCAGATGATTCCTATCCTACTCAAATCTTGCCTTACAGTATGCTGGTGTTCAGGGTGTATGAAATACTGGATGTCCAGCATAGAGATTAGCAGAATATAACCAATTTTGTATAGTCTGGTTGGAGATACAGGGCCACTGGACTTGCTGGTATTTGTTCTGGATGAAACATAACAAAATAGTATGGTTAGGTCAATCCAGATAAGTAATGTAATGGTTATTGCAATAGGCATTACTGCTGTGGTATCCTTGCCAAATCTTTTGTAAACTAAACCAGCCCTTCTCTGTCTCTGTTCAAGTCAGTTGATAACACTCCATAGTACATCAAGTTCACCTGTCTCTATTTCTGGTCAATATACTGCATATCAGAAGTTGTCACTGAAATGCCATACTCTCAAAGCTTGGTAAACTCATCATGCAAACATTTCTGACAAATTTGGAGTTGCCTAATAGTGGCAGACTTCAGTGAGTACACCAGTCACCCAGAGACAAAGAACCATATGCAGCAATTTGGGGCAACTAGTTATCACAAGACTTGAGCAAACAACAACTGACAAAGCCAAACAGTGCCAATTGATCATGCAACAGTTGTTCAGTATAAGCTTAAGGGGTTTTTCATTTTCAATATGGTGGGTCTACCATGAGTAGCAAGGCATAAACTGCAGGAATGGTTTTGTACTCCTGCTGCAACACTTGTTAACTTTGCAAACTTAAATTGTCCCATGGATGCTCAATGGGATCCAAATCAGGAAATCTTTAATAGCCAGTACAATACCTAGATGTTTCCATATGACTCTGGTACACATTATCATGTTGAAAAATCAGCCTCTATGGTCTCTGCTGGTTTCTTAACATTACCAAGGGCATATGTAATTCTTGAATGTTCAAGATAGGATTGGAATTTTAGATTAATGGAAACCCACACCATGGCTACAAAATAGTCCTCTAAAAAATGCAGTTAAGAGTAAATCTCTAGTCATTAGTGTTGTTGTCAATAAACTCTAATGTGTCCATTTCACAAAACTCATGCTAAACCAGGATTCATTAGAAAAGATGATGTCATCTCATCCTAGATTACTTAATTTCCTTGATTAAAAATAAAACATTGTTGTGAAGGATTTTACCAGAGTAAGGATATTAGAAAGAAATACCTGCAAGACATTGGAGACAGCTGTTGCCAATTTCTCTCTCTCTCTTACCCAAAACACCACTGACAATGGTTCTTGCAGTTTGGAATTGGCTGCAATAAGATGTTCTAATGATCACCTGGGTGTGGATGGTCCAAAACCATCCCTGTTCTCTCACATCAATGCAAACAACAGTACAATATTGTTGGATTGAAATTATATTGCTAAGCAACACTGATGATAACTGTGGCGATGTTTAGCATTCCAAAAACCTAATTCCTCTTGGTATTCATCAGTTGATGAAATCATTTGTCTGTTATTTTGATAGGGACCTAATGTATGCAAAGCACATGCACAAAGCTTTCTTACCAGAGACATAAGAGTATTCACAATCTGTGCATCCCAGATGAAAGCTTAAAAATGAAAATCGTAAATGTCTATTGAATTCATCATTAAAACAACTTGGTTACACATGCAACACCTTAAAGCACACAAAGCATGATGTTCCTTACCTCTCCAATTTCTAACTTCTGATCCGTTAATTCATAACTAAAGGAGCCATAGGTTAAGTCAGCATCTGTCAGCTTTTGTTTCTTGATGTATGTAGTATTCAAATACCTGCAACAGGTGGTTTGGTTTCATAAATGGATCAAAGTCAAAAAATAAAGTGACAGCTCTTTGAACTGTATAAATACATACATACAGCATCTAGGAAAATAATTCATCTGCAGCAAAACACTATTTTTTTATGCTCTCCCTACCCCTACTTAACACCTCCAACATTTTTATTTCTGCATAGTTTACAGAGAGATGATGTAATCTACAAGACCAAGAAATGGTGATAAACTGAAGCAGCAAATTACAGGTGTGCAACAGCCTTAGTGTGGACAGGTGCACTAAAGTCTGTTTTAGTCTTCAACATTACTCAATGTTTGAATGCTAAATGGAGATATTTTAAACAGTTGCAGTTTACTAACATACATACATACAAACATCTAAGTTCTGCTAAAACCTGTTCACAAACATAAAAAAATTGAAGGCATCTCCTATTTCTTATTTTTTTTGTGCAGTAAGGATGTATATCTCTGTTAATATCCAACTTCCCCACAGCTGGTGATATCAGCAACACACGAGTCACACTTACCCGAACAACTGGTTCATAAACACAGACCCTTTACTGTACTCTTGCCAATGTTTATGATAGGCTGGAAGCAGGTTCTCCTCGCCATTGGACAGAACAAGCTGACAAGAAACGTGTGATACAAATTTAGCATAGTCTGCACAAAACAACAAAGAAAATAGAAATAACGCAATTTCTTTGATTTCTGATTCATTGTGTATTTTTTGTTAAAATAATTCTTTAGCTAAAATATTACAGAATGTATAATACTGAAGATTAATGACTATTACTCTGTAGTTGCATTTCCATAAGAAATTAGTACATTAAGGATGTTTAGTACAGAAGACCTGTGAAAATCAAAACAATTGGTTTAACTTTATTAGGTTAAAAATACATTTTTTAATTGTCACACACACAGTGAACACTCAATACTTTCATTTAAATGAAGTGATGCAAAATTTTTGTTCACCAATGTAATTTACATTAGACTACAAAAATGTAAAAAAAAAAAAACAAACAAAACAAGATTACCTGTACTGACAGATTTTTTGTTTAAAGTGCAAATTTTGCTTATAGAAAATGGTTCTTCTCAAATGTTCTCCAAGTAAGATGAAGTACTTTCACTAGAATCCCAAACTCTTGAAAATTTGCAAAGATAAAATGAGTATGATGACTAACAAAACAATGCGGGTATAATTTATGTCTCTCTTGGCAATTCCTCAGTTTCCAGTATGATAATTGATCCTACAAGGAAAATTCGAATACTGATAGTGTTGGTTTGGCAGCTACATTTGACTTTTGATGCATAATGGAATTGAAAAATAGAGAGAGCAGGACAGAGGAAGTATGAAATGGGGCTGGATGATATGTAACTTATATTTAATCTACACTACATTAGCAACCATAATTGTGAACTTAACAATAAAATATCATGTATAATCAGTTTACCAATGAATGTGTGTGTGTGTGTGTGTGTGTGAGAGAGAGAGAGAGAGAAGCAAAATGACTTTAAAATCCATACACTAATAAATAAATATTAAAAAAAGTATTTCTAAGAATATCCTGAAGCCCTAGAGCAGGGGTTAGCAATATTTTTACTGCTGGGTGCCACCAATGCCTTTTTTTTTTTTTTTTCAAGTGAAAGTTACAGTATTATCATATAATGTGTGAAGTATGATTACTTTATAGTTTATCTTTATAATAATATGTAAATACAGTATATTAACACTGTAATAAAGTAGAAGTTGTAAATTATAAAGTTTTTACCTTTTAATCATTATTGCAAACATTTTAAACATCGATCTCATTACAAAATTATTTCAGATCTCATACATTTTTAATATCATTTCCAAAACCAATTCCAATATTAGTCTATTCACAACTATTTCCAACATATATCAATTAAAAACATATCAACTTTTTACTGCTTAACAAAAAGGAAACAAAAGAAAAAGATCAGACTTCCTTTGCCCTTCCACTCTTGATGCCAGTTGTGTCAGATCTGGTTGATAGCTGGTGGTCTGGAGCAATTACAAGAAACTGGAAGTACTGCAGTTCAAGATTATTTTTAGTTGCTTTCTCAGGGTTCAGAATGTATTTCAACATGGGACTGTGGGATTTAAGGTCTTGGAATTGTCACACCAACTCTTCTTTCAAGACAGAAATTTATTGGCATAAATGTTGTCCTAAGACTTTTTGAGATTTTCGTTACTATCGATAAACATTTTAACTTTTGGAAAGTACCTCAGAATCCCTGTCTGAAAATCAACTTTGAACAGCTGCAATTTGTTGGAATAATACAACTGCTCTTCACACAAGGTCAGCACGGTTAGCCTTCTACTCTGAAGCTTGAGTCAGAGTATTCAAATGTATTGTGATGTCTGTCATAAATACAAGGTTCAAAAGCCACTCTTTGCTTTCCAACTTTGGATAGACTCATCCAATTTCATGGAGAAAAATTTTGCTTCCTTCACAAAACTGACAAAATGGGAGAGAATGTTTCCACTACTCAGTCACTGAATATTGCAGTGCATTAAAAGGTTACCGTAATTGGATTCCATTTTTTCTAAGAGAGCTTTGAACCACTTCTGAGTATGTGACGAATGAGCGACAACTGTATTAATAATTTTTACTCTAGAAGACATTATGCCATCAAGAACATTTGAATTACATAATTAAAAGCTAAAATAAGTATACCTAATTCTTTTTGGAGAAGATCAACAAAGCCAATATTTTTACCTGTCATCACCAATGCCCCACAAATAGTCACAGAAAACAATTTGTTTTTTTAAATCAAATTTTCTTCTATTCCCAAAGCCTGTGAATGTAGAAATACTTTAAGAATATCTTCCACTTTTGTAGTTTAAGACATTGAAGAGAGAACCGCTACACACTTCTGCTGTAAATTTGTGCTTTGGTGAACAGAATTGTGCAACTAATGTCAAATGGGAAACATTGTCTGTCTGTGTTCCTGTCCAGAGCAAAACTAACATCATCACAGTTATGCAGTCATTTTTCAATTGCTCATTTACATTGTCAACCATAACTTACATGATGCTGGTCACTAAAGCTGAAGCAGTGCACCCAAAATCTTAGCCATAATATCTTTTTTGTCAGCAAAACCTTCAAAGAGATCTTCAGCATGTTGCAAAAAGCTTTCCTTCAAAAATTCACCATCAGTAAATGGTTTCCCTTTTGTGCAACACACAATGCAGCCGTGTAGCTTATTTTGGTGAAATTTTCAGTTTTCCAAAAATTTAACTAAGCCACTTTTTTTTTTTGAAGGACACAACAGATTTTTACATACATACAGCTCCATCTTCAACATCCATGTGTGATAAGGATGATTTGTGTTTTGTTTTAAAATGTCTTAGAACACTAGAAATACATGCAACAATATTTTCACAACATAAGGCACAAGCAATCTGTTCTTGATGTACAAAACCATACTTGTCTCTCCACTCTTCCTGAAACTGTTTAGATTTTTTTTGGCTGCAACTCTGTTTAAAATTAGAGTAAAATTAATAGATTAAAAAAATTAAAAAACTCTAATCCAGTTTAGACAATTAGCTCTTTGACCAGCGCTTCAATAGAGCTCTGGAAATACGAATGCAGACAAACAATAAGAGATTTCACGAGCTTCTCACAGCTGTGAGGTGTGACATTCTCAAGGCCATGTTTACAGTATGAGCAGTAAGTTGTTAAATTCATTTCATCCACTGTGGTTAGGAAGAAATTTTTATATCAAAGTCAACCTGAATGTAATGTGGGATAAATACAATGGAGATAATTTTCTTTCTTTTTTTTGTAATAAATATACATTTTGTTTTATTTTTTTCTGTAAATTAGAGTGCCACACATGCCTTGAGTTTGTCAACCCCTGCTCTAGACATTGGGATCTGTAAAAACACAACAGAACTGAAATAAGGTTGCCTGCAACCGGGCAAGCACTATAATTAGTGAGGAGGTTAAACAAACAGATTCCTCCCAAATAAAGTTGTTCTGGACTCATACATGGGAGGGATAAAAAATACTACCTTGTGTAAACTCTGAACATGACTTTCAAGAAAACACTTAGTTTCATCATAAAGTCTATCTGAAAAAGAGTCGGGGACAGCTACACATAATGCATACACATCTGTAAAACTAATTAAGGAAGATACAGATAAAATATATTAGCATTACAATAATCTATTGATTTAATATTTATGCACAAAATCTTGAAGGTTATTTTTTAAAAATCTTGAACATTTTCCACATTAGAGAGATGCCACATGCAATTTTGAACTGGAGAAGAGTTCTTTAAAAAAAACCAATCATATTCCCTACTTTAATTTCATCAGTATACAATCATATTCACAAATGTCTATGATTAAACCTGCTTTCCACCCCACAAAAAAAAACTTTATTTAACAAACTGCAAAATATAACTCTTGCTTTTTTTCATATGTATCAGCTGCATTAAGTGGGCCTGAGATATTAAATACTTTTATATCATGTTATGTTCAGGATATTTTTGCAATGTGAAATTAATTCAGTGAACGCAAGCTTTGCTTAGATAGTGATAGAAACCTTATGTTAAATGTTTAACTTAGGAGCTAGCTCTATCATGCAAAGTGGTGTTTATTAATACAGTGAGATGTCAACTGATGCGAGTTACATCACTAATGACTACCACTGATTGACATTGGTCAGAGATACAATAGCTACAGTGAGAAAAACCGATCAAATAAAAGTTATCCCTTGATGTTTCATACAAGTGATTGTAAAGAGGCAGAGGCAGGACATTTCACCATACACAAAACCCTAGTGAAATAAAGAAATAGAGTATAGACCCAAAATGAATAATAATATGATTATTTCATTATAAAAATACCAAATAATTCCATCTTTTAAAAGGACAGGGCAAGTTTCCACTGACATCTTGTAAAAAAAAGAAAACATTTTCGGGTGAATATCTTAACAAAAACAAAGGATATGAAAATCGATCATTCCATGTTGATCTGGCAACTCGTCCACAGGTAATCACCCCTTTCACCGTTTCTAACAACGTTTTCCAGGTTGAATCAAAATCAACCTTTCTTGGCTTCAAAGACATAATATGGCTCAACTGTAAAAAGAAAAGAAAAAAAAAAAGTTGAATTAATTCTGTTTCGCGCTGAAAATTATTTATGGCGATTATTTTTTTCTGTGTCACAAACATGGAAAAAACACAAACTTGGTTTCTTTGGAAATCTGCAAAATGTTTACGAAAAAAAAATAAATAAATAAAAAATAAAAGTCAAGTGTGTGGGTTCTTTCTTGTATTACTTACTATTCCAGCAGTTATTCCAAACTATACAAACTGCAGCACAAAAATTACTATTGTTGCTATTAATTTTCTTTTTGGTTAGTAATTTAAGTTAAAGCCTACAAAATGTATGCGGCGGGGTTGTCATGAGGAGGTGGTGGTGGGGTGGCTCACCTAATACACTGAATGCTCAGGTGCAAACTGCTTTGCCCGATTCAAAATCACCACCTTACAGGTAAACTTTGTGTTATTTAAGTTTAAACCAAACAAACTCCACACGCACAATTAAACTTTGCGTCATTAGGTTCAAACTCGCTTCTACACAGGTGTATTTTGCACTGAGTTCGAAACCCAATTTAACACGGGCAGGTGAGATCTGTGTCGTTACCGAGAACTTTTAAAAATCCAATCGACCGAAAGCCGAAACGTCTCAGAATCGCGATGGTTGATCGTGGCACAAGCTGCATAGCGGCACCAGCGGGAAGGGAGGAGCTGATTACGACGAAACGGCCGGATAAAGGCGGAGGGAGGTGATGATACCGGGGAGGGGAGGGGGGAGGAGGGAGCCGATTTACTTAATTAAGCGAGATTGTGCATGCAAACACAGGAGGCGAAGAAGCCGTCCGTCCGTCCGTCCTCCGTTCACCCCAACCCCCGACACCAGTCAGACGCCCAACAGGCCCGCCAGATCGACATCGTGGGTTGCGCCCCTCCCCCAGCATTCTGGCCGGCGCCCGCGATCCCCACTCGTGGCCCTTACCTCTCCAGCAAACCGGAACTTCAGCTGGTCGACAGAATCAACACCACGGGGAAGTGCTCCATCTCGGACTGCAGGGCGGCCTGGTCCACACGATCACCGTAGTCGCCATCTTGGTTCTCGAGGGTTGCGAGACTGGCCGAGAGGTGGCGGTGTCGTCTGGGCAGCCGCTGTCATTCCATCTCCGCCACCCGCTCACGACCACCAGCGGTAGCTGTTCTAGCCGCAGCGGTAAGTCTACCACCATCTCTAGGGACATTCCAACCGGACTGAATTCGCACCCTTTGGCCCTCGCGGGAGGCCCTCCTTCAGCTTTCGAGGTAGACGCCGCACGAGATAGGCTACTGACCCCCCCCTCTTCCGTCTCTACTTTCGCTGTCGTTTGTTTTTCTGGGAAGGAGACGGGGCCGACCCCCGCCGAGTTATTTTGTCGGTCCCTCCCTTTCGAAGGACGTAAAGTTCCCTACTTTTAAAAAAAAAAGGTATTTGAAAACAAACAAACGAGAAAACTCGCACACACACACGTATAATTGACTCCAGCAGTTGTTAAGTACCGTACGTTACTATGGTTATCTTCTATCCCCCCCCTTCCACCACCACCAGCAGCTTGCTTCCGGACTGTAGCCATACCTCTCGAGATATTCCGAGGTCCTTCCAGGTAAGTAGTAATGTCGTCTGCCCTGGGGGGGGGGGAGGCCTCGGAACGATGACGACCCGAGCGTTTATTATTTCACCCACAAGGAAACGTTGAATCCGGAGTCAGTCCCCCCCTCCCAAAGTTTGCGTGACACCTGTTTTCACCTTGACTGCTGATGTTAGCTTTCTACCTCCGCCCCCCCCCAAACCACCACCTTGGGCAGTATGGAGATGAAGATCCCTGGCCGTGGAAACCCCTCTTCTTTCGCGGTTCAGCGGAAAATAACTAAGAATTCCAAGCTTTACGAATAGTACCTGGCGGCACAGATAGTTGGGGTGGGTAAGGTTTCAGTTGGATAGGGGACGGGATACGAATGTTTAGTTTGGTAAGAATGAACTCGTTGTCTTATCTTAGTGTGCGGAACCCTGTTTGTTTGGAATATTATGGAAACCAGCTTGGAGAAGCTAACGTAGAGTGGAGCTTGTAAACAACCTGCCTGCCTGCCTGCCTGAACGGGTTGTATGTACACACACACACAGGCAAACAACGTTTAAGAGTGTAAGTTTGCTGTTGTAGCAGTAGTGTTCCTTGCATAAACAGGTAACAAGATATTAAGTACATCTGAAGAAAACACTTAGCAAATATCTGCCGCAGTATCTGTGGATGGGGTAAGTTGCATAATGGCTGGGCTGAATTTAAGTGAACGTAGGGTTTAGTTGAACTGTCTGTGGCTAAACATTGTCACAGTGATATCTGGTTTCATTTGCATGTTCATATTACATACAAAGCAGCATAATTCATACACATCTGTTGCATAGAGTTTGCGGAAACCATTTTTGTTGCCCGGTAGGAAAGTTAGTATTAGCCTAGGGTTAGTTATATTTTAAAATGGTAAGGATTAAATATATAGAGAGAGAATGTCTGCAGGCTTCACAAATGTCTAAAAAAAACATTTAAGATTTTTTTTGTAATTAGTATTCACTACTTTAACTAGCCACCTATTACTCTCTCTCCTCCATTGTTCGATTTTATAAATGGGCTATTATGGTAAATAAAATTTACTCTAACTTAGCCATAATTAGTTCGCAGCTTTGATGCATTGTTTATAGGTGATACAACGTAGTCATTTACAATTTATTCCCTTTATGTCTATTAAATGAAAGAAGAAAAGAACAAAAATAATTCCTCAGTTTGGAAAGTAGTTTCTCTAATTGGTGCTCTTTTTGTTTTATAGACTTCAAATTTCCACTTGAATTCTTAATGTAATTTAATTTGTTACTTGAAAATGCTCAGGGCATTTTCTTGTTTTCCAGGATAGTAATAGAGATCTGGTTAAGTAGGTATAAATAGATGAAAACATTAATCTTCCAAACTTGTCTTTGTGCAGTAGTGAATAAAACTTGTGTGGGGACTGGAGTGTTGGGCTGTACTGACGTGCACTCTAAACCTTGCTGTGGTGTAACACTAAGCTATACAGAGTGTTTAAGTTAGTATTAAGGGATATAATGTGTAAGATAGTAAGACGTAATTAAATATAAATAAAAAAAAAAAACAAATTGCAAGTAATTTAATTTTTTTTAAATTGCTGCCAACCTATCAAATGCTATCTCTTATTTCAAAATCCAAGGTCTCCTTTTAGAATGAGATTAAACAAACTATGACAGAACATGGTTTTTAACCAATAGATTAATGACTTGGTTCACGGCAGCTGTATGAATGTGGAACTTTTTAATGTATGGATTGATTATCATTTTTTTTAGGTTTGTCTATATTGATGAGTATTTCTGTTCATATTTAGTCACTGTTGATAAGTTTAACTATTGACACATTCCACCTGATGATATTCTTTAGATTTGAAAAGAAAATTTTTTTGTATTGGTAATCTCTAATCTAGAACTCCCATTAGAATTACACTGTTGAAACCAGGGCCTGTGAAAGAAATACTTCAAAATAAGAAAGTTGTTGTAAAGGTATCATAACTGAGGTATCAAACTACTTCCTGAACTGCAGCCTGGAGATGTGATGAGAAATTAATGTCTCCAGGAAAGTGGTGAACCTAGCATAAAAACCATGTTTCCACACTGTGGAAAAGAATTGGAGAGAATTTAGATGAAATGACAAGACCTGATTGAAACAAATGAGAAACCATGCCAGCAGATTTCAGAATTTTAAATGCTGGCAAATATTTTCATCAAGATTAAGCTAATACATTTATTACATGCAAAAACAGTTTAAAAATTAGTGAGATGTATTTAACTGAGTAGTTTCTGTTGAGTAAAATTTGTTATAGATATTTATGTAGGCAGAGTACAGCTGTAGCTGTCCTTATTAGTACATATCAGTTTAAATTTTGATTAGTGTATCATTGCCATTGCTTATTTTTTATTGCATCACATGTTGCTATTTTAGTAGTTAGGCAATGTTCTATCTTATTTTACATTTGCCACAAAATAGTTTATATTTAATTTCAGAGATTCACTGTCTTTACCTATTTTTTAATCTATCTTAAATGATAATGATAAAGTGACATCAGATTTGCTTATAGTGAATGCAATTTTTGTCAAACTCTACAATCAACTTCCAAGCATTTCTTCAAGTTTGTTTGTTTTAAAATTAGAACAGATTTCAAGATGATAAACTAGGGAACCACTTTTAAAATTCCATCAACAACAAATCATCTTTATAATGACTTGGAGTCTAGAGAATGTACTATACTGGCTAACCCTGCCATAGCAGTTGCTGATGTTATTTGAGTGTTTATTTTAATAGGTCACATTTTAACATTGTTTACAATGGTTTGCTGGGTATGATTATTACATATAAAAGTGAATTTAAGATTAAATTTTGAGTTGTATATTTATTTAATGGCTGTTTGCCACACTGTTATTTTCTTATTACCTTGGGATTCGCTTTATTCTAAGTATCTTTTATTTGAGTTAGATTGTATGAATTTTATTAAATCATTGTCAGCACTGCTTTTCGACAATCTATGCATTCCTTGGCAAGATTGTCTTGAGAGTTGATAGTAAAGAAACAATACACACTTTAAAAATTACCACGGAGATCTTACCAAAAGGTTTACTACTTACTGTTAAGTTATATCATTATTTCATGGAATAATTAAAAAAAAAAAATACTAAACTTTTGTTTTGTTTTGAAGTTTTTTTTTGTCATCTTGCAAAACTTTCATTACTAATTGAATCAAACTGAACTTAAATAAGTCTGAGGCAAATAATTTTAAGCAGAAAGCTTTTGATTATCAGGAAGTTTCTTAAAGCTATTAAATTACATTTGTAATAAGTAAGTGCTAAAAAAAACCTAGTGAAAGTCTTCAGTATATATTTGTAAAATGTTGCTTTTTAAAAAAAATTTTTTAATTGTTTCAACCATTAATCAGTAATGTACACTTTTAACCCTCCCATGAAAATGCTGCTAGGCAGTAAGAACAGCTATTTGAGCAGTTATTTTAGATCATTCCTTGGTTCGTGATGACCTAGTATTTAGTTGGATTCTTATGCCAACTTATCGTTAAATTAACTGCTTAACTGCATTTCTGATTATAAGTTCATTACAAAGGTACTTCATTTTTGTTTTATTTTCCTTGAGGTTTTTCATCTAAAATGTTTTCATTTAGTTATTACATTGCTTGTGTATAAAATGTAAAATAATTTTTATTAAAAAAAAACTGTGCAGAATGTTAATGGTGGCTACTGATGATTTTTACTCTTCTCTCTTACCTAGTTTAAAATGGCACAAGTGTATAATTTGGAGAAGACAGGCAAATATAACATTCCATTGAATCATATGGAGTTTGATTACATCAGAAGCTGTACAAACATAAAAGAACTAGAAAAAATATTTTTGCTGCTAAGGTTGGTATGCAAATGTAGTTTTTCTTTCCACTAAGATTTTTTAATTGCCGAAATTTGCTATTTTTTTTGGTCAGAATTTTAAGTGTTGCTATTATGTTAACTATACAATCTTAAAAGTTTGCATACAGTAGATATTTATTAATCTTTTACTGATAGCATCTTTTATTTTTGTTTGTTATTTGTCTATCATTGTAACTTTTGCCTGTTGATTTATTTTGGCCTGAAGGTATTTGAATTAGATGGAGTTTTGTTTTAAATGTAAAATTTGTATGTTAGAGAAAGTATTAATATTTACATTTTTCTAAATTGTAAACCTACCTTTTTGCAATGAAGAAAGTAAACTGGAGTTATGTCCCCCTGATGATGATATAGATCTCATATAATCAGTTCAATACATGGTTGTATTTACTTAAGTTGCTAGCCAGCAAGATTACCTTTTAATCATGCTATTGATATTTTGTAGGTCAGGAGATGAAGGAAGGTACCCAGATCTGGAGCTCTGCTGTGAAGAGAGAATAAAACTCCTTAGTCCTAATAGGTTGACTATTTTAAAAATTTTGTTATGTTGCTTAAAGAGAAATAGCAGTTAAAGCTACTAGTTGAGATGAAAATAAAAAGAATTTGAAACGCATTCACTGGAATCTCACCTTGTTCCAGATATTCAAATTTCTGCTTCTCACCAGTGTTAGTTTGACTTTATAGATAGTCAGAGGGGTTTACAATTGGCATCCAGTTGATTCTTGAAAACATCAACATATGTTTTTACTGCTGCTAGATAACCTTTCAAGTATTTATGATCAAACTGCCAAAGAGAGAATTTCCTTACATCAAGGAATCTAGATATTTGTTTATACAGTGTATTTAAAAAGTAACAGAGCACTGAAAGAAATACTTATTTCATGTTTGTGAAGTATAATTTTAAATGCATGCTTGTTTACTTTCACCTGTAGCCTTATAATAATTGGGAAGCATGTTCTCAAAATGCTGTTGCCTCAAAAGTTAGAACTGATAGTGAGGTTGACCTAAATTATCTGTTACAGTAGTATTCCTAAAGCAATCCATAAAGAATGGCCCTTATATTGGTGATTGCCTCATGAAATTGTTATAAAAAAACAAAAAAACATTAAATGAAAAGTTTCGGGTACTGGAAGCATTTTAAACAAGTCTTGAAGCAATTGGCCAAAGGTTGTGACTGATGTATTGCAGGGTGTTGGTAACTGTTTGCAAATGAGCCCAAGAAAATTGTTTAAATGCTTGTTGCAGCAAGTCAGTGTCTCACTAACATCTGTGTACAGAACTATGGAAAATTAAGTTTTTTCCCTATAAAGTGCAGCACCTTGAGATACAGAAAAGCAGGTGAACTTCTGCCAATGGTTTGAAATTTTTATAGAAACAAGATTTAGATTGTACTACCTTCTTTACAGTTGAGGAAGGGTTCCATTTGTGTGGCTATATGAAGAGCCAGAACACCAGGATTTGGGACACACACAATCCTCATGCAATATTTGAAAAATCATTACATGATCAAAAATTGGTTTATGATTTGCTTTCCAGAAGAGACATCATTGAACCAATATTTTTTTGAAAATACCATAAATTCCAAACAGTACATTAATGATATTTTCCCACTTTTTCAACAAATTGAAGAGAAGTGAGATGGATGGTTCCAACAAGATAGAGCAACTACTCACATGCAAGTATGCATGCAATCAGTACAGTCTTTGAAGATTGCATCATTTCTTGTGGTTTATGGCCACTCTTTTATGACTTGACCCCTCTAGACTTCTATCTATGGAGAAAACTCAAAAAAACAAGATCTAGGCAAAGATCCTCATACAATAGGAGAACTGAAGGGTAATATTTCAGAGGCTATTCATGGTGTCCAGGCTGGTGAATTGCTGTGTCCCAAAATATGTAGATGTGACCAACTTTGCCTACAATCAGAAGTGCACTTTCAGCAAATGCTCAAGTACTACAAAAATTAAAATCAAATCTGTTACCTCTGATGTTTTTTTTTATGTAGTAAATACCTTTCTCTGAAAGACTGAAAAAATTCTTTTTATGTAACAGCTTTACTTTATTGCACTGCTACTTTTAAAACACCCTGTAGCTTTCATATATTTAAAAAAGTTTTAGTGTTTTTTCTAGAAAAGATTTTTTAGAAACATTTAGTAACACTTAAATCAATGTGGAACATACATTCTGGCTTTCTAATTTCAAGGCAGTGTAAATCATGTATTTGACTGAATCATTTTGTCATCTCTTCTAATGTGCCTTATTTACATTTAAAATCAAATGGCGCTACTAATTGAGGTGACAACACCATTTTGAATTTTTTAGTTCAGGTTTTGTAAGTCTTATACTAAGGATATTCAAATGAGACTTGGTTGGATACTATTATGTTAATGTTATTTCAGCTGGTTTCTATTCAGTCAAATATCTCTAGTAGCAATGGAGTAGTTAATGATTAAAATGGTGGAAATAACCTTTTTATAAGATTTATCCTAGAGTTTTAAAATTCCTTGCTGTATATTTTAGGTTTTCAGAAATTAGCTACACAGAAGTTAGCTACTTTCTCTTTATAACCCTTTAATCAGTGTAATATCTGATGATAAATTTGCTGTTTAGATTTTAAAAAGTAAATTTTACATTCAAGCTTCAAAAATAAATTTAGCTGTAAACAATTCAGGTATGTAGTATAGTTAGTATATTTTAATTTTATCATGCTTATTAAAATAACTCAATGATTTCAATTGCAGTAGAGTATTGAGAAAAGAAGTTCGTGTCCCTTCCATCTCTGAAATTGACAAACAGCAGCAAGAAGAATTGAAAACTGAAATGCAGGTATTATATATTTCATAATTTACATCTTTCTCCTAACAGTCGTTAAATTTTAGTTTGCCCAGGGCGACTTAAGTTCGACCTTGAAGAGCAGTTACATTTTTGGAATTTGATCTAGGATTTTGGAGGAGGACATTTATTGCTCTTGGTTTGCTTTTATGAGAGATTTATTGCCGATTAAATCATTTAACCTTATGCACTGTATTTTTAATGTTTGTTTTAAAATTTGTATTACTGTCTGGTTTTATGCATGGAGATTAAAACAGCTTAAAAAATAGGAAGGACTTTTTAAAATTTGATAATGTGACTACTGTCATAAATTTTGCAGATTTTTTGAAGCTGCACTGATATTTGTTTACATTTGATTGTATGATTTAGTGTAAGCTTAGTTATTCTTGTTGGGGTTAGAGGTACTTGTAACTTTTTTAAAAGTTACCTTTTTAGTATGAATGACAAATTAAAAATAAGGTGAAGCTATTTATTTTTTTTACTTATGTTTTGTGTTTGTGTGTGTTGGGGAGACAGTGAATGGGAATAGTATTAGAGTATTGGGAGGTGATACCTGAGTTTTACTGGACGCATTTTTTATTATATCTCACAAAGGTTACAGAAAGTCTGTTAAGTAGGTTAATTGAAATAATTTAAGAAGCATTTGCTTTTTGGCTTTAGGTTTCAATGTTAATTATTTGATTGGTGTGGTTTGTTTTTTAGGAACTTGCTAAAGTTTAAAGCCTGTTTTCTTTGTTTTTTGTGCTTGAGAGTTTATTTCGGCATCTCTATTAACAAGATCACTCTTTAGAATAAAAGTGTGCAAGTGGCAATGCGCTTAATTTTTTTTTTTTTTTAGTCTAAAACTTGATCTGATTTTTTTAAGTAAAATTTATTTTCTAGACAGTATTATCAAATTTTCCCAAAATAGTACATACAAATCAAATGACTTCTGGTGGTGGTAATACTTAAGATGCACAATCACAACAAAATTCATATGAATTCTAAATTATTTCATACTAAAACACTACAATAGATGTTACTCTGCTGGTAGAGTTGTAGCTATGCAAATCTTATTCTAAAACCTTTAATTTGTTGTTTTTAATGCCTTAAATCTGTTTGTTTAGTTTAGGTATAAAGAATATTTGGTGTTACAGGTCAGTGATAGCACGAATATTTTCTCACTGACTTGTAACATGCATAATGAGCTTATCAGGTTCTGCATACAATCCATGTTTTCACTCAGTGTTATCATCATTAACATTTGCTTAATTTAGTGATTTTGAACAGATTCCCAGATTTGTCTGAAGATTGCATTATAAATCTGTTGTAGTTTCCACAATTGACCAGCAATGTTGGCATTAACCATTACTTTTTAAAATTTAATTCAGGATTTCCTTTCAACTGTTCAGCTCCGCGATAATAGCTTAAAAGATGGCCATATTGAAGCTAATGAGCTTCAGCCTATCCGCTCTGGAGCTACAGGGATTAATGGTACTGAGGTAAGTATAGCCTTTTTTTTTTTTCTGTTCTTCCCATCAAAAATTTTGATCTATAATGATTTACAAAAATCTGGTTCTGTATTTTTAGAAGCAAATAAAGTTGAGCCATAACTTGTGTAAATTTGCTTAGCTACAGTGGTACAAAGATTTTATGGTGATAAAAAACTCACATCAAGCAATATTGTCAGATTATAATGTGCTAGGCATAAAGCTGAGAGACTAAATCTCTCAGTTGTGTATCCATGGAAAGAAGTTATGAATGCTGTTTGAGATGATGTGGTTTTATTTCATTACTTTTCTTTTCCTCTCCTGGTAGACCAAAGGGGGAAATAACAATCAATTGATCTAGGTTAATCAATCCACTTTCCATCACTGCAAATTATAACATTTAGATCTAATGTGGCAAAAAAAAGGCATTTAGAGATCAGCATATCTGTTGGAGCTTCAATAGTAGAAAAATTATCAAGCTATTCATTTATCGACTGGAACATATCTAAGCTAAACCAAAACTTAATGTAATTAGAAAGCTTGTGGCTCATCATGTTTTGAGGGTTTTGTAAAGTTTTCTTAGCACAACCCTAACAAAGGTTTGAATCTTGTTTTTATTTCTGTTGAAAGTCACAGAATTTGTGGTTTCTGAAAGATGATGATTTTTTTTAAACAGTATAATGGTGAATACATAGAACAGTCAACTGTCTGGTGCACTTGTCCAATTTGATACACCTAAATATATTGGACAGGAATTTGAAAGCATTGGGGTTCAAGTGGTTAGAAGACTTCTTTGCTTTAAATGACCAGATTTTCATATTGTAACAGGATAATGATAATTGTTAATAGTTAATGCCAGTACTTGAAACTTCAGCAGGCCTACTATTTTACCAGATGTAAATGTTTTTTGGATTGAAATATCAGATGCACAGTATGGCACTCTTTGAAATCAGATGCTATCCAAGGCAAAGGAATTGAAGATGATGCTTTTATGAAATTGGTCAGTAAAGGCATGCATGAGCTAAAATAGCTAAAGGGGTGATTTTTTTTAAACATGCTGTCTTCTGAAAATGCAGCTGTGGTTTCCATTGTGTGACAGCATTTCCTTTTCTGTGCTTTTCCTCTTTGTACTCCTTGCTGTTGGTTTTTTAGTTTTGTGGTTGAGCATGTAAGCTCTTCATCAGGTGCAAAAACTGTATGAAAAGTCTTACTGTTTTGAAAGTAGAGCTTATTTGCTAATAAATTCTCCATCACTGTTTTAAATTTTGTCATTTTTGTTTCCTATACAGGAGAAACTAGAAAAGGATAAATCGAAAAAGACAGTGAAACCAAGAGATTTCAGCGAATGGGAAAAGTAAGACTTTAATTTATTTTGCCCTTAAATCAGACCAGCATCAACTAACCTTTCATTTCTCACTTGGAATTGTCATTTTAAAAAAAAAGTAGATTAATACATATTTAGGAATGAGGTGACATAATTACTTTCATTCAAGATCTGTTTTTGTTCTCATGGATAAATAGATGAAAATTAATTCCATATGGTGAACTTCTAATTGCACATTGGTGTGAACCATGAACCATGTGATTATGCGAAGTCCGTAAGAAAATTTCTTTCATTAGTTGACTCACAAGAAAACTGAAAATAAAAAATAATTCATTTGTGATCAGAATTCATTATGGATAGCTTTTTTCATCAATACCTGCCTTGGCTTGTGGGTGCTTCAACATTTGTTGCTAATGTTAAAAGTTATTCAAAGTGCTGATGCAATTTTGATCAGGTTGGGTTATCACTGTTTATGGCCTGGTTTTGATTAGTTGACAGCTGTATTTATTCAAGATGAAATTTTAAGCTTCAGCTTCTTTTACCCTTGATGGAAGTCCTTTGTGTGTGTGTGAGCATGCATACATACAAGTGATACTCTGAAAACCTGGCTTAGAAAGTTGTACTAAAATTTCAAAGTTAATTAGGACAAAATTAAACATTTTTTCATATTTAAAACTTTATGCATAATGTTTATTAAAAGATAGTTTGAAACTGTTTTGTAGGGATTTGGTAACTGAACTGCTAAGCAATCTACCCAAGAAACTATAGATAACTAATCTAAATTTACTTTTTAATCTCTGGTAGCTTGATGGTCATAGTAAAATAGCTGCAAAATTAAATACTGTACTATGTGAGGACTGGTATTTTTTGCATACTTTCTGTCTTAAGTAGAAGCTAGGTGAATTTGTGGGGAAGTATAATTATATGTAAATTATATATGAAATCAAAATACAAAAATAATCTAACATTATTTTCAGATAAAGATTCTCTAATGTATCACAAAAACAAGATGTGTATATGAAGATATAAAGAAGACATATAGGTCTCAGTGGCACTTCTGCTTGCTTGGTAAATCATCTATCTAAAATAAAGCAAAAATGTAGGAAAAATATTAAATTTTGTGGACTTAGATCTAAAATGTATGCATTAAATCTTGAATAAAAAAAAAGTTTGTAAAATTTTGAAAACTGAAAAGCTCAAATTCGAAATATTTCTGGAGCACCTTCAGGGGAAAATTCCAGAAGGTTCTTGGAAGATTCTTGGGTGACACACGGGTCCCATCACGCTTGACATAGGTGCATTACTCACCGTAATTTTTGTGTTTTGTTGTTCATGTGATTATACTTTGAAAATGTCGGAAAGGCCTGCAAATACCCCTACGGTACCGGTAGGCCTACTGTATTGATAGCTTAACTTTCTGATGGTTAAATGTACATCTTTTTCTTATGGTTTCGTACACAAAATGATTTTAAAATATTGCATAAAACTACCTGTAGGATATATGTATCCATCTGCATTTATAATGTTTTAAATGAACTTGTGCCCAGTCCCCCCTCCTCCAGTGGGTTAGCTAACAAATTATGCCAGTATATCTATATTTCAAAATCCAAAAAATTCCAGTAACCAAAACACATTCAGCCCCAAGGATTTTGGATAAGGGGTTCTCAATCTGTATTAGCAAAGCTAATCACCATGTCTTAAAGCTTGCTACAAATGTTTTATCAAGTTCTTGCTAGGTTTTGGTGAATTATTTGGATTTAATCTTAAATCAAAGTGTTCCAAGGCTACAATAGTTATATTCCTGCAGGCATTTTTACCAGGATATTTAACTCCAAGAAAAAAACCAGTAAGTTTTCCTGAAGATGACCTATCACCTACAGAAATATTAAAATTTTGATACAAAAGCATTTTTATTTTTCCCACAAATTTGACATGTTCCCTTAACATTAGTGGGTTATTCTATACCCTATTTCTTTTTTGTATTAGTTTTAAACAAATGTTAACAAAAGTATATTTTCAGCTGGTTCTTTCTTTACACTCTTTGAGGTCATTAGAAGATTTTATTGAAGATTCTGTAGATGGCCTTTATTTTGTAGATTATAAGTGTTTTATATAGCAATTATAAAATAAAGATCATGATTTTTTATAACCTTTAAATACACATGGATTGATTATAGGATAAAGTGGTTGGAGTAAACAACTATACTTTTGTGTATGTTGTTAAATCCAGGGGTTTTTAATTATTCTAGATTGTTTGAAACATTTTTACATCAGTCTCATATCAAGTGATAAAAAGTGTTTTTTTCTAATAATCTTAGTAAACTTAAATATTTTTACAAATGAAAATATATTAAAGATGAAAATTTAGATCCAAAATGTTTGAAATATATAATAGATGAGAGAAGAAAAAAACAATATTTAGAAGACTCGAATGATATTTCTGGTCGGTAAGAGATTGATTCAAAAATTTTTAATGACCTTATTTATGGTAAAAAATCAAAAACCCAAAACATTTTATTCTAGAGGTAGGTATAATATTGATACTCTTTATATTTCCCATAACAACCACAAACTTTCCAAACAAACCATCAGAAGTTATCCTTTTTTCATTTTCTAAAAAAGATCTCCAGCATATGTGATGACTTAAAAATTAATTTTGATGAATTTAAATATTTTATAGTAAAATGTTGATACTCAGACTATGGATCTGTAGTTATAGACAGATTATCTAATAAATATAATGAAAGTTATTGTTTAAAGTTTGAATTTTATTATCCCACCCAACAGTTCTGTAGGAAATTTCATTTATTTCATTAAACAATGCTGTAGGACATGTTATCAAACACTACAAATTTTAAGACAATTTTTATTCAACACTTGCAAGATCCAAATTTAATGAAATTGCTCTGATTATTGTTGAGACATTCTTTTTAAACTGTGTTAATAAAACAAATATTTAAATATATTGCTGATAATGTTACTACTTAGAACACACTAACTTTAGATAAGGTTCATCTGAACTCTCACAAATTAGTTGTGAAATTCAAGAACATGAAAAATAACAATTATTGGGATTCAAAGAATGAAGAATATTATATTGCTGATAAAGCTAAAAGTGCTATTTTCAAATTTATGATTGTTCTAACTGTAAAGTTGATTTTACTGTACAAAATAGTTTGAACTTTATTAGGATTTAACATTAAGACTTCTGGTCTGGTTATAATTAAAATCCAGTTAATATCTCCTCAGTATTTTTTTACATTGATTTAATAAAAGATTTGCATATCAATAAACACATCTCAAACATTTATTTCTTCCAAATTTTTACCTAGATATAAAATAGTTGAAAAATAATGTAATATATTTACCAGTTAACAGAAATTTTATTTTAAGCATTCAAATTTGTATTAGAACAAGATGGAAATAGTTCCAAAATGAAGTTTTTGATTAGGTTGTATTTGGAAAAGTTTAAAAGAAAGTTGGATTTAAAAAAAAAAAAAATTAAATGCTTAAGGAAGAGTTGGTAGAAAATAGTGAGGAGATAGATTTAAAAAATCTTAACAGAATGGCTAAACAAAAGCTGTCGGTGCTGAAAGTATTAATAAAGTTAGAAAAAAAAATTTTGCTTCTTTGAAAATTTGTTGTCATGAAACTGGAGTATTGTTTGAAGGAGAACTTCCTAAAATCTGACTACGTGAATTATGCTGATGTTAATGATGTAAGTTTGATGAATAACATTTTGTATTTGTTTAGTCAGTCTCAGTTTCCTTACCACTTAAAATATATTTAATCTATACTTTATCTGGGTCAAGCAATAACTATAAGGATTCGTGACTTACCTAGATTTTAGTTGTTTTCAAGAATTGCATCATTACTGATATAAAGATGCAAGTGAAGCACCTGCAGATGTTAATATAGGATTTAAAGCAAGACACAATTACATACTAGAAAAATTAAATCTCAAAGTTAGCTTTACTTTCTATCTGTTTAACCCATATTTCTGGGTTTTGTGAAAACTATTTAGAAGATTATGTATGGAATAAAGAATCAAAGTTTGTTGAAGGTATATGATGGTGCAATTCTTTAGAGCAGGCAGTGAAAAGTTACTTTGATGAAGATGGTGGCACTGTATCTACTGTGAGTTGTCTGATTAACAGAAACTAAAATTTAAGATACTTGAAAGTAAAGTAACCTACAGTATTGCTTATGATAGCAGACTGATTTGATTGCAGTTCCACAAAGTACTAATTTTCATTGGAGGTTGAATTTCAACAGCAACAGAAAAGTAGAAGTATATTGTTAGGATTTAAAACTGCTAAGGTAATAACCACGAAGCAAATCCTTTCATATTTAATAACTGTTCAATTACCAATGCACATGTTCTAAAAAGTGATACATATCCCACATTTTGATCTAAATTTGGATTTTATAATGGAAAGGTAGACTTTAGACAAGTTCTATGTTTCTGGTAATCAAATTAAATCTGAGTTTCTCCACTTATCATAATCAGGTTTTCAATCAGAAAGATTTTTAAAAAATAGCTCAGATTTCTTTTAACCAAAATTTCCCTGTAAATACTTTTTCTGACAAAACTACAACAGCTTGAGTTATGAATGTACAATAACTATTTTATAGAATTTTTTGCTAAATAAATTGAGCAGTCAATGGACTTTTGCTAAGTGAATATCAAAAGCAAAAATTGATGAGTACTTGAGTTTGAGGTTAAACAAAGATTAACTTCTTCTATAACTAGAAGACAAAAATGGTTGAAAAAAGGTGAGTTGATTTTAAATTTAGCATATCACAATGAAATGTATTAGGAAGAAAAGAAGGCTTTTGTTCTTATTGGATTTGTTTTAGGAAGTATTACATGAAATTTCAACAAAAGACCTGTATATATTTAAATTTTTATATGAAGATATTGTTGCTGAAGATCAAGTTTGTGGATTTTAAGCTATTTTACCAAATCAAATGAATATTGGAAAAACTTTAACATGTTTAGGTGCAACAGCTACAAGTTTTGGCAGACTAGCTCATGCTGGTGAACAAATCTAATGGTAACTGCTTGTATCTTAATCATGACAATGGTTTATATTTTTAAAAAGGTCATACATGTGGTGTAGTTGATATTAAAGGTGAAAATATGAAGAAAACAAAATAGACATTTACTTGTTGGTACTTGTAAGTGGAAAGAAAAATCTAGATTTGTTGATTAAGGTTTAATGATTGGACTTAATCTAACCTGTTATTCTTTAATTATTAAGTGGAAAGATCTCTAACAAACTTTTATACAGTGAAATATGGTAAAAGATTAAAATATTTTAAAGGAGATATGTGATAAGCCCTTCCTAATAGAAAGTGATTTTTTAAACTTGATTCATTTATAAATCACAGTACACACTGGACTTGTTTGGATAAAGTTAATAAAACTTTAAATTTGATCAGCAGTTTTGCTGATAAAAAAAATATTTTATCACATTTGAAATTCAAAATAAAGCAGTTTTACTTGTGGTCAGTTTGTTAATATTTTATTGAATTTTCAAGAAGTATAAAAGAAACTAAATATTTTTTAAAGTCACATTGTCTTAAGCCTATTAAACGAATAAATTAGCAGTTACAGATGAAATTAAACCTCAAAATAATGTAGATAGAAAATGTTATTGTTCCTAATGAAGTAAAACTAGGATCAATTTTAGAAAACAAAAAGGTTAAAAATTATGAAGAGTTAAAGAAACATAAATGTAGTGAAATAATTTCTTTGCTTAGCATTGTAATTTGTCTCACTTTCATGAGGTGCTATCTTTGTCTGTTTTCATTATTACTATATTACTAGCATGTCTGCTTTAATAACTATTACCAATTGAGAAAATATTTAAAAAGTCATTTGAGTATTAAATGAGTGTGAATAAATTGGTTTCAGAAAGTTAATCCATTACTATCTTTTTAAAACAAGATGGTTTAAGTTTAATGGCTGGAGATTTAAATTTAGATAATTATATATATTATTAATTCTAATGATGAATGTGCATAATAGTATAGAATGGGATTCTGGCAGTCATGTTGTTAATTTAAATACATTTAAATCTCTTGATTTAAAAAAGAGTTCAAATACTGGAGTGAGTTGATATTTGACCTACTTCGAGTTAATATGGGGTCGATAAATTAATAAATGGGAATGAGAGCACAACAGTTCATACGGAAAGTAATGCAAATGGAAAAAAAAAATCTCTCAAAAAGATATTTAAAATTTACATAGACTGGGATTTTTAGAATTATTGCTACAAAATTAAAAACTGTTAATGATATAGTTAAAAATTTAAATAGTGGACATTTTGAATAGCACAAGATAACTTATTTTATCATATATAAAAATTCATTTATGATGGTGATACTGTATATTTAATGATGAATTTAAACTTAAGACAAAAACAATTATAATTATTATTGCAAAATCCAACTAGCACTAATGATGCAAAAACTAAGGAGTGTGATAGTTTAGCAAGTGCTCTTAAGAAGACTCAACAGGCAATATAAACATAAAGAGGAAAATTAAAAAAATTGGTTCAGATGCTGTATGATTATTTAGCAACTAAAGTGTGTTGATAGTCTAAAATTAAAACAAGCATTGCATACCTTTCCTGCTTGAAATATCTGTACTAAATCTATTCAAAATATGAATTGGGGAAAATGTTTAGTTACAGAAATATCTTCAACTAGTGCATTAAGTCTGTCATACTCATTGGAAAAGTAGAAGTTGAGATCAAGTAAACTGCACAGTATTTATGATTAACCTTATTTTAAGATAAGATTTTACATAAACAGTTAATGTTATTTCATTTTTCAAATTATACAAATGATTTTGGTTTTATGAAAAAGTTTGCTAAATATATGGAGCCAGTATATTTCTCATGGGTTTTTGTAATAATGTTTATAACTCTATGATGTGAGGGAAATGTGTTGTCATGAGTGGCATCTAAACCTCAATATTTTTATTTCAATCAGGAGAGCTGAGCAAAGTAGCATTTTCTGACTGAACTAAATTATTTAGGTTGAGTTAGGCTTCCTATATATCCACTACTTGTAATTAAATTTAATACTTGCAGATTTGATGTGGACAAAGCCCTTGAAGATGTAGATTGTGAGAGAGAGAAAAAGCAGAAAGAAAGAAATGTAGACAAGTTGACAGCGGATATTGTGAAAAGCAAGTATTGATGTTATCACCACTGTTAGAAACATTACCACTGTTTGATTGTCATTGAAAATATTGTACAAAATATTTTTCATTTTCAACTTTTTGCATCAATTTTTTACTAAATGATCAAAATTGTAAAAAGAGATTATACTTTAAAACTTTAATCTGTTTAACATCTATTTAAGGTTCTTCAGAAGAGATAAACTCATTGAATGCAGTCAGAGAAAAAGAAAAAGGGAATGAAGTAAGTATGTGAGCAAGGTGCTTTACATATTGCAGATTCGCTATGTTCAAATGATAATGCTCAAGTCCTGTGCTTTTTATATTTCATGCAATCATAGAAAAGTCATTAAACTGTGCTCATGTACTGTTTGTTGTTTTTTTTTTTTAAATTGCATAAGAAAATATTTTGCTTTAGCACTAATTCACCTGCCTTGGTCTCTAGAACCTTTCTAACACAAAATAATATTGATTGTTGGGGATGAACCCAACCAAAAACTTGATATTTGATATTACTCAGTCATCCAGGGAAGACTTGTTAATAGATTTTTAAAAGAATGGGTGGCAAATCATGCTTTTTCTTTTTTTTAAAACATTTTTTGCATTTTTGGATTTCTCAAAACTAAACAGTTTTGATCTTAAACACACCACACCACACCACACCACACTCACTCACTCTTTGCATTTGTACAAGACAAGTTTTGTGTGATAAACTGAATCAAAGGGCTGTAACCCAGATTGTTCTCTTCTGCAGGCATTCAAGGCAAATGATTTTGAGGAGGCTATTACTTACTATTCTAGGAGTATTTCATTTTCTCCACTAATAGCATCTTATAACAACAGAGCTCTGGTGTGTAAGTGACCTATTTTATTTTAAAATTTTAAACAACTTGACAAGCTGCTGTGATTAAACTACAAACAAAAGAAAAATCAGTTGATGTTCTCTTACATTTTGGAAAATGGAAAATTAAAAAAGTGTTTAGCTACCAGTACAAGACAAAAGATACATGTGAACCTAAAGAGTAGGGGACTCCACCTTGCCTGATTTGGAAGCAGTTATTGGGAATGGAATATTTATGGATAACAGCTTTCAGTATTTTTCTGAAGGCTGTCTTTTCAAGTTAACCCCACTCACACATCAGTTTGTAAAGTCAAGTTCTTTGTTGATAGCTTAATGTTGATACATTGCATAATTTATTTGATTTAATTCTCATTATTTTTTCCTCTAAAACTGGAAACTTTCTACAGGATGTTTTGTCCATTTACCATGTTTCTTTTGATTCTAGAAATTCATCTGAAAATCAGGTATTTTCTTGTGGCTTTTGTTTCATGAGGTGCTTTACAACTCTGCGAAGAGGGTTAAACAGCAGCTTGAGATTTATCTTAAATTAAAAAATAAAAACTCCATGAACTAGGAACTTGGCTTCTTTTAAATATGAATTTTTTTTTCATTAGATTTTGAGAATGTATTTATTCATTGTAAACATTTGTTTTTAGTTTGATAGCTGCTTTGATCTTGTAATTCTAATTTGAGATTTTGAAATTGTGCATGTAAGCAACTCTGCACGCAGTGAGGTAGCTTTATTTCAAATTTTTTTTTTTAGTTCATAAGAAAATCTAAAATTACATACACCAGCAAATGAAAAAAAGGCCTTGTTCTAACTTTTTGTTGAATCACTTATCTTTTTAAGAAAAGACTTGTCAGTAGCTTGCTTCAAATTCATCTAAATATCACAAATGTGTTAACATTTATAATCCAGCAAATAGAACAGCAGCTATTTTAATTATGGTGCTTCTGGCTCAGTGTTTGATAATAAGGTTCTTGTGCCCTACTTACCTTAAAAGGGTTAGCATTCTCATTAATAATTCATCTTTCTGGCATCAACAAGTTTCTTAGAAATAACTGCATGGTCAGATCCTTAAAATTCAAGGGTGATTCTAAAAATTCTTATATCGATAATTCATGTATAGATAATTAAGTAAATATTGAAATTTTTTGAAGTTGGTCAGTGATTATTTTGTCGAGATTTTAATTTGTGTGAAGCATTTGTGTAGTTTCACCATTTTACATTCTTTGATTTTTTATTTTGAACTTATCGTATTTTGCGGCATATAAAATACTTTTTTTTTTCAAAATTTGTCCCTCAAAATCACCGTGTTTTATATGGTGAAGGTCAGGCTTTGGGTCCAGCTTGGGATCTTGGATCCCCCTAGTTTAACAATCCAAACAACTTCAGAATGAATATATATGGTATATTACACTGTACACTGTGTATAGACCTTGTACGTGCTACACTTACGCATTCCGCATCTCCACACCCCATATTTACTGGGGTTTGTGGGGGTCTGTGGCACTTTGTTGGATTTGGTCTGGGGACACCTTGCTCTACACACTTAATTATGTTTACTTTCTGCTTAATGCTCAGCACTACACTAGACATGGTGGCTTTATTCATAGTTAACTCTTGGGAAATATTTATGAGTAAAAAGGGCTCTTAAACATCAAAACTGGACTACGGTGACATGCACCCATCTCACCTTTGCTCACCAAAACAAAACAATGAAGGTGGCACTGCGATTTGAGCAGCTGGCAAACTAATGTGCACCATTGGCGCAAATTTTGAACTCACCTCCAGATACTCATGGCTGTACAGATTGGAAAACTGGATGTTTTCCATGTTTTATCTGACCAGGACACAAATCCCAAAAGTCAGTTAAATATAAGGTTTACTGGGTAATAAACATGGGCTGAACTCTGCCTCAGACAGAGCACCGAAGGCACAAAGCATGATCTATGGTGAATGGTAGCTCCCCCGGTGAGATCTGGGCAGGGTCTAGGAAATTCCCCCCATTTTTGCCAACATATTTCTGCTAAATTTAGGGTGTGTCCTATATGCTGGTACGTCTTATATGTCACAAAATATGGTATTTCTTTTCTCATATAGATTATAAAATAATGTGTGCACTTAATTTGCTAACGTTATAATAAGTTGATATTAATATGTAGCTGACTTAATTGTATTTTTAGTTTTACAATGATGCCAAAAGTACATTTTAAAGGATAACACAACATTAAAATATATATATTAGATCCTGGCCAGTGTTGAATTAGTTAAATGTAAACTTTACTTTTCTGGTTGTCATAACTTTGTAGATTCTCCTACATTTTCAGAATTTTAACTCTGACTTTTTATCTTCATATTCCTTTGAAATTTTTTTCTATAAGAGTAGAAATTTTCATCTTTTCAAGATTTAAAACTTTCCAAATGGGATGAATGTATTAAGGATTGTGAACATGTCCTGCAGCAGAAAGATGATGATGTTAAAGGTAAATGTTGCTTTCTTGTTGTTTGGTCTAAATAAATACATGCCTACTTTAGTTTTTTTTTCTTAAAAGGCATTGAATGCTAGCAAGAGGAGAATTCTGCATTTACTAAGATGATACAGACAGTGCATCATTTAAATAATAGATATTTGGGCCAGTTCAGATAACTTGCTTCAAAACTACCAAGTATCCTTATTCTTAGCTTTTGTTGCATTTAATTTTCTTCCCTCTTAAATTTGATTTCTAATCAATTTTTATCACACATGGTTAATATTAGAGTAATGTTGTATTTTGTCTTTCTAATTTTCATTCTCTTCCTTGGTTTGTATTGTTATACAAATCTCATTTTCAGCACTATTTCTGCTGTATCAGTCATCCTTGCTTTTGTTAATTTTGTAACGTCAATTAACTTGATATTTGATTGAGGTTAAAGTTTGTATTTTAGCGGTAAAAACCGTTGTTTGTTTTGTGCAACAGAATACTTAATCTGTACACTCTGCTGTTGCTGATTAGTTGAGTATCAGTGAGGACTGATTATTCACTTTCTATGACTTCTGGTACTTCTGTTGACAGTGAAACATTACTGTTATTTCTAATCTATAGTGCTCTTCCATATATTTTGATTATCTATTACAGATGTTAGTTTGTCACAGAAAATGGGAGATAAAGATACAATATTGAAATTCTTGTGTCAGTATATGATTAAGCCATCTGTTGTTGCACGGACAGTCTGTTTGGTATTGAAATAACAATTTCAGGTTACTCCATATCTGTGTGAAATTACATTGACAAGCAGTGGATAGGTTCCACTAAGTTGATAATCCAGGTATTTCCACATGTGCCCATTTGGATTTATGTCAATGCTTTGGAATATTCATAGAAGAAATTGAATGGCTTGATTCTTCTGGACTTGGGTCATGTAGGAGTTGTGGCATATAATGCCACTCTTCCTGAAGAATATAGACATCAAATCTTAGTATGCCTTGCTTTTAGTTACATTTTGAATGCAATTTCTACTCATTTCCGCAACTGTTTGTTGAGTGTTAAATCTCTCTTCCTCTCAGCTTTATTACGTAGAGCATCAGCATATAAAGGAAAAAAGGAATTTAGCGAGGCTATGGTTGATCTAAAGAAAGTCCTTCATCTAGAGGAAAACAACAAGTGGGCAAAGGTAGGTTGTAAAAAATCTGTCCTTAATTATAGCTTGATAGGCGTTTGAGTGCTTTTTGTACTCATAGAAGGTAAATATAAATTATTTTGGGAGCTTTTTTTTTTTTTTTTTTTTTTACTTTGCTATCTTTTTTTATTGCTACAGTGACAATTATTTTTTTGCACTGCAAGACTAAAACGTTAACACCAACTTTTTCCCATTTTGGTTTTCTATTTCATTTTGGTGTTAGTGTTCCCCTCCTGGGAACATTTTGTAGTTTTAAACAAAGCCACAGGTTGCCCATGTGGTCAGCATGACCACACTTCGCTAATTAAGAAATCTCTCGCTTCCTATCTACTTAAACATGCGTCTCACTTTGTCACCAATTTTTACATACAAAACCCTGATTTTTTGCCTTGTTGTTATCCTTTGTTGGTTGGTGTTTTTGTTTTTTGGCCCCTTTTTTTTATTTTTTTAGTTGACAATGAATTAAGGTGTAGTTAGAAATATTTCATTTGAAAACAATGCCAGTCGCCATGGTTCTGATTGTTTTGTTTCAATAATTTAGCACAGAAAATGTTTACTGTATTTTCAGGTTTTTGTTAATGGAAACTAGTAATTGTTTGTATTTTGTGGATAAGTGACTAGTCATTCATGGTAAATTACGTAGATGTAGGCGAGATTCGTTTATTTCAGTGAGAAAGATAGACCAGTGGTGTAGTTTTTCTTTGTACCAGCCCCCTTTTTTGGGGGGGGGGTACTGCTGTAGTCTTCTACCACCACCCAATCAGAAGAGATGAGGTGGGGTTTCTACCTTGTTGAAGTTGGCAGTGTGGATTTCAGGTGTCATGGTCCTTAGAGCTAACAATAGGTCCATCTTAGGTCAGACATCAGCCATATAGATAATCTGCCTGGTCTAAAAAGAGATCATCTCATCCTTAACTCTGAACTGCACACATGTTTGTAGGCATCTGTGATTGGATATAGTAGTTCTAGTGAAAGTCTGAACACTGGTTTGGAACTATCAAGCTTTGAAATTTTTTAAAATTATTTTTTATATTTTCCTACATTGTAAATTACATAATTCTCAAAAAAAAAAAAACTGCAGAAAGCCTATTTTTAAGATGGCATTTTGTTAGGTGAAAGATTCATTTTTTTGGTCAACTTTGATTTCATCACTAATGTATGCTTCCTGTAATATATTTTATTGCTTAAATTTCTTTAGGACATGGTGGCTGATATAGAAAAGGGCAAGAAAAAGGGAAAGCGAATGGTTATTAAAGACATTGAAGGAAGTGAAGATGAGGAAGAAATAAAAAGTGTGGTCACATCAAAAACCTGTAACAATTCTGAAGAAACAAGAAATTCAGAGACTGAATTTGTTGCTACATATAAAGAAAATGGTTCACCCAAATGGAATAATGAAAATCTTGTCAGTGAAAATGCTTCAAATGGACTATGTAGAGCTGGAAAAGAGGTAATTAATGAGAGTTCAAAAGTAAATGTTGAAGAAAGTGAAGAACAGGAATGTGTGAAGCCACCAGAGGTAATTAATGAGAGTACAAAAGTAAATGTTGAAGAAAGTGAAGAACAGGAATGTGTGAAGCCACCAGAGGTAATTAATGAGAGCACAAAAGTAAATGTTGAAGAAAGTGAAGAACAGGAATGTGTGAAGCCACCAGAGGTAATTAATGAGAGCACAAAAGTAAATGTTGAAGAAAGTGAAGAACAGGAATGTGTGAAGCCACCAGAGTGTACTAGTGAAAAAACTGTAGATAAACAGAACTTGGAGGATTCTTTTCCTTGTGAAGACACAACAGAAAGACATAGTGTGTATGGTGAAAATGCAATGCCATTTAGAATGAAGGACATTTTAAAAGATAGCATTTCAAATACTAAAACAGAGAATGCTACAGAGCTTCTAGATAATAATGCTTGTTCAGTGTCAGATGACAGAAAACAAACAAATGTTATTCATCAGGAGCCTGATATGATACAAAAGATAGACAATCAAGAAATATTGCAAACCTTTGAAAATAACAAAGTTCCACATATTCTCATTCAGAAAACATCTCAGGAACCATCCAGCAGAACTAATCAGCCACCTTCTGAAATACCAAGCTCTTCGATAACCTTGACCACTGCTCAGCATTCCAAGGAGCAGATGAAGCAAACAAGCAGTAATGAATGGGCAATATCTGAAAATGATCATTTGAATTTGGAAGATATGCAAAAGACTCAAGAAACTTGTTCATCTGAGGATGCACCAGAATCTAGTGAGCAGGAGATTTCAGGCTCTGTGTCTGAAACAACAAGTATGAGCAATGTGTCTCAAGATAATGAAGCTACTTCTGGGGTGCCTACTTGTTCTTCCATTAGCTCCAGCAATAAAGATGATGACGACATAGCAGTGCAAAAGCCAGGCACCTGTGATATCACCAATGATAAAGGAGTGGAACTGAAAAATGGAGATAGTGGTGCCAATCCTAAAGAGATTTCTCAAATGGTAATTGTGCAAACAGAACTGCCTTCACATGTGGCTGAGCTAAAGAAGAATGGCAACAACTTGTTCAGAAAAGGTCAGTACTGGGAAGCTTTGCAAAAGTACTCAGAAGCCATAGGCATCCTGCAAGATTGCAGTAAGTACACAAATTTTTGTAACCTCTGTTCTTTTGCTTGATGCAAAGCGAATTATGCAAATTTTAAATTACATGTATTCACCTGTGGCTTTCCTACCCCTCCAACTCCTATTTTGGAGGCAAAGTGCCTTAATGATTATACAGCTATAACAAATTAAAATGTGTAATTCAAATTTTAAGATGAGGGTTTGATGTCATTTAGCAAATTTGCCACTATGTAAGTATTCATGAACTGTATAAAGTTATAAACTTATTTTTTAACACTGTAATCAGAATAATGCTGCTGGACAAAAATGTTACACAAGTTTGCCCTTTTGAGATAAAAAGGTGAGAAGTTTGAAGAAAGTTCCCAACAGATTTTGAGTTATGAAAATCTGGGATATTTTGTATACTGTGCTTTGTATATATAATGAAACATTTTTTTTTCCCAGAAAATTTCTGATTAATCTTTTGCAAACACTGATGCTATTATTGATTAAGGATATTGGATTTAAAAAATCTTTTGAAGTATTCTATCTCTTAGTTTTTAAAACAAAGATATTTGATGCTTTTAAACTGATTTGTTTTTTAGTAGAATTAAGTTAGGGAAGCTTTGATGTGTACTTCTGTACATTCTGATAGCAAGCTTTTAGTTTCCCCTTTTTCTGAACTCAAAGGCTAAAGGAGTTTTCATTTTTAAATCTTGTCCTACCTGAAATTTAAATATTTAATAAATTTTCTCTTTGGTAATCTTTAGGTTCATCTTTGCTTTAGTTTTCTTAGGAAAAAAAAAAAGTATAGTGAAAGCTTATATACTTGTATAGCTATTTTAACTGTAATCCAAATGTTTGAGTTCTTTTTTTTTTTTTTAAGGAAAGTAAAATATTGGAGTGGAACCTTCATTGGTTATGGAAAATAGTAAAATTTATTAAAACAATCTGAACTTCTGAAAATATTTTGCTGTTTATGATTTAGAAAGTACTTTTTGGTTGGAGAGTGATGTGTGTGGTCCATCTTGGTTATTTTTCTAACCCTGGACAGGAGGGGAGAGGAGCAGACCTTTAACCTGTCAATTCTGTACAGTAACCGGGCGATGTGTTCTCTCAAGCTGGGTGATTGCCAGTCTTCCATCAAGGACTGCACAGAGTCGCTGAATCTGGTGCCACACTCAGTGAAACAGCTTCTGAGGAGAGCTGCAGCAAATGAAATGTTAGAAAGGTGACTATCCCTTGAAGTTGTGGAGACAGATGTTTGTTTTTGGTGCAAGTGGATTGTCATTTTACATTACACATTTGACATTTTATAGCCATTACCAATCAAAAACACTTGAATAGTTAAAGGGAGAAAACAAATTTTAATGTCATGCAAAGCTTGTTCCAACTACCACACAGCAGTTTTCCATATAGAAATCTTTTCAAAAAAGTAAATTAAGAAATAAATTATATTTTTGTCAGCTGCATCTAGAATCTTACTGTTGTTTGTGCTAATTTTTATATATACTTTTTGCCTTCAAATATTTTAACTTGGAATCTTTTTTATAAATCTAGTGAAATAGTATGAATTTAACATGGTGCCTTGAAAATTGAATAATGGACAATGTGTGGAATTCTTAACTGAAAATTTAGTTTACATCAATTCTATTAGAATTACTGTCTAATTAATAGTTAAAATTTTATGAAGCAAACACATGCTATTATTGATTAAGGATATTAGATTAAAAAAAATTTTGTTAACGAAAACATTAGATAGGTATATTAGTGAGAAATTGGTAGGTACCTAAGATCTGTTTTACATTCACACAATAATATACCTCAAATCACATGGCTAAAATCTCAAGGTAGACAGGCAATCACAGAATATGTTGAACACCATTGCAATTTTTTTTTACCAGTTCAGCTTGGAGATCATTCAGTGTCCTTGGTGTATTTGAAAATTATGGATGGCTCTTCAAAATATTATGCAAATGTTCAATCAAGGAGAGGTCCAATGACAAGGCAGGTTATTAGCAAAGTGTCAATTTATTGACCTAACTAAAAATTTTCAATTGCTGTGATAGGGAACATGCATTGTCATTTTGTTAAATAACATGAAAATTACATTACATGGCCGGATAAAGTCTGTACAACACAACTGTTATATATTCCTAAAATCAGTAGTCTTTCCCTGCTCTCTGGTAATCCTGACACAGGTATTTTGCCATCCCTAAAGTCAAACCCTGATTCATCAGTCAACAACATTGGCCTATATAACCCATATCATCCACATGCAAACCAAGCAAAACTGGAGTCATTTGCTTTTTCATGTTATCTCTTGTGCGTTTGTCATTAGCAAAGTGATGCATATCCTATAGCCACTGCTTCTGCACAGTTTGAAGGGAAATTTTGGTGCTCCAAACCTTAATTGCTGATGTATAGCTGTGGTAATCACAAATCAGTTTTTCAGGCTTCTGTTTACAATGAACCTTTCATAACAATCTGTAGGTCAACCACTATAGTGCGTGTCTTGGGTTCAAAAGGTTGTCTGATATTTCTGCTGTAAGCAATTGATCAGCTGAGGTACACTTGTATTTAGAGACTGTCACTTATGTATGCCTATCACACAAGTATGTCAGTTAAACAATTGCATTCAATTTGTCAGTTCTCCTGGCTTAGAGAAAATTGAATGCAGATTGGTCCATTTATTTATGATACACATGCATCAGAATCTTCCTTATAATGTGAAGTGTATATAGAAAATTTTCTGAAACAGTGTATGAGCTGAATGCTGAAGAATCTAACTCCACATTTTACGCAAGAACATTTTTAAAGTCTAATATCCGTAACTTTCTTCGCACTGTAATTGAAAATTAACTTATTTCTGAAAAGGTAAGGCTTCCATTCTATCCTTCACTTTATTACTCTGCATTTTTTCTGTATACATAAAGATGCAGTATTACATTAAAGAGATGTATTAGTAATGAAAATCTCACTACCTTATACTACTTATATATTTTTACCTGGCTAAAATATGTGTGATTATTATAGTTTCTACAAGTCATTTGGACACTGAGGAGAGGAAAAACTCCCAAGATACGAAAATTATATAATTTTAATTTTTTTTTTTTTTTTAAATATAACTGTTCACTTGTGTCCACTTTTTGTTTCTCATCATCCCCTTCTAAATTCCTTTTCCTTTGAGATACAACTTAAAGAAACTGCTGAAAGTTTTAGATTGTTTGGTGGAAGTTTATACTTTAGCTACTGAAGCAAAATTTTAAAATCTATAAAAACTGAAAATAAAACAAAAACAAGGGTATATATTCTGCTTTAAGGTTACCATTTTAAAATTATTTGGAGGGGGCTTGACATTTATGAATGCACGTGTATGATTGGATGACTAATAAATAGTTGACTGCAGTTGAGATTTTTTCTAGCTTAAGTTTTGGAAATTATTGAAGGTGCATATAATTTTTTTCGCAGAGTTTATTATGTATTTAAACTGCATTTTATGAATTGTACTCTATCTGTATTCAGAATGGAAATCTTGAGATTCTTGATAACTATAAAAATAAACTTTTCTTACAATCTGATTAATGTGCTAATCACAAACTAATATCATTCACACTTGATGTATATGCTGTATGTGTTGCAGATAAGTTGATTGATATTCTATTTTTAGGTATCGCCTTGCATATGTTGATTACAAGCATGCATTAGTGATTGACTCTAGCATCCATTTGGCATATGAAGGATCTACCAGGTATATATATATATATATATGCACGCAGTGACTTACTCCAGTTTATATATAAATTTCTTATGTATTCCTTTTCATATTAAAGATTACTCTCTATCTCTCTATGCATACATATACTCTTTTCTGATTATGAGTTATGACATGAATTATGTGGCTGCTGAAAAAACATTTTAGCCTTTAACTTTCTAATGGAGTTTCATTCACAAAACCTAAATGGAGAGAGTAATTTACAATTTGAGAAAAAGAGGGAAAGAACCTGATATCCTGAAGACCACCTTGCATGTTACTGTTGTCAGAACAGAGTGGTTTGCCTAAATTTTCTATATTTTATTCAACTTGAATTGTTGGACATTAATACCTGCTTTTCTATGGCACATCTTTTCTACCTGTAAATTTTCTTAAAATTTTTTGTGTTGAATTTTTTCAAAGGGAGAGTTTGGAGTTATAAGGGTGGATTTAATTTGCTGCTCCCTCTGTGTTACTAGGGTGAGAGTGGGAAGCTTTTACATTGCCAAGTAAAACAGGCAGGGTTCTTTACTTAAAAGGTTTGGGCTCTTAACAAAGTGGTACTGATAAAGCCACCATAGAGGGGGAAAATTTTATGCAGACTGGTTACATTGCTGATGTTTAATAAAATATCTACAATCTGTAGACAGGATTATTTTGCACTGTTATTCACCTAGAAGCTTAATAAAATGGAAAAATTGTTTCAAAAATTTAGTAGTATTATTACTTCTGATGCTTTATAGGGAATTTGCAGTCCCAATGCTATCACTTGTGAAAAGAGTTTATCATTTATTTTAGGTGCAGTAAAGTATTAATTGAATCTGATGGCCTGAAATGGCGTGAAAAACTTCCACAAATTCCAAAAGTTTCTCTTCTCGACATTCCGAAAATTGAAACCTTGACCACAGCAGCATGCACAGCTACTGCAATGCCATCTGCTCATAGAAATGAAACAGATACTTCAAGAAGTGTGTCTAATTTGAGAACAACTCTGGGGCATGGCAGTGCAACAGAGGCTGTAAAGAGCAATTTGGAGTCGGCAGATCCTGCTTCCAGAGTTAATGGTACAACTCAGAAGTTTAAGAGTGTAGAAGAGCAATTTGAAGACATAAAGACCAGAGGAAACAAGCATGTTAAAGAGGTTTGTGTGGTTTTCTTTTTCATTTAATCATTTGGAGATGCAGAATACCTTCTATTTTTCCTGGAAGATGATATGGCAGATTCACAATATGCATATAGTTTGGTTAAAGTGTACACTTCAAAACCTATTTTACATGTCAATTTATAAAATATTCCTGTTGATTGTTTTGTTTAATTGACATGTAGTTTAGGAAATTCTTTTCAAGGTTGACATCTGCTGCTGTTATGTTTGTTTGTTTTTCTAGTTTGTTTTTTTTTTTTTTTGGTTGGTCATATTTGGATTTTGAGATGTTAATCTTCACTGTCTAGAGCAGGTCATTTCTGATGTTCTAAATTTTGCTATATTATTTTTGTTAAATACATGTGCATTCACAGATAACCTGATTCACTACTACTACCCTCTACCCACCCCAAAAAGTGTTGTGAAAATAACCTGAATATTGCCAAGGTAATTTAAATACAAGAGTGTGTTCCTGAAACAGATGAGGTGCTTTTATGTCAGTATCATAAGAGAATATTTTATGACGCATTGGCTTAAAATTCTATTTTTAAAAAAGTGGTGTTTTCATCCTTTAACTGTTCACATTAAAAATTTTTTATTTAGCATTCCATATTTTACGTGTTATGAAGTAGAAGAAAAATACTAAGTCTTTAATCTGTCTAAGCTACACTGATATCTTAGCCATGATAAAAATGTTAATGCTTTTTGATTTTTGAAGTCTTAATGATCCCTGATTTTGCTTTAAGAAAACATGAGAATTAATTACCATATATACATCTGAAAATGGCAAGACAGACATGTGAATTATCTAGTCTCAAAACAACAATATTTACTTTGCAGGGGGAATTCCAGCAAGCTATATTGTGTTATGGGCAGTGCTTGGAGTTGGTTCCAGGAAGTGTTGTATGCTATACTAACAGATCTCTCTGTCATATCAAAGTAAACCAGGTAAGTTATTAATCTGGAATTGTCAGCAAGCTTTTTTTTTTTTTTTCTTCAGATAATATTTTCCTTAGTATTAGGATAGCTTAATTTCTGTTTGAGCCTCTACCCTGTTTGGCATTGAATCAGATTTTGTATCATGGTCTGTTCCACCAGATTATGGGATGTGGATGGGCTACCTTCTGCTGCTGACAATCCATTTTCTCCCAAAGATGTTTGATCAGAATAGGACTTTGGGTACCCAGAGAAGAAGTTGAATGACTTGATTCCTCTTCCAGACTGTGGTATGTAGCACCATCCTCCTGAAGAGCATTGGCATTGAATCTCAGTATGAATGCTCGGCCTAATGGTTGGATATCTCTTTAAAATGACATTGTTGTCTGGCAGAATTGAGATATCCTTTGACAAGCACCAATTTTGTCTGTCTTCCATACCAGAAGCAACCCCTTCCATGACACTTCTACCTTCATATTTGAGGTTGAAGGTTTTTGTCTTATCTAAACTCAGGTAATTTGATGAAACCTGAAGTCATTAGAGAAGAATACACACAACCATTATTTGAGGATCATGCTAGGTGTCATTTTACTAGACCTTTTTGAAGTGTTTTATTCCTATTGGACAGAAAGGGTTTCTTAAATGCCAGTTGGTGGAGATGACAGATCATTTTTAAGCTTATTTCTGTTGCATGGGTCATCTTAGCAAGAAAATCTTAATGGCATGTTTGTCATGGTGTTATAAAGGCTTTCCAGGTTGGTTTGCTACATCAGTTATTTCCCTCAGTGAATGTTTTTATAACGAAGATCTACCCACCTAGACATCCAATATGTACATAATTATACCTTAAATGTGCAGATTTATTAGGTAATTCATTTAAGAGGGTTATTAAAATATGACTGGGCACTATATAATTTTATTTATATTTTTAATATATATTTTTTGAAAATCAAGGTTTTTATTTAATTAGTTCTATAATTTAAGAAGTATTTAATATTTCAACTAAATAATGAGCAGGAAAAATCATAAATCATTGACATCCAAGAAAATTACTAGAAGAAAAGATAAATAAATGAGTTGGAATTCAGTATGAGAATCTTTATACCTGTTTAATGGAAAACTGAAAAGGTACATAATATGAAAAAAAATTAATGATGCTTTGTCTTCAGCTGATGTTTTCAATTAAATGAATATATCTTTGGTTCATATGCTTCATTTTGGAGGGAGAATTTATTTTTAATATTGACCAAGTTGGAAACAGCATTCTTGAGTTATTTTGTGTTCTAGATCTGTCATTGTTGTTATAAAAACATACTAGCTAAACAAATCATTTCATTACCAAATAAAACAGTTAAAGTAATTTCTTGACTAGAAGTTGTTTCCTATTAAATCTAAATGGCCAACAAAATGACAGCTTGCACTTCAGATACAAGAAATAGAGTAAAATAAAATTAGCACTGACATGGGTCAATCTCTGGCAGATTGTCAGTTAAATACATTATTTCCTCCACCAAAACTAAGCTAACTTAGCACCAGTTTTTTTAGATCTTGATTGATTGCATTTTACTTCTAGTTCCAAGATGCTGCAAATGATTGTACTCAGGCCCTACAGACTGAAATCAATAATATCAAGGCCTTGTTTCGAAGGGCTCAAGCCAGAAAGGTAAGCTGGAACATTTGCATTATTAAACTGGCAAATTGACAAAAAAATAATCCATAAACTGAACAAAATCATACCTTACAAATAATTTTCATTTGATAGTTATAAGTAACTAAGACACAGTTGCTACAATATTCTCACCACATTGAAAAAGAGCCTGCAGAAGATTCTAGTTATTACAGATTACATTCCTACCTCTAATAAAATCAATATTGATGTGATAATTTTTTAAAAATATGCTATTATAAAGAAACCAAACAAAATCTGAATATCCATTTAAAAAAAACAATATCTATTATTTTACTAAGTTCTCTTTAAAGACAGATTGACAACATCTTGTGTAGGTAATTTGAGAATAATTTTTTTAAAAGGTATGAAGTATCTGTTCATGTTATTTTAGAAATACCGTTAAAATATTTAAACAAAATTATGGCAAAAATGTCTTTTCATAAACAGTATTTGTCTAAAGATCTAAGTTTGTTTATATTTAGATGTACTTTTTTTAGTCAGAATGCTATGAATTTGCCTGTTCAGCAGTGGAGCAAGTTTTCTTAAACTGAATGCAAGGGATGTTTTATGAATTTTATATGCTTGACTAATTGTCAAAACCCATCACTGATAAATGCTAGGATTGAGAAAATCATTTTTGTGGATCTTAAAATTAATATTAAAAAATTCTGTTTTTATTAATATGCATAACTGAGTTACCAAGTTTTCTCTAAATTATAAACATTCAAGATTCATTTTGCATGTTTATTTAAAAAATAAATTTTTCATTAATTTAGTAAGTTGTATATTCTTTATTATTGCATGTGACTTTGAAAAAGATTTCAGAAACCTTTAATGTAGATAAAGGTAACAAATTTGTTCACTTCTGGAATTATGAAAAATACTGGCAAGTAATTTCTTTTAAACACAAATGGAAAACCATTGTCTGCATATATATTTTATTTGCTTAATTTGCTTTATTTGTATTCAGAAATAAAAATTCTCTATTTTCAATAATTTATTTTTGGTTGAATGATGATGGCAACTTCTAAATGAGAAATTTAATTTTTATTTAATTAGAAGTGTTTATTTACAGTGTCTGACTGCGTGAATTGCCAATATTCTGAGAGAGGGAGGCTAATGGTATCACTGTAAGGTGGCTTTTGTCAAGTTTCTGATATTTAAAAAGAATTTAACTTCCTATCCAAAAGTATATTCTGATGTTGAAAAGTGTTCATGTTATGCAGATGCTGAAGCAGTACAGAGAAAGCTTGGAGGATCTAACACACCTGCTGAAAGTAGATCCTATGAATAATGCAGCTAAAAGAGAACTTGAATTGGTAAAAGGCTTGTGGCGGCAAGTAAGTCAGGTTGTTTGAGCTCTCTCTCTCTCTCAAACACGCTTATCATTCAGTGTCTTGGATAGCAAAGTGTAAATTTTGGGGTTTTATATCTGAACAGAGCTGTGTAGTAATTTCAGAGTTAGCATTTTCATTTTTTTCTTTTGTTATCTAGCATCTTAGATTTACATGGTTAAAATTGTACACCCTTCTAAAAGATGATTTTTTTGTTACTATAATGGAGTGTGAGAACTGAAATTCAACAAAATCCTTTTTACATTGTGTTGGTATTTTGCTGTTTTTTCTTTGTCTTTGATTCTTTAACATTTTGACTTGCACAGGTGAAAATGACATTGCTTCTTGATGGGCATGTTCATTCTTTTTTCTGAATCAGGTTTCTAGAAAAACATGCAACTTATCAAAAGTTATTGTGATCAAATCAACCTAGGTTAACAGCTGCAGATACAAGTGTTTTCATTTACTTTGATTAAAGAAGTCTTTAAGTAGGCTTTTTTGCTTCATTATGCCTCTCTATGGAACTGGAGGTTTTATTTCCAATACTCATTGGAATTGGTTTAAGGACGGTATTCTGCTTTAGGACAGATCATGTATTTTTTTCAGCATTTGTTGTGTTACAGCCTACATGTGCAGAACTTAGTGCATCCATAATGGGTTTTAATTGCATCTGTGTGACATTTGGCTTTTTTGAATCACATTTCTATAAACTTAAATCAGAAATTTGATAATCTAAAGATGCTAGGCTCATCTCATTTCACATTTAAACTAAAAATCTAAATATTTGATCAAACACCTGAATACTGTTTTAAATCCTTAATTTGCATTTTTATTTTTTTTCCTTTTTCCAACTCCTATTCTGCCTTTCTCTGGCATTACTTTCCATCTGTACAGTAAACCTTTGTTTTCTGTGCCTGACTCTGGTTTTATTCAGTTGAAGATGAATTAAAGTACAGACAAAAATATTGTTTAATTACTGAATTTATTTTTTTGTCTTAGATTTTAAAAATTATCAGTGCATGTGTTTTCTGTTTTATGACGATTTAAAATTAATAAACAAGATTTATGGATTAAATTTTAATGATTTAAGCAGTTTTAAGATTTACACTGAAAAAAACAAAGTCCCTACTGTTTTACTGCTATGCAGTTGCATTTTGCACTTCTGTTAATGATTATAGAGATCTTGATGAATTGCTATAGCTTTCTCTTGAAATGATTGATGCCTCTGTCCATAGGAGCTGAATGTGATGAAGAACCTGATGAATGTGGACAACCAAGCCAAAGAGAAAAAACAAGATGGCATTGGAAAAAAAGAGAAGAAACCACGTAAGAGAGTCAGTATTCAAGTTGTTGATGGAGATGCTAAAGAGCAGAAGCCTCAAGAGCTCACTAAGGACTGTTTGAAACAAAAGAAAGGTAAGAATTCTAAATATTTCTCTCTTAATTTAGTGTAGCAATAACAGCAGCATATTCTGTATTTCCATATAAAGTCAGCATTCCAAATGCCTCTTATGGTGACTGCAGGGTTGTGTGGGTGGGCATAATTAAAACTGATTTCAGAAATGAGCTATTGAAGTTAGTAACATTTTAATTTTATAGCCTTTTTAGAAAATGTTATTTTGAATGAAGTTTTAATGCATTCTAAAGTAACTCTGTACAGCATCATAAACTCCCTCAGTTGGTTTTCTCCGCTGCTTTTGCTTTGCACTTTAGTTCGGACAGTTTCTTGATCTCAGGTCAGTCCAATAACTTGATCTGGGTGAACAAGCTGACTCTCAATTCTGAAAAATTGGCAAATATTGCCTTGGAATATGTTTCCAGCACTTTGTCCTAATATTTTTGCTGTGATGCTCCTATCATTTTTTCAGTTCTGTTTTTGCTTTTCAGACATGGTTTTTAAATTCCAACATATCATTTCAGATCACTTTGTACTAATTTTTTGCTGTTCTTGCCTTAACAATTACACTTATACACAGTTGAGGTTATTTACAAGATATTTACTTGATCAGTCTCTAAGGAGCATTACACTTTAGATATTTAGCAACAATGAGACAGTTAACTTTCCTATTTGTCAGTAGGCCCAGTTAAATCTCTTCAAATTTCTCCAGCACTTGGTGAAACTGAGTTTAGCTGCAATTTTGCATCCCTGGATGTTCTTCATGAGGTAGAACATTCATTTTTATAGCTTTACCATGAGGTTCTGGTAGAAATATTTGCATTTAACGCACTACTAAAGAAAACAACGAATAATCTTAACATCATAATTAATCACCATTATAGGAATTTATCACATGATGGTGCACATGATCAAGCAATATATGAGATCTGAGCACATTTCAATTTTTAAATTTCTTATTTTCTTGTGTGCATCTCATTTTTGTTTCTATTTCCAATACCTTAAATTTAAGATTTATAATTTAAATGTTTAAAAGAAAAATATTTGTTAGACATTTTAATTTGATATTTTGACTCAAAAAGGTATTTCATGGTAGATGTCTTAAGCTAGTTGAGAATAAATTTTATAGGCTTCAATGTTGATTAAAATCACTGTAGATGACAAATACTATTATGCTATAGCTTTTCATATATAATCTTGTTTTTTTTTAAGTTGAAAGTGCCCAAACAAACAGGAAGAAGCAGCAGTCTGAAAAAGAATGTTGTTCTGATCATGCTGGCCATTCTATACCTAAACTAGAGCGAGCCACACCTTATGAATTTTTGCATGTCTGGAACTCCCTGAAATCATCAGATGGAACGAAATGCTATGCAGAACTACTTCGACAGATTACTCCTGAAGACATTCCAAGAGGTGAGATCATTTTGCCCATTTTTTTTAAAGTCAATGTCCAAGATAAAAATTTATTACTAGGTGTAGAAAGCATTTTGAAGTGCTGTCTATTACGATTACCTGAAGTCCTGAACTATTGCTGTGTTGTAGAGTTGTAAATATATTACACCTAGTCACCAGAATAAGCAGAGTTGGACAGAGCAGCAACAACTCAAATGAGGGAACAGAGATGTTATCTACCCTTGAAAAGAAGAATCTTTATTCAGATGGAAACTTGATGTCTATGTGACTGCTCTGTATCTACAGTAGCTTAGTCACAAGTGCTTAAGTAGCATAGTTTCAGTACCTGTTTCTTAAAATAAAGATACTGGAATCTGATTAACTGATCACCTAAAAAGTCCAAGAGGAGCTAATAAGGCAACATATTATGATGCCTTGCCATATTAATTTTCTCTCCTCTCCCAAATGGCTGCATCTGACAAAAATTTACATATTTCAGCTGTGATTATAGGGCATATAAGTAGGCAGATAACCATTGTGGATTATAATTTTGCTGTAAAGTCAGATTCCACAATATTTGCTACTTTTACTAGAGGTGGTGTCATTCAAAGTGTTGCCAGATCTGCAGCCAATATTTTCTTGAAGTTCAGAGGTAAATGTTGCTATAGCAAAGCAACCTAGAAGGCCTTCAACAGTGATGTCACCATAACAAGAACATACCATTGCCCACTGTCTACAGTCTCCTCCAAGATTTTCTTAATGAAATTACTTATGCAATAGAAATAAGTCCAGATGTGATCCAATATTATTTCCACTGACTCGGTTACAGAGGGTTTGTTGTGCATAAGAAACCTATCTGTTCAGTAGGAATAAAATACTTGGACAGATCTGGTCAGTGATCAGGTTTAACAGGACTCTAGTAATGGTGGCTTATACTCTTTTTCTAATGATTCCAGTTATAGCAGTTCACAGTTTGGCAAAGATATTTTGCAAACTGGCATGGTGTAAAGACAGAATTGGTGCTTGTTGAGGGTTGTCAGTTTTTCCAGGTACATGCTATTTTAATGACATACTATTGTACCAACATGGTGTACTTAGACCCATATTATTCAGGAGAATGGTACTAGATGTGTCCTCCTTTTATGATAAGTCTGGAAGTGAAATTGGGGCTTTAACTTTTCTGTAAAGTCAAAAGCTTTGTGAATCTGATGGAGCAACTGGATCATCAGCTGAGAGCAATGTGTTCATGTCTCGTTAATATGAAATTAAAGGAAATTTTAACATGAAAATGGAGGACTCAGTACCAAACAGAATAGAGGTGCTTCGTACTGCAAAGGTGGTTTGACAAAGTACTAAGATAAAGCATTTCTCTCTTTTGTTGCAGAAAATGGCAAATGACTAACACAATATTAAGTGGCCAAATTGATGGCGGGATTCTGTAGTAATAGTGTTTGTGAAAGCTTTTAATCATTATTTAAAATTGCCATTTATCATTTCTAATAATTCTAAAAATTTGTTGTTTTATTTAGATTTACACTAAGTTGTGGTTTAAAAAAACTCTCCATTGTCTTAAATGTTAAATGTATTTGCACATGTGTTTTTTATAGTTTTTTTTTACATTTAGTTTTATTGTTAAAGGAATTTCAATGTGCATGTGTTTGTTTTGTCTTCTAGTAATCAGCAACAAGTTAGATGGGATCATGCTGTCTCTGATTATCCAGAGTGTAGCTGAACACTTTGCAGATGCAGGTAAAGATTATTTTGTGGCAGACAATGAGATGTAATGCAGTTTCTGACCGTTTAACCACATTCTTCTGTATTATTTAAAAAATAACATTGTCATGCAGTTTGTTTTTGTTATTGTTGCTAGTGTTTTAAATCTATAACTTATGGCATTTTACTTCTAATGTTGTTTTTTCTCAGAAATTGCTTACAATTATTTTAAATTCCCCATCCACACCACTAATGTTGCTTGTACAGGACACCGTCAGATTATTCAACCATTTTGGTTGTTGTATCTATCAAAGCTATTCTGCAGATGGATGTAAACAATGATCTAATGAGTGATTGGTGATATTGAAACAATACTAGGGTATCGATTTGAATTATGAACAGTTTAAAAACTGCATTAAGAAATGAATTTAATTAGAAATGTACATCACATTTGTCTGCTTCATTGACAACCTTTTTGCTTTCTGCTGAAGCCCCCCCCAAAGAGAGAATTTATTCAATCAGATAAACAGCTACCGTATTTACTCTAGTACCATAACTGAAGAAAATGTAGCAGTGAACAGAGGACCATCTCAGTTATTGAGATTCCTCTGTCTTGTATAGACAGATCTAGATTTGGTTTTACTGATAATGGTGACATTGGTTAAAATTTAATTCTAAAAGTAGTGTTCAGAAAAGCTCAAATTCTCTGCTTTCTGCAAAGAGAGTAATAGTTATTTTGATTTCTAACTTTTCTGATACCCACTGCTTGCCTGACAGAAATAGTTGCAATTTTCTTCATTTCATTTTATGACAGTTATTAATTTCTGATTCTTTTTCCTTTATTGCTTCAGATTACTCAGCATTGGACAGTTTTTTTTTAGTTATCACTACCTAAAAACCATCCTTTATTTTCCTTTACTGCAGTAATGATACCCTATAAAATTTTGCAAATATTTTCCTCACTAATCATGAATAATGAACTATTTTGTTTCAGAAAATGCTGAATTTGGATGCAAAGTTTTGCAGAATTTAACAAAGGTGCCTCGGTTCAACACAGTTGTCATGTTCATGTCTCGAAAAGAAAAGACAGGTGATTATAGAAACACAAGTAATCAGTGCGCTGATGCTTTTTTTTTGATTTGAGAGTTTGGAAATCCTAATTTCTGTTTTTTTGTTAATTGGCTTTCTGCAATAAGTACACTGAAATCAGTGATTCATACAAATAGCATGAATCAGCAGTATTATGGTTAAATAGCCTGCATGGGTGGAAAGTCAAGAGGGAATTTATTAAACTGTTTCCATTTAGTTGCTTTTACCAACCCACCCACTGAAAAAAAAAAAAAAAAACTGCAGGGATCAGTTGTTTCTGAAGGACTTTTTTGGTTTCATTCAGTAGTTTTCCACCAAATTGGTGAAATACCAGATGTGTTTGTAGCTCATGGAATATTTAACTGACATTATTTCCTCTCTTAACTGTACTGGTTTCGGTTAGCTGTTCAGATAAAATGTGGGGCTCATAGCTTGTAATGATTCTTGTAAATAGTATCTGGTTCACTATGAACCAGTGCTAATATTCAAAATAAGACTTGTAGCCAGATTTCAATTAACACTGCAGTAGGTCATATGTGACTGAGTTACAGTTAGGGGAGAGTAACAATCACCTGTTTACTTTTTTTTGTGTTGGTGAGAAAATTGGCTTGAAGCAACAACAAAAGTTATTTCTAAATATCAAAGGAAATTCTGGGAGAACTAATCCTGATTGCTAATTTTAAATGTATATTTTTGTTGAACTTGCAAGACTTTTAAACAGTTGTAAGAACTTTTCTTTTAGATCAAATCATGACTATCCTCAAAAAGTTGGAGAGGAATATGAATATTGCATTTCTGATGTAGCATAATTATATTGTCAATATTTACATCTTCTAATTAAGATTTTATTCTTTTCTAGGTATGAAAACTTTGTTGAAAAAATTAAGTGAAAATTCCTCATATTCTGCAGATGATATGAAAGCTCTGAGAAGTCAATTTGGAGTATAATAGCTTCATATTTTTGGATTGGACTGCCTTTATTAAATGTAATAATTTGTGCATTTTTCTGTTTCATTCACCTTCCCCACCTTTCTTTCTTGGTACTTCTGCCTGCAACTAGTTAAAAATCAGCCAGTATTAAGAAATAAAATTATGAACCCAGCTGTCTTTTAATTATGTTTATTCTTAAGATATTGTATAATTTCACCACTAAATGGAACTTGCCCACTTTTACTGTTATTGTTTATTTTTTTGGAAACCTTTAATTCCATCAAAACTGTAATGTTAGGTTATTTTGTTTTTTCTTTCTTTCACAAAAGTCAGTGTGCACATTTGATCTCAAAGAACTGCGATGGTTTTTGACACAATAAAGATATTTTGATCAAAACAAAAAAAAACATTTTTAGTTTTGTTATTCTGAAATAGAAGAAATATTTTGTATACAGGATCAGTAATTAATTAAACCAGTCCCAGGAAGAAAAAAAATAGTTACCATGGCAAGTAAATTGATTCTATATACTTCCTGATGAAAAGAGAGAGAAAGAAATGAAGAGTAACATAACAATTAGGTATCATGAGTGTACAAGTTTTTTTGTAGTCCCGTCTGCTTGTGTAATACTAAGTGAGTGCAGCCTTTTTAAAGTGTTCATAAATATGATAGACAAGTTATATACATTCCCTACTGTCGCATGTGTGTGTGTGTTAGAGGAAGAGTGAAAGTGTATACAAGGTTGCATAGATCCCAGGTCTGGAATAGGTATGCATAATAAAATAATCCCTTTGCATGAGCTACAATGATACATTGTACAATATATTACATTATAAATACAAAATGAAATTATAAAAATAAGAAAGATTGATTTTTATTTATCACTAAATCCATGTACTTAGATAGTGAAAGTTTACATAGTCTTTACTTGTCGTCAATATCGGCAGATATCAGCGTTGCCATCTGTCCCTGCTGTTGAGGTTGATGGAAAAACAAGATCAGGAATTATTTGCTTTTCCATAAAATGTTCAACTGAAAGTTTACTTTGACATTTTTTCTTTATACAGTTGAAGATAACAGAAGACTGATTAAGAGATTTAGCAACACTAGCACTTTGCTGGGAATCAGGATTGTTGTCTTCAGAAATATTTATTACTTCATCCAATAAACTAAAAGTTTTTGATAATCTCTTCCTTGTTAATATGTGCGTCAGTTCTTCAGATTCATCATTGCTATTGGCTTTATTTGCTGTTTCTAGCTGTAAAAGTTCTTTTGCGCGAATCTAGTAGATGTCACATTGTTCTCTACCTCATCAAAGCCTGCTTGTTTGGCTAAATCAACAATTCCAGCCTTAACATTGGCAACATTTTCATTGACCTTCAACCTTAACGCATTTTGGCCACAATTTATGCCACACAGCATTCATACACAAAGGTTTCATAACTCGCCATGCCTCACCTATGATATCAATCGCATTTTTATATTGAAATTACGCCAAAACTGTCAGTTTTTCTTCATTAGTGTTGTAAATCAACCTATCAAAATGTGCACCATAAATAATGCAGTTTAAAAGCTGCAATGGCACCTTGGTCCATAAACTGGATCAACAAGGTTGTATTTGGGAGTAGGAGTAGTGCTTTTGTTTTCTGATAGATCCATGAGGCTTGGTGGATGGCAGGGAGCATTGTCTATTATGAGTAGCACTTTGAATCCTATATTCTCATGTTCACAATACTCTCAATTCTTTGTGTAGATTGGCTTTGTTTCAGGAAGATGCTGGACATAATTCAACACTTTGTTTTCCAATAAACGGGAAACTGTTCCTTTGAATATCCTTTCTGAGCTGTAGGGGTCCATGCATGATACACCATTAAGGGTTTAAGTTTTAAGTCCCCTTGTGTACTGCTTCCTAATAGAAGAGTGCATTGATCTTTTGTGGCTTTAAAACTGGGAGTGTTTTTTTTTTCATCTTGGGAAATAAAAGTTCTGTTTGGCATCTTCCAATATACAGGAAGACCCCCCCCAACTCGCGTAAGTCGGAATCGTCTAGCATACATGTGCAAATATACGTATTACAAAAAATCCATGCTTTTGGATTTGAATGATAATGAATGGGAAGTGTTGCCTCACTGTCACTGATCCCTTTAAATGCACGTGGGTTCTCTGAATGGTAAACAAGCAATGGTTTAAGCCTAAAGTCACCAGCCGCATTTGCCCCAAATAAAAGCATTAGTCTATCCTTCACTGCTTTGAACCCTGGCATTGTTTTCTCTTCCACTGAAATGTACATGCAATTAGGCCTTTTCCAAAATAACCCCGTTTCATCAACACTGAACACTTGATGCGCCGTATAATCACATTTTTCAATTATTTCTTTCAACACATCTGGATACTTTTCAGCTGCATTAGCATCGCCACCAGCAGCCTCACCACTTAGTCAAACATTATGAAAACCAGCACAATTTTTAAATCTATAAAACCAACCATTGCTAGCCACAAAATTTTCGAAGTACTCACCTGCTTTTCACTAATGTCTGCGTAAAGGTCTTGTGCATTTTCCTGAATTGCATAAAGGCTTAATGGAACACACCTTTGTATCTTGTCTTCCATCCACATAGTATGCAAATTTTCCATTTCTTAGATAGCACCAGCTCACTGTTTCATTATTATTGTAGACTTTAGAGGTGCAGATCCTTTCACATGTTCTTGAATGCGGACAGCATCTTTAATTATAGCATTCACTGTCGACACCGAAAAACCTAGTTCACGTGCAGTGGCTGATAAAGATTGTCCACCTTCATATTTCTTTATCTTCATTTCTAAGTCTATTTTAGTGCGTTTACGCACAGGCTCAGCACTTCACCACCACTTTACCTTTTTCTAGTCATAATTATGGCGAATAAATCACTAGAAAATGGAAACTTTCAAAGGAAAACTACGAGTGATGCACGAGATGCTTTATGCGTAGTGTCTAACAAGAGAATGTGAGCGAGAGAGAGGGAGATCACGTAATAGCATCACAGAAACTCTGCGTAAGTTGTGGAAATGGCTGCTTAGCGACAGCAGCACCGGCCCGGTGGGGTAGGTGGCAGCGGGTTAGCTCCATAAGGGGACCGTTGCTCCTGTACCGGGTTCGATCCCAGGTTGGGGTCGGAGGAGGCTTGTCGCTGATGATCGCCATACCATGAAACAGCTGTACGGCGGCAATTCCTTGGTGCCCGATATGAGAGAGACCTCCCGGTGTCGGATGGACCGAGCCGCTTGTTGGCTGCTCGACGAAGATCTCTCAGTAACGAAGAGGACTCGACAGAGAACAGGCCACTTGTCTTTACAGGATGCGATGCCAATGGCAGAGCCTTGTTCGGAAGTCCAACTCGCTCAGCAACAGCAGCAGCGCTCTGCTAATGTAACACAAATTTGCTGTATCGACTTTGACTCATTCACTACTGCGAGCATCTCTCCTGTTTACCACTTGTGCCTGCGAGTTCTCACTGGCTCTACGTCGTCATCACAAGATTAACGGCTAACTGGCTACACAGGTATAGTGTCGGCTGGTGATGGTAAAGCCATCAAGAGGCTTGATGTAGCCATAACTCAAAACGAAAGGCATTCAGTAATTCATCTGGACATGGCATGGCTATTAATTCATTAGTTAAAGGGTTAAAATATTTCAGTATGCACCTTTTTAAGAGCTTGAAACTACTTTCATTGCTTAAATTAAAAGAATTTGGTTTTTAAAATTTAGTTTTTATGGTTGAAACATCAAATGAACACAAGTTCTTTATAAACTGCATGTTACTAACTCTAGAAAGATGCTGAAATTCTTAAAAGATAAAACATAAAAGAATGTGGTCAAATCATTGTTATCGACAATAGTGATCTGTATGAATTTCCTGTTTGTTTTTTTTTAATAATGGTGAGAGAACAGACAAGTAATTTTTCAAAATCCAATTCTAATGAATTAAAGTTTACTGATCTTGTCTACTTTTTCAGTATCTGAGAATTAAAAATGAAAAAAAATATTGTGAGAAGACAAAATACAAACTTTGGTTCAGTCTTTAAAACTGATTCCCTGCCATTTCTTACAAATTTTAAAAGCAGACTAACTCATTCTGTCTAAACAAAAACTTCAGTACTTGCTTGGTCTTTAGTTTCGCTCTTAATAGTGTAAAGTTTAATAACTATTCATCTGTGAAGTACGTACAAACTACTGGAGTTGAATGGATTTTGCCAACATCCCTCACACGAATAATTTTCATGCCATGTGATAGTTGCACATGTGAGGGTGTAAATAATGGCAATTCTTTCTATAATGGCCATCTGTTATCTTCAAAGTGAAACAAAATACGAAAAAAATGGCTTTTATGTTTATTTTTCTTTGTAAGAAGAAATCAGTTTGTCTGACATGGTATGACAAAAAAAAAATCAGGTAATCATTAACAGGTCCAAAACTTTTGCAGTTATATTAAGTCTAATAATTCTATAAGTATGGTGTTATACAGTAAATTTTAACTCCTTTGTTACCAGTGTTAAAATATTCCCTACATCTTATCTAAGAATACCAACAGAATGACAATTTTTGTAGATTAATGACAAAATAATACCAAGTACAAGGGGTGTGACTTGTGATGGAACTGTACTAACATCAAAAAATAAAAAGATACTAATCTCTTTTTTTCCTTTCAGAAGTATTTGATTCTGATCAATTTTTTTTTTTACTTAAAAATGTTTCTTGTGATTCATTTAGAATTTTAAAAATATTTCATTGTTTTTTTTTTTGCTCCTAGTATGCTTCCTATGCTATTATCTTTCCAGGGTGGAGGGTATGTCCCTGCTGCTAGATTTTTTCTTGTTTTTAAGACATATGAAGCCTGTGTGCAATTGTGAAAAGGATCTCAAGAAGCCAGAGATGCAGACCCAGGTGGCAGGATGGGCTATGTCAGACCAGATGCAGGAGCAAATGGATTTAGAATATTCGGGATGCTTGAGGAAGATGTGCGGGATCAATCCAAACTTCTCTGATAGGACTGGACTTCATTGCCCGTTCTCGTTGATAGGGTTGTAAACAGCATGCGCAGCCAACTGACAGGACCGCATCCCCTGCTGCCAACCACTAACTCATTTTTGTTTGTTCTTAGAACTCTCTCTGGTTTCCTGGTTTCCCTTCACACCCTGAAAATTTATTTATAATTTATTTCCTCAATAAAAGCTGTTATGCAGAGGGAGTTTGTGTTGGTCATTTGGGGAATAAAACCATAGATGGTTAATGTTATCACAGCCCAACAAACTGGCATCCCATTTTGCTTCACGACTGCGAGAAATTTAAAATAGTACATCAGCAACAACTTCTGTGACCTGTAGCTGAGATTAGAAAAATACTGGGTGAAAATACTGTTTACCTGTAGATGATCGATGGAAAAACAGAAAAAAATTCCCTTCACTGAAGGAACCCGACAAGGTGAATCTCGGAACTAGTTGAACATATCTTCTTCTTCCACCATAAAAGGCACTAAGGACCATTTCTTAAATATCCTTTTTTCTCCGTCAATTATGAACAACACCGATTTTATTGACAGAGTGTAACCTGTGGATCTGCTGCTGCCTTTGTACCTCAACACCGGTCCGAAACTCTGCCCACAGTCAACTGCCTTGCAAGCTGACATAGCTGAGGAGAGAAAAATAAATGTAACTTCATCAACCATCATTTATGTTAAAAAGACACACCCCCCTTTTTTTTTCTTTCATACTTTGGCTTTACATCTATGCAATAGGGAGGTAGTTTCTGTGCAATCTGATGATCCACGCAACCACAGGATTTTAATATTTAAAATATGAAATGTTCAGCATATTCAATGTTAAAAGATAAACCGACAGTATCGTTTCTATGGTTGAATTGCCATTTATAGACACAGAGTCAGGGTGGATCACCATCTAAGAAAGAGGGTAATGTTCAAGAAATATCGAACAAGTTAAAAAAAAAAAAAAAAAGAAGTCAAAAGAACGTAAAAATCTCCCTTTGCTACTTCACATTTTATGATCAGGGTTGTTCACAGAGCCGACTTGCTTCCTGCTCGCAGTACATCTGCACAGAAGCAGATGTCGGTCTCATTGTTAATTCTTTGCTATTAAATTTACCAATATTTGATGTGTTAGAAATTCTTTCCACCGCCATTTTTTTTCTTCTTCTTTTTTTTTTTTGTAAAGCTAACCTTTACAGCTGGTAGCCAAGTTGTCAGTTTCTAATTTGCTACATCATAACACAAGACTAACAAATGTAGGATGGCACTAATGTACTTCAAAACTGTATAGATTGTTTTTGTACTTTGCTCATTTCTGGCACTAGAAGAAAAACCGAAGAGTTAAAGTCGTCTGGCTGCAGTACCGGTAAAACCAGGTGTCTGCTCACACCCTAAATGGCACCTCTACCTATGTAACCATTGTTAGGGATGCGAGAAAAATCTCTTCTATAAATAATCATTTTTATCTTCTGAAGACATCTGCACAGCCCCACTCCTCAAAAACCTCTGACTTACCTATGTGAACATCTGTTGGAAATTCCCGGGGTGACAGCAAGGAATGTGTATTAATTTTATCTTTGAACTCAGGATCGATGCAGATGTAGTTCGACCCTTTCTTTCTCATGTCACTACCTTTACACAGAGATCTGTGGCAGTCTTTACAAATCAGCTCCACATTACTTCCTTCATTTCTGCAAGTATGTGCTCTTTTCCATTTCATTTTGTTTTCATAAGCAGTCTGATCTATACTCTTAAAAAAAAAAAAAGGGAATTATGCATATATGTATGTGTGTGTGTGGAAACTATTCCAAAACCTTGAGATGATCCCAAGCTTTCAGGGTTCAGGCTCTCACCATTATGTACACAGTTGGCACAAATTGAGAAGTAAAATAATAAATTTTTTAAATATTTTTAGCACATCATTTGAATTAGCCCCTTAAATATACTTAAGAGAAAAGAATTCTTCATTTTAAAATCTATACTTACTCTTATTTTTGTAAATATAGTCTTCCTAAGCTCATAATATGATATGAGATTTTAATACACACACAAAAAATACAATGGTATTCAAAATTATGAGCGCCCTCAGAAGAAAAAAAACAACTAAAAATTCCTTCAACCACATCAAAACATTTATATAATGTCAAGCTCTTTGCATAATTATGGGACCCAGCAACTTATCTATATTAATGCTAAATTTAGTTCACAATAAAAACACATTGTTATTTCTTAATACCATTCTAAATAATCATTAGCTGTCGCTACACTTTTGTGTAAATGTTAATGGACCTCGTGACTGGTGGCTGCTGTTGGTTTGTTCAGTATATAAAAATGAAATCCCATGTGAAACATTCATCCATCATCGCCCTTCACAAAGTTGGTTACTCACAGTGGAAAAAACGTTGAGGATGCTGAAGTTACACAGGGTGGTGTGCGAACAACCGTTTATAGAATGAAGTCAAATGGCTCAGCTGTAAACGTAAAGGGCTGAGGAAGAAAGAGTAAAACCATGGAATGAGAAGATAGACAACCCTAACCCCATTGGCATTCTTAACCTCTACCACCAAGAGATGGCTGAGAGCGGTTGGATTGACTGGTCATGCAGCAGCTAGAGTGAACCTGCTTAGACATGGTAACGAGAAAAGAGTCAGCTGACTGGGTTAAATGTCATCCACCTTGGAGTAATGTGTTGCAGCTGACTGAGCCCGGCTTAAGACATTTTGTTCTGAATGTTGACAGTGAGCTGGAAGAAAGGCTGCAGACAAGTATAAAGCTGCATTTATCCTATAATTAAGTGTGGTTGTGGAAATGTGAAAGTATGGAGTGTTTTGCTGGTTATTCAGCTGGTGACTGATAAAGACCAACAGGAATCTTACAAAAGATTGATATCACATCAGGGCATCCATTGATTGACAGGTGATCAGCTCATGCTGTACTTCAAAACTCAATGCACAATACCTTTCTAGAAAAGAACTGGAAGGAGTCCTAAACTGTGTTTTGGCTCCCTCCTCCATTGATCTTGTGTGTGATGAACTAAATTGAAGAGTCAAGAAAAAAGGTCCAACCAGTATCAGTCATCTATGGAACCTGGGGTTACGTATGAGTTAATATTTGAAAATGTTGCTGAACAGAAGTATGTGAAGCAGTTATCTACAGAAGAGTTATCTTGATAAAAAAAAAGATTGAGGTACAATTCACACGTATAAGTTTATATGCTCTGATACATGGTTCATCTGATTTTTTTCGTGATCTCTAGCTGGGATATTGTATTTCCAGTAACAATAAAGCACTGAGAAGACAAATAGTGCTTTTGTATGCTGGGTTTGTAATTTTGAATGTAGGATATACACACAGAGACTTAATGTAAGTAAACAGACACCCAACCAAGTTTGAAAGAACACATGATTATTCTGGAACCATACAGAGCACTATCAAAATATAAATAGGGTTAATATTTTGTGGAAGGACCCTTTGTTTTATGCAAAGCAGCAATGCATTGACGCACTGTATGAATCCAACAAAGAGGGTTTACAACACAAGTTTTGCAAGTATTTATCAAGGATAGCTCACATGAGCTCAAAGTGGTTTATTTTCCTACAGATCTTTGCAATTCAAGGGTAATGAGAGCTGGGGAACCATCTTCCATTAAAATATTGCTGCCTTTAGATAGATGAGAATTGGAAAGTCAGGCAAAATTCCTCTCTCAGAGATTTCTGATCTATTGAGCATATGCTAAAGTTCCTTTGCATACCGCCAGCAGTAACCATGCATATATCACCACATACCATGGCAGACAGACCACCATATTTTATCATGGTTTGCAAATCGTTCAATGAAAAACATCCACACACAATAGCTGGTGAGAACAGCGAAAACCTGAACTAAAACTAATCTGCAATGTTGGGTCTGTGTCCCACTGCTCTTCTGCCGTACCACATACTATGGCGAGAATGCCTGTTGGTTCTTATAGACATTAGTACATGTTCATTCATAGTTGCAGCCAGTTTTCAGGATTCATTTCCCACATTCCTTTTCACAGCACAAATTTTCCATTCTGCTGACTGGGAATCCAGGGTGTAGATGAACGATTGTCTTATGACTTCTCTTGAACTAGACAAGCACTCTCTTAACAAATGGTCATAAAACATCCAGTGTCTTGGAAATTTCCCACTAGTTTCCAGCAGTGTTCTATTGCCTATTCAGAGTCCATCATTTCCCATGAACTTCCTGTTTGTGGCATGGCTGTCTGCAGAATAAAGCTTAGTACTCTTAAGGAAATTAAAGATTAAATAATCCAAGTACTAACTACATGAATGATTATAAAGCAAAGCGTTAAGGGCCACATTCATTTAGCTTATTATTTAATTTTATAATAAGCTTTTGGTGTTTAAGTAAGGGTTTCTCTCACTCCTGTTTTCCTCTCAATTCAAACTGAAGGATCCACTCTAAAGTTTGTGCTGCCATGCCTACATTTTGTGCAGTTTTGGAATGCATACTCACAATCTTGCCAGAATCTCATTCTTGGTTGGTTTCCATGCAATTACTATCGAATGCAGTCTTCATCTGATGATAGTACACTTATGTAGGTATCACTTAGTTGATAAGTATTGTGAAAAAATTTTAATGCTAACATTTCTTATTACATCATTGATATTGAACCTTGTGCTGGAGATTTGGATTCACAGAGGACCTCACTCAATACCTCTCAGGGTGAGATAATCATATATTCTCTGTAATGACCCTAGAAACTAAACACCTGCCCCTCCATCAGAGATTGTTGAGTAAAACCTTCATCAAATCCTAAAATTAACCAAACAACTTCCCATAATTTATCAAGAGCTCTATCAGTAAATGTTATTCGCATAAACTATTGCACAATTAACTTCTTTGGTGGATCTCAAAAATGCATCCTTGGAGATAGTGGGGAGAGTTAATCCATTTGTAACTACATTAATTTAAGAAAATTACACTTGACGGACAGTCATCAAAAAATGAGAGATGTCGGTTGGTGGGGGGGGTGGTTGCTGAGAAAGAGAGCTCTCTAATCCTAGATATACTATCATTGGCGTGACATAGTAGTCTACTGGTTATCTCTGGACTGCCAAGGTGAAGTGCCCAAGTTCTCTTCTTGTTGGGGTAGGCTCAGTTTTGCAAACCTACCTGGCATGGCTTCTTGCTCTTCTTCCTAAGCCAACCACATGGGTTTTTATTATCCCACTCCTAAAATTGAAGAATTCTAGTAGAGACTTTATGTAGACCCATTAGGTCAGCCAAATGTTAAAGCGCATTATGTACTTTCATGTAGGGTATATTTTTCAATGCCATGCACCCTTCCACCACCCCCTCCCAATCAGGCTAGCATTCTGGATGGGAGACACAACAACAAAAGATTCATTACTTGTAATAAATAATACAAGTGTATTGACTAAACTGAAACATAAGCCAATAAAACTGCTTCTTGAAAGGTCACACAAGATCAGGCAAAATCTGAATAACAAAAGTCCTACAACACTCATATGTACTTTGTAGTATTATAAAATGTTTTGTTTTTTTAAAAAGAATAAATTTTGTTTTAACCTGCTGCTTTCTAACTTTTTCTTGAAATGCTTCATCTCCCATTTTGTCTGCTTCCTGCAAAGCCTCTTCCATTTCTGCTTCCTTCATCTTGTTGCGGTACTCCCTATATAGCAGTTGAGAGTCTTTATCAGTGATCAGGTAACTTTCACTAAAGATGTCTCTTGCTCGTCCTCTGGCCTGGACGTGGCCTATGTCATTGCTCACAAAGTTGTATCTGATGACAAATTTGCACTCAGGAATATTTTGGGCTTCCTGTGCAACATCTGTAGTTATCAGCACATTGCAGCCACCCTCATTGTACCCTGAAAGCATACTTCCAATTATTATCCACATACTCATTACTGCATATATCCAGTATATACTTTTATCTCAACCTAAGTAAAACCTGACAACATCATAAGGTGAATACTACACATGCACATTAGCAACAGTGAGATAATTGTCTTTCTCTGTACACACATCTTATAGATATACTTATCATTGCATATATCAAGTACAATACACATAATGAGGTCTTTGAAATACAAACCTAAAAGGCCAAGTTAACTTTCTGATTAACATTGGATGTTACCTTTAGACTTTAGAAAATTTCACACAAAGAAATGATTTAACTGTTTTATACCAGACATTAGTGAATAACGTTTTTCTTTTTATTTAGAGAAAGAAAATGAAAAATGGAGTGCAATAAGAGAGAGATAAAATGGCTGATGTAACAAGAATGCATCCTAAGGAAAGTCCTTATAAAAAAAAAACTTGTTAGAATAGCTGAATGGTGAAACAATAAAAATAACAAGATATCATAGGATCCCTGAAACTTTGTGATCCACAGGTCCCATGGTTGCTTTATTTAGAAAGGTTTTGTCACAGCAACCGTCTAGTGTCACCCATTGTCCTATCCCTTCCAACCTCTACCCTGCTGCAAAAAAAAAGAGGAATGAGTACCAGAAAAGCAGGAATTAGTATGCATGACCAACCTAAATGTATTCTTCACCAGCCAGAATCTGCTTATGACAGCAAAAAAAATCCACTTTCCAAATATTTTAATGCAGACAGTTTAGGTAATTCAGTGCATCTGTTATGGCTTTTCCATATTTATCCAATGCAGATCCTGTGGGGCAATTGTGACACCATGTGACATACAATATTATATAATGTGCCATGTTATAAAACAAATCTTTAGATATTTAGATAAGAAGCAGATGTCCTTAAGGCTAAATGTAATTAATGCAAAAGTTAGCAAAATGTACAAGCATATACAAAACATGTGTATTCATTAGCCTGTAAAAAAAACTTTAAGAATAAATATTTTAAAAACTGTGAATGAAATTAGCAAACAAAAGTGTATTTAATCAAAATACAAGTTATTGTAGGTCTAGTCTTTGCCAAAGAATCTACATAACTTGCATACATAAGTTAGAATTGTTGGTACAAGCACTCTGGGACCATCAATCACAGTAAGTGTAGTGAATCCATTCCTTCCCAGCAGCAGAGATGGAATAGGTATCATCCTAAACCAAATATCTGCAGTTGCTTACTGACACTTCTTGCAACTGCTGTTGCTTGAAAACAGATCTTTTCTGTTTGAGAACCTTTTCTTATTTCTTTATTTCTTACTTGTTAGAAATGCAGTATGACATTTATTTCTGTTACCAGCCTTCGAAAAAGACCCAGCATCTCTGGAGACTTCTGAATACCTTGAAGCAGACTAACTCCACTTGGACCTGGCTGTCAAATCAGTTGGCATTAAATCTTCCAATAAGAATATTTCTACTGAAGAGAGATATTAAGCCTTTTTGAATGGTTGTTGCAATGTGTAATACCTCTTTCACTACTCCAGGTGAATCACACATGGTCGTGGTTTTACCAGGATGAGACTTCATCTGGCCACTGCAAGCGGAGTTGACATACAGCGCCATGGTCAAACGTTTTGTGTCACCTTAAATGGACCATATATACTTCAGTCCAATGGCTGTAATTTGTGAGAACAATGTGTGTGTTGGGGGAGAATGGAAGGAAAACACCACCAAGTTTTCTGCAGTAATCAATAAAAGGCAGAGATGCAAGAATCATGGTTGTCAAGGGGGTGTTCCTTGGCGCATCTTGTGACTTTCACAAATTGCAAGAGGAGGAGACAGTTGTCTGTTTTCAAACAGCAAGAAGGGCCTGCAGATCCAATGGTAACAAAACGATGGAAGTGCACTTAAGAAAAGGCAAATATTGGTGGTATTGCATTACCACCTGCACCAACAACCGGAGAAAGCATTACAAGTGATTCATCTATCACCGATGTAATCATCCAAATTGGTTTTCCCCTTTGCAGATATCACAACTCTCAATTTTCTACCAATCTAGAACTTTGGCTAGAAAATCATTTTTGATATCTGTCTTGTTAAAGCTGATCACTCTTCCCAGACTTGTAGCCTCTAGTGTCGATACAGGAAGCCCTGAGTTGTGCTTGAGAAACACGCTAAAGTGGTCAGGCTCCAGTGTTTCATTGTCAGTCAGAGGAGGAGGAAACCTGCCATTGATTGCTGATGCAGACTAATACTCAAGCCTTCGTGCATCCCTTGGTAACAGCCCATGGTGCACTTGGGACAACTTTCCAATGTAAACTACAAATTTTTCTTGGTTTGTTAGTGAATATAACTGAAGGGGTTTTATATCCAACAGATGGCTTCTATCAGGTACCTCTGTAGAATGGTAAAATCCACTTCCACTAAAAAAAAAAACAGCTAAAATTATTAAGTTCACATTTACATGAAAATTCTAAAAACTAAATGTAACGTAAACTTTACATTTATACAAGTCAAATATTACTGACGCTTATTTTCTTGAACATAGGTGTTATGGCCCCTTTTAAATTAACTAATAGATAAATAAAAATACACCTACACTAAAATTTGTTGCTACAGTATGTAGTGATTTCTTTATTTGATAAATCTATTGGCCACTTTTTCCATCACTTCAGGATCAGTGCTCCCTCCAATTTTTCTTTTTCTTTCTTTCTTTGCACGTTCTCGTCATGAATGATTTATGACGATTAAACCAAAATTGCGCTAAAAGCAGTTAAAAGGACATTTAACATGTGCTGCACAAAACCAAACATATTCAAACACATGATGGAAAGAAAAAGAAGACTCAAATAACTTGATCTTTTTTCCCAAGTTAACAGCCATTTTTAATGGCTACCTTTGTTCTGTCCAGACCACATTTGTTCTACTTACCTGAAACCACAACAAGAATATTAGACAATCCTATCTGATGCCAAAAGTTTACCAACATAGACAGAAACCAAGTTACTTTTATGTATCTTTTCAACCAAATGCAGCACACAACCCTGTGATCTGAAAGGACTTCTATTAAAGGTTGAAGAATGTAAATAATCTTGTTTATATGTTTGAGTAGGAATCACTGCTGCTGTAGCAAACAGACCTATTTCAAAAGACTAAGAGTAAAGGTAGAGAGAGCCCATTCTCTCCTTTCTTGTTAGACTTGTGTAAAAATGGATTTATAGTATAAACAATGCTACCTTTACAGAAGTTGGCAAGTGATGTCTTTTGCATTGCAGCTGTCATCCCAGCTTCTTCAAGTTTTCCTTGCCCAACTAATCGATCAGCAACTAAGAAATCCTTAAGTTCTGAGCTATTGATGAATCGAAGAAGAGCGACAGTATGTAATCTTGTTGGTACAAGCAATATGCCTGAAAAATCAAAAAAGAAGGTTTAGAAACCTGTTCTTTAGTATTAGTTAAGAATAGTAATGAGTAACCAGGGTTTGGGTTGCTTAAAGAGAGAAAGGATGTACTAATGTATCATTTTTAAATTGCTAGAGGATTTTTTTAGAATTTAACAGCTTGAGAAAACTGATATTTGCATAACTCATCAGTGAGAAGGATGATGATTGATGATGAAGATGATGATGTACCTCGATGCTTTGGCTCAAACATTAACAGTTTTCGTAATAGATCCTTCAGGAGCAGAAGCTTAGGATTATCATCTACAGTTTCCCTCTGAGCCTGAAGCTCCAGATCTGACCACCTGCTTTTGATGAATTCATAACAGGACTTTTCAGTGTTGTGTTGAGGACTTTTGTTAAGGTTATCCTTGATGTATTTTAGAACATCTATGCCTTCTACATCATTGTAAAGAATAACAGCAGTGTTCAGTATCTCTAAGTACTCACAACATTTTGCCACAGTCCGATTATTCTTTAAGACAGAATTTTGCTTCAAATCAGTTAGCCAGTTTTCAAAGTGTTTGGTACCATAAGGTGGTTCCAAATCTAGAGAGTTTTTAGTTCCCATCAACATAAAAATATCATCTTTTATCTCCTTCATTAATCTTGTGAAGCCTCTTGAACATCTCGTTTCTGCTGTGATGGTTTTATCTATGATAGGCTTTGGGTTTTTTCTCTTTAATTCAAAAAGGTTGCTTGGGTTGCGAACATGACTGACAATAAAGCAATCCATGTTAGCACAAAGCGTGACTAAATGATTAAGTGCATTTCCTCCTCTTGTGCCAAGAGAGGCTGAAAGACCAAGAATTTGAGGAAGCTGCTCCCCTCTGTTCATGAACTTAAGGTTCAAATAACAACGCATTAATTCATTATACGGATGGTCAAGATCAGCATGGTGACATTCGTCAAAAATAAGCAGATCCAGAAATCTCAGTGACACACATTTGTTATGAATGGCATTAAGAAATTTCTGTGCAGTCATAACGACCACATTGCTTCTGTTGATTAAATCTACTAAATCATCATTTTCATCCATCATGTTCACACAGTCCTTGGGAAGTAGCAACTTCAGCTCATTTGACTGCTGTTCAACCAGATGCCTGACACAGAGCAAAAAGATGCATCTGAACTGCTTTTTCTCTTTCAGCAGCAGCTCTTTTCTCTGCTGGATGATATGTGCTGCTGTCAGAGTCTTACCGCTGCCAGTCGGAGCACAGATGATGTTGTTCTTCCCATCAATTCCAGGCTCTGCGAGTTCCAACTGATACTTATGCAGTGAAGGTTTCCCTTGTGGACTCTTGCCAACCTCCAAATCCAAATCCAAATCCAAATCCTTTTCAATGCCAGCCAAATATTTTGGCTGAAGAGCTGTGTGTGATAAAGGCGTATTTGACATACAGTGACTTTTGAAATTGTTTTCATTAGTTAATGGTGCATCCATATCAGAAACAGCTTCAGAAGTCACCAAAGTCTTAGGTATGGCACTTGATTTCCTCTGCCTTTCTGAAAATAAAAACAAACAAACAAGCTGTACTGGAGCCATTTTCCTCAATCCTTTTCTTTGTTTTCATGAAAATGAACTAAGCCATAAAAAAATCATGATTATATCAGTATAATCTTTAAATGGGAATAATATATATATATACAGTCGACCCCCGCTTAATCGCGGTTCGGCATTCGCGGCCCCGGTTATTCGCGGAAATTTCCTTAGAACCTAACTAATAATTGTTCGTGGAAACCCCTGCACATTTGCGGAATTGCAAATATCTTCTGCGATTTTTTTATGGCTTTTTTCGTGGCAATATATATATTTTTTCACGCTTTTTAACGCTAAATTATTAATAACAATATAATCTACTAATTTTGTAATATAAATACTAACGTAAATTCAGCAAAATATCAATATAAAATAAACGCTAATGGCTGGAGGTTTGAAAGTAGCCAATCAGAGAGCGTTATTCATTTCTCCTCTCTGCTGATTGGCTGCTGCCCATGAGGCGCTGTCTCAGGCAGATGCAGCCCAGCAGCCCCGCATCATCCCAGTTTACCGCATGTAGCTATCTCGAGTGTTTCTCTAAGTGTTGTATTTTTTATTAAATTATTCTTATATTTACTTATATTTTATGTTATATTTTGACGTTTATAGGCATTTTTATGGACCACGTCCAATATTCGCGGTTTTTCACTCTTCGCGGGTGCTCAAGGGACGTAACCCCCGCGAATACCGGGGGAGGACAACTGTATATATAAAGGTACTCCCCGACTTAGGACCGGGTTCCGTTCCAACCAACCGGTCATAAGTTGATATGGATGTAACTTGAAGATCTATACGTATTTGACCTTTTTTGGGGTATTTTATATGTATTACTAGTATGTACTGTACTACGTACTATGTTTTATTTTATCTCCTGTTACTCGGACATGATGCAGATTGTATCTTTTTTTGAAGCGACTGAACCAACCACTGCTTGCTTGAAAGTTTTCCTTGTAGTCATCTCCTATTCGTTCCCTCAAAGTCTCGAAAATACTTCTAGCCTTAGCTTGAATTGCTAGTAGGCTTATGGGTACCAGTTTTTGTATCTGGTCTTCCATCCAGAGCATCAACAATTTCTCCATTTCGTGGATAGGTCCTCGTCGCTTCTTTGTTATTATCGTCGACCGCATGGCGGCCGAACCTTTTACTGCGTCCAAGACTCTTTCCTTGCCCTTAAGAATGGTGGAGATTGTTGAATGGGACAACTGTAGATCACGTGCGATGGCATTTACTTCCCCCCTCCTTCATGTTGGCTAATTATCTTCATTTTAACTTCCAAATCAAGTGACTTCCTCTGTTTCTTGCCTGGTGTATTGGTAGATGGAGAAATCTTCCTTTTGCACAACATCTTTGGAGGTGGTAAATCCGTAGAAGCTAAGCGAGATACTTGTGATATGACTGCTGAAGTATAACTGATGCCGAGAGAAAACGTGATGCTGCTGCTGGGAGATACGCATTGCCATACCGACTCTCACACGGCGCACGGGAATATTTGAATTTTTTTTACACATGGTCGTAACTGGTTGGTCATAAGTCGCGTAGGTCGTAAGTCGGGGAGTATCTGTATCTACACAGAGCCCTGCCAGAAGAAAATGAGAAGCCTAGATGGCTAAGTAACTCCATTGTGGCTGTATGTAACTAATAGTTATACGATATGGCAGAAAAGATTACATTAATATCTAGCAGCTTTCCCTTATCATTGCTACAGGTGAAGGAGCAGTACCCTTGACCATGATGTCCAATGGTCACAAAAAGAACCAAACGATCCTTGTTCAACAGTATGCGGAGTGAAACTTCCACCCCTAGTATATACAACATGTCTCTATAACAAAAGTTTAAGCAAAAAACATAAGAATTTTTTACATGGTGATTATCATACTCTGTATTTGTTAGATGGTTCACATTTTCCCCAAGTGACTGCCAGATGATGGTCGTTGAGTGTTTGTACTGTAAGACACTGTTCAGCTGTTTTACTACATTAAAAGATACCATCTATCTCGAGTGTACTGTCTGTGGGAGCGAAAACCCCTATTTTGCTGAAGGAGACCCAGTATCTATATACCGGTCTTCCTGAAGGAAGGTGTGTGGGTACACCTTTGGTGAACTCGCAACAGAAGGGTTAAATATAAAATCCCTATACAGTACCATCGTTTGGATCGATATATGATGCAATTTTATCAGCGTTTTCGAGCCAACACTCGCTTTTCATCTGCGTTTGCTTTGTATTTTTTTAAAGCTGTATATAGTTTTTATCGGTCTTGCTGACAGCACCATACTTTACTGTCACCGGCACGGAAGCAATTATTGTGAACGAGGAAAATTAGCGTCAGATTTTGCTGCAAGTATAAAATAGATGATTCTGCTTGATGCAGTAAAACGAACAGAGAAAGAAACTCACCGTTAACTTCATACTGTCCTACTTCATCCTCTAGATCTAATCGCCCTATATTACGTAAGAGGTTTTTCAGTTTTGAGAGATTATCCTGCTTTATGTACCCCATGTCTTCTAGTTTCTCAAATAATTTAACTCCACCTGTGATATTTTCGACTTCACGTCTACCAATTTCAGTTCTTAAGATGTATTTAAACCCGTCAATGTCATTAGAAACCAATTCTAATGCTATTTTGAACATGAATTCTCGAAAGTTTTTGTCACTGTTTGCGTCGTAGAGCGTCATATCGAAAGCGAAAGTGAAAATAGAGTTTGGGTGGGGGGGGGGGGAAGGGTTGGTGGTGAGAGATGCTAAATATTTGCGGACTCGAAAAACGAAATTAGATCAGATATTATTATTATAATCACCTAATAATTTAACCAGGTGCACCGTTTTTTAAAAAAATTTTGTTATTTTTTAAAAACTGTTTAAAATAACTTCCTAAAAGTTAGTATTATAATATCAAACTTACCATTTATTATTATTATTTTTTTTGTTACGGAAATAAAATATTTTAAAGTCAATTATCAAACTAGGGTTCGTTTTCGTTTCGGTTTTCAAATATCATTTTTAGGAAAACCCGGATGAAATCGAGGTTATTTTTTTTTTTCGCACTTCCATGTTGGACACATTGGCAGATATTACGCTTTGATGTCCACCCCCTCCTTGGCATCGATGTGGTGGTGATGGAAGAGGAAGAGAAACGGAAGAAGTTGCTGGCGGGGAAGGGAAGGTGAGTTTTGCGGATCTCGTGTCTGAAAAACATTCGCAGTTATCGTCTGTTTTTAACTTCAGAGAGAGAGAGACAGACAGACGAGAGAGAGAGAGAGAGAGAAAGACAGAGAGAGACGAGAGAGAGAGACAGAGACAGACAGAGAGAGAGAGAGAGAGAGAGACGAGGGCCAAACGACGAAGACGAGAGAGAGGAGAGAGAGAGAGAGACGGGCCAAACCAGAGAGAGAGAGAGACAGAAGAGAGAGGAGAGAAGAGAGAGACAAAGAAAGAGAGAGATGAGAGAGAGAGACAGACAGGACAGACACAAGAGAGAGACCGAGAAAGACAGAGAGAGAGAAAGAGACGGGACGAGAAAGAGAGAGACGAGACAGACACAGAGAGAGACAGAGAGACAGACAGAGAGAGAGAAAGAGCGAGAGAGACACAGAGAACAGACAGAGAGAGACAGAGAGACGACAGAGACAGAGACAGAGAGAGAGAAAGAGAGAGAGAAGGAGAGACAGAGAGACGGGCCAAACCGAGAAAGAGAGAGAGAGAGAGAGAGACAGACGAGAGGAGAGAGAGACAGAGACGAGGAGTATGTAGAGAGGAGGATGAGACGACTGAGGAGAGATGAGAGACGAGGAAGAACGAGTTGGCGGAGGACGAGAGAGAGAGAGAGAGACGAACAGAGAGAGGCAGAGAGAGAGAGAGACGACAGAGACAGACGGGCAAACGAGACAGAGCGAGAGAGAGACAGACAGAGAGAGAGAGAGACAGACAGACAGACAGACAGACGGGAAACGAGAAAGACAGAGAGAGAGAGAGAGAGACAGACAGACAGAGCCAGAGAGAGAGAGAAAGAGAGAGAAGACAGACAGAGAGAGAGAGAGAGAGAGAGAGAGACAGACAGACAGGAGAGAGAGAGAGAGAAGAGAGAGACAGACAGACAGAGAGAGAGAGAAAAGAAGGGGAGAAGAGATGAGAGAGAGAGACGGGCCAAACCGACAAGAGAGAGAGAGAGAGAGAGACTTGTTCTTAGCACTGGCCTACTTTATACATCTTGCCTCTGCCATCCATACCTGTTTATTTCTAACAGCTCGCAGCATTTCAAAAGAAGCGAGGTGGGAAGAAGAAGAAGAAACGCCTGAACATAGATAGTGATGCCTGTGAGACTTTGGATTCTGCCGAGCTCGGTGGCTATGCATCAGGCTCCAGTGACACTCACTCTGTTTATTCCTACGAGGTATGGGGTAAATGTTGTTGGTCCAGTTAGTTTTCTTATATATCTCGTTGAGCCTGGGCTGGTGGTGTGTTTTTTAAAATTTTTTAAAATTGATAATATTAAATATATGCCAATTTGTTACACGTTAAAGGTAAATGAGATGACGGGTATTAAAAGCCTTACCCAGCCATGTGGAGTGTAACCCCCATGCATGGAGTACACAAGATGTCTGAGCTATGATTATTATTGTGTGTCAGATGAAGGCATTTTGTCACACAGGTGCTTTGCTGGTGAAAAATCTAGGTGGCAGTTGTTAGAAGCTCAGATTGGGACTTGTAAAAAAAAAAAAAAAAAAAAAAAAAGGGGGGGGGAGAGCTGTCTTAGTCCCTGTCACAACATTGTTCAAATGTATTTGTTTTCTCACTGAGGTCTTTACAGGTGTGGTTCTCTTGTAAGAGTTTCTACCATCTCTTTTTTTAATCTGTATATATTTCTGAAGGAAGTTGCTTTGTGATGTCTTGACATTCATTGTAAACTTTTTTTTTTTTTTTTTTTTTTTTTTTTTAACCAAAGAGTGATAACCAGGACCAAACTAGTGAGGATGAAATAATGACAGAAGTAAGTACATCCTAACTATATCCTAAGCTAATGCAATAAGCAGTGCTAAAGAAGCATACATTTGTAGGCTTCCACACTCAAACATGATGAATCTGAATGAAAGTATAGAGACATTTTTCTTTGGTTTCTTAGAAAATAGTGTTTCTCTAAGGTTCTCATTGCAAAAGGAAATCTGTGTGCAGAAAGTTATGATTGCCTGAATAATCAAGAAACAGTTTGTATAATTGCCAACCAATATGCTTGATATTTTACAGAAATTAAAGCAACTTGGAAATCAAAATGAAACCAGATCCTTTGACTACTTGAAGTAAACAGATGAAATAAATGTCCAAGTATTCATAATGACAAAATTCTAGAATATGGATGTAGGATGTCGCTTTGTTCGGGTGACAGACAAAAATGAAGTGTTCTTTTCATTTGTGTTTGTAATACATTTCTTTTTCTCAATGCAATTCTTGTTCTGTTGACAGAATGACAAGACTTTCCTAGGAAATTTTCCTTTTTTAAGATTAAGCATTGTTTCATTGAGGCAGTGTTAAGTTATAAAATGTCATTCAATTCTAAATGATTTAATATCAGTGTATCTAACTTATTATGAATTTTAAAATTTGACCTTTAGTTTGATTTTTGTTTTCTTTCTCCTGTAAATAGCTAATACAACTTTCACTTTGCTTTTTAGGGGTTAACACTTTGGTCTACCTGTCTTTTCTTTCACTGTGTGCATATAAGTTTTCATTAAACTTCTTATGGTCATGCTGCTGGACATTGAAAGTTGGATATCTTCATACTGTGGCTAGGAAACCTGTTAGAACTACTATTGTTTTCATTCTAAGGAAAGTTTAGAGCAGGCAAGGGTAGCCACTCATAAATTATAATGCTTGCTTGCATTTTTAATGTAATTTTTAGTAATACTCATCTTAAAAATGAATTGCTATTCAGGATACTGGACTATCAGCAGCGTTATTGAAACATCTCTTGTTATGTTACCTGTTGTCTTTGTGACAGTGAGCAAAGAATGATGAACTTCTGTATATAGGTATACCTCTGGTAACGAAGTAGATATGTTCATGAAATCCACTTCGGTGTGAGGTAGTTTCAACATGAGGCAAATGGGAATAGGTTCCAGTCCTTCGTTATTCTGTATTTTGCATATTGTACAAATCCAATAAATATAGCATTATTGTTAGATAAAACTTCAATAAAACAGAAAAAAAAAAAAATTAACTCATCAATGACTTTCCAGAGCTTGCATCATCATGTTTACTACCATTGCCAACCTCTGCTCGGATCCTGGTCTGATGGGCCTGGATCTGGTTGTTAAACAGGACTTCTTTTTGATGAATGCATCAAGTGTTGACTGTCTTGTTTTCTTTTTCCTCTTTTAAAAATCTCAATGGCAGGAGATTTCTTTCAACACTGCTGCATTCCCAGTCTGGGTCATTAGTTGAAAAGTCCTCCATTACATACATAAACTTTGCAATATTTTCAGACAAAAATTTCAGTTAGCTTTTTCTGGCATCTCATCAGCAACTAGATCTTGTTCATCTCTCATTGGCTGTTCCTGTTTTGTTTGTTCTTGCAAATCTTTGTTGGTAAGTAACTCCTCATGAGAGTCGAGAAGCTCTTGCGCATCATTGATATCTATTTCATCGAATCTTCCTTTGCTAACTTAAACATTTGAATTGCTGGTATCTCGGACTCAAAGCAAGCAAAGTCATTGACAACATCTGTCCACAGCTTGCACCACACCCCATTCATACACTTGCTTGTCACCTCTTTGCCAGGCATCTCTGATGTTATCATTCACTTTCATTATGTTATAAGATTTCCAAAAATCTCTAATTGTCTTCTGTTATCTATCACATGCCTGTCTAAATATGTGCCTCAGATAATATGCTTTAAAGGTCGCAATGACCTCCTTGATCTATGGATAGTAGGATGGATGATGTATTTGGAGGAAGAAAGACAATATCAACTGGTTTGGATGTTGATACAGTCTCTAGGTTTTCAGGGTGATCATGGGCATTATCTAAAACCATTAATGTTTTAAGTTTGTGTCCCCTTTTCTGACAATGTTCGACACTGGACAAAAGTGATGGATGATCCAGTTACAAAAAACATCCATCATTACCCAAACCTTTATTTTGCCATCCAGATAACTGGCAAATTATTTTTGGAGATTCCTTTCATTGCCATTTGGTTTTTGAGAATGATAAGCAAGAAGAGGCTTTGATTTCAAATCACCTGAGGCATTTCTGCCCAGCACTAAGATGAGGTGGTCTTTAGCAGCCTTAAATTCAGGTGCATGTTTTCCCTCCCTGTCTATGAAGCTTCTTGAGGGCATTCTTTTTCCAAAAGAGCCCTGTCTCATCAACATTGAAAACTAAATCTGGGTGGTAATCATCTTCCTCTCTGATGGCTCTCAATGTGGCTGGAAATTTGCAGTCTGCTTGGACATTGGCACTACCTGCCTCACCTGTGATACAAACACTGAATTTTTTTTTTTCATTTTTTGAACTTCTCAAACCAGCCCTAGCTGGCAGCAAATGTCTCTGAAGATTCTGTGTCCTTCAGACTTCACATGTTCAAAGAGACTTAGGGCTTTCTCCATAATGTAAGCCTGACTGCGTGGCATATGATGCTGTGCCATATCCATCTAAACACACTATCTCTTCTTCATTGTCTCCATTACACTGCTGCTCGTAAGAGTTAATTTCTTAGCTGTTGATACACCTGCCATTTTAACCGAACTGTCTGCTTGGTTTGAGATGGTTTTCAATGTGGACTGAACCATGTCTAGTGAGTGAGCCACATTTCACTTCTCCCCTGTCTCAACTTGTATGGCCTACATTTTTACGTCCAGTGAGATCGACGCTGCTACTTTTTAGGCACACATGCATCACTAACACCTGATGGCTGCTTGGCTGGCATAGGGGCAGCTAATAATATTTCAATAAAAAAAGGGAAATGGTGAGATAATCTGTACATGTATGCTGGGCACAGTTTGAACTGATGGGAATTTTTTTTTTTTTTGAGCTGTGCACTTTGTTCTGATTGCCTGAAATCAAAACAGAAGTCTATGGTGATGCATTGTTAATGGATTCCATTAGTTTGTTTTTTTTAAATTTTTTATTAAGCAAAAAAAAGGGGGAAAAACAAACTTTGTAATAAAGAAGCTTCGTTATCAGAGGCTTCGTTGCCAGAGTTATACCTATATTGCGTTTTATTATGTATGCATATAGAAGTCTTTGTTATGTCTGTTTTAGGTATGTGTGTTTGCTAAAATGGCTGGCTGGTTTGTTGCAGGAGCAGGGCACTGGCCGACATGTCCAAAAGGCTCGGATGGAGCTACGTAATGCTGCTGAGCAGATTGCGATGCTGGAAGAGTCTGTGCTTGGCAAACAGGCTGCCATGGACAGGCTTACGCAGGACATTCAGGAGATGAAAAGGGAAAATGAAAGTTTGAAGAAAGAATTTACAAGTCTTAAGGAAAAGGAGGTAGGAAGGAGTGATGCTATGACTATCTGTCCGCGGCAGTATGGATTTTTCTATCAAAGATGTTCTGTGGTCAGATGTTCACTGGTAACTCTTACAGCAAAGAATTTGGTTGGGAAATCAACTTTTATTTCGACTTTTTTCTCTTTAAATGACTGTTCTATGTTACATGCTGGTGAGAGGCAATGCAGATGAAAGTAAAAGCATGAATCTGGAATACAGGAAGAAAATTTGAAAACCCTTTGAATAGTTTGGCCATATTATTAAACACTTTTTTTTTTTTTTAACATTTTCACATACCCTAAATAAACTTAAAAACAAAAAAACTCCCTAAAGAAAATACAGTTTGTCTTTATTCTCTGTAGTTATTTGAAATTATGGAAACAATTTTTTTTTAAGTGGAATGTTGTTTGTTGTTTTTTTTTTAACTTAGGAAAATACCTTACTAGAAACAAACTCTCATGAATTTCTACTGAAAGGGTGCTCTCCTCCTGTAAAAATGATGACACCGAATTTGAAGCTTCAGTTAACTCTTTGGACGACATATTTAAAGGGTCGTCATTCTGCTTTATTTTACGGAAGAGTTCATATTCAAGTTTAAAATGAGGACAGGTCTTTTTTTCTACTAGAATTCTCTTGAATAAATGATACAGATGCAGTGTGAAAGGTTATGTCAAAGCAGTATATTCTGTTGTTTCCTTACATTATTTGTTTTATCAAGTAAACCCTGAGACCCTCTCAATTTATTCTGCTGACCAGGTTCAGAATTTAGAAGGCATTACCAAGCGAGACAATCTGATCCAGCAGCTGTTGGCCAGCCTTCAGGCATGTCGCGAGACTGTGGACGGGGGGGGATTCCAGAAGGACTACACAGCAGAGACGCAACAGCTTGCCGAGCAAGTCCAGTTGCTTCAGCTTCAGTTACAGCAGGTGAGCAGAATCGGGTCTTTTGGCAGAGGAGAAAGGCGGTTGTGCCAGTGATTTCAAAGTTGCTAGATTTGTAAAGATAAATCACGTCTTGTGATTGGATGGAAATAATTTATTCACAAATTATCTTCCAACAATAAAGAAGAAATTGCATAAAAGGTGGGTGAAATAATGAAAGCTGCAATTTGTTCCTGATAATATATGAACATACTTTTCAAAAGTTATGGCACCAGTGATGTTATTTTTAGTTTATTTAATTTTTGAGACAACTTTTATTTTTCCCATAAATACTGAAATACTAATATTATTAGATACCATAAATTTTTGTTAGTTTTTACCACACGATGGGGGTATTTCTAAAGCCTATTGCTCATCAAGAGTCGTAATTTTTTTCTACATTTTTCACAAATATTCGTTATCTATTTTACACTGCTCCAATTAAAGGAATTCCCAGTTTTGTTTCTATTTTATATTTGCTGATTTTTTGTGCATTTTGTTTTTGAGATGGTCAGTAGGGAACTCATCTGGAGATGATTGTGGTGACTACATGTATTTTAGATCTTATCATTCATTGAATGTTTTGGGTCTTATTCAAAAGTGATTCCCTGGCTAACAAAACAGTTCTGATTGTATGGTGTGGTAGACAAGAGTGCAGTGGTAGTAGTCCCTTTTTATAAATCCATTTTCTTTGCAGATATCTTAATGGAAAATTCCTTGTGTCAAAATATACTTTGGAACACAATCTATTCACTGTGCTTCACATAAGGCACAAAGCTCTATTGGAAGCACTTGCCTTGACAATTGCAAATATTTATCTTTTGTTTTGAGCCAAACAGCTTAACTAAAGATTTGACTGAGCATAGAACTGTTTTTCAGTCATTAATGTGAAACCTGGCTTCATTAGCTTTGTTGCTTAAGGGTTACCTGTGTTCCTCAAAGAGCACCTAACAGGAATACTGACTTAGTTCTGGAGGGGGCTTCTTTCATCTGAGGTGCCACTAAAGTGCTGGTTTTTCAAGCTTGTCGCTGCTACTGGGTGGTCTTTGCAGCATTTGTCTCTAAGCTTGTACCTGTTGCAGGATTCACCTGTTTTCATTTTAATGTTTAAAAAAAAAATAATAGATAAACTTTTTGGAGATGCTTTGTCCTTTTACTTATTTGGCATTCAGTTGGTCCATATTCTCTCATGGTGCAAACAACTTGATCTGTCTTGGAGTGTGTTTGCTCAAGTAACAAGAAATAAAGTTAATCCTTAGTATGTGATTGGCTTACTCAGAGTTCAGGCAGATGCCGCCATACTCGTATTCCATCATCTTCAATCATTTGGTACAGTTGAGACAATTTTTTTCATCTGTTTTGAGAACATTTAACGAAAGGAAACTTCACACCTACATACGACCGTTGCTTTAAAAAAAAAAAAAACTTTAATATTGTTTTTAACTGAATATATGGAAAGTACATTCAACAGATGTAAATTAGGTCAGCTACAGTAATTCTTGTGAGTATACCAATGAATATCCTCTGATTACTCAGTCTCTAGACATTACTTCTAGAATTTTTGCAGTTGGTTGTGTATATGATCTGAAATCAAAACAACACCTGTGGATGTGATGATTAGTTCTGAAAAGAAATTTTTATTTTGTTATGATTTTTTTGAAATGCTAGTTAGATTTCATTGGAAAGTTAAACTTCATTAAATTTAATTTTATTATGCTACTTTGCTAGAGTGCAGATTTTTGAAGTAATGTATTTATAATGGAACTTTAGGGATTTTAGTTTCTTCTACACCTTGTCAATTCCTGGATGGACGGATATTTTTGAACTGCAGTTGTGCACCCCCCCCACCTTGCAGAAGTGGAGAGTGCACCAGGGACATCCCTTTGTTGCTGATATTTCTCTACTTTGTTTCAGACTTAGTCTTGTTTGAAGTCTTCATGTTCTGCAATTGTAGCCCATCTCTTGCCATGCACTTGAAAGATTAAACATGCAAATCTTTGTAATTTCATAGAAAATTATTAACCAAACTTATTTTGTACTGCACCTGTTCCATGTACATAGATTTTTCTGTTCAGGTGACATGCTGATGGATGGATGTCTCTGCATTCAAAGTTAGTTAAAAGCTGGATAGGTGGAGTCTAATCTTCACTGCCACAAAAGTGTATTCATGATTTAAAATAAACATTTTAACTTTTTTTTTATAACAAAAAAGAATCGATAACTCTTATTAAAAGTTAACTGATGAAAAACTATTAGTTTTCCTGTTTTGGAAATCCTTATCTCTGCTGAATTGCCTCTTTATCTCAGCAAATTTTTATTTACAAGGATTTTTATAAATGGATCTGGATAATAGAGTTAAGTGAAATGGAGATTAGTCTGCTGTTAAAGCCTTTTTTAATTTAAGGGTGATGCTAACATGAGGCTAAATGTATTAATATCCACTGACATGTTTCGTTCTTACTAGCCTCAAACCTAAGCTTTGTACTTATGCAATGCCCTGAATTTTCTATATGTAGCTTTCCATTCAGGCTTGCTGGTATTAGGGACAATCTTCAGGCATAAAGGGTGGAATTTCTAGAAATAATGTTAAGCAAATTATAGATTTAGTAATATTCAATTTATAATGCTAACTTAAACTGTTTTATATCTGAGTAAATATGGAACAATTTTAAATTTCAGTCGGGGGCCACACTGACAGGACAGATGCAGCAACACAACATGTCTGCCCAAGCTTTGCAGGATGCAAAGCTAGAGATCCTGAATCTCCAGCAGAAGATCCAGAGCAAGGACAGCCTAGTTGAACAGCTCACACGCAAGTTGTCTGAACTGACAGAGGAGTACATTAAACTACAGAACTTGCATGAAATAATCAAAGAAAAAGAGTGCCACTCCTCAGAAGTTGTGCAGCAGCTAATGCAGAATGTGGAACTTTTGAAAAACACATCCAGAAATGGCGGCCAACTGAAAAGCAGCACGGTTGACATTGTCTGTCATGAGCAGCAGATGACAAACTTAAGAAATGAACTGGAGGAAATGTATGGCCATCAGATTAATGAAATGAAGCAATATTTACTGCAGCGTCAGCAGGAAGAAACGGACACTTGTAAACAAGAGATGCAGGAAGTTGAAGAGGAAAGGGATAACTTGTTGCTAAAAGTAAACAGTTATGAAGCTGAGATCAAAGGACTGTTGGCAGATTTAGCTGAGGTAAAGACCAAGCTGCTGTCTTCAAACAGTTTAAATGAAAATCTTGAAGCCCAGCTTTCTAGCTTTAGAGAATGCATTGCTAACTTGGAGAATAAACTCCAAAGTGGTTTGGAAGATAATGCATTTCTGAAGTCTCAGATACAGAGCATTGAAGAAGAAAAAAATGGCTACCTGGTGAGGATGAACCAGTTAGAGGATAAGGTAAGAGGATTTGTTAATCAGTTAAATGATAGTAAACACGAGCAGACTGAATATGAGCAATTGAAAAATGAAAACTTATTAGGGCAGTCTGCAAATTTTGAATATAACAGATGTAATGAAGCATGTGACAGTGTTGATTTTGACCCACAGAAATTTCATTTGGAAGCTGTAAATGCATGTGATGAAAATCTAAAACAAACTTTAACTTTTCAGTCTTCCATTGAACAGCTACAACCAGAACAGAGCAAAATTATGGATTGGGACATTTTGCAGCATAATCTTACTGAGTGCCAATCTTTTGAAAGCTTGTTGGATTTGCTGAAGTCCTGCAGTGTTACATATGGTATTGCTGACTTGTTGTTGAAATTTGATTTGATAAATCGCTCCAGTTTTCAAGCGGGTCTGCCTTCTACAATGCAGCTGGAATCATTCAGCAGTACTGTTGACATTCAAGATCAAGCTATGACTGGGAGTCAAAAAAAGAGAGTAAGCAAGTGGCGGGCAGACATTTCAGAAAATGCTGAACGAGAAGTGGATTCTTACCAGCATCCATTGAATACTGCATCCTGTGAAAAAGGTGTATTAGTAGCTGAAGGTAAAAATCTGAAAGAAATATTAAATGATTTGATTGCAAAGTGCCGTGATGTGCAGACTGAAATGGAGCTGTCATTCCGTGAAGGGAGTCTATTGGCTATGTCCTCAGCCAAAGAGTCTTTGCCAACTGATGGAGCAAATGATGAGCTGGATGAAACAATAAGGTTACTTGAATGGTATTTCGAATATCTGGGAACAACCAGTGCAGCAGTGACCAGCGAGATTAGCAGCTTATATGGCATAGTGGATGATCTTCAGAAAGACAAGGAAGGTTTGCAGATGAAAGTCAAAGACTACCACTTGCAATTGGAATCTATCAGAAGTCAAGTGGAGCTTATGGATGATGAGAAACAGGAATTGCAAAATTTTCACAGTAAAATAAAAGACCTTCAAGAAAGGATTTTGGTGCTACAGGAAGAAAAAGAAGTTAATGAAGGCACAATTTCACATTTACTAAGTGATTTGGGAAACACAAAGCTTGAGCTGAAAACGGACTTTTCTACAGAGGCTCAGCTTTGTGAGGTGGACTTGGTGCCTGACCTTAAAGAATCCCTACAAGGGGACAGAACTCTGTTGCAAAGTGTTGATTTTGGATGTCAGATTAGTAAAGAAAACCATTTGCAATTAAATATGTTAGATGGACATACATCTAGTTTAAGGAAAAACACTGCACCATTATCTGAAAGACAAAGGAGGAGAGATTTTTTGGAAGAGGAAAGAGAAAAGCTCAAGGAAGATTGTAAAATGTTTGCTGAGCTGCTTGAAGAAAAGGAAATTGTACTAGAGGCACTGACAGTTAAGTCAGAAGGGTATGGGGCAGAAATATCTAATTTGAGTTCATTGCTTAGGGAGACCATGGAAGAACTTGCCAAATCACAAGAATCGGTTAAAACTCTTGAATTAGAAAATATTTCAATTAAAGAAGAAAAGGATAATCTGAATACAGTTTTATTAAAAAAGGAATCAGAATTACAGATAATACAGGAGATGTTAAAAAGAAACAGAGAGGAAATGTTGATGCATAATGAAGATGAGAATAATTTACAAGAAAAATTGCATACTTTTGAATCAGAAAATCGTGTGTTAAAGGAATCTTGTGATAGTGCTATGATGGAATCAGAACAATTAAAGACAGAGTTGGAAACCTCAGAAGAAAAAATTCAAGAGTTAAAAACAGAAATAATTTCTTTAAGAGACACTAGTACAAAGGAGAAAAAGACTTTGGAAAATGAAATGAAGAAGTTAGAAGAAGAAAATCTAAATCTTGCTGAGGAAATGACTTATTTAGAACATCAAAATTCTGACTATGTGGCTAAGACAAATGAACAACAAGTTGTGATAGAACAATTAGTAGATAAGACAAATGAACTGGAAACTGAGCTGGATGAATTGGTTAAAAGGACAAAGGAGCAGGAGGCTGAAATAAGAGAACTGGAGGAGAAGACCAAAGAACTGGAGGCTGAAGTAAGAGAACTGATGAGAGAACAGGAGGCTGAAATGAAAGAACTGGAGGAGAAGATGAAGGGACAGCAGGAGGCTGAAATGAGAGAACTGAAGGAGAAGATAAAGGGACAGCAGGAGGCTGAAATGAGAGAACTGGAGGAGAAGATGAAGGGACAGCAGGAGGCTGAAATGAGAGAACTGGAGGAGAAGATGAAGGGACAGCAGGAGGCTGAAATGAGAGAACTGGAGGAGAAGATGAAGGGACAGCAGGAGGCTGAAATGAGAGAACTGGAGGAGAAGATGAAGGGACAGCAGGAGGCTGAAATGAGAGAACTGAAGGAGAAGATGAAGGGACAGCAGGAGGCTGAAATGAGAGAACTGGAGGAGAAGATGAAGGGACAGCAGGAGGCTGAAATGAGAGAACTGGAGGAGAAGATGAAGGGACAGCAGGAGGCTGAAATGAGAGAACTGGAGGAGAAGATGAAGGGACAGCAGGAGGCTGAAATGAGAGAACTGGAGGAGAAGATGAAGGGACAGCAGGAGGCTGAAATGAGAGAACTGGAGGAGAAGATGAAGGGACAGCAGGAGGCTGAAATGAGAGAACTGGAGGAGAAGATGAAGGGACAGCAGGAGGCTGAAATGAGAGAACTGGAGGAGAAGATGAAGGGACAGCAGGAGGCTGAAATGAGAGAACTGGAGGAGAAGATGAAGGGACAGCAGGAGGCTGAAATGAGAGAACTGGAGGAGAAGATGAAGGGACAGCAGGAGGCTGAAATGAGAGAACTGGAGGAGAAGATGAAGGGACAGCAGGAGGCTGAAATGAGAGAACTGGAGGAGAAGATGAAACAAAAAACTGATATTAAACAACTGATTGGCAAGAACAAGGAGCTAGAATCTAAAATGAAAGAATCAGTGGGTGATTTGACTGTGATGAAAAAGGAACAAGAAGCTGAAATAAGAGAACTACAGCACAAAAATGACAATATGGTACAGTTTGTTCATTTTGTGGAGAAAGAAAGGAATGAGGTTACCAATGAGAAAGAAGTTGCAAATAAGAAGAATGAAGACCTTTTAGCCAAAGTGAATGAGCTGGAAAATAAAGTCAGTTTTTTGAATGCAGAACTTAGTAGTTTAAATCTGTGCTTAGATAATCTAAAAAAAGAGAGAGATGGACTAAGTGAAGAAAATAAAAAGTATACAGAAGAATTGGAACGGCTTTTGTCAGGTCACCAAGAGAGCAAACAGTTAAAGCAAAATATCCAGGAACTTTTAGTTTTAGTTAAAGATTCTGAAGCTGAAATTAGGATGTTGAAAATGGAAAATTCTACAGTGGTAAAGCTGAATAAATACAAAGAAGTACAGAGGAAGCTTGATGTATTATCATGCCATCTTGATGAACATTGGCTAAAAATAGATGAGCTGAATCAGGAAAAGTCTGTTGTGGTGAGGCATCATGAATCAGAGAATGAATCCTTTAAAAAAAGGATTCTGGAACTTTCAGAGAGCTTAGCTGACAAGGAAATTGAAATTACCAGATTGAGAGAAGAAAATGGTTTGGGAGATATGAAGATAGTGTGTCAAGAAAGAAAGAGTAAAGATTTACAGATAGATTCAGAGCAGAAACTTAGACTTGAATATAGTGCAGTGTTAGCTGAAAACAAAGGTTTAAAGGATCTCATTGCAGAGCTGAACATGAAAATTCAAGAGATAATAAAGGAGAAAAATGATATTGGAGAAATGCTAACTCGTAATTGTGATGAACAGTCAAAGGAAATAAAGTATATTGAGGAGCTAAACAGAAATTATTTTCAGATGGAAAGAATGCAAGAGGATAGAGACTCACGAGACCTAATAATTTCTGATGACAGTCATTCGAAAATTGATGCATCTTATAGTTTAAACATTACTGACAACGAGTTAGCTAATACTAGGGAGTTACTGAAAGCAGAAAATGAAGAATTGGAGGTAAAGAAGGAAGTTAATTTTGTATGTTCTGAGTGGAGTGGCAAAACTGAAGAGATGGGAAGTGATTATGGAAGTGCAGAAAGAGACATAAACATTGAAAATCTTTTGAGTTGTCCATACACAAAATCATCAGAAATAATTCACTCACAAGACGACTTCAGTGAAAAGCTGTCTCAGCTGCAGAAGAAGCATGAGGAAGAAATGCAGAGTGAGATAGAATTTCTGAAAGAGCATTATGAACGTGAATTGAAGTATGTTCGGCTAGAAGTTCTGGAAGGGCTCAAAGATGAGAAGAAGCAATACAGGGAAGAGCTGGAGCAGAAGTACCTGCTGAAAGTGGAATCATTTACTGCAGAAAAGGAAAATGAGTTTATCCAGAGCCTGCAAAAAGTACGAGCAGAAATGGAGCAAACTCAGAGAGGAGAGCTGGAGGGGCTGAAGCTCAGTGTGATCCAGGAGCAGCAACTGGCCAGCTTGGCTCACGAAGAAGAGTCATCTCACCTGGGTGATGTGGTGCAAAAACTGCAAATTGAGAACCAGGTAAGCCATCTGCATCTTGCTTATTTTCACAATGAGCCATTAGGCTTTATTAACATTACTATTTTCAATGCATTGTATATAGATGAAAACTAGTTATCATAGTTACTGTTATTGGTTAATAACTCCACTGGTCCAAGATTTAAACTGCAATTTTTTTTTTTTTCCTTTGGGCCAGTGTCTATCAAAATTAATAAAGCTGGAAATGAATTAAAAGTAGATAAAGTAATAATGTTTTGTGTTTGTTTTACTGGTTTAAAAACTCTGACCGCAGTCGATTTTGTTGAGTCTTTGTTTATCTAAGCTTTTCTAAGCTTTTTAGTAAAAAAAATAGTGTAAATTGAAAGCTTTTTTATAGTTGGCTTAACAATTTTAAAATTCTCTGATACTTTATTTGAAAATTCATCACCAGTGTACCTGTATTTGCTAATGGCACTGTATCAGTATGACTTAATTTCCTAGTAGTATTCTCAGTTGTTGATCAGTGTTAGCTACTAGGGCATTGGTAAACAGTAGTGAGAGTAAAGAGAACTGAGTTTTTAAGTCTCTCACCCAATCTCTAATTGTGTGCTTATGTGCGCATGCCTGCCTGGAATTGTTACTGTTACAGTTGTCCAGTAGGTTTGGAATGCCATTCTGTAGGTATCCAGTGGCAATTATAATGGACTGTAACCAGACGACTGCATAGAGCATGGTACTAGGAATTAGCTTTAGCTCTGCATTCCATGTTTGATTGTAGGATGTACAGTCTTTAGAGTGCAAATACTTGGGGAACCTGCATCATGGTCTAACAATGCCGTTTAGTGAGTTGACATGCTTAAAATGTATAATGCTTTGGAATTGTATTATCCTAGCATCTGCAGATTTCATGCCTTTGGTAAATTCTAGTCATCCTGATAATCCTGGCTATTTTTCTCAGTCAGGATGGCAATAATTTTGAAATGTATCATAGAATTTAATTTGTGATTTATTATTGAAAGAAAGCAATTTTTTAAATACTTTTTTCAGGAACTAGCTGAAGTGAGGGATGCTCTTCTTCAGCAAATTGAACAATTCCGCTACGAACAAGAGAAGCTGCAGAAAGAACTTTCATATGCTGTCAAAGGCAGTGAGACCCTCCCTGATAAGATGAACAGTCACACGTCATTACCAGCAAATGACTTAAATGAGTTTCCGAGAACTATGCAAAACTCTGAAGACTGTGGCAATAGTGATATGTGGGGAAGCATGGAGTTAACTCGCTCCCAGCTATCTGTCACTAGTTCTGTAGACATAAAGCAGTTTGGAGAAGATTTATGTTTTGATGTTGATTTGGTAGATGAAAATGTCAGTCAGAGCACGCCAGCTTCTTCTGTAGAGCATCATGCAGCACCTGCTGAATCTCTCATCATGGCCAAACTGAAACATCGCTGCAATAACTACCAGAGTTTAATTTCCTTGCTGGAGAAAGAAAACAAATCTTTGAAGAAACATTCAGAAGTTGAGCTTGAGCTGTTTGTTCAAGAGAAATATCAGCTTCAAAGACAATGTGAGAACCTCACAAACAGTGTGGACAGTGTGACGCTCATGAAGAACCAGTTAGAGCAAGAACTTTCTGTGCTGAGAGAAGAATTGCAGAATTCCACAGCACAATCAAAACCTGACTCTGAACACTCACTCAGGGAGCTGGTGGCATCCTTGAAAACAAAACTTGCAGATGCAGAAGACTTTGTTGTGCTGATGCAAAATCAGATTAGCCAAAAGGAGATTGAAAAAGAAGAACTGCAGTGCAAGATCAAAGATCTGTTCAATAAAGTAGTGGATCAGCAGCATTACATAGACACCATGGAAGAGGAATTACCTGCCCTTTGGTCAGGGATGGCTGGTAGAGAAAGGAACAAACAACACTGTGTTTCTGAAAAATCAGTTGTAGATGAATTTCAGCATGGAGAAGGAGAACTGAATGCTGTTGCCGTTATGCAGGAATATTTTTCATCTTGTCAGCAAAGTGGAAAATTTACAGGTGATGAATTTTTAAGATCCAGTTTAGATCAGGAGGAAATTGTGCGGAAAGCTCAGGATGGAACTCGTAATAAAGATGAGTTGGGTGATGGGCTTACCAAGCCAATTTTACAAGGGAGTCTGGACTTAATGCAGCTAAATAGATCAGATGTTGGCCATGGTAGGTCTGTACAAAAGGACTTGGAAGTTGCTGACACAGTAATGTCAGAACAAGATGCTAAGCAAACTGATATTAATTTGAAACATGCTGATTGGTCCAGAAGTTCTGGCCATGAACCAGTGGACAAAATGAAAATAAAACTTGAAGAGTCATTGGAGCTGAAACATTTTGAAATTGCAGATGAAGTTGCTCAGCTGAGGCAGGATCTTATAGAAACAAAAGAATTTTATGCTACAGAAAATGCTCTTCTGAAAGAAGCATTGGAACATAAATTATCTGATGAAACTACAAACACAGAGTATGCAGAAGAATCTGGTGAAATTGATGAAGCTTCGCTTTCATTTAAAATAAGCAGCCTCAGAAAAAAACTAGCTGTTATAGGGGAGACAAACAAAATGCTAAAAGAGGAAAACAACTCTCTGATGAAGAAGTTGCGAGACCAGGAATGCCTTGTATTATACATGAGACAGTTGTCTGAAAAGGTTGTAGTTGGAAATGAGCACCTGCATTTATTATATGGAAGTCAACTTGCCATATTACAGAAGCATCGTGATGAACTGTTGCAGTCTTTAGAAGAGAAGATGTCTGGCAGGAACCAGCTTGCTGAAGTGGTTGGGGATAAAGCTGTTCTAGAAGAAAATTTGCGTCGCGAGAAGGAACTGCTTGCTGAAAAAATGCATGAAAAAACTGTGCTGGAAACAGAACTGACAGAAAAAAGGGTAAAGCTTGAGGAAGTAAACCAGCAACAGAAATTGTTGGAAGAAGAGCTCAGGCAGAAGGAGAAAATGGAAAAAGAACTAATGCGGCAAAAGCGGTTTCTGGAAGATGAATTTGCAGAAATAGAAAGTAAATTACACGAGAAAGAACAGACACTTGAAGAGGAGAAAACCCAGCTGTTGAAAGAGTTAAAGGAGAAGGACTGCCTGGTGAAAAAACTGAAGTCAGATTACCAAGATCAGCAAAACAGCTACTGGTCTCAGGGGGAAACTCTAAAAGAACATTTCTCTCAGGAGCTTAGCAATGTCAGAGTCTCCTTGGAGCGTGAAAAAATTGACCATCTTGAGGAGATGCGGAAACAGATGGAGCAGCAACACACGATAGCAATTCAATTTCTGAGGGAAGAACTGAAGGCTGACTTTGGAATCCAGGAATGCCGCCTGAGGAAAGAGCATGCATCGGACATTTCATCCCTACATCGTAGACACACTGAACAGGTTCCTTGGACTTTGTAGTTCTTATTTGCATGTTGTTCATGATGATGGCTGCAAGTATGGCACAGGACATTATAAGGGGTTGTTTGTTAGCTTAGTCCAATATCTACAAGGGGAAAGATCCTAAGATTTAAAAAAAAAAATTGTTTTTCATTTGATGGCATTCACCAGTTTGGCCTTTTATTCAGTGGAGGAGGGACACTGTTGATTGATTGCAACATTAACTTTGAAGAGAATACTCACCTTGCAGTTCACTCGTAAGTCTTAATCATTACAGAAATAAAAGAAGTAGGTATTCAGTAAAAGGGAAACATGGTTCGCTACTTAATTTAATCTAAAGGGAATTGCATTGCCTTCACAAAGCTCTAAGAAGTAAATGCAGCAATCTTCATTGACCTACCAGTCCTTCAGAGTGCAGTATGTCAGGTGCTTCGTGATATTGGCTTTTGTCACTGATGTGGCATGACCTTATTGAATGAACAAGCCAGCACTATTGACAACACCAAACTACTAGCTGATACATCTAAATTGAGGGAGCTTGCTTGGAGATGGTGTGGGGGAGTAGTACCAAATCCTTTGTAACTTGTGCCATTTTTGCAGCCACCTGCTTTTGGTGGTGGTGAACTCAGTGGTGAACGGGAATTAATGTTCAGTGTTTGTGTGCTGCTTTTATCTCATTGATGTTGTTGACCACGATTGACAGTGCCTTGACAAGTTCATTTCCGATCTTCCACCACCACATTCTTTTAAAACTACCTGTCTGTCTTTTTCTGTTGTAAGGTACATTTATTAGCATTGTTCATTCACACTTTCTTTTTTTCTTTTTTTTAAAGATGATTTAAATAACACCTTTAGTTGCTTCTCCCTAACTACATTGCTATTAACCCCCCCCCCCCAATGATCAATCATTTTACGAGGCATGAAAATCAGGACTAAGTTAGGTTCAGAAGACCGGCTTATTCTCCACTTGCCGGGAAAATTATAACATTTTTAAGTTTTATTTTAGCCTGATGAGAATCCTTGGACGTGGAGGAAAAGATGAAAAGGAGGATGCAACTGTAAATAATGGAAAGTGAAAATGCTTGCCAAAAAACTTCGAATTTGCACTGTTAGACTGATTTTGCTAATCTTTAATTCTGTAAACCCACCAAACTCAGGTCAGATGTTTTAGTATAATTTGTACAATATAAACAGCAAAGTATTTAATGTGACGCTTAATGGAAAGATAATTATTTCTAGCCCAAGTTTCTGTTCTTAGAATTTTTTATTTTTTTTACTTTTATGCCACCACGATGACTTGTGGTTTTAAAGCTCAGTGCAATAAGTTGAGGAAATTTACAGAAAATAGTTTAAGCATAAATTTCTAGTGTTGTATTGAATGTAACGAGGCCCATTTAGTTACTGAAAAATCCCAGTTCTTGGTCAAACTTGTATTTTTTCCATACACAATATAACACCCCTTGAAAATACAACGATGGACCCAAGTGAAATGTAACATTTTAATCTGTTCATGCACAAGTTTCATTGTCAGATGTTGCAGACTTGATGGCCTATCTTTGTCATCATTCTCTGTATTGCACCCTATACAACTACTGCTGCAGTTACATCAGTGTTTTAAAAGGCCTTCTGCACCCCATTTTGTGAGGGGAAATGCAATCACAGCTCTGCTTCAACACCATTCATGGTAGACTCCATTTGTATGGCTGCTGTGCTACCACTTGCGGAGTAACTTTGATACATGTATTTCTAAAGATTAGAGACAACATCACAAGTGTGTTTGGGTAGTGTTTTTCACTTAATTACTTTCAGTATGACCCTTGTATTGTTTTGTTTTGTTTACTCCAGTGGGTAGGAAGAGGACAGCTGAGACTATAGAACTTGAGAATATTGGGCTGCAATTTGCAGTAGATTAAATTGCTTGCCTGATGAGGTGAGGGGGGGGGTCATTCTGGATAATGATATTTCCATATCTGGAATATTCAGATTTCATCCAGCAATATGAGAAAAACAAGTATTTAATTAGAGAAAAGTTTTAAAATCTTTTTTTTTTTTTATGATGTTATTTAATTTGCTTTTTTTCTTTCTCTGTATATATTATGTTTTATTGTATAGACTTCTTTGAGCATTTAAAACAAGGATCAGGAGATTATCATAAGTACTTGTTCATGTGATTGGAATGGAATGGTTGCTCATTCCCTTGAGTCATTCTTTTCTCAACGATTTTTTTTTGAATTGTAAAACTGACTGTTAAATAGATAAATATGAATGACTGAAAGCAATTAGTATTGTTAGTGCATAAGTGTACTGCAAAGAACACTCAAGAGTAATGTATTATATTCTCAGAATCTTTCAATAGTTAACTGTACAATCTACACACCAGCACCACTTCTGCTATGTCAGGTTTTGCTAGGTTCTTATATGGGCTTTCTTTGTCTTCAAGGTTACCCTTAGCGTAAAATCATCAAAGTTTGATCCTGCTAGAGGATGGTAGTGCTTTGGATTTGAATTATTCTTGCACAAACAGTCTTTATGGTACACTCTATAAAGTTGTAGTGGTGGGACTTGTAATGATTTGTAAAAAGAAATGCTTCTGTGTCAGCCTTTCAGCACTCAAGGAGATCTATATGCACATGGATGGCCTGTAAACGCAGTCAGGTGTTAGTGGAAATCACCAAGCGCAAACATTAGAGTAACCAAGGTTATCATTAATAACTTCTATGGCATGATGACCGATACTGAAGTTCTGTCAACTAGTGTTGCATGATATGTCAATCTTTGCAGCTTAGTTCAATCTGTGTGGTGTTGCCATTGGCAGCTGTTGTTGGCCAGCTGCTATGCACATCTACCTTGTAGTTCATTTTCTCCACTTATCAAATTCACCTGGTGTCTTAAGTACTCGCATCAACATTTAAGTATCTGTACTCATTCTTCATGCAGCAGTGAGTCTTAGTTGGCGAAATCTCCTGTGAAAAATTTTGTTTACTGCTCTCTGCTTAAGTTCTGTAGGTAGCTGCCTTTTTGAACAGCTGTGGTGTGCTTCCACCTAGTATGTCAAAAAGAAAACGGAACTTTTACAGAAGTGGCAGAATAAAGTATCTTGTGTAGGATTTTCATTACTTGTCGTCCTCCACAAAATAGGAGGTACTACTACTGGGGTGTCCCTAGTATGTTATATAATGATCATTTATGAAAAATGACTTGGATGAGTATTTGTTTTCTGATTGTCAATGAATTATTATGTTACTCATTAATAATGGCCCTTTGATTTAAGTATTACCTGTAAATTTTTATAGCATTTTCTAAGTTAAAATTGTATTTGAGTTGTTTTTGTTTTCATATTTGACATTTAACTCTGTATTTCCAAACTTACTTTAAAAGAAAACAGTATTAATCTGTTAAAGTGAAAGTTTTTTTTCTTTCCTTGAATGAGTTAAAAAAAAGGGGAAAAAAAGGTTTTAAAGTTGCCTTTTTTAAGAATGCTTAGGCGTAATGCTGTTACTTCTCAGTCACCGTTAGTGTATTTCTGTACCCTCTGTAATTTGTTTATTTTCTCTTAAGGTTGGAAATTTTCATTCTTGTATTGGCATTTGTTTAAAGGTTTGATGGCTCTGGTTGCATTTTTTTTCCTTGTACATCCTTGATATTTAAAAAAAAAAAGGGGGGTGGTGGGTGGGATTTATCCATGGATGCTTAGAAATATGTGATGACCTGTAATAACTATTTATTGATGAAAATCAGCAGATACATGTATTGAGATTTAAAGATTTCTCAAAGTCTCCAAGATCACTTTGTATTTAGTCTGAGTAATTAATACCCCATTGATGACAGATGCTCTTGTCAGGTAGTAACATTAACACAGTCGTAAAACCTTGATGATTTTGCTGTTGGTGAATAGGGATAGCTTTCATATGGAAATTAAAATTTAGTTTAAATTCAAAAAAAAAAAAGAAACAAGATGATATATTAACATGAACCTGTAATGGTTAAATTAGCATAGCAAATAGTGTTAGTATAGTTTCCTTTGTTAGGGGCTGCTTCAGACTTTGGGATGATCCCTGTTTGACAGTGATGAATACTTTGTCAGAAAGCTTGGTACACAATATGGGTTTACCTATTTTAATCACATCAGCTAAAGTAGTTTGAAAGTTTAAAAAATATATATATAATCGTAAATAGGAAATTAAGAAATCAGTTTTTGACAGACAATGAACTTTGTTTACTGGCTTTATACATAAAATATATTTTATTAGACCTATTTGATCACTTAGTGTATTTTTTTTTTTTTTTGTTAATGAAAGTTGTGGAGATATAATTTAGTAGGGACTTTGGAAATATATTATGTTCTACCTATTTGAGGTGCTGGCTCACAATTAAAAAGAAAGTGTTGAGTGCATGTCTGCGTTTCTAAGAAAAGCTGGTAATAACACTTGACAGAAGGATACAGTAGCAGCAAGCTATTGCAGTTATCTTGTTTCAAGCTGTTAATCCCATGTGTTAAAAGGTTAAATTGGATTATGTGTGGCATAATCTATTTTGTGCTGCAATGATATGGAGCAAAACAACAACAGCTGCTGACCTGTTGGTGGTAGTGAGCCACGTGGAGTGATGTGTATCGATTACCTGCATGGTTTTGTCAAATGGGTGGAGCCAGGTAATGTAAAACATAGGGCTGATAAAATCAATGACCTACCTGTAGGGTGTAGGCTATTTGTGTAGCTAAGAAGAACTAGAAATACACCAAGCATACATTAGTATGCCCTGGTCAAGTATGGCATTGGAATTAGTTTAACAAAAGGTAGGAGCACCTGTCCTTTATTTACCCATGTGTTGACATTACGTACATTTGTCAGTCATTGTCACTGAAGGAAAAATGTCTTCTCATTTGTATCTGTGATCCTTTCAGCATATTAAGGCAGCATCTTTTTTTTAAAATGAAATATCTTGCCTAACAAGTATCCAAGCAAGAAATAAATGTTGTCTGGAGAGATTTGTAATGGAATTTATTGAAGCATTTAGTTGTTTATTTTGAAATTGAATATTATATTGTAGATGAATAATGCTGCTTTTATATGTAAGTTGCTTCCTCCTAGATATCACGCTATGTAGCACAACTTTTATTTTTGATGTCTGGAAATATCTATGTTATAATAAGCATGTTTTATTTAAAACTGACCAGTTAAACATCTGTTTTCAGGGAGCAGATTTTGCTCAGCAGATCTGTTGCCTTCAGGCTGATAAAGCCATTGATTTTTTTTTGCTGTTTTGTGTCCTGGGTTCTTTCTGATTTAGTTTGGTGCCACATGCATCTTGTTCTTCATTGTCAGGGTTATGCTTCTTTCTCAAACCTCTAACAGAATTTGAGGTGGGGGAGGAAGTGGTTTTAGCCAGCAGTCTCAAGTTTCCTTGAAAAGAAAACTAATGGAACATCAGTGCAGGATAAGAGTTTGTTCACCTGGTCTAGTGATGGGGGATGACGTTGTACTGATGTCCTGCCACATGGAGTTCTGGGGGATTTGGGGGATTTCAAATTAGTGTTGTTTATGTTGCTGCATGATGATAAAATGGCAGCTGCAGCCTACACTACACAATCTGCTCTGGTCTGGTCATTAGAATTAAGAATTTAACTTAGTTTATCATAAGTCACAGGAGAAAATGTGCAGATTAAATTTTGCTGCAATGAGAATTTAAATGCATTCCTTTATGTGGAAATCTGTTATTTACTTCAGCGTTGTAATGAGTCACTTTCTTTGTATTTATGAATGATGTGGGCTGGATTAAAGAAGTTTAAATAATAGTGTTTGGGGGTTAGGTGGGGGCTGGCATAAACGATTTACTGCCTATTCGTCAGGTTTGTGGCAAATAAGCTGAGAATTTGTAAGCCACTTGATTTTTTGATTTAAATTTTAGAATATTTTTCTTTTCTTTTTAAACGAAGGCCTTCATCTCACCACGCTTAAAAAAATCTTTGATCTTTATTTAAAATTCTAGAAAATATTTGTCTGTCCGATATTTTTTTTTTTTCAATTTGTGAAAATTTTGGACTGTTGAGTTCTGTGTATCCTGTAAATCTTTAGGGGAGGAGTTTGATGCTATGGTGAATAATCTGTACTGCACTGTTATGGTATCGAAATTACTGGGTCTGGTGAGACCTTATGGTGCGGGCTTAATCACGTGCGCAAAAAAAAATAATTTAGAATCTATCTTCTGCGGCGTGTATTGGCTTTTATCCGCTCCACGTTTTTTAAATTGGTCGTTCATGTGCCAAAAGTGGGTGGGGGGGGAGGATCAGGTAGCCTCTGCCCTAACAAACAGTGTTGATTGTCAGAATACTTTGACATCTTATATCATGGCATCCTGGTTTGTCAGTGTATGTGAATTAGACTTTGAGCCTGGTTCAGTTTAACGTTGTAGCCTGCCTGGTGCAAAGGATGTGTTACTTGGATGCTTGAGGCTAATACTTTTAAATTGACATTAAAAAAAAAAAAGTTGGGATGCGTGGTTGTGTTTTCAGAGCTACAACTTCTATAATTATAATATGTATGCTTGTATTTTTTTAAAGTTATTTAAATGCTAGAGAAATGAAAAATTTGGTGCTTTATTACATAACCGTCTGTCTTTCTATTTTGTTCCATCAACATTAACATCCAGCAAAATCCCATCCACAGTTTTCTTATATTGGATGTAAGAATTTGCATGCAGATAGAAATATTTCAGTGTTTTAGCTGATGTCTGAAAGAGGTGGGATGTATCAGCTGATGCTGTGCATTGTTCTTAGAGTAGGTCGTTTGCTACTGGTTCAGTTTCTCAGTATTGATAGCTGGCCTAATCTTGGTTTTTTTTAATGATACCGCTTATCCCATTTATCAGGATTTACCCTTACATTAATATCTCGCTTTATCATTACAATTTGGATTAACTAGCAGGTAGCGGAGGTTTTGACTGTTTCTCAACAGATCTACAAACGAATGTTGGCTTTTAAAAAAAAAATTGTGTAGGTTAACATTTTGATGAGTGGCTAGCACCTGTTGATCTAGGTGATCATACCAAAACCTGGTAGTATTTAACCATCATTCTGATTAGATAGATATTTTCTTGATGTACATTTTGGTCTGTATACCTGATAATGGAAAGTAGTACTCTTGAGTAGGGAATTGATAGCTATCCTAGACAGTAGGATTGGCTGCCACTCTGGATGGGTTTGTTTTGATTTTTAATGTTGAAAATGTGTAGCATATTTATTTTTTATTTAAGTGAAGAAGAAAAAAACAAACAAACAAAACCAAATTTTGTTATTTTTTAAAATAATTTTTTTATGTTGAGGTGTTAAATGTACCAGTGTCTAAATCTGTATCCATCGTTTGTGCGGAAACACATCACATTACTTTTGAGTTTGTTAGGGATTGTTACGGCTCTGAGAGCAGCCGTGTCTTTGAACATTAGATTAGGTTTTTCTGATTATCGTTGATTAACTGAACTCCTTGATGGAGTTTTTATGAAAAGAAGGGTGGAGTGGTTAACATGCGGTTTATTTGCATAATTTCTTTCTTTCTTTTGTTATCTGCTTATTGTGTAACTTTGGTGTCCTGGGTCAGATGCCATCTAGAAATAGTACCAAAGAACCCCACCTGTCCCATTCTAGTCTTCCATGATATTGTTAAGAATCGCACGACAATGTCTTTGTAAAAATCTGTATCTCTCTCTTTTTTTTTTTTTTGACATTAAAAATCTGTTTCCACATTAAGTATTTTTCTTCTGGTGTTTTCTTATTTAACGGTAAAGAACACTTTCCTCGGCTGTTTCCGAGTAGACATCTCAAGCACCTGTCTCTCTGCGACGTTCGACCACTGCATGTAGGTAGTGTTCAGTTACGTGTGTACTTTCTGTCTGACCGTCTTCCATGCAAGCCCAGTCTTTGTTAGAAAAGAACCTCGGAGAAGTTGACCAACACCTGAAACTACCTTTTTAAATTTCCAAGAAATGGCAGGTCAAACTGAAAAATTATTTAAAGACTTCTGTTTGTATGCTGTAGTTTATGAACTACAGACGGTATGAAAGAGAGATGTAGATTCACTCAAACTCTTCCCCTCTTCTCCCCCTCCAAAAATTACCATTTGAAATATTTAAAAGTTTTAAATCATTTGGCAGTGGCTTGTTTATATTCTCTGTTGGGTTAATTAAAAATCACATGTAGTAGATCAGTACAGAATTTATTTCATCAGCGCCAGAATTAACCCATCGTGACTTGGCCGTGCGTTCTAGGAAAGTGATCTTAAACACAGCAGAAAGCCACAGGTCTGTGTGAGACTGGCTAGGCAGAGCCACTCAACAGGATCTCACATGGAGTGAAATGATGTTTTGTGTTAACTGACAACTAAATGGGTTGATAGAAGAGGCTCGTTTAGAAAAAGACTCGTTCAGTTAGTCTACCTGTGTGGATGATGATGAATATTTTTTTGTGTGATCATTGCAAGAGGATGTTGGCTAGATGTGTTGCTAGTTTTTAAGAGTTTGGTTTTGTTTCTGTCAATTAATCACAGTAGTTATCTCCAGTTTTCTGTAAATGTGTTCATGCTTGCTGTTTAATTCTCTTCTCAAAGCAGATGGTATTGTTCATGTTTTAACCTGATTTTGTATTTGCAATTAATCTTGTTCTGAAATTAAATGAAAACTTATTAAACTGATATATTTTCAGCATGAAAACTTTGCATAATAATGTAAAGTAGGGGTTTGTTCACTACTACGTAGATTTATGCTTGCTCTTAATTGTAGAATCTTGGATTAGTTTTGTTTTCTGGAATTTCTTTCTAAAATAAGAATTCTGAAATTCAACATAACCATCAGCTAATCCAATTGCTTGAGAGAGATGAGATATGACAAGATAAACTGCATTATGTACATGCCACAGGTGTGTTTACCTTTCATATTTAGTCACTAGCACCATTTCTTCAATCTGAATGAGACAAGTGATTTCCTAAAGGATGTGAAAGACAAGGGAAGTATTGGGTATGCAGACAATTCAGAAAGAAGAAACTAAAGACTGACTATAGGTCGAGTCTGATTTATTAAAATTTAAATTCAGGAGTATGCTTATAATGTTTCTGCAGCTAAAAAGTTAAGTAATTTGATATTATTAAATGTAAACTGAAAGCATGTGCTAAAGAAATGACAACATGTTGGATGGGAGAAGTAGAATCACCAGGGAAACTAAGCAGTTTCCTTATCATAGTTTAAAGTCTTTCAGTTTGACCTGCACTTGCCTATATACATATTGATGATATTGCCTTGACAGGAAAGCAAATAAAAACTGATTAGTTGTATTTAATTAGATAGAGCAGGAGGGTCTCGATGGTATTTATTTTAGATTAATAAAATTTGTATTAGATATGTTGCCCATAAGTTCTGGGAAAGTAGTATCCGCCTGAAGGCAAAGCTGCTGTTTAAAGAGTTCTAGGAATGTCTTTACTAGCAATAGACCATTTAGTCTAATATCAATTGTAGATAGAGAGTATAATCAAAGAGGACCTTGTCTTCTGTTTGAAAATAACTTGAACAAAGCTGATAGTAATGATGTCCTATCTATCTTCATGAAGCATTTGGCATGATTCCAATTAGACATGAAGAAATGCAAATGGTTCAGTATGTTCTTTTATGGATCACACTAGGTTTTATTTTTGATCCTATTTAAAAAAGGATTAGGATATCTGATATTGATATAAAATATGAAAATGATGACCTTAGAATGGTTAGTAATATGCATAGTCTCAATTTTGAAGAGAGATTAGAAAAGATTTGGTTGACTAGTTTAGCTTACAGCCATTTGTTAGGTGACGCGATTGCGCTGTTCAAATTATTTTCTGGTGAGAAATGTAAATTTTTTTATCTCAACAGTAGTGGGATATGTATATCTAGAGGTCATAGGTGAAAGATAAATCAGTTGATCAAATATTAGGAAATGTTTTTAGTAATCTTGTAGTGTCTGCCTGTAATGTTTGTCGAATCTAGTAGTCAACAAAGTATAAATGTTTTTAAAAATTGGTTTGATTCTTAAGCAGTAGGACTGTATATAAATTTTAAAGCTGCTTTTATAGTTTGTCACTGCCAATCTGCATATGCTTAGAGTGGTCTCAGTCTGCTTAGTAAGCTAGTTGTTGGCTAGCACTTGAAGCTAATGGGATTATAAATCATCATACAGGTGCTCTGTTCTGAATAAAATCCATGATGCTGTCAGTTTGTGTGTTTGCTTCACTTAATACGCTGTACTGCCACCACCTACATTTGATACACACTTTGTGCTGCCATGTTGCAAGTTAGACAAACGTAATAAGGCAGCACTTCTGTGATTATCAGATGTTGTGTGTTCGTTTTATCCTTTCCAGAGACTGTTTGTTGTCTGAGTGCAAAGTAGAAAAAGGCGCACAAAGCAGCCAGTTGCTTAACCCACTGCTGTCAGATTTCCATTATTTCTTTAGTTTAATTTTGTTGTTGTTGCTGCTGCTGCATAGCAAACTCAGCTATGGTAACAGCATCATCACAATGGTATCTAGCTGGTACTATTTCAGTCAGGTTTCATTTTTATGCCCCCCACCCCCCTCCCAAGTATTTAGTAAAATAACTTAGACCTGACCTCAGAAGTGAAGGGAGCATGGCTTGAAATTTTGTAAGCATTATGGATAACTAGACTTACCTGTAAGGTATTTTTGAATAGTAAAGATAATTTGGAACTAGCTGTTTGCCTGGCATAAAATATAGGTGCCCAATGACAGTCTTGTTTAATAATGTGTGTGTGAATATACCCTGGCAAGGGACATTTAAAAAAAAAAAAAAAAAAGGTAGTTTAACTCTTGTAGAGCCAAGTTATCTAGAAGATTAGATGTAGCTGAATATTGATTGATAGTGACTCAACATAGAAGTGATATATTTTTTGAACTGGACTGGATATATGTTTAATCAGAATGTACCTGGAATGAACACGTGCTGATTGTTATGGTGGACAGTTTACTTTTTAAGGTTTCTGTTCTGAGTTGATCTCATTTTGAAAACAAAGTAGAACTGGAATTTTTCTTTTTCTTTCTGTATCTTGTCTAATGCAAATCATGTTTATAGCGGCCCGGTATTATTATTATTATTATATTATTATTATTATTATTATTATGATTATTTTTTTATTGAATGTTGGCCAGCTGTTCTTTCAGTATGCTATTTTTGTTTCACTTTTTAAAAGCTGCTAATGATAATAAGTGAGTAAATTATGTCAAATCTTCAATAATTGATGTATATACCTACACCAGGATGTGGCAGTTATCTAAACCATAGTACAGCCAAGGCCAAAAGTTTTGCACTATCCTAAAATTTCTAGTTTTGTTTGATAATGGCTAGTAAAACCTGAATTTTCATAATAATGTTACAGTGTATTGAAGTGCATACTGCTTTTCTAATTTTCTACACAATTATCCATTATTATTTTTTGCCATTAAGTGTGACAATTTGATATCTAACATGCAAGTGCATGATTTCTGAAGATATCTTATAAATCATGGCAAGTGTGATTGACACTGTAATCATGACCACTTCCAAAGACAATCTACATGAATGAATGTGATTAAATGATAGTGTTTGTTACTCTTATTTCTAGAGGTGCATTTTCTTTGGCTATGACTCTCATGCATCTGACAAAAATTGGCTAAGGACCTAATTATGACTTGACACTTAACCACACAGGCAACTTAGCTAAGGTTGAAAAGAATACTTAGAACTTTTCATAAGGGTAATGAGATATTTCTATCACTTTCTGGCTTCTAAATGAAGAAAGTCAACAGATTTACATCAGTTTAACAGGGGTGGAGCATAATGGCTAAGAACAAGAACTTTAAATGCTCGTTGTGACTAAACTAGAAGTTTGATCAGGCCAATTCATCCTCCGTATACCACCCCAGCCTAGAATCTCTAGTTAGTATTTGTGTCAGACTGGCTGTATATCCAGTCAACACACATGGGATTGGAGTGACACACACTTGTTACAAAGAGTCATTATTGAAGAAGATTGTGTGTGTGCATGTGTATGTTAGCCCTTATGTCTCAACATGTTCAGAGTAAATTAGACTTGAAGGGTAGTGGAGTGTCCCAGGTGGTATGCAGAAGATTAAACAAAAAAAAAGTGGGGGGACATAAAGATGACAAATGAACATTCTTAGAGTACTAGCTTTTGCACAAGATGCTTGTGATGTTTATGCAGATCTTTTTGTTTGCCTTACACAGCATGATTGGGTTTTTATCCAAATAAGAGTTTGATGAACACTTTACATTGGGGGAGTAAATTCTGGTTTGAAACTGATGAAAAGTTTCTGCTGGACCAATAGCTTGCAATCATTAAAGATCATGTAATCAGATTTGTTTGCCAACAGAAGAATGATGGAGAGACTAATTAAAAAAGAAAGATATGGAAACAATTTATCTGACTGAAGGTTAATCACTGGCGACTTTATTTTTTAGAGACAATACATAAAAAAAAATATGATATTCTGATTTAATGCTCAGATAGCACAAACATAACTAATATTTTCTTTTCTTTTCTTTTTTTTTATTAAGGAAAACAGATGGGTGGGACCAGTTTTAGCATTATAATTCAGATTGACTATGTTGTTTATATATAGGAATAATTGTGTCTTTTTTAGTATCTGTTTCCTGAAGATCTTTGTTAGGCTGGTAATACACCACCAGTGCTGACCCTCCCTCCATTTTTATGCCCGCCCTGATTTTCTATCCGATGTCAATTTTGCACGTTCTATGACAACTATAAGATAGAGGGAGAACTTTTGGTAGAACTCTACTTAACCATTTGTAGGTTTGGCTGTGTTTGTTGGGGGTGATCACCGCAGATGTCTGTCCGAAATTCCCCACCCCCCCCTCCCAGAAGGAGACTCTGGTTAGTCCATCTTTTCCTGATCTGATGAGAGAGAGAGAGAGAGATTGCTTCCACCTGCTCCATATATTTTTTTTTTTTTTTTTATAGTTCTGACTGAATGCTAAATCAGATTCCAGACAGACGTGGGTCTGGTTAATATAAGCTTTCCAGAAAATCTGGAAATGTATTAGCAACCATTTGTTAATGTGAAATTATCATGTTTGAATAATCATAAACTTATCTCTCTCTCTCTACTCCCTCCACTCCTCACTGGAAAGTTGTTCAAATTTCTTCCTGTAACTCGAGCGTTGCCCTGTCACTCATGGTGAAGATTTAATGGAAAGTAGTCTCTGCCTTGTTACAACTGCAAATCTCTGTAGGGGCCAGTATCGAAATATCACCTTAGAAGACCGGGTTTTTTAATTGCAGGTTTAGTGAAAAAATTTTCAGGTGTATGGCTTAAAAAGGAATTGTGGAACTTTGTACGTGTATAAGCTGTCAGTTTAAAAAGAAAAAGTGCAAAAATTACTAAATGAATCTTCATGATTGACTAATTTATTTAAAAAAATATTTCAAACTTTGTTCATCTGATAATTTACCCCCTTTTTTAAAAATGGTTGTTCAAAAGCTTTTTTTTTTTTTTTAAATTTTTTTATGGAGATGCAAAAAGCTGCTGTTCTTTGGGGCAGATGAACATTTGATCTAAAGTAGATTTTACTTTGCCCTGCCAATCTCTTAATTCATTTTGGATTTCTGGTACTTTGAAGTTTCCCATTTCTTTCTCTTCTCACACTGATGGAATGAAGTTAATGTGTGAACCATGCTCTTCTCATGAGGGGAGCACTCAGAGAAAGAAAGGAATTATGTCTCTCTCTCTCTCTCTCTCTTATAGTGTGTGAGTGTTTTCTGTTGACATCAGAAGAAGAGTTAAATGGCTACTTTAAGTCAGAAATTAGAAAGCACTTGCAAGATTTTGTTGCTCTCATAATTTCTGATACTCGTCAGATTCTACAAGAGTTACATGATGAGAACTGATAAGCAGTGCACGGGCCCTTAAATCTACAAAAAGAAACTTAGCTAGCCTGAATTTTGTGGGGGGGGGGGAGGGGATAGCTTCATAGCAAATGAAAAATGTGATAGACCACAGTTTGTACATTTTACCTGCTGATTAAAGATGATTCTAAATGCATCCACCTGCAGTCAGCAGGTGTGTTCTTGTTTTCCATCTGTGCCGATGGATGTGTGTACTTATTGCTTTCGTTTTCATTTCTAAAAGAACACAAATTGATTAAATGAGAGGTTTGATAAGTTTTAGCTAGCTGTCCTGAAAATGTCATTCACAAGAAACTGAAAAGAGGCAGCGAGGGGGATTAAAGAAAATTTTTTAAAATTTACTTCATATTTCTTTAATTAAAAAAAAAAAAAAACTCCTATGTGCGCCACAACAACTACCCGGCTATAGTTCCCTGGACTGAGACACGCCTCCTTAGATGTTGATTATAATCTCCATTGGTTTGGTGGCTTCATGGTTCAGGATCTAGCCTGTTTTCACCTCTCTGTAAGCTATGCCATTTTGTGCTCACCTTATACCACGCTCAGCTGGCTTCGCCTTTATGGCCAGCAAATGTTCTAGCGCCGGGTGTATTAACAACCTGGGAGAGGAGCTTTTTGTAATGACTAAAGAAGAATATGGTATTTTGTTCGAAATACTAAGGTCACAGGCATTTATTTATTTGGTTATTTAAACAAACTGTGAAAAAAAAAAAAAGTAACCTAGGTTGCCAGGATTACTGAAATATTTAATATTTATTTCAATAAGCTCAAATGATATTAGAAGACAAGCTGAAACAAGCAGAGTTATTTCAGTGAGCCTTATGTTGGTATTAATATCTGGTTGGTAAATCAATTTGCTGTGACTGGTGGTTCTGTTAAAAAATATCTATAAAACTGACTTACCTCTAGCCATAAAGCATTGTGTAGTTTTTATCCATTTAGAACAATGGATGTATCTTGTTAAAATATATTTAATTTGTTATAAGAGCGAGGAAAGTTTAGAAGAGGCCTAGAGGGATCAGCATTAAAAGGTTAAGTACTGATAAGAACAATTTGATCTCTCTCATGCTGCTTCAACCATTTTTTAAATTATTGAACTATGCTTTTCAATGTTTATCGTAATGTTATAAATCTATTGTTTGTTTATGTCAGAGCTTCACAAGAGAAAGGTGACTGTTCAGTAATCTCTGCAGATCAGTAGAAAGCCTCATCTTTTTAACCTCCCTATACAACCTGAGTGCATCTGCACCTCTATTACTATTTAAATATTTATTACTCAGCATAAGATGAGCCATAGGGACTGTGACAATGTATCTCCTACCTTAATACAATAATCATGCTCAAAGGATGTGACTTGTGTACTTTAGACCGGAAAATCTGTAGTCTTGAATCCATGTGTTTTATGGACTTTTTTTGGGGAAGTTCTACCAGGAGCTGATGTGTATTGTTATGTTGATAAACAAAACATTGAGTGAAACAGCATTCAGTGTGTGGGGATATTTTCCCATCACACATGACAGGCAGAACATTAGTTTAAAGTTGTAGAATTTCTCGAAGTCAGAGCTAAAGCAACATCAATCTGTAAAAAGGTGTAAATGACATGATTGATTACCCACTGAAATTTTGGGATACCTTTATTTATTAGATAGATGTAGGCTTACAAAGAAATGTTTCATAGTTTGCTGTGAGACACTTGCTTCCAATGGCCTATGGTGTTATCCAGATGTCCCTGAATGCTTTCATTTGTAGTTTGTTTCATTTTGAACCTACTCCAGGAGATGTATGAAAATCAATCAGATATTTTTTTTTTAATGGATGGCACCCTCTTTCTGGCTTTTCATTGATAGAATCAGTCCCTATCACCAACTGTGATGTTCACTGTTTAGTGTTTGTTCCTTACTCAGATTTTTATGATAAATGACATCTCCAAGGGAAAATTGACAGATATCCTTTGCATCAGTTTCAGGTATCTTTGCAAATGAATCTTAGTGCTTAGTGAGATTTTTCTTCACCTAGCAGAGTAAAATGCATTGGTATGAAAGAACCGGTACTCTAGGCTTTTGAAAATTCCAAGAAGCCTAGAGGTGAGATTGCCTTTATTATGTTTCAGAGTGGCTATCCTACAACAGTACCTCTGAATATTATTTGATTTATAATATAGAAATGTCAAACTTCTGAAAAGTATGTTCATTTATGCACTCAATACTTGGTCGGGGCTCCTTTTGCACGAATCACTACATCAATGCGGTGTGGCATGGAGGCGATTAGCCTGTGGCACTGCTGAGATGTTATGGAAGCCTAGGTTGCTTTGATAGAGGCTTTCAGCTTGTCTGTATTGTTGGGTCTGGTGTCTCTCATCTTCCTCTTGACAATACCCCATAGATTCTCTATGTGGTTCAGGTCAGGTGAGTTGGCTGGCCAATCAAGCACAGTAATACCATGGTCAGTAAACTAGTTACTAGTAGTTTTGGCACTGTGGGCAGGTGCCAAACTCTGCTGTAAAAGGAAATCAGCATCTTCATAAAGCTTGTCAGCAGACGGAAGCATGAAGTGCTCTGAAATCTCCTGGTAGACGGCTGCGTTTGACTTTGGACTTGATAAAACACAATGGACCAACACCAGCAGATGACATGGCACCCCAAATCCTCACTGACTGTGGAAACTTCATACTGGACTTCAAGCAACTTGGATTGCCTCTCCACTCTTCCTCCAGACTATGGGACCTTGATTTCCAAATGAAATGCAAAATTTACTTTCATCTGAAAAGAGGACTTTAGGCCGTGATTATCAAAATTAAAATTAAAAAATGCTTGAAACATTCTAGTTTACATGTAATGAGTCTAGAATATATACATTTTTCACTTTCTGAAATGACTGACAAAAAATATTGAACTCTTCCACGGTGTTCTAATTTTTTAAGATGCACCTGTAAACTATACAATTCTTTAAATCGTCTAATAAGTACTAAGCTTTCATTGTTGAACAAAACAGGCCATTTTGAATTGCACGATACTAAAATTACACCAGATAAAAAAAAAGTAATTGAAGCTTGCAACATCATTTGGACATAGGTTAAAAAGCAAATGTGATGGCATTAAGTAGAATCACTAGTGTATAGCTAAGATGTATTTTAACTTGCTTTTTGCTGCTGTAGCATTTATATGTGTACAAAATTGGTAAGGTGCTGTCAAAAGTATCAAGCTCATCATATGAAGTTTTTGTTTGTTTTATTATTTAAAAAGATCTGGACAGTTCTGTTGGAGATCTCACTTTTGCTTCTGGTTAAGTGATTTAGCAGTAGGATTTAAAGAACCGTGAGATGTTTTTTTTTGGTTTGTTTTGCAAGAGAACCAAAGAAAGTAGATTAGATTCTTTCAGAAGATGGTTTCAGTGCTGAATCTTTACTGTGTAATAAGAACTGCATCTCGTCTTTCTCAGATCAGCCTCCGCTCTTCTTGGCGGAGTTTGACGGGGGGCTTAATGTCAGTTCCCTGGTGGCTTTTGTGATGGTGATGAGAAAATTTTTATTAGGGATTCATGACTTGCTTTGATTATTTTCACTTAACTTTTAAAGTTTTTACCAACAACTGATGCGGGAAAATGTATCTGGCAGATTCAGGCTTTTGTGAAGTGTTCATCACAATATCTATGCACAAAGGAAAAAGAAATACCTTGTTTCATGCTGCCTGTCAATCTGTGGAAGTAACACCTTGCATTTTAAAATTCTTTCTGAGCTTGCTCCTCTTCAGGCATCTTGGGCTTCATGGTGATTGGGTTGATAGTTTTCTTTATTTTTTAATATTTTTTTTTTTGCTTTTTGTACAAGTTAATTTTGCTTTTCATATGTATAACAGTGGATTAATGATTGGAAACTTGGAGACAGCTTGTATGAGTCTTCATCTAAGCTTTTTATTTCAGCTGCAGCAGTTCAGGGATCAGTATGAAAAACAGATGGAGGAATTGACAATAAGGCTACAGTCTAAGGAGCAGGTGCCTGAAGGGAATGGCTTTGTAATGCAGCACCAGAACACCAGCAGCTATCATGAGGTAGGGCTTTAAAAAAAATTTTTTTTTTTTAAATTTGACTCCTTGAATCTTAAATAGGCTAGAAGAAACTCCCTAAAACATTTGTTGTGTTACACTTAAGAACCCTGAAGAAGCAGGGAGTTAGAAAAAATCAATGGGATTATATATTCTTGTTAGGTCGTTACAAAAGTTTTGTTGGTTTTATATTATGTTAATTTGGGGTTCATTTTTCTGCATGCTTGTGTACACATATTGGATGTCTAGGTGAGCAGTTTAACCATTATGCAGTATCACCATGCTGAAAGCAGGAGAATCCCATTATACTTCTCTGTTTACTTCTTGTGTTATAGGCCATTCATTGTGTGTGGCCAAGGATCTCGATATTTCTTATGAATCTGTGGTTAATATTATTGCAAAGATTAACAAAACAAAGATCCTTGCTGCAGCCTGAAAGGCCTTCAAACATGACAGGGATATTTCATTACTCCTTGCACCACGTATGCAGTCTATCTTGAGATTCTCTTGTTGATGTCACCCATGCAGTAAAATTGAGCCAAAGAATGATTAGTCAGCTCCACTGACTTGGCTAAAGACAGCATGTAGCATGTAAGAAACTCCGTCCAGTTGGAGTGAAGTACTTTAGGTCAGATCAAAGAACATGTCTGGAAAGACCCCTTGAGTTTTGGCAGCATGTAGTCTTCAATTTCTTCAGGTTTTAGCAGGTCACAAAGACCTAACAAACACCTTCAATCAAATGCCTTCAGCCCGTGGTGAAGTATGGGTGTGGAAGTGTCTTCGTATGGAGTGCAATCTGACATGGTGGGAAGAAAAAATTGGTGCTTGTCAGAGGACCTCTCAATTCTACCAGATTTTAAAGACATGCCAATTCTTCTACCACGCAACACACAGTCCTTGCTCAATCTGTGGATCAAGGAGTTTTAGCCATATTTACAGCTCATTATTTACATTGCAGCTTCTCCAAGATCATCAAGGAAAGAGATGGTGGAAATAGGCCAAAAGAAAGGTGCTTTTTGCATGGCTACAATATCATGAAAGCCATTGACAGCATTGAGGAGTTGTGGCATGAAGTTACATTATCAAATATGAAAGATATATGGCAAAAAATCTGGTCTGAATGTGTCAACAACTTTAGAGGATTTGAAGAGACCTTGCCAGAAATTCAATGACACATTGTGGGGATAGCCTAACAAGTTTGGTTTGATGACATAGAGGTGGTGGTGGTGGTGAAGTTGCTTGAATTTTATGTGGAGGACTTATCTAATGAGGATTGGATGCAGCTGGAATAACAACTAACTGAGGAAGAAGCTGTAACTGTTGAAACACCACCATTTCAAAAACTAACTCAAAAAGATTACACTGGACAACAAAAAATAACTTTTTGTCTGCTCCTGAGGTATACGCAGGTGTCTTTTGTCAAATGTTAATAAATCAAGCACATCACAAAATTGCAAAAAAATTAATTCATTTCACAATATAAACACATTGTATATTGTACAGTAACTGTTATCCATAAGCTCAAACACATTGTATAAAGTGTGCATTAACTGTTTAGAAATGTTTTAAGTACTTGATTTTATGCTTGTGACTAGCAGTGGTTTGTCTCTGAATAAACCAACAATAGTCCCCTATCACGTTGGAGTCGAATCTCCCCTGATAGCAGGTCTCCACTGCCTTTGTATTGATGGAACCTCTCACCATGATCATCTCTCACGGCACCAAGGTTGGCTGGGAAGAAATCCAAGTGTGAATGAAGAAAATGCAACTTCAGCAACATACAGTAGCCCATTTCTTCAAAGGCTTTTATCATGTCTTGAACCAACTTGGCAAAGTTGTCTGCTTTATGGTTCCCAAGGAAATTGTGGACTACCAGTTTGAAAGCCTCCCATGCAGCCAGCTCCAGTGAGTTAAGCCTCAACTGGAAGACTGGATCGGAAAATAAATCCGAATTTGTGGTTTGACAAATATTCCAGCCCTCAACTTGGCATCACTTAAAATCACTCCAAATTTTTCTTTCAGATAAAGAAATCCTGCACCTTCAACACTCTTACAAAGCTCTTCATTGGACCCGGCTTTATATTGCAGTGGTGGAATAAATATTCTTTGCGGTGGCACATGTTGCACACTGAATTTTTCTGAAGTATGGTCTGTTCTTGATGGCCATTCTTTGATCTTATAGTGACTTGCATCATCTTGATTATTCCACAAGTACAAGAAGCACATGTGTTTGGTATACCCAAGCTGTAAACCAAGCAATAGGTCCATCACTTTTAAGTCACTGCATGTGTTCCACTTGTGGTCAGCATATGTGGTGAGTTTCAGTAGAAGTTCCATGGACTCGTACGTCTCTTTCATACTGACACCAGAGACACAGATGGCTTTTCATTGCCATTGTGGAGAAGCACGGCTTTCAAACTGAGCATGCTGGAGTCGATGAATAACCTTCATTCACCAGAATGGTGTTCATATCCTAGTTGCTTCATGAGGCCGTTCACCTCAGTGCAGTAGCACACTGTCTGATAGGACGCTGCCGAACTAGTCGGGTGTACACAAAAATGAGAAATTTTCATGCCTTCTGCCAACAAATTCCACTCTTAAACCTGAGCCCAACAATCCACCTTTTGCTTAGACAGCACCAAGTTCCTGACAAGATCATTTAACTCTTCCAGGTGGATCAGGTGAAGTCGTTTCTTTTGACTATAATTCTGCTGATTCATAAAGCTGAGTTTTATCAGAATTATCACTACCATCATCACTTTCTCCCTCGTAGCTCACTGTATGTACACACTACTAAAAAGAACACTCAAAATATATAACATTAGATTTCCATTTATTTCTCTAACTAAAAATCCTTATGTATTGGGTTAATTCTGATTTCATATTTGAAAAAGGAAAATACTTGGATTAGTCTAAGACACACTTTAACTTCAGTAGCAAATTGGTTGTTGTCCAGGGTAATCAAAAGCTTTCAATTACCTGAAAACAGCAACGATCAGGGAAATAACCCAATGGCATTAACTGCTAAAAGAGCTGCACCAGCGGGGAAAAAAAGAAAGATGTTCAGCATTCTTTTGAAAAATTTTTTAAATGTCCAGGAAAAAGAACCAGCTTTCTCTGATAAGCATTCAGTTGGCTACAGTTTCATCAACAGATGAAAAGGCAGACCTTCCTGCTGCTTTATCTGGATGATGACTCCTCCATTCTTATTTGTACCTGTGTTATCTTATTTTCATGTATTCCAACTTATAATAATAAAATTATTGTTGCTTAATTAATATTTCTGTGAGAAGATTTGGACCAGAAATGTTCCCAAGGGACATACCTCCTATTTATATCATTAGGTATATGTTGGGTTTGCTGTACATTTTTCATTTAACGTCACACTTTTCAGGATTGCACCTCCAACATATAGCAAGGACCTACTGTGCTTAGTTTTAATAGTCTTTCTGTTCACATCACATGCACAATTTTTGACAAGCATTTGCCATTCTGTGAAAACCAATTTTGAAGAAAGAACGAACACAGTTGTTGTTTGCACTGTCAAAATTTTAAAATGGAAATGTCTTATCTCAGTAGTATGAAGAACAAGCAGTAAATAGAAATAATAACACGTTATATTTTTTAAAACATTGTGTTGTTGCTTTGCTACAGAACTTGCTATGATATCTGTAACCAGGTTAGTACTTTTTGTTACAAGTAGGATGAATGATGTGCATATATGTTTTCAGCATCTCTGGTTTGATATTGTATGTAGACAGATAATGCTGGGGTTTGAACCAGGGATCTCCAGTTGCTAATCCATGTGTGCTAACCATCAAATCCCAGCATTGGCTCTCTACAGCATCAAACCAGAGATGCTGAAAACATATATGCACGTTGTGTTGTTGTGTTTGTAAAGACGTTATGTTATGAAAATGGCTTGGGAATCATCTCTTATAGTCTGGTCTATTAATTATTTATCTTTAGAGAGACTACACTGTAACAAGATTCAGGTGCATGGCTGCATTCAGAAGCAGATGTAGTCCCACCATGCCCATAATTTGTGGGGGGTGTGTAGGGGGTTGGGTATAGCTCCTTTTGCATTAGATGACCATGTGTTGTTTAATCATTTACTTACTGTACTATCTGCACACAGCAGAGCAAAAGCCTAGTTACAGGTTTAAGTACCTTTTGCAGCTCACTATAGTTATATTTATTTCATATTCGTGAAAGAACAAGACTGATATCATGCTTGTAACTTTGACTATACTAAAATACTGCTGCTGATAAGGTAAACTAGCATAAAGCAACCACATAAATGGTGTCGAAACAGCACATGCTTCCTGTAGTATTCCATGGTAGTGATCGATCATTCTCACTAAACTTCACTGCTCACCTGTTTCCCTTTTGGTATCACAGCACTACATCCTAATTTTAAATATAACCATATTTATTTAGTTTCTTTTTCTTTTTTTTCCCCAAAGATCACCTTAAAGTGGCTGGGAGGTCAGTGATTGACCTTCTGGCTTTTTAACACATTGACACATCATAAGTAGGGTGTTTCCTGCATAACACATTATTAACTTAATACATTTCCTTTCTACTTCCTACTAGTTGAGTCTAATTTAGTTTTACTTAAAAAAAAAAAAAAAAAAATGTTTGTTGTTTTTTTTTTTTTAAATTTAGATGTTGGCCAGGCTTCAGAAGATTTTAAACGATGAACAAAGGCAACAAGTCCAGCTGCTGCTGGATCTGATGAAGGATGCACAAAGCCAGAAGTTGAATGAGATGAGGCAGCAATGTGAGGTAAGCGTATGTCAGTTGTTGAGGCTTCTTAATAGGATTATTTTATCTTTGTACACCAAACCTGCATTTTTACCTGCTGATGAGCCATTATCAGAATGTGAGCAGATTGTCAGAGAGAGACACACTAGTAGATGGTGATTTCCTTGTAGAATAGCCATTGAGCTGTCACTAGAACATAAACTGTACACTCACTGACTCCCTCAGGATTACAAAGATAATGGCTGCCATTGTAGTTGGCATTATTCAAATGTGTGTATTAAACATTATCCTTGGCTTTTGTGAATAAACTTTATATAACTATTAAAAGAAAAATGATTGATGAAGTATTTAGTTTATCTGCAGCACCAAACTTTAATTTAACTCTAGCAATTAACCTGTGCCAGTAGTGTTCATTCTTTCAGCACATGATGCTGAGGTTGATTTTAACCCATATTATGCAGATTGATTTGGTGTTTATTCTTTGAAACAACAGACTGAAACTATTTATCTTTCTTTAAGTTTGTTTTTTTTTTTTTTCTTTATATTTTTTTTTTGAAAATGACAAGTAACCAAGACAAGTACCTCAAACACTGTCTTTTTTCCTAGGGTGAGATGGAATTGAGAGAAAAGGCAATTCGACTGTCCCTGGAGCAGGTATATAAGAGCCAGTCTGAGTTGGCAGAGGCGAGGCTAGTGGAGGAGAAGTTGGAGGAACTAGCAGAGCTCAGGGAGATGCTGACCAAGAAACACAAGAAAGAGATCAGTAGGAGAGAAAGTGACTGGTCTGGTCACCTGGAGCAGCTTCGAGAGCAGTATGACAGGCAGATAACTGCAGGCATGAAGCCTGCACCCAAAGGTATAAAACAGTCCATCATCATCGTTAAGTGCACTGGTGATGGAAATAAATGATACCACTATTACCTGCTTTTTCAACTCTACACTATTAATGAAAATATTTTACAGAGGGGAAAGTATAAGTTTGATGAAGCATGTATTAGAACATACAAATAATGAATTGTGGTGTTATCATGTCTAGCTTTTTTGCATTAGGGATGCAGCAAGTTATTTGTATCACTGTTGAATTTAGTTTTTGCCAAAAGTACAATGCTATTGTGTCTTTTGATATTGTGTGTCACTACTATTCTAAATAATCATTAGCTGTCGCTACACTTTTGTGTAAATGTTAATGGACCTTGTGACTGGTGGCTGCTGTTGGTTTGTTCAGTATATAAAAATGAAATCCCATGTGAAACATTCATCCATCATCGCCCTTCACAAAGTTGGTTACTCGCATTGGAAAAAACATTGAGGATGTTGAAGTTACACAGGGTGGTGTGCAAACAACCGTTATAGAATGAAGTAAAATGGCTCAGCTGTAAACGTAAAGGGCTGAGGAAGAAAGAGTAGAACCATGGAATGAGAAGATAGACAACCCTAACCCCATTGGCATTCTTAACCTCTACCACCAAGAGATGGCTGAGAGCGGTTGGATTGACTGGTCATGCAGCAGCTAGAGTGAACCTGCTTAGACATGGTAACGAGAAAAGAGTCAGCTGACTGGGTTAAACGTCATCCACCTTGGAGTAATGTGTTGCAGCTGACTGAGACCGGCTTAAGACGTTTTGTTCTGAATGTTGACTGAGCTAGAAGAAAGGCTGCAGACAAGTATAAAGCTGCATTTATCCTATAATTAAGTGTGGTTGTGGAAATGTGAAAGTATGGAGTGTTTTGCTGGTTATTCAGCTGGTGACTTGATAAAGACCAACAGGAATCTTACAAAAGATTGATATCACATCAGGGCATCCATTGATTGACAGGTGATCAGCTCATGCTGTACTTCAAAACTCAATGCACAATACCTTTCTAGAAAAGAACTGGAAGGAGTCTAAACTGTGGTTTGGCTCCCCCCTCCATTGATCTTGTGTGTGATGAACTAAATTGAAGAGTCAAGAAAAAAGGTCCAACCAGTATCAGTCATCTATGGAACCTGGGGTTATGTATGAGTTAATATTTGAAAATGTTGCTGAACAGAAGTATGTGAAGCAGTTATCTACATGATAGATGTTTATCTTGATAAAAAAAAAAGATTGAGGTGATAACAATATCACACGTAAAAGTTTATATGCTCTGATACATGGTTCATCTGATTTTTTTCATGATCTCTAGCTGGGATATTGCATTTCCAGTAACAATAAAGCACTGAGAAGGTAGGCAGTGTTTTCGTACAGTTCAAAGTTCTCAGTACACATATTGTGACTACTTTTAATGGAATCCTTGTGTATCATGTCATGTGTTGTTGTGTTAATATTGTTAGACAGAATGTATTCCCATTTTCATCATGGTTATTTATTGTAGTTCTCTAATGTTGTAAAAAAAAATGAAAAAGAAAAAAAAGGAGCTATTTGAATAGGTACCTTGTAAGTTTCCCCCTTTTGAGAACAAAAACAGATGGCGTTTCTCCAGAGCTGCAGGATGTTTTTCATCTTAAGCAGTTGCCCTTTTTTTTACAGTTAGACAGAACTAGTAGTGAGAAAACAGTGGCAGAGAGAGAGAGGGAGAGAGAAGCTTAGTTTAATGTTGAATGATTTTGGTGTGTTTCAGGGGCTGTTGGCACAGAGGAAGGGGGTGAACTGATAAAGAATCTCACAAGGAAATTAAACGAGGAGCATAAAAAGATTATCGAGGTAAGTGGCTGGACTGTGATAGAGTGTAGTTCCGTGTAACACACCAGCTGATGACTGAAATTTGTCCTGCTGCTGACCAAGCATGAAGAGCTTGTTTTTCTAATGCATGTATGCATGAGCTTGTGTTGTGTAAAATGAGCAATTAAAGCCAGCTGTGAGCACCTCCTTCAGATGACCTTTGTGGGGTTAGGGTTGGGAACATTTATTTAATTACCCATTTTAGTTTTACTTGTTGTGTGTGCCAGGTGAAGGAATCTACCGTGTATCGAGTAGGGTTAGTATGAAGTTTTCACCAGCGAGATATCTAGCATCTATGTGATTGCCACAGCCGCTGTTTCACTTAGTGGAGCGCAGCCTCTCTCCCGCTACTTGTACATTTCGGATCTGCGAGGGGTTTGTTTTGTTTGTGTGTGGCTGGAGAGATCTTTTGTTAATTTTGCTGCATAATGTGACCATTTTAACCAGCTACAGGGTTAATGTGGGAACCCAAAACAACACGTGGTGATCTGCCGCACTAAAAGAGTTGGTTTCCTGGTTGCAGATTCTATCAGATTCTGCTTGATTTGAAAATACTGGATCACAGGTGATCCTGAATCCTGAAAAACAACTTAAGATCCTTTTGTCTTGACAACTGAAACTTATAGCTTGCTTTGTGTAAAAAAAAAAGTATTTGATTTGAATAAGAGACATCTCCACTTTTAAATCCTTTTCATTCATAAAGATGCAGTATTTACTCAGTTTGTCATTCTTGATTATACCTTTTTTTTTAAATGGAGGCAAAATGTTTAAAAATCTAATATTTGATATTTTTTCTCATTGTTACATTTTATCCAAAATTCAGAAATTTGTTTTTTTGTCCAAATAAAAATGTAATATATATATATATATCTTTAATATTTATACTGTGGATATATATACTAAAATAACCATATAATATTATGAGCGTTTATCTAGTATAATGTTGACATTAAAGAATTAGCTGCAGTTGCTCGGCAGTAATTACCTGTCAGTGGCTAGAGTGTTTGCTTATCTATTGTACAATTGCAGAATGATTGAATGCATGATTGCCTTTGTATAGAGAACTGGTGTTTTCACACCTGTGGGAGGGGGTATGTGGAAGTCACTGCTGTACGGTCGCTCTTTAATGTGTGCCTTCTCTACAATGCAGGCATTTGTAGGTATGGGCAAACCATGTGTGGGATTGAAATGGCTAGCCGTCTCGTCTGTCACCGATCAGTGGATGAGCTCGTTTTTTGACATTATCGTCACTGACGCCGACGTCCACCATCTGAGGGAGGTAATCGTGAACTCTTATACCTGATATGTGTCTAATTCATTGGCTTCTGCATCCAGCACTTTACTGGGCTTCTGTTATTTTTTTTTTGGCTTGGTTTGTTCTGCTGTCGGGCTTTTAACCAGTATTCTTATGGGTTCAGCAGGGATGAGATTGGATCCCAAGGGCGTGTCATGTCATTGTTCTTAATCACTTTAATGATCAACAGCTTTGACTGATTTATCTGCAGACAGGCATTGCATGGTGTGAAATTGCTTGTGCCTTCTAATAAAAAACTTTTTTTTTTTTGTTTTGTGTGTGCAGATCAAACTACAAACATGTGAGTATTAAAAATGATGGAATCTGAAACTAACATGTACTGCTAGATACTGTTGGAATAATAGCCCATAAGATTTTGTTTCAGAGAATGTTATGAAATCAAGTTGCATGAATTAATAGATACCATGGCACTTTAATACTAAGGCAGTTAGCCCAACAATACCTGTGTAGTAATAGTAGCAGAATGGCACAAGGTAAATAATGGTTATTAGTTATTTATGAGAGTTGCAGTGCCTTTCTGGTCTACTTTGGTCCTTTCATCTAGCCACTAATTATCATCATCATTGTCATCATCATCAAAAAGCTTGCTGCCACAGAAGATATGAGGAAACTGTTGTTAGGGGGAGTTGCCTAACTTAGCTGGTCTTAAACCATTTCCTGTCTACCTGACAAACTGGCTCTGTTAACAATGTATTGTCAGGTATAATTTGGTAGATCAAGAATTTTGTGCATAATCAAAGCTTGGTTAATTGGGTTTGATGTTTAATGTACTATATTTTCTTTGCTGAAAATATTGTGGTATTTGTTAGGCTATCTCTCGACATGATAAAGATGATTCCATTTCCGAGATGATGCCATTGCTACCTGCCACAGATCTTGAGGACAGCATAGAAACATTTTCTGAAGCAAGCACTGATGATCACTCCCGAGCAGACACAACTGGAACTGAAGATGAAAAACAGATAAGAACAGGTGATGGTAACTTTAGTTTCATTTCTTTCTATTTTGTTGTTGTTGTTGTTTAGTTTTTTGTTTTTTTTTGCCTATTATTTTACAATTTTTGTGTAGTATCTACAAGTAGTGGGCTAGATACATCCGTGTTGTCTTTGGAAGCCATTGGGGTTTCTTTCAGTAGATAGATTAAGCAGTAATAAAAAGACATTTATCGAACAGCTTTTATAAGTATGTTTTATACTTGGTTTAAGATAAGTGCACATTATTATTTTAAAAATATTATTTAGTTTGAATCTTAATCTATAAAAGTAAAAACAAAAAATTCCACAAGTGATAATATCAAGTATTTACAGTTAATGAAATGTTATTCTGAATACAGTACAATATGATATTCAATTTTTTGTGCTACTATGATGAAATGTAAGATTTTAGACTTAGTTTTTCTGTGCTTAACAGGTATCAGAGAACTGCTTGAAGAACAGAAGGAAGAGGTTCTACATCTCCGTTCTCGGATTCTCTCTGAGTATGAACAGCTGCTGAAGGCACGTGCTGATTCAGTGCTGTCACAGTCAGGGGACGTGCTGAAACTACAGGAAGATATCAGTCGACTACAGCAGCAGTATGAGATCCAGGTGGCTGGCATGAGTGTTGACAGACAAGATGGTGAGTTAGTGGAACGTTTGATGTGCTTGTGTCTTAGGCAGTTTGGCCGATCTGTACCAGGAAACCATCCTGAGTTTTCTTACCTTTATAATCTGTTCATCAAACAGAGATTTTGGTGTGTGTGTGTGTGGTTTTGAAAACTTTCATTTTGTTTTTCTAGGATCAGAATCTCTGAGACGAAAACTGGAAGAAGACCATGCCCAGGTGCTGCAGAATCTTCACGAGTATTACAAAGAGAAGATGAGGGAGGCCGTGTCATCGTTCAGCAGTGAAATAGAGGATTTGAAGTTGAAGCATGAGCTGGATTTATCGTTGAGATCTGCAGATACGAGTAGCTTGTGTGATGAGCTAAATGATGCCAAGGATGATTTATTTGTTAAGGAGACAGAATTGGGTTCTGAACCTTTGACTAGTACCAGGGAGAAACTCAGATCAGAGCATAAAAGCACAGATATTCATAAAAATATTTTTATCCAAGAGTTGACTCCTCTTCCATCGTCGTCATCACCAGCAAAATCCCTTTTAGCTGTTGATCAAGTGGATCGATTTGACTTCAGTTCACAGGAGGAAGTCAAACTTGAACATCAGTCTCAAATGGAAGACAAATGCGTGAAAGACATTATGGAGGCTGAATCTCGACACAGCAAGGAAATGGAGGCCCTGCAGGAAGAGGTTTTGCTGCTACAAAATGAACTCTCAGTGATACAGCAAACTAAGGTGGAACTGCAGGAGCAGAGAGATGAAATGGAACATCGGTACAAAGAAGCTATACTTGAGTTACGGCAGCAACTTGAACATGAACACAAGGTGGAAGTGGAGAGCATGCAAGCAGAGTTCAAGCTGCAGCTTGATGTTGAACTTAGAAAGCAAGCGGCAGGACTCGCAGAGAAAGAAGAGGGTAGCATTGACAGGAAGGAATGCTTCTTTAGTGAGGCTGGAACTACTATTAGTTCGAGTGAATTGGGATTGATACAGGAGACAGTCAGAAAATATGAGGAGAGGATTTTGGAAATGACTAAAGATTTTGAGGTCAGAACAGCAAATTTACGAGTGGAGTTGCAGGAACTTCACATGCATGAGAAAGAGGAGATGTCAAAGAAGTTTACCAAACACATCGAAAATCTGCAGGAGCAGTTGGCAGATACTGAAGAGAAATATGAACATATCATGGAAGGTAAGAGTTGTTAAATTCTCTTGCAAAGGAAACATTTTAAGCATGATTTACATCTAAAAATGATTTCTCTCATAATTGGGTTTAACACTATCACTATTCAGGCAGCAAAAATGCAAATGGTAACAAATTTCTTATGTTCCATTTGGAAAATCTCTCTCTCTTTGGTTTCTGTCATACATTCTTCATGTGGTTTGATTTTTGTGTGCACACACTATGTTGAAGAATGGAGCCATTCTGCTTCAGTGTTTAGTTAGATGTTGCCATGTGCCTGTTTAATCTTTAACTACTGGAGAAAATGAATAGTTGGTATCACCATGTTTATGAGAAATAAACAGGGAATTGAATGAAGTAAACCTCTGCTTCAAAAGTTCAAGTTTCATAAGATCAGAGACTTAGATGGGGCTGGATGAGAATTTTATTGAATTATAGGGACCAACCTCTGTTTTGTTGGTGGAGGTGGGGAGGGATTAAAGATTAACAATTCTTTAAAGGTCAAATTCAAAAAAAGAGTTTTAACTTTTAACCTACACATACCATGTCAGCTTTTACCTTGTACCACCAAGGGTGTATTTGCACTCTTGTTTGTAAGCATTAGTGGGTGTTGAACTGGCTGTATGTTTAGTGAACGGACTTCTACTGCAAATCATTGGGTTCAGGCGAGACTGATTTGTTATTACAAAGGGTTATGCAAATGAGGAAGGTTGTGTGTATCACAAGCTCAACTTGTGCTGAGTAATACAGACTTGAATGGTAGCTGGGTGCAAATGCAACCAGGTAGTATACAGAGCTGCTTTAAAAAATGTTCAAATTAGATACAAGTTTCTTTCTTTAAAGAAAAGTGTTGTTTCCAAATTTGGTTTTAGCTGTATAGTTGCCAAATAATAATTTTTCATGTTTGGCCCATGCTTAGCTGAGTTCTTGACTGAGATGGTTGGATGTATGGATGGGAACCTGTGAATTTATTTACTTTTGTTGAATTAGTGCCAATATAATTTTGTAATTATATGCATGGCAAAATATAATTTAAAAATGGTTTTAATGACTTGTGTGGTATTCTGAACAGCACAGAGGAATTATGATGATTTTAAAAATGGACTCTACATGGGATCTTTAATTTTTTTTTTCCTGGCCTTGCATCTTAACTAGAAAGAAGAGCAATCTTCGCAGCATTTCTGGAGGATGGAGGAGTCTCTGGACAGTTATGTTGAAGGAATGCTGAAGAACTGCTGCCTACATTGAAACTCCTCCTATCTCTTACTATTAAGATAAAAATAACTAAAAATGTTTTGTTTGAACTTTGGATTTTTACATCTCTATTTAAGACATGTTTTTTTTATTTACACACACACACACACACACACAAACACGTGACACGAGTAAACATGCACAAGTTTGAAAAAAAGAACACCTGTTTATTCTAAAACCATTCCTGGCTCAGAATCTGTGTTAGGGATTCCTGGGAAGTAGGTTGGTGGCAGACACTTCTGCAGGAATCTAGTGAGGGGTACCATATTCTTTAAAGATGTTGCCACTTTTGAACAGAACCACTGACTGGAATAAATCGGCAGATGTCCCCTTTCATTGACTGTTGATGTATTGGGCAGAAGCTACAGGTCTTTTTCAGGACTTGTTCAGCAGCCCAAATTACTCCGCACGCATTGTCGGACAGACGCCACCATATTTTTGTTGTGGCTTGCAGACATTTGTTCGATGCTCCTATGTTGGATGGCACCACACTCATGCACAACCACTGTTCTAGAAATTTTAAAAACCGGACTCATTGGAAAAAAAGATGACAGCCTTTCAAAAGATGGGAGGAAATTAATTGCTTGAGGTTAATTTTCTTCATGATAACTTTTGATGGTTTTAGTGGGCCTACACATTCTGCCACATTTTCAGCCAGTTGTTGAGGTCATGATCCTTTTGTTTTGGGCATCCTGAATGCAATAAACAGCTGCCTTAGGGTTTCCTTTGAATTGGACGAGTACTCTATTTAACAGCAGAATATCTATGGTCACGGAGAATTATTCCTGGCTTCTCTACCGACCTCTATTTGTTCAACTTGGCATTTTTTTAAAATTTTTTTTTCCCTTTCTTAAGTCCTTCAGTTCCCATGAAACTTTTGTTCATGGCATTTTTATCTGAAGACTGAGGCTTTCTCTTGCCTGTATCTTTGACTGGAATAGCCTAAGTTGTGTCATTGTATATAAATTAGAACTATAAGTGCGTTCGCATTTGTTTTTAGTGTCAGATTGAAGTAATCTTGGGCCGTAGTTATTGTCTTGCCTAAGAGAGCAGAGATATTAGCATCAGTCACAGATGGAGAGTGGAGTCCTGACGTAAAATACTTTATTACAATATAAAAAAAACAAAACAAACAAACACATAATATAGTATTATATTCATATAATAATATATAAATTGCTGAAAAACATTTAATTTGTAACACATGAAATTTGAAATATGTATAATTTGTTTGATGTCTGATTAGCATCATAATCGGTTTGATATGTAGACAGCTACATGCTTGATTTAAAAGTGCATCATAGCAGATAGGGTCCTGATCCCAGTGTTGGCTGTCTGAAGCTATCAATAGCATCAGCATCACCAGATGATGGCTGTCACACAGAGATGCTATATGCATCATTCACCCTACTTGTGATAAAAAGTATTAATTCAGCTACAGATATTGTAGTGAGTTCTGTAGCAAAACATGGAATTTATTGTTTTGAATATAAATAGTGCATTGCAAGTATAAATATGCAGAAATTGTTTGAACCTCTTGATTAGTTTTATTTATTGTATACTCAGTTTCATTTTTGTAAGGATGCAAATCCTTGTTTTGTATTAAATAACATTGTAAATGATTTTAAGTCCACTGGTTTACCAATTGAGATTGTCAGGAAAAAAGTCATACATATTTACTGATCTGGTGTAATAATGCAATACATTTAACATATGTCTATACAACACAGTCAGCATATATTATGCATTCTAAATCCATATGCTCTGTGTACATACAATATATAATATATAAACAGCAAGAGAAATAGCCAAGATTGTTATACAGGTGTGCATGCACACTTTTCTGCTTAAAAACAGAAAACAGTTAGAAATTTGTTTAAAACAAAACAAAAAAAATAGAGATGTACTCTGAAGCAAATGCTACAAGATAAGAATTGCTTAAGTATGTTAAAAATGAAATTGTATATGGTGTTTAGGTCTGAGGAGTGGCAAGGTTCCTGAAGTGGCCCAGCTGATGCGAGAGAAATATGATACAGAACTGGAGCTAGCTAAAGCTTTGATGCAGCAAGAGTTTGATGAGTCCATGGATACGGAACAGGTGAGAGATTTCTTTTTCATGTGGATTGAATGTCACCAACAGGTGGTAGATGCTTTCTTACAGTCATCCGTGAAACATTTTTTTCACATCAAGGAAGTTGTTATAGTATTTATGCAACTTTACAATAAATTAAAACTGCACGGTGGGTAAAAGGCTGTTCTCATTGGATAGAACATCTCAGCTTAATCCTACATAAAATACAAGTTATTTTAATTTACATAAAGTTCTGGGAATATCTTAGCAAAAAAAAAAATATATGGTGGTTTCACATTCAAATTAGCTTTGTAAAGAGCACTGAGTCCATGCACAGTTCATGCTGCCCCTGTTTCAGCCACCCACTTGTAGAGACTCTGAGGTGACCTAGACCTGCACCCGTTCTTCACATTTCTGCTCCTGGAGTGGTGAAGCTGTCAGAGGTATTTTAATTCCCCATTTTTATTTTTTTTTAAAGTGGTTCTACCATTCTACTTTGAAGAGAATTTTACACTCCTACACTTCCCTTCTGCAAGGAAGTCAGGTTGCTGCTGATTATTTCAGGACCTTGAACTGATGAACCCATGAAAAAGTAGATGTTTTACAAAATGAAACAAGACAAAATGCACCAGAAAGCTGGCCAGTTTTCAGAACACCAATCGGAGTGGGATAAGGGTTTTTGCAGAGAACTGGATATGATGGCTGATGCAGAAGATGGATCCCTTGAGCGAAGAACTTGCTGGCATTCTTCTGACTGGTATCAGAGCAGCCAGATAAAATCTACTGGGAACAGGGTGGAAAAGAGATGGGGAAACCGTACCACTAGCTAAATGTCATAAATGGCAGCTGTTACCGTAATGAATGAGCAAGGTACACTGACTATCCTGCAGCCCACTGGTAATGAGCTTGATTTATCTTTTTACGATAACTGAAAAGGTTGAAGTGGAGGACATGCATTTGAATAAGCTGGGTCTATTCTCAAAACAAAAGGATCTGAATCTTCCCCTAGATTTTTATAAGCAAAACTATCTTCTGGGCTCATTGGGTATGCTTGCTTTTTTTTATACATTAAGTTGTGAAAAATGAGATTCTTCTGCTGTGTTACACAATGGAAGCTCTTATTGGCAGATAGCGTAGCTCTTCACAATGTCACAATATCAGGCAACAATGCACCATGTAATGGTTTTCTTTCTTAACCCTTTTACTGTGATTTTTACCCCAAGCATTTCAGGCAAGGTTTGTGTAAGTGGCATATTTCAACAATAAATGTAGTTAATCTATAGTGTCAGATGTTAGAACACAGGTTGTGTTATGTTCTGATGAACTTGTATAAATGTTGCAACATTTAAGAATTGCAAAGGAATTCAATACACAAACTACAAAATAATTGGTTGTACTTTTTAAAAATTATTATTATTACTATTTTTGAAGTGCATAAATTTTCTAATATGCATCATATCAATTACCCCTTTGTATAGAATGTTAGTTTTTACCTAACTTATACCACTCGGGGTGTATTTGCACCCCATTATAGAAGCTCTGGTTAGTGGTTGTATTAAACTGGCTTTATGTTTGGTCAATACATGCAAAACCTGGGGCAGGAGCAATATACGGATTTGGCATCACAAAGGATTACATTGATGAGGCAGGGACTTCACATCCTCTATGGCTCAGCTGGTACTGAGTAATATAGATTTAAAGAGTATTTGGGTGAAAATGCACCTAAGGTGTTATACATGGGTTAAACATTTGGGTTTTATCAGGAACTTAGTTTTGCATATTAATGAAATGCATACCAGAAACATTGAAGTGCGACTCTGGTGGTGAGGGGAGCTGGATTACCATTACATTGATGTTATTTCAGCTGGGTTTTATTTAAACGCTCTTTGTATAATGATAGACTAACTAATTCAATGCTTTGTTAGTGTGAATTAATTTTAACTTCGCAGCATGTTAGTAAACAAGGCATGCTTGTTGCACTTGCTGTTAAAGAGAAATAACAAAGTAGAAGCAGATTTATTTTAATTTTATCTATATGAATGGTGTAGGAAAATGTCTACATGGATAATAATGGATGTCTTTTATTAGATATTCATTATTTACAGACAGATTTTTGGTTTAGTCAGGTGGTTATACATTGTTTTTTGTTTTTTTTTTAAAGAGAATCAATGGAATTGGCCAGCTCTCTGAACCCTCTTTTTTCTTGTTATCTTGTTATCTCCTTATATCAGCATAATGGTCTGGTTTGCTTACAGATGAGATTGCAGGAGCATAATCAAGCAATGCTGGACGACCTTGTGGCGGCTCAGGAGAAGGAGATGGAAGAGGTGCAGGCCAGATTCCAGGCCAAGTTGTCTGATCTCAAGAGATGCTTGTGCACAAACTGTGAAGAGCAGGTGAAGATGCTGGAAACCCTGGAGCAGCAGAAGGTGGACTACAGCAGGGAGAGCAAAATGAAGATGCTTATGGAGAAGAATGAACAGCTACAGCAAGCTCTAGACACCAAGGATTGGGAGATGACTAGCCAGCTTCACCAACTGGAGAGCTCTCACAGGGAAGAACTAACAAAACTGAAGGAAGAATATAAGCAGAAGCTTGACAAACAGTATAAAGGTGTGCCCTGCTTCAATCTTGTTTTTCTCAAAACCAGTCCAGTAGTTTATCCTTGGTTAGTTCTGAAAAAAAGAAAGAGTGAACAAAGATCTTATGTGGACAGTTTCTGGGTGGTGACAATTAATGAAGGAGGACACATTTGCACATACCTGCATACTTGTTCACCAAATTTTTTTGCATAGATATTTGTTCCTTTCCTCACCCACATGCATGATTAGCTGTTTGGTATTAATTCCCCTTATAATTTTTGCCAAACAAAGTAATTATCATACATGTCGACTTTCCTGAAATGACTCAGAGGTTTCTGATTTTATAAAAAATAAAATCTCCAGACCAGGTTTCAGACCTCTAGATCTTTTTGTTAGTGATAAGGATTATGATCCTTCTGCTTATTTCCTCTATTTAGTTAGCAGCCTTGTTCAGGTGTTTGGCATCTCTAGCACCACTGCTACTAGATGAAGCAAGGGGAAATAACTCTTAAGAATGATCAATTTAAAAAACTGATTTATTGTGTCTGTGTTAAAAAATATTTAATCAGTTTTTATTTTTTGCTTTGCTCTTTCAATTTAGTGCAAAAAATAGTTGAAGAAAAGACAAGTTTTAATTTTTTCTTAAAAAATTAATTAAAAAATAATATATAGTAGTGAACATTCACAAAAAAACTTAAGTCAACTGTTATTTTTGCATGTATCAAGTTTTCTCAGCTGATTCCAAATGGTACTTGTGACTAAATGATTTAATGTGAGTGCTATACTCTGGTGCAAACTCAGGTACTTTTGTTTATGCACACTGGTGTTTATTTGAAAAATGACTAGGAATCTATAACAAAATAAGTAACCTGTGTTCATGAAAATACTGTAAGACTCCATAATTTAGCATGAATTTCCAGATTTTCTTTAAATGGAATCTGACATCTACAAATTGTGTATAGAGAAGTGATTTTACGTATTGATGTTTAAAAAATACAAACCCTGATATATATATATAATGAGTTTTTTTGCTATGAATAGATATTTCCCAGTCCTCTCAGGGTTGGTGGGTTAAACTTTGGAGGAAGACTTGGTAAAACACTGCTAAAAGGTTCAAATGGTCATTTTGTTTGTAATTGGTTGGTTGAGCCAGCAGGCCATAATAACATTTTATACTTTTTTCTTTGCTAAATGTCTGTTACTGGGTTCCACTTACTGTGCCATGCTTTTTATTCAGAACTCAATAATCAGCATGAAGATCAGATTGAGGCTGCTGCTCTGGATACAGATGTACAAAAGATGAAACTGGATGATGTGCATAGAGCAGAAATTCTGAAACTGCACAGCAGTCTTAGTGAAAAACATGAGAAAGAATTGAGTAATTTGGAATCTCAGTACACAGCAAAGATTGAAGAGCTGGAACACAGACACAAGGTAGGTGTAGTATCTAAACAACATCTGTGTCTCTGCAATTGATCCTTGAGGGGCTAGTAGGGCCAGGAAATATCTCTCTGATGTTGAAGGTTGACAATTTTTGATTTTTGGAAAAAAAAGTGGCAAAACATCCTAGCTTTAAGATAAAAGAAAATTTTGTTTGTATTCAGATTTTTTTCTTTAGAAGGGTGGATCTTTAACAATTCCTCACGTTTTTACAAGGTGAAGCCACTATATAGTCTTTTAGATCATTTCTTGACAAAACAAATACTAAAGAATATTTCTGCAGTTTTGGTAATTTTTCCATAGTTGTGTTAAATAATGAATCATGTTCTACAGAGCATGCTCTGGTTTTAAACAAGTTGTAGACATTCTCTTGGATACTGCTGTACATAACTTGTAATGTTGTATTGTCCTTGATGGTGAAAAAAGTTTTTCCTTTTGTCTTTTCAGCTGGAACTAGAGAAGTATCAACAATCTAAAATTCTTCTCTATCAGGCTGATGTACAAATGATAGATGTTGGAACACAGGTGAGAGAGAAGTCACCTGTTGACTGTGATAACGGAAAGTGGGAGGGAATTTGTTATGGTGTTTAGCATTTACATCTGGTAATCATAGTTGTCCTATTACCAGTGATTGGACAAGTGCATTCATGTAGGAGAGGTGCCCTGATCCATGCAAGCTTGCTGTCTAAGGATTTTGTCCTTTTGTTTTGGTGCTTTGAAATACAAAAGAAAGTACACCTGAGTGCTTGCAGTTGTATAGCATTACCGTCTTTATTTTCGTGGATCTTGGGGCTCAAAACAGCAGCAGTAAAAACAGACAAAAGTTAAGGAACTGTGTCTAGCATGAAACTAAAAAGAAAGATGCTGCTGTTAATTGTCAGATGTAAAATGTCCCAAGTTTATAAAAAATCCCTGGTGGTAAATAAAGCATGTTTCTGCATCAGTCACAGTAGATTTCAGTAGTGGCAAAGAGTCCCCTTTAAGATCTTTAGTAAGAATCAACAACAACAAAGCCGGCATTGGATGATGATGATGATGATGATGATCTCTCATGATTTAGAATTTAGAATTGAAAGTTTTCTTTTCATTTTTTTTTTCTTTTTTCCTTTTGACTTGGTGCAGGCCTTCAGTGAACAGCAGGGTGTCGGTGTGGAGGCACTAGAGCTTAGTGAGTATGACATCAGCAAGATGCAGCTGTCGGGTCTCAGCATGCTTCCCTTGGACGAGGACACGTCTGGTGGCCAGGCTGCTTCCACTTCTCTGCTACAAACTCACACCTTTACCAGTGTTGTGAGATCAGCATCTGATGAGAAGTTTAAAGAGGTAACAGAACACCAGACAGGAGGCACTTCAGTGTGGAATGTTAAATATCCGCAATATTTTCATCATTTTTTCAGCAGTTCCTCTATTTGATTTACAGGGCATTTTATGGTAAAACAAGAAAACAGAGTAAAATAGCGAATAGTGTGAGGAACTGAGAGTTAGACTAACAAAGTTAACATAAGGTAGTGGCAAGTTAATCAAGAGAGGGAAAAAAACAAAAAAGAAAACACGTGCTTTGCTTATAGGTAACTTTACACGTAGATTCTGGTTAGTATTCCATAAAAATGAGATAATATGTGGATCTGTGCTTCACTGCACAGTGCTTGGATTAGAAGTTCTGTGACTGCAACGTGTTTGAGTGATTGGTGTTGAAAACTCTGTTAGTTTCTCAGTTTGCTGACCTGTCTAACACAACTGCTGAACTTTCTGTGAAATACGTGAGTGGCACTGACAAAGCAGATAGATAAACTTATAGGTGTTCAGACAGCAGATAAAAAAAACAGTTGTGTTTTTTTTTGTGGGTTTGTGGGGTGAGGTTGCATTGCTGAAAGTGGGTGCATGGAGAACACCCCCCCCCCCTTTTTTAGTTTTTTTTTTAAATTTTCTCTGAAGCTTGAAGTAACTAAATATTTATGTGAATATGCTTTACAAGAATAGTGTATCTTTAAGAAAAGATATTATAAGAGGTCCAGGGATTTTACAATAAGTAGAACAGCTGAAAATATTAGGTTTTCTCAATTTAAAAAAAAAAAATTTTTTTTTAAAAGATGGTGAGGTTTTGAAAATCACCACCAATTCCTTCAGCCGTCTATCTACAGCAGTTCAGTACTAAGGGAGATAATTACAGACCGGGTAAAGTTCTGGTCCTGCCTGGGAATAGGAGATCAATTTCTGGTAGCTTTGTTGTAAATGAATGGAACAAATGGCTAGCAGTAGTGGTCAATAATGATGGTGTGAATCATTTTAAAAATCAGGTTTATAGACTGACCTTTCCTGGAGCTTTCATAATTTGGCCACAACAACAGCTTGTTTTCCGGTATCATCTTGATGGTGACTCGTTAAAATTTTGAAATGCACTCGCAGCAAAAGTAACCTGGTTTGCGAGATGAAAATTCTCACTTTTGACCTAGTAAATAGGGAGCTAAGCTAATTTTGAAGATAATTGGATGTGGGCATTAATGGTATTTGTAAAATTATAATTGACTATGATTTCATAGCTTCTGGTTAACTATTGTGAAACTTGAAGATGTCTGCTAAAAAACAAATACCAACAAAAACTGATGTCTTTACTTTGCATCCCTGGCCACAATTTCCATTAGGGATCTTGAGGGTTGATTTGAAAAAAAAAAACATTTTTTAATATTAAAAAAAAAAAAAACAAATTTAGTGTTTGTTAACTCATACAGTGGAATAGAGTGGGTGAACAGCAGTGGAGGAGACATGGATTCAGTAGTTCCATGTGTACTTGTGTTCTCTGATACATTTTCCAGAATATGGTATTTTAAGATGGATATATATTCTCATTTTCTGGCATCCATAACTTCAATGCAAATTCCTTCAAATTTGAAATGCATTCTGACCTGACCATAACCAGTGCCACAGGAAAAAATGTCAAAAAGAAAACAGGTGAAAGTAAGTGAAATCCTCTGGCATTGCATTCAACCAAGTGTTATCATCAAATTAAAAATAATTACTTAGTTCTGATGAATAGTTAAGGAGATGTTTATTGAGCTTCCAGGGTTACTGTGACAACTCCACAAATAAAGAGTTGCAAGCATCTTTGGTTGTACGTCAGGTGTATTGCACAATGTTTCTTCTAGGTTGGCTTGCATTCCCTGGGAGATCCCTTAAATGTGTTGTGGCATGTTGAATGAAAATAGTTTCAGCCATTTTACTAAGATTCATAGGGGCTTAGAATTATCTTAACCTGTAGCATTTTGGGTTTTCAGCCACAGTTGGGAAGAAATTCAAGCTCCCAGGAGAGGACAGAGATGCTTGATGAAAGCATACCAGTACCACCAGACATCAACAGTGTCAATGCAGAAAGGTTGGTTGCAATTCATTGTGGTCATTTATTCACTTCTTAGTTGAGGAAAAAAGAATTCTATTTTCAATAATTTTGCTTCCTTTTTTTACTACTAAACTTTAGCTGTATTGTCACCTGTAAACTTCTATAATTTACGTCTGCCCATGCTTTACCATTGTGCAAGTAAAAAAGGGGAGGACTCAAAACAGAACCCTGCTATACGTCAGGCACTCTGCTTTTTAAACTGAAAAAAGAAAACCGTTCTGAAATGGTTCAACAGTTTACCAGCTGAGGGTGGTTTTGATACCGGTTTCCTGCTTACGTTGAACTCCTGAACAATCTCTAACCTTACACAGTGAAAAAGAAAACAAAACAGGAGTTAATGGTTCCAGGTGGTTGGTTACTAGTTCTTGAAGATATTGCGTGTGTTTCAAATCTGATGTTAAGGTAATGGAAAATGAAGTCATAGATTTTTCTGTTTTGAATGAATTTAAAGTTTCTAGGGCTGCATGGCCATAAACAGCTGTTTGTGTGATAACAGTTCTCTTGTGCATTGCTGGTTTAACATCTGATGATGCTTTTATTTTTAAAAAAAACTTTCATTTTATTAAGGGATTCACTCCAGCAAAGCAATGAGCAGCTGTTAAATGTCTTGTCTGGACTAGTGAAGATGTACCTGAAGATGGAGGATGCTATAAACAACAAGCTGTCTGAGGCCACTTCATCTAAGAGCCAGTTTCCAAGGTTTCAAGAACCAGAGAAACTTGAGGGTCAGGCCATTTTGGAGTTGGACAGATTTGGACGATCCAAATCTGTTCCAGCCATTCGTGAAGATGCTACTCAAAATCTTTCAAGAGATCGTGCAAGATCTATGGAGACCAGTGGTGAGTTTTCCCAAACAGTTGCATTCTTCCTAACCCTCAACTACAGCAAAAGTTGACATTGGTTCTAAGCCCAAACCACGGGAAATAAACATCACGTTTCAAAACTCATAAGAAATCCAGTAATTAAGAGAAAGTTTAAAACCTTGTCTGCTTGTTACTTTAATAAAAACCTTAACTCTTCTTGACTGTTAACGTTGGCTGGTGGCTCAGAAGTTAAACTACTTGGCTGTCAGGGCTGAGGGCTCAAGTTCTGGTTCCCAGTCGTGATTTGTTAGCATTGATGTACCTCCTCCCTGGCACAGTTTCTTCTCTCGCTCCTTATCACTGGCTGGTCTTGTGGATTTTCCTGCTGGACCGACAGTGTTCTCCAGTGACTATCCATAGCATTACACACTATGGCTCATCAACAACTTGAATGTCGTAGCTGCTACTACTGGAGGACATGAAACTACTTTTCATTTGTTAGAGGATTTGTACGATTCATTAGATTTTTTTTGTATTGTGAAGAATTACAGGTTTTCCAAAATTCTTCCAGACTGATTGCGCCGATTACCTGACATGTCTCTGCCTCAAAAGACACCAAAGTTATGCATCTTTTTTATTCATGTTGACCAACTGATAATTCCAATTTTGATTTATCATCATCAGTTGTTTTTAAAAACGAGTCCTGATTTATCCTGTTTACTTCCTCTGTGTAATTGCATGTAGATGATGGTTTTATAGTTTCATACTAACTGTCACAAATTTTTAATTTTTTTTTTTTTATTTTACACAGAAAGATTAAAGTTATTAACCCATTTAAAAAAAATATTTCTATCTTCCAGCTCTGTTGTTTTCAATATTTAGAAATGACTAATTATAGTTTTCAAGTTTGCCTATTTTTTTCTGGAAATTATTTAATAACAACATTAGAAAAAAGAAGAGAAAAAAAAAGAAAAAAATAGTTGACTTTTATAATGGTCACAGATGGTCCAGTACAAGTTCTAAATTACTTAGCTGTTTACAGATGCTGGGTTTAAAAGATCCATTAAAAGAATGATAAACTACTATTTTTTTTTTTCAAACCAAAGATTCCTGATTTTGGGAACCCATGTGTTACAGGGTTCCCTCTACTGAAATTTTGGCATACTAATGAGACCAGTTTTGGCTTCGTTGGTAGAAGTGGACTAGAAAACCCCAAAGACAACAGTTGTTTTTTTTTTGTCTCTGAGAACAGACAAATGAGTTGGTCACATAAAACGATTTCTGATGGCATCATCTTTGTTTAGGTCTCTTTAGTGAAGAAAGTGGTAACTGTGGCAAATGGTCATCATTTGATAAAATAATTCATTAATAACAAACAGGGAAAGTTATTCCCAAAACATGAACTTAGAACCTAATTGATTCTGACCTGACCTTACTTAGTGGAGGTTTTCTTTTAACTCTGTCTTCTGTGATAATACAGCTAAATTCTCTTTGTATTTCATCGACATTCTTCAGTAACACTACAACAATCGGTGTCTGGCCTCACTGGAAGTAATGCATCAGGCAATATCTGCCTCCCTTCATTTCCCTCTCTTTATTTAGCAGTTATCATCCTTAAGAACCTTACAGAAGGTCATAGTACTGAGGGCATCATTGATAGGCACAATCATTTCATTTACTGCAATCTGTCAGAGGCTTCAAAGGTCGTGTAGGTATGGTTCTCTGATTTGTTTTTCATAATTTGGTAAAAGGCTTTTTAAATAATATACAATAATAGGAGTTTTTTTTCCAAAAAAAAATTGCTCTGATTTGTTTTTTAGGTATTGCAGAAGAAAATAAGGAGTTGCATGAAACAAGCACAGCATCTAATGTAACTGATGAAGGGTTGGTTTTGTCTCGGCAGTTTATGGATTGCCTGTTTACTGGACCAAATTTGGATGCTGCCAGCCAAGAACTTATTGATGGTGAGTCCTGCTAGGTGAATGGTGGAGACTATTCACGGTGACAGTTGGTGTATTTTTAAATATGTGAAGATCTTTGCATGAAAATAGAAGAGAAATGAGCCATATGTACATTTAAAAATAACTTTTAGGGGGAAAAAAAAAGATAACAGGTCTTGCTTCAGCTCTACTTACTGAATGTTAGCTGAATTTAAATTTACTTTGAAAGGAAGCAGAATATGTCAAAGTGCAAAGGTAAAATAAAAATCGTCTCATGGGAGTTGGTTATTTGTTGTGGACCCACGCCATTGCATCTGGCTTTAATTACTTGTGGTTAAACTCTGCAGAATTTACATGTGTGCACAGTCTTGATAGTTGCTTTCTTTTCCATGACAGATGCTAGCCACAGACTCCATCAGTCCATAACAAGGCTGCTGGATGTGATAGAAGACATCACTCATCGGCATCTAGACACAAAAAGTGCCCACGATGAACTTGTCCAGACATTGGCAATTAAGAATGAAGAAGCCGAGCAGTTAGCAGCCAAAAACCATGATTTTGATGAGCAGCTAAATAGTGAGTTGGCTGCCAAAGAATATCTGGCATTGGAACTTCACAAGGCTCAAGGTATGTACTATTTTGGAGGTGTCTCGTGTAGATAATCGCCCTTTTTGAACAGCCCTTTAATAGCACACCTTTTTATAATGGCTTTGTAGTAGTTTGCATAAACAGCAAAAGCTGTAAAGAATGTTTACCTTTCAATAAAGTGTATCCCTATCAGTTGTACTTGTGTATTCTGGGAACTATTGATCCTATCAGTATTTGGTGTTACCCGTTTATGCAGACTACTATTATTAGTTATTTCAGTCAGGTTGACAGTAATGACATACAAATTGATTCCCCCACAATAAAAAGAAAAGTTTTTATGAAAAGATGCACAGTACCTAATAATAGCACATCCTTACCTGTAAAACAGGAAAAAATGTGTCGTCCAATATTTAAACAAAATATATCTCCCCAATAAGTATCTAAATGGATAAAAAATATTCAGATTATTCATTTAAATATTTATCAGTTAAAGTGATACTAGCTTGTCTCATTACATTAGTAAATCTGTAGCTTAAATTATTTCATTTTTTAAAATCCATCCAGTCTAGTGAACTAGCTTCAAACTTTCTTTCCATACTGTTGAAGAACTTCATGCCTTAATGGGTTTCCAGTTTCCAGCAACACTATTCATCAGACCACTGGGAAAGCAGTGCTTTCACCTTGCTCCTGGATGTGGTTCTTCCTCTGGACTTGTGCCACTTTTCTGGTCTACTTTAACTGTCTGGTTGATGTTTACGTTTTTAATACCTCACTTCTTCTTTTGCTGTATCGACAAGAAATTTCAAAGAAAACTGAGGACACGGTGGGGGAAGGGGGATAAAAATAGTATAACAAAATAGAGGAGAAGATTAAATAATATGAAGGCTGCTGATGGCATAATACTATTGTGATTCCTCTTTTAAGTCTTTGGATAAAGTTTGTCAAAAGCTGGAGAACCATGAAGGGGTTATGGATGAGTGAGTGGCAGTTAATTGTTTGGCTCGTTTATATCTTTACCTGCCCCATTCTCATCTACCCAGGTTTGATCGAAGGCTATCTGCAGGAGAGGGTTTTGCTGGACAGGAAGGTGAAAGAGCTGGAGGAGCAGCAAGAGGTACTGATCCAGGAACTTGAGACCAATTACAACAAAGTGCGGGACTTTGAGTCTTCTCGGGCGGAGCTAGAGTCCCTGAGAGAGGAGCTTGAGAGGCAGCAGGCTGTGCTGCGTGACAATGCTGGCCAAGAAGTGCAAGGTTTCTATACTTACAGATACTTACTGTTTTTGCTTGGTCTTTTCTTTGTGAGCAGTTACTACTTTACTGACTGGCTGGCTGACAGCTAAATAATTGGCCCTGGGTGGTGGGATGGTGGGGTGGCAGTACTATAATGAAGTTTTAACCACAAAGAACTTTATGAAGATAAGTAATAAGTACACCGAATGGAGAAACAAATTTTAAACAGGAAAATCATTGCTCTGTGGACATCCATGGTCCATTTTATTTTTGGTTTCTGTTTTCTTTTTTCTATTGACCAGATTTTAAAATTGTTTTTACTTTTTGTTAAAGCTACGGAAAAATATTTACTTTAACTTAAGTCTAATTTGAGAATTTTTTTGAAAAGAAGAAAAAAAATTGAATTCACCAATAAACTAATATTTATTTTTAAAGTTATCAATCAAAGAGGCATTAAAGAGGAATTTGGTTTTTGCACCTGTCTTGTAGGGTTGCTGAATGCTATTTTGTGTCTGGGGATTTACCATCAAACAAACAATCGGACCTTTTACAGTTATCTCCAAATATGGCTCTCTGCTTAAGCAGAGACAGTTGTTGCCCAATTCTGAAAACAAACAAAAACAATAGAAGGCAATTTTTTTTTTAAAATGAAGCTTTACCCTGTGCGAACAGACATCGCATTTAAGCTGACGGATGTAATTCTCATCAGCCATTTCCTGTTTGTTGACTGTTTGGAATTAGTCAGAAGAAAACTTTGTTTTTATAACGTGTAAACCTACATATTCCATTACGTGCCTGTATGTGTGGTTAGAAAATGCATGGAATGGATGTTACTTGTTTTTTAGTTGGCACATTTGGAATACAGACCTTGTTTGCTTTAGTTTGTCCAGAGATTCATTATAACTGTTCATATCGCCGAAGAACATCCATCAGTTTGTTGTTTTTTTTTTCAATTGGTTAAAAACACAAACACGCGCGCACGCAGTGTGATTGATCACAAAATGATGGTGACATCTGTGTAAGTACCTCGGGTAACCCTGGTTGGCTGTTTTTTCTCAGAATTTAAGTTGTTTTGTCTCGGATTGCATGGGTTTGGGAATGACACAGAGCCCTGGTGTTCTTTTAATTTTCTTGCTAGTCTGTATTTATACCTGGATTCCATGCTAATTTACCTGCCTGTTCATGAGGAATGATAGTTACATCTAAGCTACTTGATGATGTATGGTGTGTTTCTGCTAATCTTACATTAGCTTTTTATATAAATATTGGGTAAAGATTTCTATTATCTTATATTACAGCTAAATGTAACATCTAATAATTATTCCCTAACGACATATCAACTCCATACTGACTGTTTATTTTGTGATACTAAATTTACCATCTAATGTTTATGGTTTGACATATCATTTTAACTACTACTTCCTTATTACAGTTTAAGGAAAGTGATTGTTGATATAAATAATGAACATTTAAACTAACCTCTTTGAATGAAGTTATCCAGAGGAGTTTAGTCAAACATGAACTTAACTGAGTGATGATAACAGGGTCCCAAATTGGAAATCCGAAGCCCTTCTTGTTATCAGTCTGTGCTGAGCATAAAGATAAACACCAGGACTGTTTAAAGGGAACCAAGCTAAAATAGCACTGCTGTGATGGTATCCAGCCAATTGACTCAAGTAAGTAGAGGATTGTCATTCACCATCCAGTGGTTTGCAGTAGTTACGGACACGTCTTGTAACAATTAATAACTATGACTACTTAGGATTTATGAATGCACAAGAATTTTTCAAGATTTGTGTGCCATATTTATTTTTTATTTCAATGACTAGGACAGAAACAATAGGCATTTCCATACTGCGTTTGGTCAAATGTAGTGGATGGTCTGAATATCTTGAACTAAAGGAGTACAGAGATAACTGTCTCTGGTTTCTTAGCTGCTGTGAGTTTGGCTGATATTTAGCAATTTTTGTCACATTGGTGCCACTCTCTTGAGATATTTGATCTTTTTTTTTTACCATTATTTCAGTTAATTTAGAGACTGATGCCACCATTGTCAACATCTATAATCCAATTAGCCTTTGGTTTGGCACATGATGAGGATGTGGACCACCCCTGACTCGTCTTGTCATCAGAGCTATAGGTGACATTCAGTGGGTGAGATCTCTCTGAAAATCAGGGCATCCATGGGTGGGAGACCAAAAATAGCTTATGTTGGAAGACAAATTTTTAGAGTTTTGAAAAAGATACTGACTATGACTTCCTCCATAATTGAAAGTTAATGGCTAATTACCCTACATTCAAATGATAAGTATCAGTGCAAATCTGTTCTTGTAGCAAACTTTAGAAATGGAGAGACACCAAAAACTAGTTGCTGCCATTGAAAAAACATTTCCAGGTTTGGGCAAAGTTATTAGCCACCTGAGGATTAATCTGAAGAGATTCTCTAAAAATTGAGTGGCACAAGATGTCTCTCTTGCTGATTCTTGTTTCATTTACATGCAAATGTGAGACTATGGTTGATTGTTTTATTTAACTATGCTAGCAGAAAAAAAGTTAGGTGTTTTGAAGGCAACATAATCTGGCTTGGTGAGATGAGTCATTTTGACTTTTCTGGCATGAGACTCTGGTTTCAGTCTATAGTAAGGTTTGTAAAAAATAGAAAAATCTGGGATTACAACACCTGGTGGTTCTGATCATTGTGGTCTATAGAACTAGTCTGACAAATGCTGCTTTATGTTGGACAAGGGGAATCTTTGGAAATCTGATGTGCATACACTGATAAAAGTCCATTAATAACAAAACAAAAGTATAAATGAGTTAGTATTTAGGGTGGAAAATTATTGGTGGTATTATTTACAGAAAATAGGTGGTGGATTTGGGCCTTTCCTATCACTCTGTTGTAGTAGTGTATCAATATTTCCTAAAATCTATCTTTGTTGCCCATCCCTAGGGTTCAATCATGAGGACGACTGGTCTGGATTGCACTAAGGTTAATTTTCAGTTGGTCTTTCTATAATTTTTTACTGTACAAGTGGGTTGAGCTGATCCTGAAGCTGTGATTTGATTTATTATTTGCTAAGTTACAGTTGGCTAAGCATTTGTCACAAGAGAGATTAGATTGTAGCAGACATTAAATCATTGGTTTCAAGACCAACTTGGGACCTCTTGTACATCCAAAGAGAGTTGCTTATTACAAACGGATGCCACTACACACCAAACCTTTTTTTCCTCTTTTTTTCCAAGTTCTAGGACAATTATGATGGCAACAAAGAATGATTTTTGAAACGTTAAGCTTTGCTTTTCTGAGAGCTGTTATTTACTTCTTTTTCCAAAGTCTCTGGGTTTTCTGATGGTTACTGTTTCAGAACAGTAAGTTAGCTGGTTATGCATACCACCATCTTTTAAATCTGCTTTATCTCGTTTGTCTTCATTCCTGCTGGGTCACAGTCTGATGAGACATTTTCAATTCTGCTTTTTTTCAATTCTTTGCACATAATTTGCTCCTTACATGATAACGAGGCTAGGGGGTCAGGGCTACCTGGCAAAGAGATTACACTCTCCTGGGTGGCGGTGATGGGTTTTTTTATTTTTTTGTTTTATTTTTTCAACAAAGAAAAGAAGATAAAGCTGATGAGGATGGAATTGAGTGGGGGAAAAACAAACAAAACAAGAAGTATTCTCTGTTCAATGAGAGAGAGAGACGACGAACTTATTGGAGACTATTTTGGGGTTAGGGAGGGATTATGAAATCATTATCAAGAACCTCTCAAATATTTTGTACTAGAAAGTTATGTATCATTAGAAGTTGTAAAGTAATTTGTTGAAATTAGGAGGATTGTGGGGCTGTTATGTAGTACGCAGTCCACCTTCTCTAACAGTGCTGCTGTGCAACGTAAACAGAAGAATAGTGATCAGCACTGAATCTCTCACTGACTTCTGGATTGTGGTTAGTGCTGATTAAATCTGGTTGTGACACTTTTGTTGTTAACTTTTTGGTTATTTACAATGGTTAAATATATTCATATTTTATTTATTTACATGTAATCACTCATATTTCATGGTGTCCTATATTTTTTTGGTTTGTTTTGGTCTACGAGATGTAAAAGATTTCTTGGAATAAAACCTAACAGAAAACACATTTCTGTCTGCTCAGTTTATTCAAAAGATGACGAATTTTGCTGTCCGTGATTATCCAGCTCCACATCTTCCCATTAAATGGCCGTGAATTCAGGGGCTGCTTTGGAAGCCATCATGATGGCTTTGGGAAAGTTTTGATGTTTTCCTGGTCACTTTGCCCAGAAGATTCTCTTCCCAAATTTCTTTCGGTGCATAGCATTGAATTTTTTTTGTTTTCCCCATAGTGTTGTCAGGTATTTTGACAGGAAGACAGTAGTGAGCAGTCGGAATTTCAGTTTTTTTTTCTTCCAAATGGTGTCAGCCATGTTGCCACACTTTCAGCAAGAAAAGCACCTGAAAATGATTCTGGTTTTCCAGATCAGATGCATCACAAGACTGTGTCCTGTATCATTGACCACATGCAGGCTGCTGTGATTTGTCTTCCTCCTCTGACTCCAACAGCTGATTGTGTTTGGGTCTTTATCTCTATAGTTTCTCCAACTGTTGTATAAGTCTTGCATCTTACTGCTGACTGCCATCGTTTTTAGTCAGCAGTTGGTAAGAGGCTTTAAAGAAAACAAAAATAACATGTACATGTATATATATTTTACATGTTTATATATATATATATATAAAATGAATGGGAAGAATGCAAAGGTCTGGTTTTGTACAATGAATCAGTTCAGTAAATGTTAGAGAGAACATCTAGAGCAGGTGAGACAAAGCCTTGGAGGGGAACAAGGGAAATCATTTTCCATAATGTTCTTGACTATGGTTACCCTTTCCCACAAGGTTAGCAGTTACCCTTTTTTGGTCAGAACACTGTCCATTCCCACTCTGCTAGAGGGAACGAACCGTTCCTGACTGCAACATTCACCAGAATCTCTAAACACAGATTGCACAGCAGCAATTTTTGGTCACCTCAAGTGAGCACGTGGTAATGTGCATCTGGCACTCAGGGTGGATAATGCCCACTCCGTCCTGGTGTCATCTTGAAGAGCCCTCCACATTTTCTTTCTTTTAAGTTGTAAATAAAACAAATTCTTAGTGATCCTAATTGATCGTTTTTTTGGGGGGGGAGCTCTTGGAAATGACAAATGAAAACTTCTACTTTCAATGATATTAAGAATGAGAATCGGTCTATTGTTGAAGTCGTTTTGATGTATACCAAAACATTGGAAGGGAAACGAGACACACACTTCAAATTTCCTAGGCTGGTCACGCTTGCTGTGTGTGATGTGCTAAGTGGAACAGAGAGTGAGCCACTGTAGCCATGTACTGGCAGTCAGACTCTGCTGGTTCTCTGTGTGGATGGGATTTACCCAGCCATTTCTCTACACATGGATGGGACACTGTTGAACATTCCACCAGAAAATATTCTTTTCTATAAATGCAACCCATGTTCCATTTAACTCTTGAGAGATTGGCAAATCAGAACATTTAAAAGAAAATCTTTAACGTTAATGCTAAACACCTTTTAAAAAATTCTTTCATTTTAATTTGACTTAAATTGAATCGTGGGTGATATATTTTTTTTAAATAACCTCAAGGTAGGAAGATTTGTGTGCATGCTTAAACTGTAATTGTCTTCTTTCATTTTGATTTTTTGAATTTGCTACCATTTGCAGTAGCTAGATAATGTTCCCTTGTTCTTCATACCTTATTTTCTCCTCTAATAGCTGCGATAGCAAGATCTATTCATTATTTGTGAATGTGTCGACAATGCAATATTGTGGCTGAGGGATGCTGAAATTATGTCAGTGCTTATTTAACATGCCGCACATAAAGCCAGTCATCTTACAGGAACTCTGCCTAAGTTTGTGGATGGAGGAGAAAAAAATGTGTAGGTACAGTATGGAATAAGGCCTATAGGATTGACTTGCTGCCATGTCTAAATGGATCATGCACTCATTGACATCGTTGTTTGAACGAAGCAGCAGCATGTCTTTTTAAAGTAATAATAGTTAAAAAAAAAAAAAAAGTTTGAGGACAGTTTTTCCATTCATATTCAGACGTATTTTTAGATCAGAGGTAAGTTTGCTTTTTCCTTGCTATTTCTACATACTGTTCTTTGGATTATCTGCACTTAATACCAGATCTCCTGTATAGCTGTTCGGTTCAGTCTAACTGGCACAAATGCAGGTTAGCAAAGTCAGAAATGGATCTCCACCTTGTTTTCTGTCATCAATTCTTGATATTGAGAGATTTCACGTGCTACTTAACCCCCCCTTTTTTTTTCTATTTTCTATTTTCTAACTTCCTGGAAGCTGTAAAGACCAACTACTGAAGATTTATCAGTTTTGTCATCAAATCCGTCTTCAGTGGTACCAAATTATTGCTTGTGGAAACTGACTCCAAAACTAAATTTTAAATCTTGGTTCTAAATAAACCCTCCAGGTTCTAGAATGACCATATAATGAACTCTGTTATTTGTCATATTATTTATCTTATCCTCCACCCCCCACACCGGAGAGTAAAATTTCAGGCTTCACTTCGTGGTTGCCATAATGTTACGAGTTATTGAAAGGGGCACCAGACTGTATGCACTGACACCAAGAGTTATGGAGATGCCGTGTTCATCTGATCAAGGAGCATGCCTTTTTAGTAATATTTCAATCATTTGCAAACCTTTGTTTAGCTTGTGGAAAGAAGTGAAAATGCACAACTGTTTAAATGTGAGAGTAGAGCAGTCAGGCTAAAAGGCAGTACTTCTGCAGAGTTTTGAGGGCTTCAGGCTCTTCCTAATTTCTGTGATTACTGCAAAATGTGGGTGGGCTTGCACCCAAGCATGCATTGGTCTACTATTCTCTTTGCAAAATATCTATAATTTGGAGTAGAGATTTTTTCAGATGAGCAGTGCAGTGGACAGGGAAATGGCTGCCTTAGAGACACTCCATCAGAGGTAAGGGGTGTGTTCATTCACTTACCTGGGTGGAGCTGACTAGTAGGTGCTTGGGACTTAGTTCTATGCTTCTAATTCATGGATGGTTGGTGGGGGGTGGGATGAAGCCTGTATTTTTTTTTTTTCAAACTAAACTTTGAGCTGAGTTTGTTTGCAGTTTTTCCAAGAGGTATTTATTAAAATTATAAGCATATTGATGTGTTTTTTTCTTTTAGTTCCTAGTGGGTCCAGAAGCAGTTTTCAGTTTAGGCATCAGATGATGTATTTGAGTATCTCTAGTCTGTGTTTTTATACAAAGTTAATCCACAGAGTGCCCACCTCTTATACGGGGAGAGACAGTTTCTTCTTCCTCTAAAATGCACGAGTGTGTACCAGCGACAAACTCATGAACTTCACGTTTCTTAGAGTATAAACCGATTTTCGTCAATGTAAGCAATATTTACCCTCCACCCCTTTTTCTTTTAAATACATTGAATGCTGCTGTTCATTAGCAAGTTTTCCTCTTAGAAATATGGCCGATTGCATTTATCAGCAGAGAAGAAGGGACTGCTGTTATCAGCTTATCCCAGATTTGATTCTTCTCACTTAGACAGTGTGGAAGATGGGTTTCAGTTTATTCTTCCCATTATTTGCCAACCAAAGAATTTAAAATCCCCAAGCTTTTACAGAAATTAAAGGGTTAGTTTTGGCTCCCTCCCTCCCCCATCACCATTGCTAATAGAATTTAGTAATCTTTCTCTATTGCCATCATTAGGATTTGGTCTTAAGGGTGGTTAGGGGAGTTGTTTTCAGCATGCAGTGGTGGCATTATAGTGTGTGTGTTTCTATTTTTGGAGTGCTCAGGTGAGATGGCTGCTTGTTCACTTGGGCCCTAACTCAGCTCAGAGTATGGTTAGAAGACAGCTTCATAATGCAGCTTGGGTTAAATGCAGGATATCTACTAAACTAAGGACGAGAAATTTGCATGGCTTTCAGCTTATATAACCACCTCAACTTGTTGAGAAGGAAGATTTTGTTTTAAGTTTGACTTTCGCATCTCATTCCTGCATGAGTAGGATAGATTTATTTCATTCATTCATTCTTCTATTATTTTTTTTTTAACTGTGAAGATAGGTGAACAAGAAAGACATAGGAAACTGTTTGCTTGATATTCTTGTCCAAGAACAGTTAGATTGTGGAGGAACGATATTGTATTGCCTACGTTTATCTGTCATGTAAAGACACTGGTTCCTTTTTAACGGGAGGTGTTGGTCTATCAGACATTTTCCCTGCTCTACTGGTAATGCTGTGATTTTTTGCAGATAGTTATTGTTGGTGTCAGCCTCATAGATGTTTGTTGCCCACTCTAAACCTTAAGGCAGCTGCCAGAGATTGTCAAATGTTTGGGAGGGTGGTGTTTTCGGTAGCGTGCGATCACAGTCGTCCCCAATGAGATTAGGCGATTTTGAAGGAAAGCCCATCTCCTTCGATGGCCCCCTCTCTCTCGTTTTCTTTAACTTAAATAATTAACACGAAACATAGCATGCTTAAAGTTCCTTAATTTGAATTTTTCGTTGATTGATCTGTAAAATAAAATCCAAAACTTTTCTTTTCAAATGGAAGGAGTGAGAAAGTTGTGTTGGGAGAACCTGCCCTTTCCCTTATTTAGAGAGAACTCTTGGTTTTCAGCTTCACACCCCTATCTCGTTTGTAGCCTGGACTATTGATCCTACCATGGGACCTGCAAATCTTATTTCACTCACTGCATTACTCATTGCAGGAGCCACAGGGGCTATGGCACATAGTTACCGTTTTCTCATTATTATAATTACCCTTTGTAATGACAAATCTCCAGCCCCACATGCTTTATATTAAGAGTGGGTCGACTAAATATGTACAGCCAGTTCAACACATTAACTATGCTTCTGGACTCCCAGATGGTGTAAGTGAGGTAAAAATTGATGTGGTTGGTTAATTTATGTTTTAAATAGGTATATCAGATAAATTCAGTTGAAAAAAATAACAACAAAAAAGACTAATGGCTTATTTCTTATTTTAAAATTTATTATGACAATATTTATCGGTGTAGATTGGATTTTTTTATCCTTTCTCTTACACACAAACACACACACAGAAAACTCATACTTTTATGTAGTTTTCCATCTGTATGTTTTAATATATAATGTACTTCTACCCTTATTGTGTCATCAGTTTGGAGATCAAATTCTCTTCTGACCCCTATATATGTGCATCTTCATGTATAGAGACACTTAGTCAATTTTTCATTGTCTGTTTTGGCATTATACTGTCCATTATGTTTTTCCTTCCAGTTCTAGAATGTTTAAACCAGTTTAGCACATGCTTTCAGTGTTGATTTTAAAAAAAGAAAATCAATTTATTATGATCTTGAACATTCTGTCTGGAATCTGTGTAGTCTTACCTCTGGAAAATTGACTGCACGTTTGAAACGGGACAAAGAACGTGAGAGCTCTGAACAAAGTCTTGGCTGCAGTTGATCCATGGGATACATTGGGAAAGAGAAGACCAAAGGGGTTAAAACCAACTAGCCAACCCTGTTGTTAGTTGGAGCTGTCAACATAATAGACCTCTGTTTGAGGGGAGAGGGGTATTGTGTGTCCTTTTTATTCCTACCAATTTACTGGAAATTAGCTGAATTACCATTTATTTACTGGCATCCCAGTGATAGCCTTCATCTTTTCATGACAACTGCCAACCAGAGTTTACACACTTTGTTCAGGGCTCTTGCTGGTCAGTGGCTCTAGCTTGACTGTTGTTGCCATGTTGACAGAGAGAGAGAGAGTGCATTTCTTACACACGAAGTAATTCCTATCATATTTTTATTTACACTTTGTAATAAATTGGTTTTATGTGTGTATATTTTTTCTTTGGTAAAAGAAAGAAAACTGCTTTGGTGTTTTTAAATTTTTTTTTTTTTTTTTTAGAGTTATCTTGTGGATACCTGAACATACAAGAGTTAAAACGTTTGTATTAACGTATCACTTTAAACAGTCGAGTTTTTAAAACGCATTTTTACCGTAAAGCAATGTGCCAGTCGTATCTGTAGCGAGGAAGGAGAGAAGAGTCCGTCCTGAGTCACTCATTTCTCCAGATCTCCCTGACTAGGTCTAATGTTAGCAGGTGTAGATAAGTTTCTTTCTCAGTGTTTTTGTTGGTTAAAATCTTTAGTAGAAACATTTGTGAATTTAATGGTGTTTCCCCACACTTTTAATTGCTTAGGCTGGATAAACGCAAGGATTATGCACCAGAACTGTAGCTTTGCTAGAGGAAGACAATACCTTGTAAGTGCATTCTTAGCAATGTTGATGGTAGCCAGATAATGCTGTTATGATGAGATAGTGGTAAACTTTCAGTTATGTTAATAATGGCTTGAATATATAAGCTGGTACTGACCAAATTTCCAAATGCTGCATAGGATTGTGAAAGATTATACTGGGGTGAGATACCTTAAAGGAGATCTATAATAAACTGTCTGTACGTTGGATGGTGATGTAGTTCAGTTTAAGAAGGTTAATGCTAAGCAAGAATGTTTGTAGATGATGAGAATAAGAAAAAAACGTTGCATGTTTTCTAGCAGTAAGTTTAAGTCACAACAACAATATATCACACCAATAGCTTCATTTGCTTGGGCAGAATTTAATCCACTAAAAGCAAAAACACAATGAAAAGAAATGCTGTAACTGGATTGATTTCCTTTTGCTTTTTTAGTTCGTGTGGAAGTAAATTTTGAATCTGAAGCACAATTCATTTATACAGAACTTTCTGACCATAATCCTTTTTGTAAAGTTTTTGTAGCATGTTATTAATCATGGATTTTTGGACTTCTCACTAGCTGTGAGAATTTTCAAACAGCTTAGATAATATGTCACTAACGAGCAACAGATAGAACTGTGTTCTAGCTTGCTTCCTAGTGGGGATATGGTATGATATCCATTTAATGTTGAGTTACGATGTACCAAGAGATGTATATGCAGTAATAATACTTAATCAGAAACTGCTGTTAGCCAGATTCTTGGATTTAATTTTAACACAAACAGATTAAAATAGGTTAATTGGGTGGGTTTCAAAGCCCTGTTCTGACTTTCAGGATTTGAAGATAGCAATGAGTTAGAAGGGGAAGTTGGGGGCTATTCCTTGGTGACTAAGCAAGTTGCCTGGTTACAACATGGTGGCTATTTTGCGATGGTAAAGTTTCAAGCCAGTCAAGAGTTATCTACCTATGGAACTGCTGCCAAGTGCCAAAAAACTAGAACTTTTTATTTTAAGATGTGGGAAGAAAATGGTGTACTTGGAAGAAACCTATGCAGCTGGCTGGTGAAAAAGAGCGAGAAGAAATCATGTCAGGGTACAACAAACGAAGTTGACAGGGTTTGAGATGGGGCCCTCAACCAAACAGCTCTGTAGTATGCCACTGGACTTATGGCTGGCCACTGAAGAGTTAATATATCTAAGTACTCTTATGGAAGTGTAAATTGGATCTGACGATCTAAAATCTGCAAAAGAAACTGAGAAAGGGTAGTGAGTTATACTTGGTGGGAAAATATATTAATCTGTTTGCTGAATAAAGACGAGAAAAAATAAATTTCAATTTACTTACTTTTGATATTTATATTAAGTTTCTTTTTCCTTTCATCATTTTATTATCTGCTGATTTACACACACACAAGCCATCTTTGTTTGGTTGATGATGTTTGCTAATTACATCAAAATGTGCATTTAGTTTCTTCATTCTTAAATAAGATCCTTATAAATTAGTACATAGTGTGTGTGTGGTGTGTGTGTGTGTGTGCATGTACTGTCACCACTTGTTTTTGGTTTTATTATCGTGGTAATATTATTTTTTTAAAAATTTAAGCCATGTGTGAAAATGCGTCTGTGAGCTGCAATGACATGACTATCAAAGGCATGGCTGCTGTTGACAGTTTTTCTTTCTTTCTTTTTCTTCTTTTTTGTTTCTCCATTCTTTGCATGACCGTACAGGCAAGGAGACAAGAGACATGGAGAGAGCAGAACAACAAGGTTAGTTTAATTTGCCCCCCCCCAATTTTTCCGTCAGGGCTCGCAGAGGAATTTTTTGCCACTCACTCGCTGCCTTGCTAAACCGTCTAACTCACTGTCATAGTTTTTTTTTTGCTTCTGTCATTGCTCCCTGAGCCCTGCTTTAAACCTGTTTTAGATATCAGAACATTTCAGGTAAAAAATGATTTTGCTTCTGGTTTAACGTGTGGATCCATTTGCTTATTGGTGACTGGTTTGTTTTTCTTATTTGTTGTTGTTCAGAGACATATTAGGGGCTTCCGTCCATTAATTACTATTAAAAAATGATTTTAAAAAAGGTGTATGTAATTGCTGCTGAAAATGTGGTGGTACTCAAAATTATTGGATCACCTTAAATTTTTTTAACAAAGTACTGAGTGTTCACAGTAGGTGGATGTAGGTGAGGTGTATGGTCACACTTGTGGAACACAGTATATTGTTCAGAAACTTGAAGTCATCCAATAATTTTGGCCACCTGTGTACACGTTATGCATACACAAAATGTTCACTGTGTGAAAATGTATTTTTAACATAGTCCATTAAGCCTTGTTTTTATAGTCACAGGGTCATTCTTCTGAATATCCTTAATTTAGTCATTTCTTATGGATAACAAAAGCATAAATGATGAATCAGAAACAGGAGACAATTGCTCAACTCTTTTGCTGCTAAGTTTTCTCCCATAACCTTATTTCAGTAATAAGCCAATCAAAAATACGCTTTTATCAAGCTTTGGTATGGGTCAAGATGTTATCCTGGCTAAAGCATGTGGCCCTGTAGCAGCAAAACAATTAAACTTTGCATTTGTAAAGTTGTAATTATACTTAAAAAATCAGTCATTTCAGGCAGTGCATCAGGGTTCTTACTATAAAACAATACATTTTAAGAAATATTAATTAAATGTTAGAAATTTTCAATATAATTGCGTGCTTGCTTGTTTTGTTTTTTTTACTTTTGCTATGTGCATTATGGTAAAAGTTGTGTGTGTGTGTGTGTGTTGCTCAATTGGTTATGGCAGGGTGTGATTTGGTTTTGGTGTTACTCTTGCAAAAAGTTGTTTGAAAATGTTAGTGATGTTTGGCATGTGAAGCCCTATTGTTTCATCTCCAGTGAGGCTAGCTTAAAGAAGAAAAGAATATAATGCATCAGGTGGCATAGTCACCGATCTTCCTCAAACTAGTACAGACTGGTCAGACCTTCAAAAAGATTGTTCGCATCAATCAGAGAAATGCAACAGACAAGAGGGACGCCATTAGCACACACCTTATCTCCACCCTTGAATTCATCCATCTGTTCTAAGGATGAGGTAAAATGCCCTATGCTGGTCATCAGTTTGCTATTGGCAGATACAGGAATAAAGTAGTTTCTTTACTATGCGCAAGGTAGTTACTACTATCAAATCTTTCTGCAACTCATTTTGGATTATAACAGTCTTTTATGAATTATTTAAGATTTCTATGAAGAGGATCCATTATAGCATTTCTCTTACTCTGACAATGATCTTTCCTCTCTCCTATCTAGAATTGACTTCTTTATTTAATCTTTTAAAAAGAATTTCTTAATTAGTACCTTTTTCAGGAAAAAAAAACTCAACAAGACTTCATATGGAAGTCTGTGATGTTTCACTGCTTCAAAACATGCGTTATATTTTTTCAATCTTTGTATATCATCAACTCATTATTCAATGGTTGAACTAATTTATGGCTATGAAAAAAAAAAAAGCAGTAATATAAAACGCCCTGAACAAGCATTCCTTGTGAAGCCATAGGGACTGACACAGCAGTTTCTTCAGTAATACAGTTGTCCCCCGGTATTCGCGGGGGTTAAGTTCCTAGAGCTCCCGCGAAGAGTGAAAAATCATGAATATTGGACGTGGTCCATAAAAATGCCTATAAATGTAAAAAAATAATAACAATAAATATAAGTAAATATATAATAATAATTTAATAAAAAATACAACACTCAGCGAAACACTCGAGATAGCTACACGCGATAAACTGGGATGATGCGGGGCTGCTGGGTTGATTCTGCCTGAGACAGTGCCTCGTGGGCAGCAGCCAATCAGCAGCGAGGAGAAATGAATAACGCTCTCGGATTGGCTACTTTCAAACCTCCAGCCAATAGCGTTTATTTTACATTGATATTTTGCTGAATTTACGTTAGCATTTATATTACAAAATTAGTAAATTATATTGTTATTAATAATAATTTAGCGTTAAAAAGCGTGAAAAAATATATATTGCCACGAAAAAAGCCATAAAAAGATTTCAGAAGATATTTTCGAATATGCGGGGGTTTCCACGAATAATTATTAGTTAGGTTCTAAGGAAAATTCTGCGAATGCCGAACTGCGATTACGCGGTGGTCGACTGTAATGACTCTAACGACAAATCTTTATCATTCCAACCTCGTGTGTTTTGCATTACAAGTGAGTTTACTAAATATACAACACCAATTCCATACAAATGCCATAGATGTTGTGAAAACTGACGTGGTATACAGATGGTTAATATCTTCATTAAAGGTCATGATGACTCACCATTAAAATGAACTAATTTCCTTCTGTAGTTATCATCACGGTATGCCCCCACCCACCAATCACATACACCCATCTCTACCTGGTTTCCTTTAATCTTAAAGAGAAATTAAAAAAAAAACTGATAGACAGACAACTGATGAAATCTCAATGTTTTCAAGTTATGTGTACATAGTTTGTTTTTTTTTTTTTTCTTATTTGTAAGGTGACTCTAGGTATTGCACTCTTTAGATTAAAAGCCAATATGATGCAAAATATATTTGCAGGCTTTTCATTTATGTGAGTTTTTTGCATACCTGCTGTACATTGAAAATTTGCACACACCGTAGCGTAAACAGAGGTTTGCCTTTATTTGAAATATGCATTTTTGAATTGTTGAAGTGCATAAATGACTTCAGAAAGTTGTTTACCTGCTGCTGCTATTCTCTGGACAGCCCTCATTTACACCTGTATCTGTTTTCTTATTTAGCTGTATCCATTCAAAACACCTGTCTAAAATGGCAGAGAGATACAGAGAAGGAAAATATGGATCACAAGCATTTTGATGTAACAAGTTTTCGGTTATAATGTTGTAAAGGAAAATAAAAATGTGTAAGGGTTAACAAAAGTACACATTGCTGCTGCTGTCACATGGACGATACTACAAGCATGCTTGTATCTTGTGCTTGAACCCTTTTATTTTTCTGTTTTATTGTGTTTTTTAAGGATGATGTCATCTTCCTAGTAAAAATCTGGATATGCATCGATATTATTTACAGTGTGTGGTATTTACAGACTGACAACACATGTCCATACTGGCTAATGACCTACAACTTAGGGTTTAATAGCAAAATTCAAGTTGTTTTGGGTTTGTTTTTCTCCCTTCCCTGTCAATGTATTACTTAATGACCTTTACTGAGTGGCAAGACCCTTTTTTGTGACTGTTCTAATGTCTTCTGCAGGATTGCTTCATGAAATAACATACCTGAATGATGACAAACGGACCCTGCAGCAGCAGCTGGAAGAAACCCAAAAGAAGTACGAAGCCCACATACGCGATGTGATGAACAGTGGGGAGGACATGGAGCATGGGTATGAGGTGCTGCTGGAGGAGAAGACGCGGCAGCTGGAGGATATGAAGCTGCAGTTGGAGGCTGCAGAGCGCCAGGTGAAGGCAAACAAGCAGTTCATCAATGTGAGTCAAAATGGCACGAAGTGAACCAGTGAGACTGTTATCATATTGAGAGAGGAAGAGAGAGTTTGTTACTGTGGCCTTTTTCTTGTTTTCATTTGATACTTTATCAATTAAAAAAAAAACAACCTGGTTTTACCAGGTCAGTGCATAGGGGTAGACCTTAAAAAAGAACACTAACTCTATTTTAATGGATAATTTAATTGGGAATGGTTGGAATATTAGAATCCTACTGAATTGCTTTATTTTCTAAAATTAAAATATTTGTTTAACACTTTTACATCATTCATTTTCACTAGTATTAAAACAAATACTAAAAAGCATACAATAAAAACTTTTCTTGAGCACATTTAACTTTTTAAGGGTTTAATTTTATTTACAGCTACGTTTTTAGGTTAATGACAATTTTGGGTTTTTATGAGCCACACCCAAAACCCCTGTTGCTTTACTGTAGCCATTACCTGTCATACAGTTTATTCACTGTAACTCTCAACATAAACCAGAAATTTTGTTCTTGCTAAACAGAAAATGCTGATGCTGCAGTTGTTGGTTGCGCTGAGTTGTTGTTTTCTACATCTCTTTGCAGGAGCAAGCGATGGAGCGTGAGCAGGAGCAAGAGGAGTACCAGCGGGAGATCTGCAACTGGAAGAGCCTACTAGAAGAAAAGGATCTGAGACAAAAGGCGCATCTGAGGCTGCAACACGAGGTGAGGATGCTGCATGCACATGCAGCTGTACTCGGTTGGCCTTGTTCACCGCAAACAGTGCACAGGAAAAGTTTTCAGTGTTGGTAGTTTTTAGATTTGTTGGTAAAATTCAGCAAACTGGATGGGTAGCTTGAAATCTCCTTAGTCCAGTATAAAGTGGGCCTCAACTGATGGCTGAAGATGAAAATGAGTTGTGTAGAAAGCATACATGTGGTTTTGTTTTCTTCGCACAGCCCGCTAGAAGCCATGCGTGTTAGTGCTGCTAGTTACTCTAGAGTTGGTGGGATTATCTCCCTTCTACACTGTGTTCTCTGAAATATAAGAACAGGGTGACCAAGCCAACTCAGTTTGATAAAAATAGTGAATGGGCTTACACTCTAGAAAACTCCACACACACAAAGTCAATAAACTCGGTTTTATGCCAGACATTAATGTATGACATTGGGATTTAGAACAAATTTTAAAAAATTATTATTTTATTTATTTTGTAATAAAAACATTTTTGGGGTGATGGAGAACTTGCTGTGACACCATCTTGTTTTATATGTTGGCGGGTAGCTGACATTTACAAGGTTATTATATTTTTTTTTTGTCTTACCAAAACCTTAACAGTAGAGCTGCTGGAAATGAAACCACACAAATTATACCACTTATGCTTAATATTAGAATTGGCAAAAAGATATTGTGCAGAAAAATAATGTGGATGTGCGTGTGTGTTTTTGGTGTAACTTTTATTTATGCAGGATTAATGCACCAACAATAAATAAAAGCATGCAGTTGACTTAGAGTTTTCTGGAAACATAACCAGAGACCTTTCATTTCCCTTTTCCTGTTAGTTTTTTAGAAAAATTGCTTGAAGCTGTGAAGACATGGTGGGCTGATGCTTTAGAAACCCTCTAATTTATTCTTTCTTTTGACTATTAGAGGGAGACGGAAGGGCTTATATTGTAAAGGATACAGCATTATGTACATACATGCATATTATCTGCAATTACAAGTGTGTGAAAACCTGTTTATTGTAAACAATTTATGCATTGATTAACCCTCTACCATCAAATGTCTTTGCGCACAACTGTTTGTATTGAGAGAAATTGTTAATATAATTAACCATGCAAAATAGAAAGGTCAAAGTGTGATCAGTGTGATAATTGCTGCTTTGGTAATGTCACCTTCCTGAAAAGAAGAAGAAAAAAAAACACTACGCATAGCTGTTGACTGCCCAACTTAAGATATCTTTTTTAAAGAATTCTCTGGCTTTACATCAGATCAGACACCTGGCTGTGTAATTATAACTTAGTATGTGCATTTTATAGCAAATCACTTCTCATCCTGTGGCATTGTTTCAGCCTGCCTTACAAATGAGGACTGGCTGAAAAAATAAGGGCTCAGGTAGCAAGAATGGGAAGTAGCCATTCTATTAGTCTGTACCTTATAAAAAAGGGGGTTCTTTTCCAATAACGTATACAAGAGAGAATGGTACATTTTTTAGATGTGAAGAAAAGTCCATCGTGCTGCCTGTACTCATTGTTAATCTCTTGTTTGTGAATGCTGCTTCCTTTAGTTAATCTTGGAATCAACGGAAACATTTACAAAGTATTTGACGAGGCTCCAAATGCAATAATCTTAATTTTTTTTCCCCTTGTTCTCCTTGTGTGAATTCTTTTTCTACACTAGATCTAGAGTAAGGACACCAAAACCTGCTTGAGGTGAGTTTATGGTGATGGTATGGAAGGCATTATGGTTTTGTTTGGGGTTTATCATACCGTTCTGTTCTTTACTACTGCTTTTTTTTTTTCAGGTGGAAGATCTCACTGAGCAGTTGGAAAGTCGCATCAGCACACAGGGCAAGATGGTCCAGAAACGAGAGCAGCTGGAGCGCGACTTGCAGGACCAGGAGCTCACTGCCCAGGAGATGAAGGCATGGATCTTGCAGTTGGAACAAGAGTTGGATGCGAAGACAAAGCTTGTTGACCAACTTAAAGAGGTCAGTACAGAGTGGTGATGGTAATATTTTGCAGTAGTTCAGCCATACACAGTAATGACAAGGCAAAAGTTGGGGTAGTTAGGGTAGTTACCTTAGGAACGTGCAAAAGGTTCAGAGATATTTGAAGTACATGTGGTAATTTTAACTGAGTACAACCTTTTTTTGGTTGATTGAAGATGTTGCTAATTTTGGAATAATTCTTTTGATGCATTGCATCTTTTGAACAAGATTGTTCTGAAAATTTCTTCCACTCTGAAGCACACTATATCTGTGCAGCACTTTAAATGTTTTGTATACCACTGCTCACAGTTGAAACAGCTGTGTGATCATTCTGCAAACTCTGGCTCTTCAAAGACTACTTATGTAGGGTCAGATTAATTGACCTTGAGTTTTGAAAGTGAACTAGCATGATGGGTTAATTTTAGTAAAGTAATTCATGGTTTTACTAAGAGAAAAACACACAAAATGATTTTAGCTGAAATGCTACTTTGTGTGTGTGTGTGTGCTTCATGCATAGCTCACTACCCATGTATATTATGCTCCTTTAATTTACTGTGTGCACTCTTGGAATACCTCACTCATGTATGATATGTACCGTTAAACTGTGTATAGTCTTCCATGTAGGTCTAGGCCCAAATTCACTGTCAGCAGTCCTATGCATAGTCCCCCTACCCATGTATAATGTGTACCCTTAATTTACTGTGTACACTTGGAATATCCCACATAGTCTTCCATGTATATCCTGTACCTTTGTTTATCATGGGCTCTTAATTTACAATGTATTATCAGATTTTTAGAAATTCAGATATTAGTTACTGCATTGCATGCATGAAATTTTTACAGATAATAAAACAAAAATTAAATTAGATGAGAGAAAAAGCAAAAATTGCAGTAAAGTAACTAAAATTTTGCTTGTTTAGTTCTATGGCCACTTAAGTTGACATGCTGCAGATATGTTAGGTTATTTTTATACCTGCAAGATAAACTTGGCTTTGTTGAACATTTTGGGACTTCTCTTTTTTGTTTGTATTTTTCTTTTAAATTTAGAAAATTGTTTCTCTGGAAGCAGAACTGCAGCAGCAGCAACAGATAATTGATGAGTTGTCACAGGAGCTGAGATCTTCATCACCTGTAGAGCTCAAGCAGGTGATAACAGAGTTGGAATCACAGCTCATGGTGAAAGAGAAAATCATTCAGAAAAATACTGCATCACTAGATGAAGAGCTTAGGAAGTCTCAACAAAAGGAAGAGGTTACCATTATCATTTTTTCACACTTTTGTTTCTTTTTTTTTTGCCTGCCATTTTGCATTCTGTGCCAGTGTTTTTCACAGAAAGTTGACCTTTCTTCTTGGTGGAATGAGTTGATCGAATCTCATGTTTACTCATAATTTTCTCGAGCTACGTCTGATTACAAAATGTTCTATTACCTGCTGTGTCAGGAATGTAAGAAAGATAGTTGCTCCAAAGAAGCCTAGACTGTGGTCTCCAGTGTTAAAAGATCTAATAGAGGGACAGAGACACATCACCATGTGATGTCACACATGGATGGATGACGTCCAGCTCTAAGATGATTTTGAGTTGTCCACTAATTTAACTGCCAACATTATGGTGTTAATTAGTTTTTTCTTTACGTGACTGAATAGATGGAAATTAGACAGTCATGACGACAGTACCTGGGTTCAAGCCACAGAGAATTTTGGTTATTTGAGTTCTGAAAAAGTAAATAAATTCTCAGCATGTGATGTATTAACAAGTTGGGTTATGATAAAGGATCTTACTTGAACCACTTATCTGTCCTCCTTTTCTGGAGAATTGTAACCACCTCGTAATGCTTTTAAAGCTGTTTTGAATAAACATTGTTGAATTTAAACTGATATCTCGCAATGAAATTATGGACATAAAGAAGACTAATTTCTGTTGACATTTTGACTGAAGTAGGTTGTATTCAGTTTTATGAAATTGATATGTAAACAGCAGGTGAAGATGTGAGCAACTATCTTGTTAAAAGACTAAGAAAAATAAAGTTGAGAGCTTTATGCCTACATAAATGAAAGTAACTTTGGCTGTTAGCGCTTTTCCTTTCTTGCTCGTCAAAGCTGGTGGTGGTGGTGTTTTGCCAGTATGGTATCCCAGTTGAGTTTTTCTCACTGGTGTACAAGCAACGCTAGAGCTGGGAACAAGCCCCATAGAGCTGTTTTGATTTAAGTTGGAAAGAAACTGAGGTACCCAGAGAAAACCCAGATGAAAGATGTGAAAAAACATTAGGGCACTGCTGGCTGGAGAGACAGACAAACAGACAGAGAGAGAGAGAGAGACACACACGCACAGAGACAGACAAAGAGGGAGTCCCCATCATAGCAAACAAGTACCCAAATTTGTTGCTGCATACCCCTTCATTATCTGTGGAAATTGTTCAGTTACCCTGGAAAAAATAAACCAATGACAGCAGTAAAAATAAATGCTTGTGTGTGCAGATTAATTATAAACCAACAGTAGTTTTTGTATATTTTCCCATAAGCTGAGTTAAAATTTTGGAGAAATAGTGAATCTGTGAACAAATTTTCAGGGGCCATGGCAGTATGTATGGGTGGTGATGACTCAAACAACATAACACTCCTCCCAAGTCTTAGTTTGATCACGAATGTAATATGCTAGAAGTTCTGCTTGGTTTTGGTCCTGGGAGATTAGATGATGCTGTTTCTTGAGACTTGACAGTTTGTTCTCTTGTTTAATTATCCGATAGGAACTGAAGTATGAAAACACTGCCCTTCAGAAACAGGTATGTGATCAGCTGGTGACCGTGTCCACACTAAAAACCAGTCTTGATGAATTCCGCCACCAGATTGGGGATGCCAAACGAAAGGAGGCTCTCAAGCAGGATATGGAAAAAAAGGAAATGGACTTGGAAATGCTGGAGAAAGAAGTAAGAGAAAGAGAGTGCTTGTGGCTAAGATAGATAAATAGAACAAAATAATAACCAGAAAGAAACTGTAATTGTTAAAAGACAGACTTGTCAACTCCTTGGCTGCTATATTTTACAAAGTTGATTGGAATCGATTTGAGTGGTTTTTGATGGATACTGTGTACATTTTCCTGTATTTAGATTTTTTTTTTGTATTCCTCTCTCCTTCCATAAAATCAAAACAAACTCTTATGCTTTAATAAACTCTTTTGGGGGGAAGGTTATTTTGTGTAGTTAATCTCTACCAAAGCACAAACAAACAGCAAAGTTCAATTAAAATGAATTTTTTTCTGAGAATTACTCATGCTTACATGCTAAGATTCCTTGACCTGAACGATGCTAATGCATGCATATTCATTTGTTCAATTGAGAGTCAAGAATTCAGCGTAACTGGTCAACCAGAATGAAATCCTTGAAGGAAATATGTTAACATCATCCCTGGAAATACCCTAAGCAACAGTGGGCAAGAAGATGTGGATGTCGCCTAGCTGATCTCGGTCTGTGCATTTAATTTAAAAAGAAAAGTCTGACTTATTTTGTCAAAAAGTCTGGTCTTAGTTGGAATTGATACATTTCTTCTTCCATTCATCTGAAGGAGGAAGTTAACTCTTAGCACTAGTCATGTTTGGCAGACAGACAAACCATTACATTGTCAGATGAACAGCGTTATCTTTTATCAACAAAAAGACCCAAACAAAGGAAAAGAAAATGCTGCAATCAAGTTGCATTAACCCCAGAATAGGAGAGACCCTGGTGGGTATACAGATATGTACAAAGTTGCAAAAGTGGGAGAAAGGCTGAGTACTAAGGGCCTGGAGGGAGTCTGATCATTCAATACTGACGTTTTTTTTTTTTTTGAATTTTGATATTGGACAGGTGCATTGTCATCTAAAATGGTATGTTTTTGTATTTTACAAGTTTTTTTTTAAAAAATTTAAATTCATTCTTTTTAAGTTTCATACATAGCATCTCATTTGCTGAACAGCAGGAGTCAGAATTGCTTCAGTCATCAGGCTCAGGCTCTTTACATTGACCCCTTCAACTATTCTGGGAGCCAGCCTTGGGCATGACAGCACTGCAGTGGCTTAACAAGAATGGAGAAACATCACTGAAATCCAGGGATGGTTGCTGCCAGTTGACTTGCAGAGATCAAGTTTTCATTCTTTAACACTACACTGGCCAGAATTGGCTTCACTATCACAATCAGAAGAGTTGGAAATAGTCACCTCATATCCTAAACAGCATTGTTCAAGACTGTCCATTACATTCACAGAAGAAAATGTTAATCTGGTTAGAAGATTATTTCTCTGAGCAAAAGCCATTTGGAAATGCAGTAGATCTTGGGGAAAAAAACAACAGCACAGGTCGTGAAGGCTGCAGGCATCCATACATAACTGGTGAACAAGATGATAATGATGGATTTGTTGTGCTGGTTGGTTTGTGAGACTCACACGGTGCTGGTACATTTCCAACATTGCCACCCAAACAGGTTTCTTTCTTAGCAGATAATAAATGCAACATCACCTAGCATTTTAAACCTAGATATCAAGGATAACTTTTTAAAGTGTTTTCGGCTGCTTTAGTAACTGAAAGAGGTAAGATCCATGGCTTAAGGAGAGTAGTCTAAATATTGGTTTATGTGTGGTTCCTCCTGCAGATGGAAAAAATGTCACTGGAGCTGCAAAGAACAGAGGAAGAACTGCGCAGGAAGGAGCAATACATGCAGGAGCTAATGGACAGCTCTGCTGACCAGCTGAATAAGATCTTGGACATACAAGCTGAGAACAGACAGCTCCAGGTAAAACCCACATTTACAAACTAATTTCTTTTCAGAGGTTGAAAGATGAACCAGAAAAAAACAAAAAAAAACAAAAACACACACCACAATATAAGATAAAGTGATGCTGCAATGATTCATAAATTAGACTTCAAAATAGCTAAAACAAACTGAACATATCAAGCTTTAAATGCATTCATGGTACTGCAGCAAAGTAAACTTTTATATTTGGCTTAATCTTATTACATACAATATCCATTATGCCATGGATTATTACAGCCAGACTAGGTATATAATAAGCTTATCTCTGTCAAAAAAAAAAAAAAAAGTTATAGATCTGCGGGCTTGTACAAATGACAGTTGAGTATTAATACATTGTTTTTGTTCTGATAAGTAAACTGGAAATTTGTTTCTTGTTATTTTAATGAAATTAAACTTTTATTTTTGAAAATATTTTTTATGCAGTGAAAAAACTAAGTATTTTTTTTTAACATTTTAGAAAGAGGTGGAATCCTTGCAGCAAAGAATCAGTTCTTCGTCGTCATTCCCATCCATCACTCAAGATTTACTAGAAGAGAAGAACCAGGAGATAAAGCATTTAAAAAATCAGTTACTGAAGCAGGAAGAATTTAACTCGGCAGAGAAGGCTGACAAATTGGTAGGTATAATGCAGATTGGCTCTGGATTTCAACTTTGTTATATCAGATTGACATGTTATAGATATATATATCAGTGGAACTTGATCTAAAAGTTTGACATACAGAAATGCCAGTATTTTTGGCAAATCAGCATCCACAGCCCACATCATTGGATGCAGTTATCAAATAAGCAAACAACTTGTAAAGCTTTTTTAAACATGGGGAGATTACATCAGCTTTCTTGTCCTGAAGAACATGCATTAAATGTTTCCATTTAAACTGTTTTTCCTAAATTCTTGATTATTTAAATTTTTTTAAACATGGGAATGAACATTCCTATTTTCCTGTCTCAATGCAATCACCAGGGCTACCAAACTTTTGCTGGACTGGATTTATATACAAGAGACCCAGACATCATCTGGGCTTATTTGACTAGAGGACAAAGCAGTTCTTGTTTGGTTCTAGTGATCGACTTCAGGTGCCAAGTGGAGGTTTGTTTTACACTAAAGCCAAACTGTGATGGATCACTCAGTTGTCTATTTCTCAAGTTGAACATGTTTGTCATCCATTTGTTGTCATGTGGTACACTGATAGCTGAATTCACTGGCCAGCTAATGTTGTCTTTATTAGTGCAATGTGTATGCAGAAGTTGCTTCATCTACTACTTTAAAAAACAGGTGCACTACGTTTAAACTTTGTTTCTGTTTCTGAAAAAAAAAAGATATTTGTTTACATTTAAGAAAAAATCATTAATTGCAGCTGCTTTTCAGATAATACTTGACAAAACTGATCCCTGTCTGAGACTGTTGTTTGCTCCTTTGTCTGGATACACTACAAAATTTGTACTATTGTAGGATTTAAGAAAACGCTATTGCCATTCTTCACACCTGGTTGCATCTCTCTCTTCACACAGAGAGAAAAGCTACAGCAGGTGATGGCAGATCTGCAGAAGAAAGACTCTGATATAATTCGTCTTCAGCAGATGATAGACAGCCTTCAGCAGCAAGATGAAGATGCTTTCTTGGGGGATGTGTCACTCACCTTTGGTCAAGAAGTTCCTCTCTCCAGTCATTCTTCTCCAGAGAAGGTGAGTTTTCCATCCAGTGTCCCAGGGGAATTTCTCTCATCTTGTAATCAAACAACCAGGATGGTTATTTGTTCTTTACTTTGTCATGTCAGATTAGTTTATAAATTTCTTTTTTCTTTAGAAAGTTAGCCAAAAAAAAATAAATTGATTAACAAAAGTGTGGGAATTGGCTTTAATCACGTGTAGTCAATATACATTATAAGTGAGCTGATAGCATGGGTATAATAATAGCAGCAGCACAGGATCTGGTATTTTGAAGTCAGCCATTGTCATTCTCTTGTTGAGATGAAAGGTAATTAATTATCACTATACATACAAGATGTTTTTCTCAATACAACATATAGTGCCAATAGCCTCTTCCCTTGCACTCTCTTACATATCAGATAAAGAGAGTTCCACATCCATTATGTCATATCATATGGGTGTATTTGCACTCTCTCTCTAATATACATGGTTTTTCATAATTAACTGCACAGATTTCAATGCTTATTTTTCAATAAAAAAATAACATGGGAAGTTGGTTAAGACATTCAAACAACTTGTCCACCATTTTTGAAGGAGCACTCTTGCACACTACCGCTTACTGAATTATGCTTTTTTTTTAACAGTTTAGGACTTTTCTGTGTGCAATCTCTGAGTTACATAAAGGTGTGACTTCTTAGGATGCACCCTTTCCTCTGTGATGTGCCATGATAAAAGGTCTGGAGACCACTCAGCAAAGCCCCGTGATAATGGGTGGATGCCCCAACCTGCATGAATCATTAATTGCCTTCATGCTGAATTTGAAGGTACAAAGTATCTTGCAATAAATGCAGCAATGAGAATGGAGCCAACAGTGCCTCCACTCTGGATTCTTGCTCAAGTCATGGCACCTTGGACATTCAGTAATGCCATTTGTACAACACTAGGACTATAATATGTTGCAGTTGTGTCTAGATGTGTCAATTTAGCTTGAACAAACTTCTTTCATCCACAGAAAGTCATGTTATGTTGGTTGGGGATGGGTTTAGCAAGATGGATCTTACAAAATTCCACTCAACATTTCAAACTGTCTTCAAGAAGGTAGTGTGCCAGTTTAGGATATAGCAACTTTTCAATATATCATGGTAGATGACAGAGCTAATTCCAGTTCTGATGATGCTGCACCAAGTCAACTTACCAGGGCTACGTACAAAAGCAGTTGATATAGCTTCCTTAGTACAAATAAGTCTTTTCCTACCCAAATGAGTCATATTGGCACTAACTGCGTCAAAACAGCTTTCACCGACAAGGCCATTTTCCTTGCAGGAGGCTTACTCTGGAATTCTCTTTGCTTCTGTCTTTTCTCCTGCATTTTCCAACTTTAAATAATTTAAAACTCACTACACAGTCCACCTGCTGCATTAACTCTACATAAAGGTTGTCTTCTAAAGCTGGTTGTGCTATTATTGCAAGAGGCAGGGTTGTGGAGAACTGAGTTTGTTTGATTAACTACAGAACAACTCTGATGTGTGTGAGTTGTCACTGTAATAATTATTTTCTATCAATTTATCAAGGTCCTCCCCCACTAAACTTGGCTTAAAACCTCCCTAACTAGAGATGATGTTATAATTGTCATTTTTGTGAACAGTATCAAAGATGTAACTGTTACAGAGTGCAGCAAGATTATCTAACTCTTGTTTCTCTGTGCTGCTGGTGTAGACGAGTCTGCAGCAGGAACTCTCTGTCGTGTTGACAGACAAGGACCAGGAAATCGTGTCACTACAGAGCCAACTGGACGAGAGAGGCTACCAGCAGGAGGAGGTAAGACTGGATTATGTAAGGCATGCTTGCACTATATACAAATCAGGGTAAATGAAGCACTGGATTAAATGTATTGGGGAAGTTATCCATCTACATGTATATATGCAGGTGAGGCATTAGATTGATACATTGTTGTAGAATATAATGTAGATCTCGTTTTTCTTTGTTCTGTGTATTATATATAACAAACATCATGATAATGAAACTGCATCACATTTGAATGGAGTTATTTTTAGACCTGTTGTTGCTCGTGTTTGCTCGCATTCTTTTGACAAATTAATTTGACAAACAAACTGTTTATATGATTTAGAACTTAATTTATGGCATAGTTGCAGTTTGTACAGCAGCAGATTTTTGGCCTAGTTCAGTCAGAATTATGGGACCCGGTATTTGGTGTTGATTTCAGATGTTTACTCCAAGATAACCAGGATCCCCCCTTCAAAGCTGTGTTTAGAATAGTTGGCAGTTCTGTATTTACCCTGATTTTTCTACTTCTAAGTGGTACAGGGAAGGCATTGACAAGAAATCCTTATGTCCAAACAAACACGAGAAGCCAGTGTGAGAGTGTGCATGCATCTGATGACTGACTGGCTGTTTTGGTGGGCACCTACTGTCTAATGGGATTGACAGAGAAACTCATCAAGCTGAACTAAATCTGTTCATACCCTAACCCTGCTGCACTCTTTTCTAAGATCCCTGATCCTTCAAATGGGGGGGGGGTGTGGCATATCATATCCAGGTAAAACTTGTTTTTATCAGATTTAATTTCAGGAAGCAGAGTTTTGCATATTGCCTTAATTTCGGTCAATATTTTAGATTTTCACCCTACATTTTCCATGACCGTCATTGGTGTTAATTCCTATTCTGTACAGGGATTGCAGTCATTCAACACTGCAGCAAATTAACTAACACCATGAAAGAATGTGACAGACACTTTTAGTAGTAACGTTTCATCTTTACACAGATAGGAAGGATGCCATTTTCTGCATGTTCACCCACAGTGGTGGACACTTTGTCTAGATGGGCACGGCTTATGTTGAACTTACTGCAAGGTGTATGCAGTACCATTAAGCTGAACACTGCCACCGTTTAGGGTTCTATGTCTTCTGTTGCTGAAAGCTCAGCTAGTAAGCTTGATTAAAAAATCCCAACACAATCCAGGCTCGCAATAGCTGGACTTGCCCCTTGGGAGGGGGGCATGAGTTCTACTCTGGTGCCATCCTTGGATGGCCGTGCTCAGCAGACCAAAGTGTTCATTGTTGATCATTTAAACAAACAAACAAACAAAAAAATGGAAAAAAAGATATTTACTTATGTAAAAATGTTTTTTCTAAAAAAAAATTAAACAGGTTCTGGTGAGCCTTGACAGTTTTATTTTTATTGTACTGATGGTCATTGGTAGATAACTGTTAAGGTTAATGCACTGTCTCGCTGGTGAACTACAGCTGGCCTGACCTAACAGTCGGTATTGCATGGTATTTTGAGCCCATCTTGCTGGTGAACTACAGGCGGTCTGATCTGACCATCGGTATTGCATGGTATTTTGAGCCCATCTTGCTGGTGAACTACAGGCGGTCTGACCTGACCGTCAGTATTGTATGGTATTTTGAGCAGAGCTGCTGCTCATGTTTGTAAAATGAGTCAAAGCCTGATTTTAATTGAGGGTGAGGCAACTTTGAAGTATCACATCTTTAATATCATTTAAATCTGGCTTGATTTTATATAGTAATATTGTGAAAAGGAAACTTCTGCATCTTATTAATAATCTGATAGCCAGTAGACAGACATTGAAGCACATTTTGTGTGAAATAAATGGTTACTTTGCATTTCATTGTTTTCATCAGTAATGGCATTCTAGAACTGCTTGCTGTGCCAAATGAGATTGCTTGTAGTATTTTATATCTACAGACATACACACCACTAGCTGGCAATAACTTCACCAGGAACTCTCCAAGGGCTTCAGAATACATGCAAATCTCTATTGTCAAACTGAACATTACCCAGAATTCATTTAGTGTAGATCAACCTGCACAGACAATAGTGTCTGATTTATTCACTAAGGAGTAATTAATTAGTGTCTGTCTGTCATCTTTCTCTCTCTCTCTCCTATGCAAATTATTTGTTGCCCATCTCATTTTGCATTCGTATTCATTAGTAGAACTGGGATTGATCAGATATTTGTTTAAAAATACAAAGGAAATATCTTTTAGTTGGGAAGTAACTCTTGGGAGCTAGTTAAAAACTAGTTTGTCACATCTGCTGTTGACATGGAGTAGTGTAATGCATATGTGTATTTGGTGTAGATACAGATATCATTTTTTTTTATATTCTGAAAGGTGAGGTTTGGTATACCATCCCTTTTTAGACTGCTTTCCTTTCACGTTTCCACTCTCATAGGTTTCAGTGGTGGTGTAGGTGGTTTAAATGCATTAATTCTTTCAATGTCAAGGTGAAGTTAACAAACAGACTCTTACCAGTGCTAATCTGATGCCACTAGTAGATTAGATCTACAGGAATGACCAGTTTCTCCCAATGCAAATGATCTTTATTGAGAAACAAACTTCATTAGAGTTATTTGGATAGGAGTTAGAGGGAAATGGGGTGTCTGAAAAGAAACATTGAGCCAGTTTGGTATGAAACATTTATTGGCAAGAATCCTTACCTTGAAATGAGGGGGCTTGATGCATTTGTTTACTCCACTGAGAGTTACACAGTTCGCAGGTAGAGCAAGATGTTACAGACGTTTACATAACAGATGAAAAAGTTATAATTTTTTTTTTTTTTTTTTTTATTAGGTATGTGGTTTGTAATCTATGCCTGGGCATCAAGTTGTAGTCACTTGCAGGCATTCATACATGTAACGTCTATTTCTCTCTTTGATCCTGTGTTAACAAACAGCATATAGATGATAGTGTTCACCTTTGACAGGTGCAAGAACAATTGAGTCAGGCACATGAGAGGATAAGTGTTCTGAGTGATGTGCTGCAGGAAAGAGAGACAAATCTAGAGCAGATGGGGCTGCAAGTGGAGAGCCTTCAATGTGAGGTGGACAGTTTAACAGACTATCAGGTACACACAGCATGACCTGCATGAAAACTGTTTGATGTCTGCCTAATGGAAGGGAAATTTGTTGTCAGTTCAAAGGGGTGGGGACTCTAGGGATCTTTTTGCATGAAAAAAATATAAATACTGCCTATGGTTAGGTGGTGTTTGACTGACCCAGGATGTTTTAATTGTACTGTTTGTTTAGATGTAATTATGGTCGGCATGGGGTTTGAAAGGATTGTATTAGGAGCTACAAGTGGCTTCTGCTGCGGTAAATATCTGTTGCCTGCTTTTGCCTTGCTTCGCACTTGCTTTGGTTGTCTTTAGATTTCTGTTGTTCTTGGTATGCTCTTTGTAAAGAAAATAAAGGCCAAAATATTTTAAAACAAACTTCTGCCCACTGACAAATTTAGAAGTACAGGTACTGTAATATCCTACCTGACCTCATGCAGGTTGTCTCCCCTGAGATCTATTACTGTAGAACATTTTAGCGCAGTCAGCAATATGACATCCAGGATTCTTTTCAGATTCTTGTCCACTGCATGATTTCAAAATGGCCAATATGGGGTGTTGATTTTGGCTGAGTACTGGCTCAAGGTGTGGAAAATGAATTTGCTTAGACAGCCACAACTTTCAAGGGGAGTGGGAAGGGTCATCTTGGTCACTGTTGTCTATTTTGATTGCTTACAGTAAGGTTGTTGAACACTGCATGCTACCTTTTGTATGATATCATATATGAAAATCCTTTGATGTTGTGAAGTAAAAGGATGTGAATAATTTTTGTAGATAGTTTACTGACTAAGCTGCATGGTTCTTATTGTTGTGGTTGGTTGGTTTTAGGCCAAACTGCAGGAGGACTTTGATACAGTGCAGAACATGCTGGAGGAGAAGGACAGAGAGATAGAAAGCTTGACAAAAGAACTGACTGATGTCAGGTCCCCTGTTCTTGGGGCCAACACAGATCTTTTGGTGAGTGCAGTATCAGCATTGTTCTGTAATAGGATGCTTTTCTCTCATCTTTTTAACAAGAAAAAAAGATGAAAACATAAGTTATGTACATTTTCGGTGCATCTGAAGAATCGTTCAGGTTGAGGGCCACAGTTGCACGGGAATGATCAGCTTTGATTGATAGATCTTAACTACAGGCACAAACAACACCTGTAACTTTTAATTCTTTGTGCATTGGATGATGGAGGGATGTATTTCCCTGCACAGAAGTGATTGATCACATTAAAACTAATGATTTGCAGTAAAGCTAGATAATTTTACCTGTTCTTTACTGTGTCTCAAACTGAATAAAGAGACTCTTCCTTTGTACGTGACTTATCTAATGTGAATATGTTAAAGGTAATAAATTCTTAAAGATGGTTGCATAAACAAGATCACATCTTACTTGAAGCACTCTTTACATCATCAGTCTGTGTCATCTGTAGGATTAGCTCATTAGTTTTCTAGAACCATTTACTGTATGTGCATTCAAAAAAGACAAAAATGACTGACCTTATAGCTGTTGGAATGTGAAAGTGTTTATTTTTTTTATTCTTTGCTAACAGATGAAGTATGAGATGGGTATCACACAGCTAAAGAGAAGTGTGAAAGAGAAAGAGAACGTGATAGAAGAGAAAGAGGAGGAGTTGTACACCTTGCATGAAAAACTAGAACAGGTAATGGATAGGTTGGAAGCACCTGCTTCACAAATGGAGTAGTATTCTCTGGTTGGAGCTGGTAACTTTGATAATATTTGTAATTGAGAAGATTGAACTGCTCCTTATAACACCACTCTGCAACAATCTTTCTTATTAAAAAAAAAATATATTTCGCATTGTCTTAGTGTTAGGGAGAATGATGAAAACCTGACAACACTTTTTTTTCCTTAAAGATGAACATTCCTACAGTTTAACTAATGGAGATTTAAGTGCATTTTATAGTGTAGCTTGAAGTGTATTGAATGGGGAATAGTGGTAAGTTATGTGGTATGAACAAAAGCCAGCTGTGAAGAGATTTGATAGCATCTGAATCAAAATTAAACTCATTTACCTCACCATGTCCTGTAATCATATTTTAGAACTTTGGTAAACTGGGTGGTGGTTTATGTAAGTTTGCATAAATTTGATTAAAGATGGTTTTATCTGAATCCTTGGCTGTTCCTTCTTTGCCAGCAGAATGAAGCAGATGTAGATCTAAAGAAGATGGAGCAGTTATTGCAGGAGAAGGAGGAAGAAGTCTCCATACTGACAGAAAAATCACAGCAGTGGCATCAGAAGTGTGACCAGGCAGAGTTTCGTTTGAGAGAACGGGAGGAGCAGCTTCATCAGCTGCAAGATGAGATGACCGCAAAGGATGCTGAGCATGAGACCCTACAACAACAGTTCTTGCAGCTGGAGCATCAGCTGGGTGTGCAGGAAGTGAAGCTGCATACAATGCAGCAAAAGTGTGCAGAGATGGCACAGGATCTGGAGAAATCTGAGTTTGACTTAAGAGATGCAAATGTTACTCGAGATGATCTGGACCGAACTGTGAAGCAAAAGGATCGTGAGCTAGACTTCTTGAAGCAGCAGTTGTCAGAACTTGTGCAGCAGAACCACAACCTGTCAGAGGAGCTGGAGAAAGTCCATCAGCAGTATCTTCTTGCCCTGGAGAGTCAAGGCAAAGAGGATGAAGCCTTTATGCACACAGCTGAGGATGAGGGCCGGTCGGTTGTTCTACGTTCAGAAGTGGAAGAGCTGCATAAAGAAGTGATGGAAAGGGATAACGAACTGGCAAAGATGCAGGAAGAGCTTGAAGCACATGTGCAGGCAGTAAAAGCGCTGGAACAGGCCAGGCTAGATGATGATGTGAAAATAAAGAAGCTTGAAAGCAGGGGAAGGCAGTCTGTTCAGGACTTCCTTGGACAAATTCAAGATTTGACAGATCGTTTAGAGGCTGCACAAGTAAGGCACAATGAGCAATGTCAAGAACTGTCATTAGTACGTAAAGAGTTAGAAGAGAGAAATTCTGTGGATGGCAAAAATGCATCTCTCCAGGTGCAGATTAGCAAACTACAGGAGGTTAAAACCCACCAGATTTACCAGATAGGTGAACAGCTAAAAGAGTTACAGGACAATCCACCAGAGCTGAAGGATGAAGAAAATGTTAGCACATGTTAAAGATACTTAGAAGAAATGAACAAAGAGAGAGCTACAAGAATAAAGAGAGCTTGAAGGAAAGGTGATAAGCGAAAGATGAAAGAAGTTGAAAAAGAAACAGAAGGAAACTGCAAGAATCAGAAGAAGAAGATAGTTGGAAAGCTGAGCACATCAGGACAAGAGCGAGAAGAGAGTCTGAAGCATGCTGTTTGTTGGAGCGAGAATGAGAAGAAAGTCAACTTTCTTTGGAAAGAGAGGAAAACGTGTGAAGTGGAGACTGTAGTGAGTCGGGTGAGTGGGTAATGAACTGCAGAAGGACCTGATGACAGAACAGAGATCCAAGAATTGCAGAATAAATGTGCTTTGTAAGTAGCATCTGCATCTGTGTTTATCTCTCTCTTTTTTTGTTTTTAAAGTAGTTTTTTTTTTTATGAGGAGATGTCATATTTTTAACTCTTCCAACTTTCTCCCTTCCTGGCTCCTTCACTGGTGTTTCTCCAGTGTGATTAATTCTTTGCCGCTGGTTTTATCCATGTTATGTTTTTGTTTTTGATTTAATATCTAGAATGAAAGTAAAAGGGCTGTTGGACAGCTTGAGATGGAAATAAGGAACTTGAGAGATGAACTACAGACAAAAGACAAACTCAACCAGGTCTCTGGTTCAACGACCAAACCAGATGGCAGCGAGCAGCTGTCTGCACTTCAGACTGAACTGTGCACTGCACGGGCCCTGGTGGCCGATCTTCACAGCACACGGGCTGAGCAGGAGATGAAGTTGCAGGAGCAGGCAAGTCGCATAGAGAGTCTACAAGCAGATCTGGAAAGAAGGGAAGATGTGAGATCCAGGAACATCACCACAAGGATCGATGCAGGTAAAGTTAGTGGCATCAATTATCTCTACCATCTGGTTTTTGTTTTGTTGTTTGTTTTTGTTTTTTTTTGAATGTTAAGCCTCACGTATTTTTTAGTTTGATATTTCACCACCAGGCAGATGGGAGAACTGATGAAAATAACGCTGCCAAATCAGCCTGGTGGCGGTTGAGCTGGCAGCTCTTACTGATGATCAGCATTTGGAATTTGCATCACCAGCTTGGAAATAGTTGCTGAATAAACATTAGGAGAAATCAATTGTTAGCAGCTTCATTAAAGTTACTTTTTTTTCCCCAGCAATAACATCGCATTAAGAAACCTCTCTGCTCTAGGATGGCAGTGCATAGTTTCCAAATTAATGCTTAAACCTAAGTTACTTTTCAAATGAAGACATGGGTAGGTGTAAACAGAGAGATTGTTTTGACTGACATGAGAGATCAGTTTGTAATGTCAGCTTCCTTTTCACCAGGCAGTCTCCTTTCTCCCCCTCCCCATTTTATTGTTTATGTACTAAGCTCCCAGATAGAGAAAGGTGGCTGTAAAGAGATCATACTATAATCCCTAGTGTCCAGTGTATGAAAGGGATTTCTTTCTCAGGTACATAATTCTGGGAACACTGAGTGATTCAGTGGACATTTTGGTTCATTGTGAGGAGACAGCGAACCATTGTGGTTTATCTGATGAGGCTTTCATGGTTTTTACGTTTGGTAGCTGCTCTTTGCATCTCCTGGTAGCTGGAGATTTAAGCGGGAAATGTCGATAGAACCCTGGACATTGGTCTGGTTGTGAGGACCCTGGTTATCCACTAGAGAGCATTGCCTGTCCTGTGCCATGAAGAGCCAGGCACTTCTGACTCTCACAAGGAATGTTTTACTAGAAGTCTGCAATTTTAGATGATGGAGGAAACCCACACAGCTGGCTGGTAAAGAGGAACAAGAGGAAACCAGGCTGTATGGTGCCAAACTGAGCTTACTCCACCTGTAACCAGGAATCTACCTCAATTTTTCAATCTTGGCAGTTCAGTAGTCCATTACTAGGTCACAGGCTGCCCTAATTCACAGTATGGGGTTAGCCCTGTTCATGACCATTAATGCTGATAACTGTTTTGAGAAAAGAAATCATTACATCAACTTGGGAAGTTTTTGTTTGTTTGTTTCCTTAAACAAAATAAATTTGGAGGAAACTTCTTTACAAATGTAAGCAACTGAAAAGGAATAAATTGTGACTAAGTTTTTTATATAGATGAAATAATTTCAGGAGGCAGCTGTGAAGAAATCTTAATTTATCAGTGGCTGCTTCTGCCTTTTAAAAAAATACTTATTCCTGTTTATCCAATATTTGATGTATCCCAGGTGAAGAGTTGTTTATTTAACAGTCTTTTCAGGACCGTGAAGAGAGAGAGAGTTATCTATGCATGGTCTCATTTGTATACATATCAAACATTTTGAATGGCAGCAAAGCATCTAAGTTCCATTTCAGATGTGTTTACCTTTTCTCACTGATCAACTGGCAGGAGATGATATAACAATATGTTTCTTTGCACGCTGCTTGCCTGACATTGTATTAATAGATTTATGGGAACCATTTTATTTAAAAGCATTAATGTACACCTATTGTCAGAAGTCTTTTTGAGCAAAGAGCAGGAGTTTAATTTTTGTTTTTTTTTAGCTTAAAGCATCCTTATCTCGTTTCTGGAGGTGTCACTGTTTTGTATGATGCAAGTAAACAAAGTATCTTTCTCCTCAGCTTCATAAGCATTTAGAGAAAGGAAAGCACATATGTTCTTTGACTGATTTGTGTTCATCATCTAGTTTTTAGCGAGTCGTCTGATACAGATGCTTCATCAAGTTTCCCAGTAAACCAGCCAAAAATTAAACAGTGGCGAGATAAAGAACAGGAGAGCTCTGATTTACCCAGCACCGGGGAGTCAAGTGGAACAGAGGCATTGTCATCTGATTCAAACATTCCAGCTCGTCTAAAGGTAGGTATGAAGGCTGAAAATGAGGAAAGGTGTGTTGAGGATGGGGCGGAGGAGATGTTCAACACTCATTGAAAATAAACAGATCTGAAAACAGATGGCGCTGTTTTTGGAATTTCAAACTGATTTTGTTTGAGGTCTTGTTGTCTGAATTCTTCAGCTGAATCACCATCAGCCAAGCATGTCTGTATGAGTTTATGCATCCTGAGTAGAAATAACTTAAGATCAAGGTAACTGGAGGTACCATGCAACATTATAGGCATTAATGTGGTTTTATCTATGCTAAACAATTAAAAAAAAAAGAAAATTGATCCTGGCTAAATAATTGACCTATAGTAATTGAGTCATTTATACTGTTTCAGCTTAGTTCAGTGATTTAAATCTCCTGCTGACACCACCTTTTGGTAATATTTTATTGGAATTTAAAAGTTCTATTTTTTAGATAATCTTGTATACTAGTCCAGATCTTTGATTGAATGTCTTGGCTCAAAAATAAGTGGGTTAGTTTGGGCTTTTCTAATCCTCTCAATGGTAATGCAACTGTGTAACTGACAAAGGTACTACATCTGGGAAAGTCTTTCTTGCTGCTGTCATCAGGGCATATACCATTTGAAAATCCCAAAAAGATAACATCTCTCTCTCAGACATCCATGCAGTCTTGCTCAAGGACTAAAGCCTAATGATGGCAATATAAAGATCAAAACGCAGTTTCATTAATGTTGGTTGGATTACTACCATTAAGGTGATTATAAAATAAAAAAAATAGAACTAACGCGCTGACTTCTGTAAGAAGCACGTCACCAGTGTCTGTTTTTATCTTGGCTTGACTTGAGAAATGGTCTAAGTCCTCCTCTATATTGGATTTTTATCTGTCAGAAGAAACATGGGCTACCATTTGTTGTTTGTTAAACCTTTTCTGATTTGACAAGAAGAAAGAATATTTTAAAAAAAAGGGGAGAAAGGCGGATGGTGATGCTGGCACATTCATCAGCAATACTGCAACCACTAAGCTTTAGTGAGGAGACTTGAAAACCAAGTGTCCAGTCCATTTAGGTCTTCAACGTTTTCCTTTTTTCTTCTGGATATCATTGGAAAGAGGAATTGCTTTTGTATCACCTGGTCACAAGTATGGAATGTAAGCGAAGAAGTTACTCAGTGCATTTGATTTTTAGCTGATCCCGGGCCATTTCTAAGTCTTAGTCTCATCGTCACTGCTGCCAGAGTACACAGGTTTGTCGGTCGGTCAGTTTGCCAGTTGCCATTGTTAGCTGTCTTAGTATTTTAATGACAACTTAGATCCAGTATTTGTGATGGTGCTCACTTTCTCAATAAATCTATAAACATATAGACTGCTGATGTTAAACTTTTCAGTTGTTTTTTTGTTTTTTTTTCTTTTGTATCCCTTGTATAGTTAGTTGAGCATTCAGTGTACTCTTCCATGTTACTTCCATATTTTGTTTACTTGGAGGCATGGTCTGGTAATTTCTAATCTATAAGCATGCCTCACTGCAGGTATTGCTGTCTCGCCTACACCAGGAGGGAGTGCGGATGTTGTCTCTTTCTGAACTGCAGTTCATTCGCCAAAATACATCTCTGCAGTCAGTCTCTCTACAGTCCGCCTGGGACATGGAGAAACAAGCTTTACTCGAGACGATACAATCGTTGAAGGATCTTCTAGCATGCTCACAGACAATCAGAAATCAAGATATGGTACTGACTTTTGTTGTCACTTTCAATTTCTTTTTGTGGTTTGATTGTGTGTTGCTGCTTTGTGTTTTGTTTAGAAAGAGATGCTTTTAGTTTAGAAGGAAGAGGAGATTTGTTGCATGTCATTTGGGTGCCTCATAATAATTACAAAATAAAAATTAAAGTAATGATTAGATGCTTACTAAAGCTATGCATTAAAAAAATTTAAACTCTGCTGTTGATTTTTAATCTTTTTGTATATTTTTTCTCTATTTCTGGTTAGGGAAGGTGTGTGTTTTTGGTTGGTTGTGCGCATGCGTTGAAAACTTGTTTCGTTTGTTGTAAATTTTTTATTATTATTATTATTATTATTATTATTTATTATTATTATTATTCAGCAGCAGCCAAACAGAACATGGACTGACTGGAGGGCAGATTTGTTGCAAGCAATCTGTTATGTCTTTGCTCGGGAAAGGGAGACAACGTTGGCTGAGCTGAACAGCGAGAAACTTGCTAACTCCACTTCAAACACCAATGCCATTATGAAGCTGGAAAAAAGAGTACAGGAGCAGGTCAGTAAGTTTATTCATCCAAGAAGATTCCAATTGTCAAAATGGCTGATTACCAACTAATCGTCTGATTAGTAAAATTCATGTCAGAATTTTTGGCTTGCTCCCACTGAGAAGCCAATGTTTCTCTTTCTATAAAGACATGATAAAAGTATTCAAGATCTTTTCTGGAAAGGAAAATATAGATTTGAATAGGTTATTGGGTGTCAGTGACATGAGTGAAAACATCACGAGAGAACATGGTCGAGCAAAAGGTATTCCTGATCAGACAGGGAAGTGCATAGTATCTGCTTGGAAACCTTTGCTATGTGAGGTAGTAGAGGCAGAAAATGTAAATACATTTTAAAACAAAGATTACACCAGTGCCTTTTAGCAATTAGGATTATCTTTATTTAGGGACATGCTCATTAGTAACATTCATAACAGAATTTTTTGAGAAGCCAGAAATATATTTGCATATACCCCTCCTTTGTTATCCATGAATTTGTGATTTGCAAATCCATGTACTTGTGAGGTGGAGCCGAGGCACCAATGCAATCCTTGCAAACATTAGGAGACACTTTCTGAATGTTCTAGAAGTGTCTCTGATCCTCTTCCGCCCCCTCTGTGAGAAGTACACACGCTGAGTCTTTCCTCCACTTCATGACCCAGTAAGTATCTGTGTAAACTTGTCTCCCAGTTTCCCTTGTTATGATATGTATGTGTACTGTTTGAATGTTTTTTGTTTTCAGCTTTTCCCGCATTGTGTAGTGCGTGTAAGTGTTTGTTCATGATTTTTAGTGCAATATTTAGGGCCAGAAAGTGTTTCTTGGATACGTATGCAAGGGTCATGCTGTTATCCACAAAATTTGTTATTCATGACCATTTCTGGAATGGATCTCTCATGGATAGCGAGGTGTGGGTGTACACAGAATGTCTTCACAAACAGAAAAATAAGCAGCTAAAGGGCTGGTTCTCTCTCTCTCACCGGAACAGATATGTCCAAATTTTATTCAGCTGCCCAAAATCTTAACAAAAATTTATTTACTTATGAAAATTAAAGAAAAGACATTCTGAATAATTCCTCAGTTCTTGTAAATTTTTATAACTTATGATATATTGCAACATTCTGCCAATATATTGTTTTAAAGAAAAAAAAAAAACAGTGCATACAGATATAGAATTTGAAAAGATATTTAAGATGGTTGAAATCAGAGATGATCAAAGCATGGAGTACCTCTATTTAACTGCATTATTATTAGAATATTCCATTTCAGAATGTGGAATTTTATACCATGTGTGCCACAATCATGAGTCCTCCAACATTTTCCTTAATAACTCTCTATACAAGTGATATTATTTAGGTAGGATTAATTATTAATGATAAACAAAAAAGTAGAAAGGTTTATTTAGAACCAAAATAATCAATAATCAATGCAAAAATAGGTTGACATATCAGTATTTATTTTGCTTGCTTCAGCCTTCAAAACTAAATCAACTCTCTGACATAGAGATTCAATCAATTTCTTTATCTTTTCACTGATATTATTTCATGATCTTTGTGTAACCTCCTAGATATGTTTTAATGATGTTGTAGCATATTCTTCCTTCTCACTTTGAGTGTTGTCCATTTTTTAATTTGATTAAAGTCTGGTAACTGAGATGGCAAATCTTTAATTTTTCAATACATTTTGGTCATCTTTACTCTTCAAATTGTTGGTGCACAGCTTGGATTTGTGTTTCTGATCATTATCTTGTTAGAAAATAAAATTGTCACCTGCCATGTTAAATGAGGAGTGATATTTCTCTGATTTCTGGCCCACTGAAATAGTCCCATATGATGGCACCACTTCCATACTTCATTGAAGGTTTTAGACGCTGATATGACAATATTTCATCAGATCTATATCTTGCATACTGTCTCTTATGTGTACCAAAATGATTCCATCTTAGGCTCATCTGCAAACAGGACCTCCTAGTCTTCATTTGTGAAATTTTAATTTTTTCTTTTGTCCATTGGAGTCTCTCCTGAATATTCTGCTTTCTTAATAACAGTTTTCCTAAAGCAACTCTTCCATTGAGCTTTTTTGGGGGACTAGCCTTCTCCTGGTGGTAGTTTTGCTGACCAGAGGGCAGCTCTCTCTAGGTTTGTCTCATTTATGATTTAGGTTGCAGTTTTCTTTCTAGTATGCAAGCAAGTTAGAGGAATGAATATATTGATCTTCAGAACTCATTTTTTTTCTACCTTTTCCAAGAAGTCTAAAACTGCCAGTATTTTGATATTTTTAAAATTCTTTTTATACTACACACTTGGATAGAGGATTTGGATACATTTTACTTCTGGTATTGACCCTGTTGTTTCAAAATGAATATTTGACTTGTAGCCTCAGTTAAGTAGTCTCTTCCCATTTTTTTCCCCTGAAATTATCTATATTAGAATCTGAATAAAAGACATATGGTCAATGTGTTGCTTAAATAAATAAATTTAGATTTGTGTAAATCACACTTGAATATAATAACCTAAATATTATCATTAATAATCATACTTAAATGATATCACTTGTATACAGAGTTATTAAGGAAAACATAGGTGGATTCATAATTGTGGAATTCGCTGTATATTAGCAATTTATTTAACAAAAGTAGATTTGAAATTGTTTTGATTATGGACTGCATATATTTTGTGTATTCCACTGTAAGCATCTAGTATAACATTAAAATTTGATTTTCATGATTAGAAAGCACCTCCACTGATTTTTGTCTAATTATCTGTGACTGACCAGGAATTAATAATTCAGGTAATTGTCCTCTGAACTATTAATGTGCTGCCAGTTCTTCTACAGGACAGCAAACTGCAGAGCCTCAATTACTAAAACAGAAAAAAAACAACAACAAAAAACACTGCTGTAAAAGAAGCAAAGATTGAGGAATATCTTAACTTGCCTCTACTACTTAGGCATGAAGATCCTTCATTATGGTGGAAAGACTGGCTTAGGTTCATTTATTTGCATCTCCTCCTTCCATAGACTGAACTGCTTTAATCCAGGAAGCCAAAACAAGATGTTGCTCCTTCCCACAAAAAAATACCTAAAATAGTTGTTTTCTTTTTTTTTAAATTTAGAACTTCCTTTATTTCAGCTAACAAAATAATTCCTTGCTTTTAACGTGTTTTTAGTTGATTGTCGTCATTATTTTGTACATAAGGAAATGTTCCACAAACGAACTCTAGATGAGGTCCTTCATGCTGATCGCCAGTCTCTGGTGGCAGAACTACGAGACATGCATGCACGTCTCACCATCATCCAGCTACAGAACGATGAAGAGAGACAGCAGCTGTCCGAACAACTTACCAGTCTGGAGAATCAGTCTTCGAAGCGAGAACTCCAGCTCCAACGTCGCAGTAAGTTTACAAAGAATTTGACTCACTACTACCCTCCAGCCTCTTATCAGACTGAAACACAAAACAGATCAGCATATTTAAATAACTTGTGAAGTTGCACAGTTATTATGTAGGCACACAAATGCTACCAGTCGCATTAATTAAATAGTTCATTGGCTGTTACTGGATTGACGCTAAACGGTTAGTGGGAGATAATGAATATTGTCTCCCTTTGCTTATAATACTATTAAATATGCAATGTATAAGTAAATTAAATATAGTAGGCTCTCAATAACTAGACATGGGATAATTCTAATGTACATTTTAACTTGAAGCCAAAAAGTCAGAAAAGTCTAGGAATTTTTGGTTCATTGAAGTTCTATGGAATTGTCTTCCTTCAATCATAAAGTTATCTAAATACATTACAAAAAATAAGCATATAGCAATTTACCTGGCTAGCTACAGAAATGAGCTGCTGCTATTAATGATCATTTTTGCTGTCTTGTAGTTTTAAAACAAAACTTACTCTCCGTTGATTAATCTTCAGTAAAACTGCTGGAGTATCGCCTTACACAAGAGCGCATTCTTCAGAGTGATCTGGAGTCAAGCCTAGAACTGGAGAGAAACCGCACAGCCGACCTGGCAGCACAAGTCAACAGAGAGAGGAACGTGAATCTTGACATGCACTCTGAACTAACCACGCTGCAGGTGGAGACATCCAAACTGAAAGACTCACTGGAGCAGGAGCACAGCCGCTGCATGTCCATCATGTGAGTTAGCAAGATATTACTGTAGCTGTTAGAGGTTAAAGGGGTTCTTTTGTTTCTGTTCAACAAATAATGTACAGTGTGAATGACAGACACATAAGCAAAGGCTTTGTATGTGATACATGTTGGTGTCTTAGAAACACTGGTTTGCACATTATTTTCTACAGAGGTGGGAATAAGACTAAGACTTATAAATGGCCTGAGATCAGCTAAAATCGTCACTGCAAGTGTAAGAATTGTGGGATATCTATCTTGTTAGATGATTCCTCATTCATGTGCATATATCACATGCATTATTATGTTAGATAAACAAATGGCTAAGCATGACAAAATCTAATACATTTTGGCACTCATCTTATTTTTATTCCTCCTCCCATCATACATTTGGAGTGATGGGTCCTACAGATCATTGGCATGCTACCATTTTGTTCATTTACTTAAGAGAAAGGTACATGCACATAGCTGAGTATGCAGGTATATTTAGTATTTATTATATCTATAGTTTTCTTGCATCTTTCAAAGCCTGACAAGGAGGACATGCACGCACCTCATGGTGATCCGATTCTATGAGTGTTATTGCATGTGCCAGATGGAATTTTCTAATAAAATTTTTGTAGATTTTCTTAATGCTGTATTTTGTGTCAGACTGTTTTAGTATTCAAAAAAGTATTTTAAATCAGCCCAAAATGTAATAGCAAACTGATGTTAACTTTCTAAGGATGGGAGAATATTTCAAGAGGAATGGACCAAAAAATATTTTGTGTTTGGTTTGTAGGAAACAGTTATCTTTGAACAAAGAAAGCAATGTCATATGACATTATAAATTATTGCATTGGGAATTTGAAAATCTTGGGGAATCAAGATAGGCCAAAATACAGGAAGCAGCAATGTCTTTTGGCTTCATTTTTCAGTAAGAAGAAAGACTGCTCAGATCTAGCCAAGCAGTGTAAATCTTTTTAAAGATGGTGAATTGATAAAAGAATGCATCATGGAATGTATCAATACTATTTATTAGAATGAATAGTCAGAGTTTGTAAACAAGATCTATCTAGGCAGACAATAGCACACAGGATTGTAGCTATGGATGAAAATAGCAAAAATAAGCTTGTGGAAAAAGGAGAAAATCTGTAATATTTTACTATTGCTCTTGATGAGAGCATAGATATGTCAGGTTATGCTCAGCTGGTGGTTTTTCTTCCTGGCATCAATGATAACTTTGCCATTTTTGTGAGGAACTTGTAGGTCTCCAGTTGATGAAAAATACCACCTCTGGTGATGACATTGCTGAAGAAACAATTTAAGCAATAGAGAGCTTGAATCTCAATTGAAATTGACTAATCAGAATCACTTCTGATGGCATACCATCAATGACTGGAATATAGTCAGGAGCTGCAACACTCATTGCTAAACATGCTCATGAGCAACCCAGAGGCACCAGAGATGAAGACACGCATTACTACTACATCATGCACCAAGAGATTCTCTGCCTGAAACATCTAGGTTCCAGTGAAGACATGGATGGCATTTTTAAATAGGTGAACTACATCAGATCATATGCATTGAACCATTCGTAGTTTAAAACATTCCTCATTGGTGGAGAGTGAATACACCAATGTCTGCTTCTTCCCTCAAGTGAAATGGCTGAGCCAAGGTAGAGTCTTGCAACATGTCTTTGCTCTTAAAATTCCATCACTGAGTTTATACTGAGAAAAAATCACCACACATCTTACTAATCCCGAATTTGTATCTGATATTGCATATCTTAAGGACATACAGAACATCTCAACAAACTCATTCTAAATCTCCAAGTACAGTAAAACCTCAATTAAACAGACTTTGAGGGGAGCGGGTGTCTGTTAATGCCAGGGGTCCATTAAATCTGGACATTTACATACATCTGCAGAAGGCCCCCAAGAAAAAATATTTCACACAGCTCAATGTGGACTTTTGTCAGGAGACCAGATAGCATCTGTTGCTTCTGAAGTTCGTTGAACGAGAGTCCACTAAATCAAGATTTTACTGTAAAGGGGAAAAACCATCCTTGATATGGTAGGTAGGTAGTGTTGGAGCTTTCCGAAAGAAGCTCTGTCTTCTCAAGTGGAATCTGGAATCATGAAACTTCACCCATTTTTTCTTGTTAGTGAATGTCAGCCTACAAATGAGTATATTGAATTAATACATCATCTGATTGAACAGTTTGTGGCAATCTTTTCATTATTTATGTTGGATGATGCAGTTAGTGAACTTCAGATTAAACTGCTTGAATTACAAGGTGATCCAGTGCTCGGATTCAGGTGAGATATTGGGACTAGTAGGACTACTGGACTTCTGTAGGATCTTGCTATTCTCAAGTATCGGCACCTCAGACATCACGCTCAGTGGATTTTTAGTCTGTTTGGGAACACCTACATTTATGAACGAGCCTTTTCACTTGTAAAACTAAGTCAAAGCTTCACGCATCCATGAACAATTCAAACCTTGAGTCATCTCTAAGGCTGGCTAGCTTCCAACTTGTTACAGTTAATGCATAATATTCAAGTCCAAAAATCCCAATAATGTGTTAAGTCAGATAAAAGCTTTTAAATTTCACTCTTCCTGTCATCAGAAGAATCCGTTTTACTTTGGTTTCTGCACTCATAGCTTATAATCAGGGATTTTGGGATTTGTGTATCTCTTAAGTTGTCAAATGAGAGTAGTAGTTTGAGATGACACTGACTGATCCTGACTGACTGTTACAGGGCTGCTCTGGAAGATGAGAAACTGAAGACCACCGCCTTGATCGAACATCTTGAGGTTGAGAAGAAGAGGGGACAACAACTGGAACTGAAGCTAGATAACAGGATGTGTCAGATAGCTAGAGAAAGGGACACCGAGATAGGGGTAAGTCAGCAGCAACGAAGGTTATCATTTCTGTCTTGTTTTAACCAGACTGGCAGTAGCAAAGGGCCGGTCTGATACTGCACCAGTGTTGCTAGAGATTTGACTGGTTCAAAGTCAGGATTCTACATCTGATGTACATCACAAGCATTGGCTCATCCTGTGGCCTGTGGTGGGAGCAAATGAAAAGCTTTACTTATTTTTCAGCTGTAGTTGAGAAACTCGTTTCAAGAACTTTCTAATTAGTCTTTGCATAAAGATGTGTTAAAAACTGCATTTAGTTGGAGTCTGGTGAACTGTTGCTGTGGGGAAAATGGTGAATTTTGGGGTATGATCTAAAGTGTTCAGGGGTGTTATCTGCTTGAGACCTAAGCTTTTCTCTTCTAGCATCTTCGTTTGGAGGTGGAGAATCTGAAGGCTAATGAAGATGAATTGGCAAGACTTGCTGAGCAAGAAAAGATCAAAAGTTCAAACATCCATGAAGAACTAGAGTCTGAGAGGATTCACCAGCAGGCTGTGGAGGCAGAATACAAGTCTCGGGTCTCCCAGCTTCAGACTGAGATGGCAGAGGCAGCATTCAGAACAGAGGAGCTTCAGAGGTAGGAGGTGTAGGAATGTGTGTGTGTGTGCATCTCTGACACTGTTTGTACTTTGTTCTAATAATTTTGTTATGATTTAATAATTAGACAGTCTCTTAGCAGATTAATATTTTGCATGGCTTCTCTTATTTTCAGCATGTTGAGTAAAGAAAAGCATCTCTGTGCTCAGCTGCAGCAATCCCTGGAGAAAATGTGCCAGGTGCGGCATGATGTGTCTGAGCGAGACCGCTCTGCCATCCACGACTTGCAGGCCCTGCTGGCCTCGGAGAGGAGTCGGGCGAGTGACCTGCAAGAAAGACTGGACAGCGAGCGCCAGCGCATGTGGACGGAGAGCAAGTCAAGAAAAGCGGAGCAGCAGCAGGCAGTAGAGGAGCTGGAGAAAGAGCGGACAACAACCAAGTTGCTGCAGATAAAGGCTACGTCTCTTGAGGTGAGCAGGAGGTTGAGTGCTGGCTGAGTTGTTTAAGGTGGACTGAGTAACATGACTTCCAGTTGAGCTGAACCTTTCTCTATTAGTAGCTTTACATCTCATCTCCCATATTTCTTTCAAGGCGCAGGGAACTGAGCTGCGGCTCCAGCTGAAGCTTGAGAAAGACCGAGCTGTTCACCTACAGGCTGAGAGACAGCAGCTGACCTCAGAGATGAGGATGGTCAGGAGTTTGGAGAGCGACAGAAAGAGGCAGCAGGATGCAGAAAAGCTTACGGATAGGAAGAAGTTGAAAGAAATAGAACAGGAAAGAGAAAATGACAAAATAAAAATGGTGTGTGTACTTTCGTCGACTTGATGGGAAATTTTCAGTCTGGTAACCTCTCCCCCTCCCACTCTCTCTCAAAATTAAACACCCATCTTTTTTTTTTCCTTGCTAGAGTTTTCAAAATGAGAGTGGAATGTTATCAGTGACAGTTTTTACTACTTTAAAAAAAAGTCAATGTTTTTTATGATCTGTCTGTCACCCTCAAAGGGACTTGGTAACAAGCAGGTTCCAGGTCAGCTTGGGCCACTTGTACAATTCAAAAGAATGTCAGTACGGTAGGTCTTGACTTAACATCATAGTTGTTCTCGAAAAGTGCAATGATAAGCGATTCTGTCCCCCCCCCTCCCGTGAGAAATAACTGAAATAAGGGAGTTAAGTTTCAGGAGCATCATTTCGTTGGGCAAAACCTGTTTTATATACGTAAATTCAATGCCTTAATCATGTAGAAATATATATTACGCATTGTAATAAATACCTGTAAGTGAGAAAAAAGCTGATGGGGAGGTTGGAGTGAGAGAGAGATGGATGACGAGAGAGGCTCAGAAAGACCCAGAGGTTGCTTCTCCCTCTCCTGCTGGCTGTGATGTTGATTTTCCTCCCTCTCTGGGACAAAAAGAAAAAAAAACTAGAGAACATGGTCGACTCCCTTACACACTTTAGAGGTTTGTTTTCCATTGGGGAGGTCATCATCAGCAAAAATTTGCATTCCCATTTCAATACATCAGATGAAGTGATTCAGCTATCCATTTTGTTGTTAGCCTTATTAAGATGGTTCTTCATCAGAGCCGTCTTTGGTAACCATTTGTTGTTCTTATAGTTGCAAACCATCTGAGAGTTCTTCGGTGGGTGATTCAAGCTGCTCATTAATATCATCATCATCCAGATTGTTGAGACCTGCCTCTCTGGCCAAGTGAAGGATATCCCTGAACCATCATATTGTCTCAATATAGCTTAAAAAAAATTTGTGTAGATTATGGCTGAAGATAAACTCTATCATCACCAAAGAAACTTCAAAAGTAACTTTTTTATTTTGTACTAAGACTGTTTTTTAACTTTCAGAAAGAGATGCATGCTTGTAATTTTAAAAAAAATGAAACTGGAAGTACATTTTATTGGTTTACCCATGAATGACCTTTGTCTAACTCTAGGATCATCTGTCAAATACTACCAAGTATATAAAAATCAACTTTTACATCCACCACTATGAGCTGCATTACAGACGGGTAACCTGGAGCCTCAGCTTCGCTATCAGTAGTTTAGTGATGACAGTTCATTTGTTGTTTTTGTTTTTTAACAGCATGAAAATGACCTTGAGATTCAGCGACTTCAGCAGAAAGTCAGCATCTTGGAGCGGGATCTGAGAGAAGCTCAGTTTGAGAACAGCAACTGGGTCCATGAGAGAGAGCTTGAGAATCTCAAGAACACACAGCAGAGAGTGGATGCAAATTGCTGCCGGTCCAAACATGTTGGTTTAGTTAATTCATCTTTCTTGATCACATACTATTTTTTTTTTTACCTGAATGTAAACCATATGGCACAAAGGTTGCTAACCACAGCATGTTTGTCCAGAATTACAGAATGTTTTATACTGTACTCAAGTGAAAATAGAAAAATGTTGTTTGTTTTCTTTCGTTTTTCTGAGGAATTATTTACTTGGTTGATTTGAGGGTGGTTCACACTGAAGCACCTACCACATTTTTGTTAATTAACCTTTTAGTAAATTACTTTTTTTTTTTTTTTAAAGTACAGCTTTTCCTATTGTATTAATTTTTCTGATAAACTCTTCACTAATACACACAAATAAGATTACAAGGAATTTACCTTAGTTTTGTTTTCTGATCAAAGTCTAGAAAAGAATAAAGGGAGATAAATATTAAGATACTAGGTGCTTACAGTCAGCTTACCTGTAAGTAAATCCAATGTGTTGTTCGGGCTGTCTGTCAAGTGTTCATCTTGCTAAGGAATGCACAAGTTCTCTACGTACAACAATGCTAGAATGGTTTCCATTTTTTTTTTTCCCCAGCAGCAGCAGCAGCATCAACAACAAAGAAATCCTATGTGAGAATTGAAACGATTCCTTTTCAGGTTGAACTTTGATTTTGGTCTTGCTTCAGTAAAGAGAGTAATTAGTTGGAACCCTTGGGCCTAATTGTTTGTTTTTTTTTGTTGCTATTTTATCAAGAAAACCACAGACAAAGCGAAGCTCGAATCCTACAAACATCATCTGGAAGTCATTCACCTGCATCTGTGTTCAGTGGCAGCTCAGTTCCACGAGAAACTCAGCGACCTCATCAGGTATATAGCATTCGCCTGGAAGTGTTTCGTACAGATGCATCTCTGCAGTCTGTGTTCAGTGCTGGAATCTTCCCACCCCACTATCTGTCCTTCTGCTCTATCGCCTCAGCTGCTTGGTTAATTGCCTTTCCCAGTTGGTAAATGGAGAAATTTCAGTTTGAAAGATTAGACTGCTGTATGTTTTGGGTGTTAGAATTTGAGTGATATTCATTAGAATGAGGTGTCAGGGATTCTTTCTTTTTTGCGATGAACTCCTAGCCCTTAAAATCAACACCCATTATGAAAGGTACGAGCTTTTTTTTAAAAAAAAATGTTCTCCATTTCTTAATTGTTCCAGGTATGTCTGCGGAAAACCAGCAGTAAGGGATGCTGAAGAAATACTGCAGTCTTTTCAAAGCTGCTTGATGAAGCTACTGACTGAGCTGAAGCAACTCCAGGTTTCTTTTACTTCTGAATCTCAAGTAAGTTGAGTTGTCAGTCTCTGGTGGAGAAAATGAGGCCTTCTGTAAGACCTCTGTCATATTCTGATTGGTGTCATGATCTCAGCTCACTAATTTTGGATGGCTAGGTAAAGATGAAGGAAATATGGAGCAGTTCAAGGTGTCTCAATGCAGTGGTGAGGAGACAGGTGCTGCTGTAATGTAATATGACTTTATAGTCACAAGAACATCTCATTTTTTATGAACTCTTTGCAAACAAGCATTCATTGGTCATGGTCTTATTGCTCCAAAAATTAGAGGACAGTCAGTTCTAGCTTGTGATCTGCAGATGTATCCCCTCTTTTTTTTTTGCCTTTTAACACCTTTATTAGGGAGAAGGGGGAGGGAAGTAAACCTTCATATACCTTTCAGTAGTGACTGAAACTTTCCTTCCCTTATTTTTTAGAAAGATCTCTAGCATACGGTAACCATGTGATGGTTTCTGCTGGTAAATTAAACCATGCAGATGTGGATGGATCAATGTTGTGCATAGTGATGTACTACATCTTTACTTCACAGCTGGGACTACCCCTTGGTCCTTGCTCAGTTTGGCTCAACTCTGAGAGCATTTAGTTTCTTCTTGAGGCTGGTTACAATGTTGTCATACATTCATCATTTTTAATGAGAACAAAAAAGAATTTCTAGTGGTTCTTATAGTTCTGAGTCAGTGGTTGCTTTTAAGTCAAAAACAGATGTCATCTTAAAATGTGGAAAATTAATGCTGCTCTGTGATAAAACAACAAACTAAGTACCATGATGATCCTGGAAATTTATTGTTGCAAAGGATTACACAGTCTCACCTGTACAGGCCATTCTCTTCACTATGTACGTTTTGCTGACAAATGAATGGGTCTTTCCCGAGCTGTTTTGAGAGAGGTGATTAACCTAGCAAGGGGCTGCTAGCCTTGTTTAAAGCATCACACTTCCTCCTCTTTTCATACCCGTTTTTTTTTTTTCTTTTTCAGGATTGGCACATTCCCAGTGGTAGCCTATCCTACACAGGCAGTCATAGGGTTCTCCAGCACAATGCAGAACTGACTGGTTTCGTCCTGAAAATGAGCAAGGAAAAGATGGCACTACGCATTCAGATCAGCCAGCTAGAGGAACAGCTAGAGAAGTGTCGTGAGATGCAGAGTGCGCACAAGGTTGGTGATGCTTTTCATAGGTAATCACAGTGAATTACCATTGTCGTGCTTCTCTCTCTCTCTCTCTCTCTCAAATATGTTTTTATTGCTGTTTTCTCACCTGCTGCACTAGATGCTTGCATACCTTTGCTGAATTACCTGAACATCTGTGAGGGATTGTCTTCAGCTTTTTGCCAGGGTATATTTTTAAAAATTTATTTTAAATATAATTCCTTAGGTGGAACCCCTTGTGCCTTACCTGAACCCAAAACCAGCCCATTGTTAATAAGTTATATCGAGTAAAAAAAAACAAGCAGTTCTAGAACAAGATACTTATGCACAGCCATATTTGCTGTTTCTCAGAGGGCATTTAACTGGCTGGTGAGTGAAAATCACAAGTCACCCTGGCATTTACTGACTTCCCTGTTTCGAAAGTTGATTTTATAAGTAAACTGGGATTAAATCATTAAGTTTGATACTACAGGAGTATCACTTTTAGTTGTACAGTTAGATTGTAACTTGTCGTCTCAGTTTTGAGTAGCTAATGAAATCACTGCTTACACCATACACACTTGTGAATGGCACATGTGTATGTGTGTGTGTGTGTGTTCATTTTAATTTACTGTAGTTTTGGCTGAGACCCAGATATTCATTAATTGTAGCTGTACTTGCAGACTTGGACATGCACAGAAGAGGAGACAGATTCTCAGGAGACTGAATTTCTGGTCCAAAAAAGGAACTGGGCAAGAGAACGGTTGTCTTTTGAGGTGGCCATCACAGAAGCAGAAAAGCAGATTGAACAGCTGCAGAAAGATCTGCGTATAGAAAGAGAGCGCTGCTTGGCACTGTCCAGTAATGCGGCTGACCAAGAGATGGTATGTATACTGGTGCATGGTCTTCATCTGCTTGCTCATTGGTAATTACAGGTGATCATCAGTGTACGTAGCTGGAAAGAGCCAACCACCAAGGACACGCATTTATCAGCATTTTCTAAGACTTGAAGAACAAACAAAACAAAAAGCAGATTTTAGGTGTTGCATTCACCAACCAACTGCTTTATCATCATCATCACCATCGTCATTATTATGCTTTGGGCCGTTTTTTGTATTCTTAGCTTAGGTTTAAAGACTAGAAGTATGATGTGAGGAACATAGGCAGTTTCTCTTAAGAAAGAGGAAAGCGTGGGCTTAGCTGTTGTCTTATCTGGTTGTGCTTCAAACCAAGCTATTCCATCATTTGGCTGGTTAGCAGAGAGAATATCTCAAAATTGACCAAATAGTTTGTTGCAGAATAAAACCTTTGGTTTTTGCTTCTCTGCTGCAGCCAAACAACAAATAAATGTCATGGGTGCAGAGTCAACTATAAACAGAGCAGAAAATTTTAGCACACCTGTCTACACTGATGCTGTCACACACATTTGGTAATTTGTTTCTTCAGTTTATTATCATTACTTGTTTTGTAAATTACGTCTTTTCTTAAAACTGTGCAGAAATAAATATGTGGGATGGATAGCCTCTGCCATCCCCTACTATGTTTAGGAAACTTCACATCTCTATAAGTATGTAATTCCTGATGCTGAAAAGGTGATGTTCCATCTTGTTACCAGTCAAATTCTTCTTCAGTATTGAGCATTTCTTCCACGGGTTCAGGGCTTGTGGGAGTACATGCAATTAACTACTATGTCAACCTACAAATTTTTTTTTTGTGCCCTGTAATAAACTTACTGACAACTTTTTCTTTCTTAATTAGATTCATAGGCTATATAAGAAATATCTGCGGGCAGAAAACTTCAGGAGAGCACTTGTCTATCAGAAGAAGTATCTGCTGCAGTTGGTAGGGGGGTTCCGGGACACGGAGGAGACAGTGCTTGTGTTGATGGCAAAAATGGGAGCATATCCCTCGAGAGATGGTGCACACGCACCAAGGTACCACCGCCGGCCATTGACCATCTTCCGTAGCGGGGTTAGGGTTCTGATTGCTATCGCACGGTGAGTGTGACAACCTTTTCTGTTTTATTTTAGGTTTGAAAACCAAGCTGAATAGTTTTGCTATGGTATTTTCTTTCATTTTCTCTCATCAGGATGAAGCACTTTGCCAGGAAGCTGCAGAGAGCAGCCAGAGTTGGATATCCTGTTGTTAGTGGCATGCTAAATACTGACCATGGTATGTACTCACTCTTGTGGTATACTTGCAGATGGAAACTCTGGATGTCGAATTTTCATATACCTACAGATGTTCTTACACATACTCGGTACATCATGAAATGTGTGACCAATACTACAGGGTTATTCAAAAAGTATGAACCAATTTCATGACGCATTACTTCAGTTCTCAAGCATTGTCATGGAATGAGTCAGTGACCATTTGAAAGAGGAGTTTTCTAAGTTTTGATTGGCTGCCACAGGGGGGCGCTGTAGTCGCGTTGTTCCTCCGGCGATGTTCAGTTGTTTGTTTGCCCTCAGAATGGCGAGTCCTCAGCAAAAGGCATTCTGCGTTCTTGAGTTTGCGAAAACAAAATCAGTTGTCACAGTGCAGTGTGATTTTTTTTCTTATGGGGATATGTAAAAGATCGTGTTTACGATCCACCGCTACCCACTAACCTCGATGACCTTAAACATCGAATAACAACAGCGATCAACTCAGTGGATCGTGATATGCTGATACGTGTCTGGGAGGAATTCTCTTATCGCATTGATGTTGCCCGTGCTGCAGGTGGTGGCCACATTGAACACTTGTAAGACAGGAAATAAAACTTGATTGTGAGTAGAATACTTGTGACTTAGCTGGAGTTTTCTATTGCTTTTCCTTATTAGAATATTACAAAATGAAATCAGTTCATTCTTTTTGAATAACCATGTACAATTACCTATTGTCACTGTATAAGTCTGGTTTCTGGGACTCAGGAATTTACATTGATTGACTGAGTTCATCTTGTTACCAGTTCTTATCTACTTCAGCTTTAAACTAAGAAAAGATTAAACTAAAGTTTTGTGCATTTATTCCAGTTTGTCTTCTTTTTTCTAAAATGCATATACTGCATAATGACTTTAATTTTACCTATACAGATAAAATAATCTAGTCTTTTTGTGATTTGTCATGCAAGATTTAACTGGCTCTTACCTGGTCACTTGAAAATGTTTGACAATATAGATCCTGGGCACATGTAGGTAAAGCTATCTGTCAGATGACGCTCATTGATCTTACAAAACTGACAAGATAATTTAAAATATCATGATGCACAGTTAGTTATGCATTGTTGGTCTAGGTAAATGAAGGAATTTCACCTGTTGCAGGTTATGTTGCTTCAAGTACAAGCTTCTGCTTACCGGCCTCCAGTAATCACATCAGCACAAGTGACAATAGTCCAGATGATCCCCAGTCTCTGGATTCAAGTGATGCTTCTGCCTTAGAACTGATCACCCCCAGTTACTGCCACAAAAAACACACACCGCCCACCAAAGACAGGCTTATGAGCCACCAGGCCACTTCACTGGCCAGATTGTAAGTATGTATTTGTGTAGGTTTATATTTACATCCTGAAGTCAGAAATGGGAAAAGTGGTGTTTTCCCAAAACATGCACCATTTTAAAAGACCAGGTTCAGGTGTAGATAAAGACCCAATAGCTCCAAAAAAAGGTTACATCCTAGAAAATAGTGAAATATTCTGATAGCTAGAAACCCAGCTGTCGGCAGAAGGTGAACTCTCCTCCCTCCCTTCATAACATGTTTGATTAACTCACCAAGCACAGGTTATATTATTTCATTGGCTGTAAAAATATTCAAATTATTTATTTTTTAATTGATACTTTTTAATATAAATTCTAGAAAGATGATGAAATGTAAACTCAGATTATGAATGTACAAAAAATTCAGGCAAAGAAAGAACATCAGATTAAATATGGAGATTTAATATTATAATCAATACTTTTTTTAAAATCAGTGTATATTTTATGAATGATATCTGTGCACGAGATCAAGTAATTATAAAGCAGATAAACTCTCAGGAACTTTCTTCTTTTTTTTTTTTAAAGTTCTAGAATCTCAGCTGAGGGGCTTGGCAGAAATTGTCCTTAGTGGGAGTCATGATCAGTTTTAAAATTATGCTGATATACAATAAGTGGAAGCCATAATTGCCACTGTCATCTTGTATTCACAAAATTTGAGGTTTTTTGTTTTTTTCATTCTTTTCATTCAGGCAGAAGTTTGTCAAGCTCATTAATAAAGAAGTTGGAGGCCTTCTCCCCAGTAATGTTTATGTAGTCCAGTGTAACACTATTTGAAACTAATATAGCTACTGTGTAGACAGTTTACCATCTAAGCCCAACTCTCTAACATTTGCCAGTAATTTTTTATTACTAAAACACCACTACACTTAGTGAATATATATTCCTGTAGGCAGATGATACTCAGCTAATGTTTTTGAAAGAAAACAACAACAAAAAAAAAATTGATTGGACTTATAGTTGATGTAAAATGTTGCAGTTATTTTGTGTTTTTACTTTTTCAGCAACAATGGCACCAGTTTTTCTTTCTGTCTCCCTCTCTCTCTCTCTTTCCTAGAAATGCGAGCAGTTCATCAACCATTCTATCCAGTACAGATAATCAGTATGATATGGACGATGACTACGCATCTAGATTACAGCGAGTCAAGCAGAAACTTGGAGGTCTGACAGCAGAGTCAAATCATATACAGGTGAGGTTTTAGCTGCATCTGTGTCAGTGATCTAGGTAAGATGAAGCAAAACATTAAAAATGGCAATGGAAATGATCGGTGATTTGTTATACACCCGTGTTGTGTTGTGTGTGTTTCTTGTGTGGGTTTAGTTGATTTTGTTCATGTAGAAGTAATTAATATGAATTAATTGATAAAATAGCCTCGTGAACACCATTTTCCAGCGACAATCAGCTGATATTTTATGCTATTCAGCAGCAGGAGTAGCTTTATAAAATGTTTATATTAGCATAGACTTGGTGGCTTGGGTTAATGGCCTGTGGTGCTTAATAATCTCTCTTGTAACTTTCAGATAGTAGCACTAAGAAAAATACAATTTATAAACTTGAAATCTTTAGCAGTGGACTTTAAATTAATTCTTGCTGCCATATGGCTTTAATGGTGATTGTCTTTACTCTCTCAATGGCTGCCTGTCATCTATTCTGCATCCATCCCATGATTGACTTGGCCATCCTTGCTCTGCACTGCCTAAATAATGATCAGTAGAAAATTGAGTTATTTAATGAGGCAAGAATTTCTTGAAATGCCAACTTAGATGTATTTTTAATGTTTATCTAGAATCTAAACATTAGCCATTACGTTTTCCTTAGTTCAGTGTTTTTTATATAAATATGCATCACATATGAGTTCCAGTATTGTTAACACAGAACATCAGATTTCCTTGTCAAAATTTGTGACTTGATTTAAATAATTAGGTAAGGAGTCAACAATATACATATATATGCACATGCATGAGATAGAGAGAGGGGGGGGTAATAAAAGATGTATGTTATGGTTCAGATTAACTGGTAGAAAGAGTAATTAAACAGTGTTGGGTTTTAGCCAAAGTTCCCTTGTTAAATAGTCAGATCATCACTAATCAGAGTCAGGCCAGATGTAAAGCTGCCTGTACTTTTTTCATTTGTGCATAAAAATGAATGCACCATATGTTTACTGGCTGTTAGTGAGTGAGTGTGCCTGTTTGACTGTAAACAGAAAATTTCGGTCTTTTTGAAGTGCTTGGACAGTCGCTAGGTATGTAGAAAAACTGAAAACTGTCCACATCTTGGTCATTCATCTACTTATTTTTAAATTTCAGCTATGACCACTCATCTAGTCCAGTACAATCAGATGTCCATTCTTGCCACCGCCATTGTCATCAGTTTCTCCTCCGTTTTCTGCAGTATTATTCAGTGTCTTTCTGATCAAACACTATTTCCTGTGGCAAGTGTAAATATCAGTAAAAGATTTTGTGGGTGTGTTTTTTAAAAAATTTTTAAAATCAGCTAGCAATGCTTCTCTGCCAGGTTCCATTTCCAGACATTCTACATTCTGATGCTGCCCATCTGTGTATAGATTAGTATGCACGTCTTTTATTGTGCTCAGTAACTCTAACATATCCAGCATATTCTCCAGTCACTGAATCAGACTACTGGTGTTTTCAGAAATCATTATTGTAACTAATTCAGAAACTACTTGTACATTCTTCAGTTATGCCTAATGTATGGAGCCAGGCAGGCAGAGAAGAGTTTGTAAAGTATATAAATGTAATTAACTGTGTGTACATTGTCACGATGACTTTTATACCGAGACAGGTGAATGCTGTCATTGGGATCAAATAAACAATCATTCATGAGTCTTTAATATAATGCTATTGTTTTAAACAAGGAGTCTTTTATGCAAATTTTGCTGCAAGGACCAATTATATTTTTACCAAATAAATATACATTATTTGCCTGTCATTTTTTTTTGTTGTTTTCCTTTTATTCTGTCTTTTAATGATCAAAATTCAGTTAGTTGGAAATATTAGAAAAAATATATTATTCTGGTCAAAAAATAGGAAACTACCTACAATTATGGGTCTTTGTCATCTTCAGTTAACCCCTTTCTGTTCACCTACAGAGCACAGTAGCTAGTGTTTGCTAAGTACTGCAGAGACAATTGAAAATGCAGGAATGATGTTTGGAGATTTGATGTAACAATACCAGCAAAATGTTGGTGCCTAGTATGGCCATCTTTTGCTGTGATATGCATATAAAGTCTATGGTTTATGGAATGGTTTGTGTGTCATATCTTGGCTGCTAGTATGTTGCTCCAATTCTGTTGCCATGCTAGCTGGTCTCCTGGTGAAAATGGTTCATACCAAACAGGTGATTTTGATGGCCAGTCAAGCACCTTTTAAGAAAGCTTGTGTCACCTATGGTGTGGGCAGGTGGGCACTGTTCTGCTGAGGTTTTAGGTGCAGTCCATGTCCCTGCAGAAAAGGAAAAACATTACTGTATTGTCCACATAACCAGAATCTGACAGCCCAGTATTATGTCTGATGTAACAGTCTGCAAACCATTTACCTGAATTGCAGTAAACCTGGACTCTATCAGAAAATGATGACTTGTCTGAGAAAACAGTCCAAAATCTGTCATGTTAAGCATTCAGCTGCACATGTGTAAGGTGCTCCCAACACCTTATGTTGTGATCTGTCTCAGCTTCCTTTTTTGGGTGATATGGTGTACTGATCCATTCTGTGATCCTGCAGCCAATGGCACAGCAATTCTATAGATGATGCATCCGTATTTGTTGGTTTTGATGGTTTGGCAGGGGACTTTCTCTGGTGCTCACTGTAGCTTTGTGATGGAGTAAGATTCCGGTAGCGCTGACGATGAAGGTTCATGCCGATTTGGTCTGGAGCCAGTGTCACTGAAAATGGACACCTATATGTTGCCTCACAAAAACCCTGACTTTTGGGAAGACAGATTAGCAGATTCATGGCACCGAATGTGAGATTCTCCTTGTGATTGATGTTTTATTTTAGTAGCTGGTTATGGGTGGGCTGTCAGGGTTCTGCACAGAGGAGACGCCTGCAGACCCTGTGCTGGGCGTGCTGATAGACCCAGGGATTACCTGTCTTTGGTATCAAAGAGGGACCATTTACTCACGAGGCTTTGTGGTCTTATTAACGAGAACATGCAGGACCAACCTTTGGGAACTTATGGAAGTAAGTTATTTCAGACATTTGGCATGGGAAGGGCAAATCAAATAGCTCCCCTTATTTTTAATCGAAAACGGTTTGTTCTTATTTATGGGTCTGGAAGAGAGGCAAGGATTTAGCTTTCACGTCAACTCATGTGCATTGGAGCCTTGGTGGGTGAGTGGGACCTCCACCCCTCCAGTTCTTTAAACGTCTAGGGTTTGTATCTTTCGAATATTATGGACCCCTGACTTGTGTGTTTGTTTCCTGTGCGAATCCTAACCAGATCGACGGGCTCCTAAAGTGTCACAAATCTAAATGGCTGCTTGTAATCGGTTAGAATAACAGACCATTCTGGTGAAACTCTCTTCCAACCAGTAGAATACAGTAAACTGATGAGTAGATTTTTTTTTAAGGGGGGGTAGAAAAGCCAGTTATTCCGATATCGCTATGGATCTAAGCAGCGAATTGTATGAACGCCACGGGAGCGTTTCCCGAAACGGTCCGCCCAAGGGCCATCTCTATCGGATCCCGGAAATGTGAGGTCACGGTTTCAGGCTTGAAGCTTTCCACCCGAAGTGTATCAGGGGTTTGGCGGGCGGCTCCATTACGTGGGACGGTGGGGGGTCTGTTTCTCCCGAAAAAGGAACAAGCCGACGTCGCATTCAGGAAATAACTGGCCAGCTTACAAGAACCATATTCCGAGGACTGCCTTCGTTAAGGGGAACATCTCTCTCAGATAATAAAATTCCATTTCTAAAGCGACTGGCTTTGAATCTTGTAGAGAGAATCCACGAAACGGCAAAGACATGTCCGTTAAAATGACAAAAAGCCCAGGAAATTTACACGAGTGGTTCCTAATTATCCAGTCGCCTTGGGCCGATATTCGTCTCGTAGACCGCTGTCAGTCTGTACTGACGTTTATGGCCATGCGACCTAATACTGGCGCATCCCTGATCTCTCCACCTCACGCAAGTTCTAGAAATTTGACTTCTGTGACAGATTTCGCTCTTAAACTTCCGTCACCATGAAATTCGGTCGTGGTGATGCATATGTCAACCAGAAGAACAAACCGGTTTTTCTTATCAGTGGAATTCCCGAGCCGGAATATTTGTTTGTACACATTTTACGTGTCAACGAGGGAGACGATGACAAAGGTTACAGCAGCAAATAGGAAGGAAAAAAATTCTGTTTCTAAGCAATGTAATACGCAATAAGTTAAAATGGCGGAAGAGCTTACCTGGTCTGGTTGATTACAGGTGAGTCGACGACCCCTACCTACTTATTCTGACGTAAGACAGTAGGACCTCGCATGGTTAAGATGACACCTCGCACATTTCGTTTTCGATCTAAGAGATGACTAAAAACCCTGACAAAGCGATCTAACCAACTGCTTGCTTTATAGCGATCGGTGGATGTCATCGGCAGTAGAAGTACTGTGTTTTTTTTTGGTAAAATTTCTAAAGGTTAACATTTAATGTTATTTGCTGCTATTTTTATTTATTTTTCAGTTTTCTATAACAGGGGTAACGAAGTTAGGGTGTTTCGTGGTCCAAGAGAAGCTCTCGACTGATGCTGCCAAGTAGTCTTACCTGCTGGTTAACAACTCGATGTGAAAAATAGACGAATGCGATTCTGGTTAAAGGTGGGAGTTGTCGCCAATTGTGACAGTACAGCGTGGTCGGGCAGCGGTCCGATCCAGGGCTCTCAACCCCCGCGCCGGACGCGAGAGAACACGACCCGACGACGATAATCCACCGTTGATCGGTTCTGTTCCCTTCCGTTACTTAATTTTGCGAGAAGGCGAGAAATCTGCCCCTTCTCATGTGATTTATCTGTCAGCTGGTCCCTTTACCAGACGACTCATCTGATTACCGGCTGGCCCGTTTATGGTCCATTAGACCTACGGTCGGTAAAAGTCATTAACTGATGAATGAATTTCCCCTCTTCTGCATCAGCGAGCTGACAAGCTAATGATGAGTACCCATTCTAGGGGTTTTAGCTGATGCTTGGATAATTAAAACCTGTCTTTATTTTGACGTACGCTATACACAGAATCCATCCATCGCTTCCTCCATCCGAAAAAACAACTGATAGAAATAAAATCGATCTCGAGTGTAGTTGGGTCGGATAGAGAGAGAACAAAGAGGCGCGATCGGGTGGTTGATTGGGTCGCAGGGGCCAAGGACTGGAAGGTAGAAATCTTGTCGACGCCTCCTCTCACATGCAGCGAGGAGACTGCTTCAGCAGCCTGGGCGGAGAGTCCGTCGCTACATCGAAGGGCCCAAGGTGGAGAGAAGTCGCTCGGTGACTGAACGAAGGCGCTCATCGCAGGTAGAAGCAACAGTAACTCCTGCAGCAACATTCCAGGCGGCCCGAGTAATGCTGCCGATACCAGTGGGATGGGGAGGATCACTCGCCCCCCCCCCACGCATCCTTGATGTGACGACCCAAGCCGCCGGTGTTTCTGGCGCCCATCAGTTATTCAAACCTGTCCGGCCCTTCCTCCTGAAGTCGCTTCCTCGAAGGAGGCGGCCGGGCGACCCCAGCGCCGTGTTGGTGTTCGTTCGCTCCGCATCTTGGACTCGGAACAGGCGAAAGCTGGATAGTGGTCCGCTCTTCTCCACTCTCTTGAGGGCGGGTTCATTTTACCTCAAAAGATGTCCAAAACAACAGCCTGCAGAGTGAGAAAACAAACCGGAGTCTCTGAATACACGGAAAAGTATCTGATGAAATGGCTGCGGTGTTTGTCGAAGTATTCAGTGATGTAAGCAGCATGAAACAGAGGTCGTCAGCAGGAGGAGTACGCGGCGGGACTCACCTTCTGGCCGTCCGCAATTATCGTACACTGGCGGTAAAAAATTATTGCGTGTATTTTTTAACGAAACAGAGAGTTTCCACTGTGCGCTACAATTATATTTCCAACATGATGTAGTCAGCTCGTCAATGTTTTTATTGTCATGGAATCTCTGTCCGAAGCATTCTTAGTAGAGGAGAGTTAGTCGTTAGGGCATCAGCAATTCCTAATTGGACGTAGCTGTAACCGACGTCATGGGTTTTGACCGTGTAGTCCTTGGCTGGGGCCGGTCAAGGGAGAGAACTTGTTTCACCGCCGCACGTATGTGATCCGTACAGATAAGGTATCGCCTGCATAACAGGTGCTTGGTTACCCAGCAGCGCTATCGCCGTATCCCACCGGTATCTTCACAAGGAACTTGTTCGAAGTTTAGAGTGCATAAGCAGCAGCTGCTGATAAGGAGCCGTTCGATAACGATATAGAATTCAAAACAACAACCCTCTGAGCGGCTGCAACGCTGTTTGTTATGTGATCCCATACACGGGTGGATCGGTGCCAATGTGAGACGATCTGCTGTCTCTGTTTTCTTCGGTCGACAGAGATGATATTCCGTGGTCGCTTTGTCTCGCGTGACAGTGTAATCAACACCCGCCTGACTTCTAAGACATCTAAATTTCGTGAAACCGCTTTAATAAACCAACGTTTTGTTGAATATGGACATGGTTGTGTTGGCAACACATAGAATGTTTATTATAAGTTGCATTTAGCAGGATAATTGTGCGCCATTTTTCATTCGTTAAGAAGATGATAAAAAAGAGAGAGAGAAAGTCGGCTTTCGGTTCACTGGAGCATTTCAGGGCTCGTGTGTCCGGTACATTGTGGAACTGTTCAGGTGCGACATCCGTCTGTAAACCTTTGGGATTAAATTGCACCACTTGTGGATCCTCCCCTGTCCTGACTGTCGAGGTTTAAGGACATTTCTCAGCGGGGGGAGCTGGAAGATGGGGTGGGCGAGGTGCAGACCAGTCGAGAAATTACTCTCGGAAAATCCATCTACAGTGGCTGCAAAATTTATCGCGCTGATTTCATGATTCGATCGAGACGATGCATATTTGCAAAATAAGGCGCTTTCTTCACCACCAAATCATTAAATGCATTCTAGTATTTGGTAGGATACCCGAGATTATTGATCGCGGCCCCGACAGCGAGAGGGCATTGAACTGATAAACTCGCTGCAATAGTCGACCGAAATTTTACCGCATAATTCTCCGATATTTCGCCGGCTTTGAAGCTCTGACCCCTCTACCCGGCGCGTGCCACGTGTTCTACTCTACTATTCGATGTAAATCCGAAGACTAGGGAAGCCATTCGAGAAGACGGGGTTTTTTTCGTGTGGTTTGGAACCAATGCTTAACGATATTCGCAGTGCGAATAGGCGCATTGTCCTGCTGGAAGATCCAAGCCAGGGGCAAATTCTCACCAGCGTACGGTTCGAGGACGGGGACACTTCTCAAGATGTGCAGATATCTGCTGCCGCTGTTCAAAGTCCCCTCGATTTTGCAAATCGGACCGATCTCGTGTCCGGAGAGACAGCCCCAAATCAAAATTGCTCCCACCAACCCCTTTGAACAGTCGGGAAAATACACTTCTGATCGAACTCTTCGCCGATTCTGCGTCGGACATATTGCACACCGTCCGAACCAAACAAATTTAACTTGGATTCGTCCGGCCAGTCGATGAGATCCCGTGCCAACTCGAGGCGGCGCAAGCGGTTCCTTCGGGAAACGGACGGCTTCTTCCTGGCGACCCTTCCATTCAGTCCAAACTCATGCAGTCGGTCCCTGACTGTTCGCACTCCGATCCCCCCCATCTTTCCACTGCTGAATTTCCCTATGGATGTCCAGAGCCGTCTTCATACGATCGGCTTCAGATGGCCTACGGATGCTCCGGTCCAATCTCTGGGTAGTTTTTCTCGGCCGACCGGAACACGGACGATCGCTGTACACCCCAGGGGCTTGGTGGAGACCCCAGCCTGTCTCGCTTCTTCCGATTTCCTTTTAGGGTCGGGAATAAGGAGATTTCAGCTCTCGAAGCTCAGCAATCCTTGAACGAGTAGTTGGAGAAAGACTAGACTTCCTACCCAATTCTAAGAGAATGATAATTAATTATATATTAGCCACACAAGTGATCGATATCACCGGGCCTATAAAATCCATCAAATGATTTATCTGTTCAATATCCGCTCATAGTTTTTGCCGGAACGGTTTCTCTGTCGTTTTGTAAATAAAATCTTTTTCACGTAAATTCGCGCTAGAACTCGAGGAGCGGCTGCAACACCGATAAATCACCTTTCGTCCGACGTATAAATGCTCTGCTATTGACCATTTTAGCAAAAGTTATGAACATCTGAACATCCCCCCCCCTCCAAACCCGCTTGTAATTTTTTTCCTGCTGGGAAGAATAAAAGTGCCCGGATGACAACCACGCGGTCGGATGGCGAAGAAGGTGAAAACTACACTGTTCCTTTTCATATTACTAAAATGCTGCCTCGAAAGAGTCGTCGTCGTCGTCGTCGTCCCCCTACCTCATCATGACGAGGTGTTCAGGGTGCCGCGCCGGGAGATGACTTCAAGATAACTTTGGAGTTGTATGTTTGTTGGGTTCGTCAAGGTGAAAACGTGATAGAGTTTTACTTATCGTTCTCGGAATCTAGTTATCTTGCAGGTGTCGGTTCTGCGCAGTTAACTTAGCCAGCCAGCACTTTTCAGCGGGTGTGGGGTGGGGCCCGTGAACTGTATAAATGATTTCCTGCACTTTGTTTAAACCATTCAACTGTTTTGGACTTTTTGTTTCCATTTCTGCTCCCGACACACAGCAGGTATGGGCGTCGAAATCGCTGTTCTCGCGCTTTTCTCCCTGTGTTCAGGAGTTCGGGTAAGTCCGTCCCTCCTCCTCTCTGTCATCATACCCATCATCCTCGTCCTTTCTCATTATTGCGATTCCTTTTGTTGTTTAAAGGTGTATCGGCAAATCCAACCGGTAGAACGTCGTCAACGAATTCGTTCTGAAATCTTCAGAAAATGTGAAGACAGCAGATCGATCGAACGGGCGAGAAACAGACGAAGAAAAATCATTAATATAAAACTTATTGGTTTCTGGTACAGAAACTAAAACCATTTTATGGGAAGCGCAGCAGCAGAAATGCACACACACACACAAAAAACAAACAACTTATAAGATTTATCTTATTTCTAATTCACTTGCACCAGACGAGACCCCGACCTACGCAAGACCACGGGGGATGCAGCTGCTTAAAACACGATGTCTCTCTCGTACATCATCAGCCCCCATCTGTGACGTAGCTTGGCCGTTTTCGCCAGTCGCGTTTTTCACTGTCAATGGAGAAGATCGATGTAGTTTCGGAAGATAAGGAACGAGCGTGCAGATAATTCTCTTGGTGTTTACAGGCTGTTGGGAGTAACAGGAGGACGTGCTGTAGCTAAGAACACGCGGTACTTGGCTCTCTATACAGGGTTAGGGCTATCGAGAAGGTTCTTCAGACCTTTCTTATTTTAGCGAGAAAGAGGCGCAGTAGGGGGGGTTTAAGAAAATCGAAGAGGAACCCAACCAAGCTTTTCGCTGACATAGCGACCGGACCCCGCCCGCGGGGGGGGGCTAAAATAACCGAGAAAGAAAGTCTGGTACTTAGCTCTCGCGCGCGAATCCGCAGATGGCGAGTCCACGCGATAGAAGAAGGAATCGTTTCGGGTGTCGGTTACAACGATCTTGGGGCGTGTCCCTTTGCGAGTATCGGATAGCTGCAGGGAGGACACCGGGTTTAGCGTACGCGGGGGAGGGGATCGTGGGTGTTCTTCTAACGGCATAAAGTTCAATACTTGGAGGGGATCGTCTGGCTGTAACATTTGGTTCCTTGTGTTCAGCTGATGTTGAAAGCCAACCGATGGTTATCGTCATCTCTTGAGCCCACGTGGAGCTGGATAACTTCGCTGTTCATGGTTTAGTTTTGCTTTTGTTTTTCAGTCGGCGGCCTTCGGGAATCTGAACCCTGCTGCCGAAACATTTATAATGAATTCCGGAATTTCAGAAAGTAAGATTTTCTCTCTTTCTTTTCTTCTTTATTTCGCAATTATTATTTTTCTTAAAAAAGAACTTTTTAACGGTGGTGGCAGTAAAATGAGTCTTGTACGTCCGGGCTCCGCTTGCACGATTCTGATGCATGAGCGCCGTCTCGAGTATAAGATACAGAGAAACCAAACCGTCTGTAGAGCGCCATGGTTTGAGGCGCTGTCATGGGAGATTTCAGAAGCAAACCGGATGTTGAAGGTGGATGGATCTCCAGTGTAAACTCTCTCTCTCTCTCTCCTAATCAGAGTGAAAAAAAGCCAACTTTCTTGGCTCTGATCAGAGGTGATGAGAGTGTGTAGGGAGGAGGAACTGGGAGGTCGCTCAGACGTTTCGACGCCGTGATCAGGGAGTGAACGCCGAGTGACGCGGCAAGGCGCAGGAAGGGAGCAACAGAGATTTTAGTGATCAAGATGAAGATGCGCGCCAGTCGATGGCGCCCTTTCCGTAGCCAAAGTTGGAGTCATCTCAGCAACCGATTTAAGGATCTCCTGAGCAAAGTCGTCTTGCCAATATTCTCCAGCCACCGTCGTCACGAACTGGTAGCCATGATCGATCTCGCGGTGATACCATCCACTGCTCGAATCGGATTCGGTTTATAACAGGTCACTTTGAAAACAGCTGGGTGGCACAGAGTCACCTCCAGACGTTTCCTACCTTTGCCAAAGACCCGGACGGCAGGCAACGGCCCGAACCAAACACTCGACTTCCTCGATCAGCTCTGGTCTGAACAAGAAAGAAAGCAACCGGGAATTGCATCGCAGTTGCGGGCCCTGTACACCCCCCCCACACACACACACCTGGAAGGGGGGCTGACGGATTTTTTGTTTTGTTTTGTTTCTTGATGAGCCCCTGGGCAAACAGATTAGGGATGGGGGACTCACTAAAACTGTCCTTGTAATTGGTCGAGTTGGTGCGAAGGTAGCGGCGAGCATAGAAACAGAAACGGACGGGCGAGAAATTTAGGGGTCTCGGGAGCCTTAAAGTAAACCTGCTAAATTAAAAAAAAAAGAAACAAATTTTTTAAAAACCCAGCCAGCCCGCCTAATGGCAGTTACTGACACGCAATGCGCATGCTCCCAGCCAGGCCCCATGAAGGCCTCTGCGGATGGGTATCAACGTATCTAATCTAACAGTGGTGTTGCCACTGCTTAGGGTGGCCTGGAAGCGTTTTCCACATCATTATGAGGATATGGAATGCCCAGGTATTTAATAACCAACCGTGACCTAATTAGTAGGACAGTTAGCGTAATTACAATCGTGGTCCGTACTTCTCTTGTGGATTCTGCTCATTTGTAATGACTTGACTTTTCAGTTGGCTATGAAGACTTTGAGCTGGCCTCGGTGACCGACTCCAGGGGAGAGATCATACATCCGTGAGTCAGTTCTAATCTTCCCCATTAAGCGATGAACGCTCTTGGTCTCACAGTTATCGTCCCAAATGTAGCCAACCGCTAATTTCTGGCGGTCTGAAAATAGTTAACGAATTTGGTTTTACTCTCGATCTGGAGCGGAATCAGTTGCTTAAAACCCCCCGTTGCTTAGTAAATAACGAGTCTGCTATCAGATCGAGCCCTAACGCAGCCCTTTTTGTTCTGCCCACTCAGGCTGGACGGAAAGAAAGCGCGAGAGAAGCGCGAGAAGAAAGAGGAGGTCGTCCTGCACATCACAACGAACGCGGAGACGTTCAGGATCCGGCTGGATCACGTGAGGTCGGCGCTCAATCCTAACGCCGAGATCATCTTCACTGACGGCGAAAGCAGGCGGAGAGTTCACCACAGCCTGGAGGAGTGCTTTCTGGTCGGTAACCTAACCTCGCACGGGGGCGGAACGGCCTCGTTTTCGTACTGCGATGGGCTGGTAAATTTCCATTTCACATTTTTCTCTCCGAGTTTGAAAATTCGAGGAGGAGATAACTCTGTAAGTCCTAAGCTGACGTTGAAAGCAGGTTACTGCGTACTGAGAACAACGACAGTTGAGTCGTGGAATTTGAGTAAAATTTTCGAATTTAGCAGCAGTGAAAATGTCTTTTGGCTGAACAGCAGCAATAATAATAATAATGACAATAAAGACATTTAGTCTTTCATTCGGTTACAGTTTCAGTTTTTATAAACTGAGCAATACTCTGCGTGCGGTGGGAATCTGTCGAGAACTAATTTTGCTGCCATCTTGTCTTTCAGCGAGGTGGCCTACGGACAAGCGAACACGAGTACCTCGTTCAACCTATTGACGAGCGAGTTCTGGTGGCCAAAAGATCTTCAAAGTGGGCTGCTAACGGTGAATGAATGCAACATGCATTTTGTGGTTTTCTAAGATGAATTTTAGATTTATCAGATCGATTTATACGACTCAGACTTAATTATACCGCTTGGCATAGAGCCTAATTTCATGTAAAGGGTAAGTCGTGTTTTTATAGACATGTTGGTGACGTTGTTTTTCGCAGACCATGTTGGCGTTCCTTTCAAGCCACTCAACACCGGCCCTGGCTTCCCGCCCGATAACAGCACAAGACAGAATGCGCCCGCAGACCCGACGATTGAACTGGCTGTTTACTGCGACCACTTCATGACTGCGAGACTGAACCGAATCAAAGCTCTAACTGTAGACCAGAAACTGAATTACATTCTTGTGAAACTGAATGGAGTGAGTAAAAATTGGAAACTGATCTTTAATTGTGTAGAGTGAATGTGTAATCAACCGTCACAGGCTACACGGTGTTTTGACGGAGCTGGCTGCTGAAATCTGTCTACCTGCTGTTAAGTAAGAAGTGAAAGGTCGCTTGGTGTTTCTTTTGTGTATAGCAAATTCAATAGGAGAGAAAACGTCATAAATATCTCCACTTCCATAAGCTTATTAATGATAGTCTTGATTGCCCTGAAACTAACAACAATATTATGGTCTGTCTGTCCGAGTATTTACAATGGTTCTTCATAGCTGGCGCTCCAAATATTTTTGTTCTCTCTACCTGGGCTCGCGCTCAGCTCGCTCTCTCTCCTCCATCGCTCGCTCTCGCATCCAGCCGCGCGCCATCCATCGCGCGCGCGCCCAGCGCTCTCGCGCTCCATCCATCTCTCTCTCGCCATCCAGCCTCGCGCTCCATCATCTCTCTCGCGCCATCCAGCGCGCGCGCTCGCCAGCCATCGCGCGCGCTCGCCATCCAGCGCTCGTCGCCATCCAGCTCGCTCGGCCGCCAGCTCTCGCTCTCAGCTCAGCGCCTCTCTCCATCCAGCTCGCGCGCTCCAGCCAGCGCGCTCTCGCGCCAGCCAGCTCGCGCGGCTCGCCCAGCCAGCGCGCTCTCTCCAGCCATCGCTCGCGCGCCATCCATCTCGCGCGCGCCATCCATCTCGCGCTCGCTCCATCTCTCTCGGCCATCCAGCGCGCTCGCGCCAGCCAGCGCGGCTCGCCAGCCATCGCTCGCGCTCCATCCATCTCGCTCGCTCCATCCATCTCTCTCGCCAGCCAGCGCTGCTCCAGCCAGCGCGCGCGCGCTCCAGCCAGCTCGCGCGCGCCAGCCAGCGCTCGCGCCAGCCAGGCGCGCGCACGCTCAGCCAGCGTCGCGCGCGCGCGCGCCTCGCGCTCCAGGCCGCTGCTCGCTCGCGCTCTCGCTCGCGCTCCAGCGCTCGCTGCGCTGCGTCGCGCGCGCGCGCCAGCGCGCTCGAGCGGCGAGCCGCGGCGCGCGCGCTCAGCGCGCGCGCGCGCGCGCGCGCTGCGCTCCAGCGCGCTCCGCGCCAGCAGCGCGCGCGCCTCGCGCCAGCTCGCGCGCGCTCCATGCTCGCTCGCGCCATCGCGCTCGCGCCCGCTCTCGCGCCGCTCCAGCGCGGCGGCGCCAGCCAGCGCGCGCGCGCGCGCCAGCGCGCGTGCGCCAGCGCGCGCGCGCGCTCCAGCGCTCGCGCGCAATCGGCTCGCGCGCTCCAGCGCGCGCGCGCTCCAGCCAGCGCGCGCGCGCGCGCGAGAGCGCGACCGCTCGCGCCAAGCAGCGCGCGCGAGCGCAAGAGCGCGCACGCGCGCGCCAGAGAGCGCGCGCGATAGCAAGCGATCGCGCGCGCAATAATAGCGAGCGAGCAAGCAAGCGGAGCTCGCGCGCAGCCGCGCGCAGCGCGCGTCAGCCTAGCGCGCGCGCGCGCGCGCGCGCCATCGAGCGCGCGCGCGCTCCAGCGCGCGCGCCAGCGCGCGCGTCGCGCGCAAGCCAGAGCGCCGCCGCGGCAAGCGCGCGCGCCAGCGAGCGCGCGCCAGCTCGCGAGCTCGCGCGCCATGCCAGCGCGCTCGCGCCAGAGCGCGCGCCAGGCCGCGCGCGAGCGCCAGCGCGCGCGCCGATCTCGGCGCGAGCGCCAGAAGCTGCGCGCGCGCGCGCGCCCGACGAGAGCGAGGCGCGCCAGCGCGCGCGCAAAGCGCGCGCGCGCGCGCCAGCTGCGCGCGCTCGCGGACAGCGCGCGCGACGCGCGCGCCAGCGCGCTCGCGCGCGCTCCAGGGCGCGGCGCGCGCAGCGCGGAGCGTCGCGCGAGCGCCAGCGCGCGAGCGCGCGCCAGCGACGCGCGCGCCATAAGACCAGCGCGACGCGCGCGCGAGACATGCGCGCGCGCGCGCTCGCCAGAGCTCGAGCGCGCGCTCCAGCTCGCTCGCGGCGCGGCGCGCGCCAGCTCGCGCGCGCGCGCGACAGAGAGCGCGCGCGCGGCCAGCGCGCTCGCAGCGTCGCCAGTATCGCGCGCGAGCGAGCCAGAGAGCGAGAGAGCGCGACAGCTCGCGCGCGCGAGCGACAGAGCGAGCGCGCGCGCAGAGAGCGCGCCAGCGAGGCGCGCCAGCCATCAGCGCGCGAGCCAGGAGCGCGCGCGCGCGCGCCATGCGCGCGCGCCAGAGATAGAGCAGCGATCGCGAAATAGCGAGCGAGACAGAGCGATCTCGCCGAGCAGCGCTCTGCGCGAGAGCGCCAGATCTCGCGCCAATCTCTCCGCGTCGCGCGACATTCTCTATCTCTCTCGCTCCAGCTCTCGCTCGGCTCTCTCGCCATCAGCTCGCCAGCGATCTCGCTCCTCTCTCGAGCCCAGATCGCGAGCTGACAGCTCTCCGAGCCAGCTCTCTAGCCATCTCTCTCTCGCCAGCGCTCTCTCCAGCTCTCTCTCTCTCTCTCTCGCCCATCGCTCTCTACAGCGTCTCTCGCTCCATTCTCTCTCTCCATCTCTCTCTCTCCTCTCGCTCTCCACATATCTCTGCGCTCTCCATAGCTCGCTCTCTCCATCTCTCTCCATCGATCCCCTCTCTCTCTAACGCCATCTCTCTCTCCATCTCTCTCTCTCCATCCATCTCTCTCGCCATCTCTCTCTCTCAATCCATCTCTCTCTCATCTCTCTCTCTCCATCCATCTCTCTCGCCATCCTCTCTCTCTCATCCAGATCTCTCTCTCTCCAGCCCATCGCTCCTGCTCCTCATCTCTCTATCTCCATCCTATCTCTCTCCATTCTCTCCTCCATCCATATCTCTCTCTCTCCATTCATCTCTCTCTCCACCCTCTCTCTCCATCTCTCTCTCTCATCCCTATCTCTCTCTCTCCATCCATCTCTCTCTCTCCATCTCTCTCTCTCCATCCATATCTCTCTCTCCATCTCTCTTCTCCATCCCTATCTCTCTCTCTCCATTCTCTCTCTCCATCCATATCTCTCTCTCTCCCTATCTCCTCTCTCCATCCTATCTCTCTCCATCCATCTCTCTCTCATCCATCTCTCTCTCCATCCATCTCTTCTCTCCATCCATCCATCTCTCTCTCCATCCATCTCTCTCTCCATCCATCTCTCTCTCTCTCCATCCATCTCTCTCTCTCTCTTTTTGTCATATATCTTTAGTGTAGTCGCATGGATTTTTTATAAAGATCTTTTTACACAATTAAAAAACTCGGCATATGTCGCATTTACCGCAGTCGATATGACGTAAGGTCAGCCATTTATTGGCGCTGTTGAGTTAGCTGCCAAAACGGCCTATATTCTATTTTAGACCCGGTCGCGCAGAACTAAGACCAACATTTTTGGTAAAATGTATACTTTTATGTAAAAACCAAATATCTGTAATTATAAAAATCGGAATTTCAGACTACAAGGCAATATATGCAGTAATATTTCTGAAGTGATGACAACTTCGCTTAAACAGATGCAGTTTCTATGGTTACCAGTTGTAATAAATAGCTGCTCAATTTAAATCTTACAATTCATTTCGAAGGTAGACATCTGTTTCCACCTCCGCACTGCAGACTCTTCTTGTGATAATGAAGTTAATTGTTCCCCGATGCACTTTCCTACTGTAGCTTTTGACGCCTTCTAACTGCAGGTACAGTACGAATATGCGAAGAAGGACATCCTGGGCTATTATCTTCATATCGACGTTAAGAAAGTGGAATTTTGGACATCAGCCCCTGTGAGTATAAGCACAAACCCTGTTAACGTCAAGGAAAAGGGTTGAAACATTCGTTTATCTGAGTCGAATTCCGCACCCCTCCCCACATCCCGGGTGTCGTCACCGAGGGGAAGGAAGCAGCGCCAGTGTTAATTGTACGGCCGTTTTCTCTTCGAGATCGTGGACAGTCTTTGGGTGTGAAGAAGATCCTGAGGGTGTTCGAGGCACATTCGGGTCACGTTACTATGCTTTCCCTCCCCCCCCCACTAAAAGACGACAAACATTTATTTCTATTTAAAATATAAAAAAAAACAACAACACAGCACTCAAAACAGAACCCCGAGCCACACCTGTTATTATTTAAGTTACGAAAAGTGCAAGGCTCAGAACCTGAGGTGTGACGCTTGTTTTCAGTCATATCTGAAAATCGTACCCAGCTTTAAAAAAAAAATAACAACAACAACAAACACAACTTGTGAAGGTGAGGACTAAATATTTAAAGCTGATCCATTAAGTCTAATCTTTTCATGTCTATTCCGCAAAACGGCTCTAAACTATGACACCACCCGCACGTCTACTCTACAGGTGGAGACGTTTCCTTAAAGCCATACTCACCAGTCCGTATCCCTGTTTATCCCTGGCCCCGCTTTACACGGGAACATCGAGCCGTCAGCTCAACCCTTCCTCACGAACGGGAGGCTACTAGGTCCACTTCCTCTACAACTCGGTGATTCCGCGAAGCGCCTGCGCTGTTGTCCGCTCCCGTTTGTTTGTTTCCGATGGTGACGAACCAAATAACGAGTCCTCGCCGAACAGTTCCCGTGTTTCCCACTTCCTTGATATCTGCTTGCAGACCTGGTACCAGACGTCCACCCTGAACGCAATGGTGATCAGCCTGTGCGCATGGCAGCAGTACACGACACCGGATTTCGACCTGAACCTTATTCTGACCGGGTGAGGAACAATGGAGAAAAAAAATACTGTTAATAAATTTGATAGACTGTTTGTTATGGTAGGTGCGTATTTCTGATTTTTACTGCACCGATCAGCTAAACTAACCGCTACAGACATAACTTAGCTAGCCTGAGAATGTCCCCACCCGACCCCGTCCACCGGAATATCCTACAATGCGACAAGAACGACGTCTAACTCAGCCAGAAAACCTCAGTGATGCATGTTTGGTTTCCTTCTTTACTTCTTGGCCGACCATTTGCGACTGTGTCTCCACATAGCGGCCAGATAGCGAGAAGAAATGACGTCAGAGGGGGTACATCGAACCGGTACGCGAATGCAAAGGTGACTTACGATATGAGCCAGGGGGATTAGGGTTAATTAGGGCAGGAACCACATCGGTGGGCGTTTTGCGATTTCGACTCTAGTATATTTATTTCTGTTTTCCTTAGAAACTCCAACTCTAAATCGTCTGCTTCTGGCTACACAAAAGGCTTATGCAAACCAAAATACCGGTGTGCTGCATCAGCCGACTACTCCTGGGGTCATCACGATAGTGAGGCTATAGCCATTGGTTACACGTAAGTGACGTCGTCGTTGTGCGTGGTTGCTCGTCGCAAGCCTTATTCTTTTTTTGTTGATAGAACAATTTATTTTAAAAGAATCTTTTCTCGTTCAACTGCAATAAGCATCTAATTAAGACCACCCCGCCTCTTCCTCTTAAAACTATTGTGAGAGGGGGGGGCATGTTGACCTGGCTTGAAAAAGTCTGTCTGGTTACAGGCTCAGCTTGGATAACGACATGCAGACTCCTTGCAGTGTCTACCCGACAAATCAACTCGGATTGATGGGCAACCAGGGCACGGGCTTCAGCAGCTGCTCGGTGGATGCCTTCAGGAAGTTCATACAGTAAGTAAATTATGGCGAGGAGGTATCAGTTAATTACAGAAAGAACCCCGCTATTCAGGTATGCTTGTAATTTTAGTCACAAAATATAACAACACTGGTGGGGGGAGAGTCAGAATAATCACCCCCCCAAAAAACAGAAATGGGGGTTCGAATCTATTAGTCTACGCGTTCAGCCCGAAACGTGGATCGTCTTCTCCGTTACTGTTTCTGCTGAAAGAACCGCGTCCGTCTCTCTCTCTCTCATAACTGATTATAGAATCACGAACAGGTTCCGCAGTCACGTGTCATTTCCTGTTTGGGCTTACACTTTTCGTAAGGGGACTCCACCTCAGCTTTGGAAGTCTGCCACGCGTGGAGTGACAGTGGTACTGCTGGTGTTAACGAGTGGAGACAACATCCTGTCTTATGTAAATGACGTGAAAACTTTGTCCAATATTTCCCCCCCCCCTGTAATTAAATATGGCTCAATAGTTTCAGTACGCCCAGTCATTATCCCGACGATCTCAAATCCACGCCTGACTTGCACCGTCTCCCGAGAGACGTGACGCGTAACGGCAAATTTTCATATAGTTCACATTTGTTATTATATACTGAATGCGGGTCATATTTAACTTTAGATGCTGGTAAAGGTTATTAAAACCTCCTATTGTCGAATATCATTTATTAATGGCTGTTTAAACAGTTCTCTGTTAGTAGATGGCGACCCTCTTGCGTGTTTTAATGGCACAAGATTCTGCTTGGTGATGAACAAGCAGATCATCAGTCACTCCCGATTTGTCTCTAAGGAAATCGGTCCCCCCCTGATTCTTCGATTTCACCAATCACGAACGCCCGCTTAATTTTGACGACAATTGCCATTCCAGGTAAAAAAAAACGCCCTCTGCGGACGGGGAAGAATCGTTGGCAGGTGCGAAGGGTCCTCCTTCCTGAATAGTCACGAACAACCTGCGCGGCTTGTATGCTGTCGATCTCGCGGATCAGTTCAAACATCCGAGATAGATGACAGAAAAAGCATCTGTAACTCTGGCATCCGGCCCCTATAGAGTGTTTGGTTTGTTGTTTTTTTTTACCTGTAGTCCCCTATAGTTGGCTTTCACTCGGAATTTTCGATTTCCAGGTCTTCTCTGTCTCACTGCTTGTTTACCATAAATGTACCGCTGAGCGACATCCGGCCACCGCAACTTAAGAACACCGTACTCAGACCGCTGTTGCCAGGTGTGTACTACCTACCTTTTTCTACGCTTGGCTTCCTTCCTTCTGCGAGTAGTGGTTTCCGCCGCAGTATTAGAATTAGTCTTGTTTATCGGCAGCACACTCTGCTGTTGCTGCGACGGCGGAGCCATTTACGCCGCCTGGTGGCAGCAAAACCTGTCGCCTCGCGGGCCATCTCGCAACGAAAAGCTTTCACGAAAACAACCCGGTTGGCCAGATCGGTCTTAACTGAGAGGAAGCTTATCCAAAGGGAAAGAAAAGCATTGAGTCCAGCTTTGTGGATCTTGAGATAGCTCGATCTCGTTGTTGCTGGTCGTGAATCTACGTGTGAACAAAATGGCTGCTTCCTTCTGGGTGGTCTGTCGGGGTCCCTCTACCAGAGACTGTTGTCAATGACAGCCCCGAGCGTCTCGCGTTGGTAGGGCGTTGCTGGACATTGGATGACTGAAAGTAGGAATCACCGTGGAATATTTTACCTTTTATTTACAGAACTGGAAACACCTTGGTGGGGGGCGGGGGGGTAATCTCCTCAACACTTGAAGAAATCTTTTGAAACAGATCTTTGCATTTTAATAAATGGATTTTGTTTGTTTATTTCTAGGGATGTACAAAACACCGGACGACCACTGTATGGAATCTGATGGCCCAGGATATCGTTACAGAGATATCGCAGACTTCACCGTTGTAAGATACCTTTTTTTTTTTTTTTGTGGTGCTAATTTGTGTGTGTGTAAGGTTGCATTTGTGTGTTGGGAGCTGGGTCGGTTCCACGACCGGCCGCCACAGCTGTTTACAAGTGAGGCCTTATTTCGACCTAGCGAGAGCAGCATCCGGCTACCAAACTCCTTCGTATTGCACGGCAGGAGGGGTAGGCTTCTCCAGGCTGAACTCTCTAGAACAGAAGTTTTCTCTCTGTATGTCCTTGAGCTGAGAGGGAGAGTTTGGACCACTGTTCATTTTTGATATGTCCAAAAGGAGTAAAGGGATGGGTTGGGTTCTATTTTAATTTTGTTTGTGAAAAATGGATGGAGTCACGTTCTCCCTCCGTTTCCTGTTCGATGGTGGAGTTAGTGCTCCCTCGTTGGGGAATCAGAGATTCCCCTGGTGTTTTGAGGTGACCAAAGAAAGATATCTTATCGCGCCCAGCCCCTAAATAGTGTCAGAATTTGTTTCACGAAATGAACAGGATCTGCATCATTTATCCTCTAATCCGGAGTCCTCAAGGGCTACACTCGGGAGTAGGTCACTTTTTAAAGAGCTCATCCTTTCACATGGGTACATGAGATTAAATTCTCAGATGTCTGGCATATCACGGTTTCCATTCTGCGTTTTCACATTTATTCTTTTCTTGCAAGAAACAGAATCAAGCCACTTTGTCCGAAGTTATGTTAGCTGTTTGGAAAATTAGACCTTTTTTTAGTCGCTACGCAGCCCGATTTTAGGGGAATTATTTATTCATTTGCTTTGAAAATCGACAAAATTCCACGCATCGCTACTCTCATTTTTTTTTCCCTTTTCTTTCACAGGATGGATGTTATGGCCATTTTTGTGTACAAACTGACCCCAGCGAGAAGGACTACGGCGTGCTCCACTACCACAACGAATACCTTTTTGGGAAATCCTGCGGCTATCATAAAGTAGGCAACTGTGGAAACTGATGAGATGTAAAGCGTAGATTTGGATAAAATATCTGAACCTCAAAAGGATAGTATTTAAGAAGAAAGGGTGGGGATTGAGGGGGGGTGATGCTGATTGTTTTCTCGTTCGAATTCGTTTTACCAGAATCGCATAAAACGGCCAACAGATGGCAGCGTTCAAGACGTCAGGGGTTACTTTTGTGATTAAAACGATTGTATGTGGGGTATCGGTTGCAACAACGACGCCATTACACCAGCTCGTGCTGGCCACGGGGAAGGAGATGGAATAATCTCTGGGGCTTTGACATAAAAGCCCGAAGTCTGCGAGTGTTGCTTCTTTTTTCTCTCCCAAGGTTGCAGTCCATCATCGCTTTAAGCAAAGGTTATTCCTAAACTACAATTAATGGGACAGGGGTCTTTATCATGTCGAGTAGTCTGTCCGTTGACCGGCGTTCTCTAAAATTATTTTCAGGTATGCTTTGTATTTGGGAAATGTATGTCTTGGTCATCGCTAGATTTCTCTGTGAAAGTTCCAGTCCAGCAAGGAGGATGGAGCATATGGGGCTCCGAGACATCCTGTAGCCGCTCCTGTGGTACTGGGGTGACATTTTCTCGCAGACGATGTAATAATCCAAAGTAAGCAAGCTCGCACTTCTCCCTTTGCTTCCATTTATAAAAGAATAAAATGATCTCTTATTGGAATGAAATGTCAAATTTAAAGCCATTTATTTAATTTTTGTTGGTTTATCTCCCCTTCGTTGCCATGGCATTCAGCATTTGTAGTAATATCTGCACACCTTCAATGGCTCAGTAATTCAAGGTCCATCTCTATCGGTTAAACATAATCAAAGGCCATTTTTATCAGCATAATGTATTTAACGTGAAGACCAACCTTTTTGGAAGATATAATTAATGCAAATTCCATCTTTATCAATGAATGTAATGTGAGTAGAGTCCACCAGTAAATGTCACGGCCAATGCTGTTATTTAAGCAGTAACCAGACAGACTTCGGTAATCTGAAGCCGGCCAAAGATGAAAAAAATATGGGAAGTACCAAATGATGACACATCAGCGTCATCCGACTGCACTCGATTCTAAAGAAACGGGCATCATCTTATTTTTCAGGCCTGAAAACGCGCCACCTTGCGCTGGAAATGAGTACAAAGCTCGACTGTGTAACCTACAGGTGAGACATTTTATATGCTACTGAAAATGTGCAATGTAGTGTATTGACCGCAAAGCGCTACAGTGCCCTAAACACCCTATTTTTTTATTGTTATTTTATTTTTCCCCTTGTTTCAGCCATGCCCCGGAGACAGTACTAACACGGACCAGTTGACCAATCAGCGAGCTACTGAAGTCTGCACGTACCTCATAGACAACGGGTTCACAAACAGCAGCGTCTTCGAAAAGAGAGGAACGTTTTTAAATAAATCACGTAAATTATCTTTGTTTGCCTACTTATGCCAAGTTGGGTATACAGTCAGGACCCCCCCCCTCCCCAGAGCTCAAATAGATCATTACAGTCTATTTCCAGCTATGAGAGCGAGTTAGGAGCCAGCGGACTGTCTCAGTCTACAGATAGTCACGCCACGATCAGAAGGTTCGCGGGAACTGATGGACTTTGAAAAAAAGGGCGGGGATAATATAATCCGACAACGGGACGTTGGTAGAAGCCAAGGAAAACTACTTCTGGCTCTAAACAGTGTCGGTCAGCGACATGCTGCCACGTCCTCCTGCCAGTTTTTCTCCTCAGGTGTTGGGTGCCATCCCCACACACCTGGCAATCTTTGAAGGAACTGTGACGTCTTCCCGATGCATCGATGTCCTTCCATCAAAGTGGGCCTTCTCTCAATAGTGGGCAGTATTTCCATGGAAGTCTGGTGCTTCCTATACCCCGTAGGCACCCGGCAATTTTTAAAAGTTTTTATTTCTGATTTGAATATTAGACAAATATAGTGACGGATTTGCTCTGCAATATGATCGACAAGAATGTCAGCTTTAAGGTATGACGGAATAAATATAACGTGTTTCTCGCAAGCGCAGCTTTAATAGAACTGGTTATGCGCCGAGTATGGACGTAAAATTCCACAAAATTATCGACCAAAAGACGCGTTACCAGAGCCGGGGATGGCATTGATTTTGTCCTTAATGACATTTGTTTGCGTAAAAGCGACGGGTGGGTTGGTGGATAGTTGGGCGGGGCCAGATAATAATTTTAGAAAAATGCACCGGTTCGACTTGCTTCTGTCTCGATACTGAAGAGAGAGTGTGGTGGGTGATTTCGTTGCAGCCAAGCTGGGCAACTGTGAGGCGGTGTGTCATCGTCTAGACAACGGCATCCCCGGGAACGACCGGTTCGCCTTGCTGCCCGACGGAACCCCTTGCAAATATCCCGACCCCCAGTACTCCAGGGGCTTCACGAACGTGCGCCTGAGGTGTTTACAGGGAACTTGCCAGGTACAGTATCAGACCGAACTCCCCCCCGCCCTAAAATACACGGCTTGTACACGATTCGCTAAAATAAGCGGACTTCTTTTGGAAATAAGATGTTTTTCCTTAATTGGTCCTGTAACTCTAAAAACAAACGCTTCGCCCAGAAGTCAAGGCCACCGCCATCTGCTCCAATCTATTTGCACGAAAGTTTTTCGCGCCGGAAACGCGCAGCTTGCCGGACTGTCGTCTGCCTGGTTTTCTATTTCCCCGTACTACTACTACTGTCGGGGCGCTTCTCTGGGATTCGAGCTTTTGGAAAAAAAATACAGTGAAAAATCCGAGAAGACGCAATTATAGAGGCCACTACGGCTGCTGAGACACAATTTGACTTAAAGAAGAAATGGCGCAAATAAAACTCGCCCGGTCTCAGAAGATTTCCATGAATCATGGGTAAAAGTCGAGGTGTATCTTACAAAGATGGCTGCCCGCTCCATCGTACCAATACCGCCGTGTCGGACTGGACTTTCGCTGACAGGCCTGTCTCGCCATATGAACACGGAAAACGTCTTCATCGAAACAATAGCAACATTTCTGAGGTCCGTCTTTACTATTAATACAAAAACAAAACGAAAAACGTCTGCTCGCAGTTCATTCCATTCACAGAGTCTGACGGACTGGTGGTGTGATGTCGTGGATAAAGCACAAGAACCGATTGTCTAGAAACGCTCTTATTCCTTTTTCCTTTACTTAGTCTGCGACATTACTGGCAGTCAGCTCTTCGAACCGCTGGCCCTGGCCTTTCCCCACACCCACGTTCGTCCAGCCGACGTGGAGTCTCGTCAGACGCCCCTAATGCCATAGATCTGTGTATCATTTCCTGGGCAAGGCTTCCGTATGACCCACAGGGTCACTTGTCGACCTGAGCTGCGCGCGAACTGGGTCTCGCCTGGCTCATCATGCAGTCTTGGTCCATGGTCACCTGCTCTTTCGTTTTCCGATGTCATGCACCGTCCCTTAGTCCAAGATTCCACGATATCCGCCTTTAACTTTGACCACAGTCTGATTGTCCAATCAAACGAGCGCCAACTGTAGGCATCTCTAGCATTCTACGAACTCTACTGTCTCATGACGCCGGATATTTACATCCTGAGCGCACGGATTTGTGGGTAATGTAGGCTGTTCTCTCTTTGTAATGGATGGCTCCTTTTATTCCAGCAAGGCTCTGTATTATTATGATAAAAACCAATAAAATACAATTATTGCAATAACAATAATAAGCTATTTAATCAAGTATCGAAAGCAGAACGAGCCTTCATTTTATATTTCCTCTTTATCTTTAGCCGAGAGTAGTGACGAATGTTCATCCTACCTCTGTAAATGCACGGTCCCAGCTTTCCTCGGGCTGTAGAGAGCCCGTGCGTACACTTACGAGAGTATTACTCTGTGAGGATCACAGGCCACGATACAAAGGATTCATAGAAGAGATCTGCTAAAGCACTTTATATTTAACATAAGCATCCTGAATCTATCAATACATCTTTGAGAGAATAAAATCCTTCGCTTGCGCCCATCTCAACTTCACAAGCGAAGATATATCGACATCTTGTTGGCCACAAATACAGTTTTTCCTTCCTATAAACTGGGCATTTTGTTTTAAAACTATAGTTTTCTATTTTTCTTTGTTTTTTTTTTTAAATGAAGATTTAGACAAAGCCACGTATCCATAGCGAAATTCCTGGTAACGATGATGAGGTATTTCTGATAAAACTCTTGGTTTAAAAAAGTTCTGCAATAACAGCTTTTAGAATCAAGGATAATCAATGACAACATTTACAGGTGTTTGTAGACCAGTTTGCTTTCATTATAAATTCTTAGGGAATTTTATTACTTTCAAGAAAACTTTTTTCTGGCTAATTTTTATCGCAGTTTTCATAAAAGCACGACATTGCTTACTGACGGTATTCAGCGATTCATTAAAACACGTTAATTTTTGTAAAAATGTCTCTTAAATGGGGAATGTGACTTATTCTCGGGATAGCGATATGCAGCTTTAAACTCGTGACTAGGTCGGGCTCTGTTGTTTCTTTCTCCAGGTCTTCGACTGTGAAGGGAAATTTCCCCCTACTAAGAGCGGATCCTTGTGCCAACCGGTCATCGTCGGCTGGTGAGTACCGTCAAAAGTCTTCAAACTTTAAGATAATCCGTTGCTGAAATGGATCCGAGTTATCTCGCTAATCCCAGACTGTCGACAACATTTTGTGTTCCGACTTTCTCCTCTTCGTAATCAGTGGAGGCGAAGGTTGACCATATTGGAATATTTGGAAAGATGATGGTGTAATTTATCGGAAACGCCGCCATATTGGAATAGAGATATCTGGGAAAGATGGACGGTGTAATTCATCGGAAAAGCCGCCATATTTGAATAGAGATATCTGGGAAATCTGGATCAAGCCGTTTGAAGTGACTAGTCGTACCAGAAAGAGGAAGGATGAAGACAAGGATTTTAGAAAGTCAATACTCGGGTACCAATGATAGATTAATGGCAAGAATGTGGATGCGTGTTAATGCTTGCAGAATTTATTCCCAGAATAAAACAAAGGAAATTTAACTATCAGTGGAACGGGTACGTACTCGGTCTCTGTGAAAATAAAACGAGCCGTGGTTAATAAAGTGGCTCTCACCGTCTGTCCACCTGATAGCTCGCACGCTGCTGTAGTGTAGGCACATTAGAGGCTCTAAGGGTAAAAATCAGGACTAAGCTTTGTAGATTGGAACTTTTCTTGCTTGCCGAGGGGACGACAGATTTGTTTTCAGTAAGTGGCTAGACGACGCGGAGCCTCGAGTCCGAGGCGCAGTAAACTTACCTGTCTCACCTGCTACTAGACGGCAGCGCTCGTGAGAACCCCACGCACTGTGTGGTGTCCGGGATAAAGTGGAGTTTAACTTTCTCTAGGTTTATAGATTTGTCAGCGACGGTTCCGGATCTGTTTACCTAAAGCATCCGGGATAAACGCCGTAACTAATCGCTTCTCTTTTTTTTCCTTCCAGAAACCATGCTAGAAGACGGTTCCCCTTGCCAGGCGATGATTGATTGGTTTGATTTGTTTTGTTTACAGAAATAAAGAGCGAACAGACTGCGTTCGTTATTTCTTCATTTGTCCTCCCATCGCCCGTTCGTGTGAAATTTCACAATATCACCGCGTTCTGCGCTTGCGCACAACGTGAATGACGTCACGCCGTCCGCGACATTACAGACCGGAAGTAGCTGCGATTAATGCAATAGATAGAAGACCGCGGCTCCAGTTGACTACAAGCTCACAAAGGACGGGATTTTTTGTCTCTTTAGTTCTACGATTCAGTTTTAAAATTTGAGTCTTATATGGAGCTCCATGGATTTTCGACTGGGTTTAGATCCGGCGATGATCTCCGCGGCCGAAGTAACCAGTTAAACAACACTGTGGATCCCGAACGCGTTCTGAAGTGCGGCACGGAGCCAGGGGCAGTAGTGGAAACCGCGTTCTAGGGAATATCTTCGGCGGTTCTTGTTTGACGCGGCATCTTAGAACATCAGTATATACAGGGTGTCCGTAAAGTTACTATACAGTCTTACCAGTTTACGATACGTCCAATTGAACAGCCTGGATACCTGTCTGGGCAGGAAATCGTCCTGATGGAATTGTGGGTCCACAGTTCTTCGACGGCTGTTACGGAGAAAGGTACCTGGACAAACTGAGAAATGTCATCGTACCGGCATGAAACAACGACAGTAACTTGTAAGACTGTATAGTAACTTTACGGACCCCTGATATATACTATCCATCGTATCTTGCGCAGGCACCAATGAGCCAGTTCCTCACGCAGAAAAACAGCCCCTCCCAAGAGCATTTCTTTTGTGGACGCCTCACAATTCGATTATGGTAAGAACCGGTTGTTGAGAGTTCATAGGTTTCTTGGGTTGACGCCCACCTCAAGCAATCGACGTTTTATAGTTGGTGATAGTACCTAGATACCTGCTGCTGCTGCGCTGCTAATTTGTGGTTGAGCGCCTCACTAGTTTCTCTGGGATTCTGCTCGATCATTGGTATCAATTCCGCACGATCCCCGACTGATGCTTCCCGTTTTATTCTGCTCGTGACTTTTCGCGATGGGGATACTGAGCCCGCGGTCTGTTCCTCCTTAATGATCCTAATGACCGCTCCTACACCGACTTTGGTTTCATTGACCGCTTCGGTCTGTAAGAAAGAGATGGGTGTTCATTCAGGGCGATTACTTTAGTTCCTTCTTCTCCCCGGTGTAACGCGTCCATAGTCAACTCTTAAACACAAACAGGACAAATATTACGTCCGGATCTGATGACTGACGCGGATACAATAACTTAGGCAGACACAAGCCCGATATCAGAGGATGATGTAAGCATTTCAGAGGGTGGACACAATAGTGAATTGTTTACCATAAATAATTGCCTGTTGATAGAAAGGTACAAAATTTAAGAAGCCTTCATTGTTTCTGGTCAAAGAAAGATTATATTTTTGTTTCGCGCTTACATTAATTTGCAGTATCCTCTGCTACACGCCGTCCCCTTCAATCGTTCGCTTGAAGGATCTAAAAGGGTTAACCCGGAACAGGCACTACTTATGTTAATTGTATATTAATCCTAGCTGGCACAAACACACATCTGGTTAACGGGAGCGAGTATCCCCCCCGCGCTAGGAATTTGCTTAAAAATCCGGACATACACTAGAATGGGGAATGGAAACTAAAGGATTTAAACCACGCTGGAGAGGGATAAAATCAAACTAAAAAGGGTTTTCGGGGTGGGAGGTTGCGGATTTAGAAGCGAGCTGATTAGAGAAAAAATGTTCTAACAATTACTGATTAAAACGGCGATTAAGTAAAGCTTGGTTATCGCGTTAATTCGGCGGGGTGACACTCGGACTACAGCAGAGGGTTCGAAGGGACTATTGAAAGGCCTAACAGAGTAATAGCTTTCACACCCCAACACAGTTACGTGCGACTTTTAGGGGGTTTTTTTTAAAGAAAGAAATAAAGGAAAAAATTTTTCAAAATAAATAAATACGTTTTTGTTATTTTTTTAACTTTAAATCTGCGAGGTTTTGTCAAATTATTTTTAGTTTTAAAAGATGACGAGAAAAAATTATTTAAAGGGTTCAGGGTGACGTAGTAACGTAAAAAGGGGGCGCTGACGTTTGTTTTTTTTTTTTAAATATTTAATAATAAATAAAGGATTTGGGTGTTGTTTTTTTTGAGCTCCCTGTCTCTGGTGATGCTGGTTGCCCGTTGTAGCTTTAAGAGTAGTTACGAAGGAGATAGAGATTTTAAAAAAAGGGAGAAATAACACAGGTAAAATTGAGACGGTTATGAATCGTTAAAAAAACAAACGGAATATGTGCAATTATCGGCAGCATCAATATACTTTCGTCTTTAACTGCACGAAAACTACGCCACGTCCGAAGCTAAGTTTATTTTCTTTTAAAAACTATTAAACTCCTCTTGCTTTCCAGTGCATGGATTAATCCGACAAAGTAAATATACACTAACCGATGGATTTCGTTTTGTAGATCACGCTAAAGATTTAAATGCCAATTTTAGGAAATATATGTTTGAAGCATCGAAGTGGACTTTAAAACGTTTTACATCTCACTGTGAAAAAACCGATGAATACCGTTCGCTTAAAACAGTTTTTAATGCAGGATATCTGAATTTATAAGAAACAGAAATGTTATAATTTACAAAACATGGATTAAAGAGGTACACCGATTGCTCAAAAATGTTTTATTTGGTCTGTACTTGCACAACTACATCTAGCAGATAGTAAAATCCATCCACATAGAGTGGCGAAATATAAACCATTTTGAACATCAATTAAACATTAATGGAGAAAAGTATCCTGTTGCTGAAGAAAATAATAAGCATGTAGGTACATTGTACAGATTTTACTGTTGCATATAAACATTAACCAATCACAGAAAATAATTCATTACAGAAAAGGGAAGAAGTTCGTTATATTTTGACGAGAGATTTAGCCTGGACCACGAGTGTCACCACCTAAAGATGATGCCAGAATTCTTTGTTAGACGTCCGCATGGTCAAAGCTGCTCCGCATGATTTCATATTCGTGTTAAATGTCCTCACGATGTCAGATTTCTTACTCAGTCTTCGTGTAATGTAAAAAACTCTTGTCGACTATCTGTGCGACGTTCAGATTGAATACAGAAACATCGCTCATCAAATTACTGTAATACAGATTAACCCCATCTTCTTTCGTTGCCTCTTAAGATTTTTTGCGGCTTTTGTTTCCTCAGTTGCTAGAGCCAAGTACTGCAGGTAATCTGTTACGTGTATTTTGATTGCTTTATACATACAGATCAACAATTTCATTACGAATGCTATAGGCTTGTATGGTAAAGTTAAGCAGGCTGTTAATAAAACCCTAAATTAGATCTAGTCACAGACGTCTAACAGTACAAATAAACTTAACCTGATTTCATATTGTATTCAAAACATTGAAAATGTCAAAAATTCCATAAAAATGACTTACTAGGCTTTTTGTAAGGCTATTGCTTAAATTGTGAGTTTACGTGTGCATTTCTAAAGATAATGAAACGAGAATTCAGATGAATAAACACAAAGTTGGCGTTATTGCAGGTTTTAGTTAGGATTTGCGAAATGACGCCTTCAGAACCGCAAGCACACTGTGTCGCCATGGTGACCGGGATCTGGCTTGATTGGTCAGACTAGTTATCAGAACGCGGGTAGCGCTAGACAGCACCCACCTCGACTCGAAGTGGCATAAACAGATGTTCACCGAGTTACCCAGGGATCTACAGGTGCCATTCTCTCCTGATGCCCACAGGACAGCAGTGATCACTCATAGACAATCTGCTTAAATCGCAATGTGACTGAAACTGTTGAACACTATTTCAGAGAATGATGCTTGACAGACAGACAGACAGACTGACAGACCTGGTTTTGTTCCTAGCATCGATCAGATACTCACAGACGTCAAACTAACAGCGCAATTTCTAAGGCTGGATCATCGCCTTCCGGTGAACCATCCGAACTAATGATCCGAAATGTCCGGACACCAGTCAGCAAGCACCCGGCATCATTCCAGCCATGACAAACCGTTCGGAAATCAGGAATCATTTTGACGCTCGGTCTTGCGACTCTTGCAAGACTACTTTTATTAACCTGCACCCTTCTGACAAAGGAAAAAGTGACTCAGCATTAAAATTGTTTACTTTGTCCTTGGCAAGTTTTTTTTTTTTTACTGGTTGCTATTTCGAATGGGAACTACCTGAACAAACTTGTTAAATAATTCTATCGATTCCTGCCAGTTATTATTTTGAAAATGATCATTACAACTTTATTAACAACAGTTATTACCAAACCCTGAATAACTTAAATTCAGTGTTAAAATTTACATCTACAAAGTTTCTGGTTCCTTAACTTTCAGATTTTGTAAAAAAAATCTGGCTAATTTATATATTTTTTGTCTTAAATATTTATCAAGGTATCATTCTGCCAAGACTGAGAAAGGACTGTAGATCATTTATTTAAATATTACCCCGTTTGAATTTTAGGGGATTGTAACAATCAAATGTACAACAACAACAACAACAACAACAAAAATCAAGAAAACCAAAACTTAATCAGTTTTAGCTCGAGAGTGGAAATAAAATTGACTTCTCGGTTTAAAATAGTGGAAGTCCAGTCATGTGATCATACAAGCGCGGTCAGGCGTTGTGGGGTGCCTCGTTCTGAATGGTGTCCAGAGGAATGTAACTCTTATTGGAAGTGCGCCCGACATTTCGTGGAACGTTCCTAGGGTGCGCTGCGTGCGTTTGCACTGTCGACAGCTGCGTGGTCACCGAAAAGCTTCTCTCTATCCTTCGCGGCTGCGAACGGATTCTCTTGAACGTGTTCCGGAAATATCCATGCACCTGTGCACAGGAGAAAGAGAGAGAGAGAGAGAGAGAGGAAAACACATCACCGCCTGGGGATAACGGCTAACCCGGAAAAAAACGTATTTTATCCGTAGAGATGGTTTGTTTGAAGTTACTTTAAGAATCTCGAAGAGGAAAACTGTCAGTTTTTAGTGAGGTTGCCTGTGTTTTTTTGTTGTTTTTTTTTTTTTTTCCTTTCGTTCACAATTTTTAATTAAAGTAACACGGTTAAAACTCACCTCTTTATTGAAATAGCAGAATATAAGGGAGACAACCGCTCCCTGAAATAGAAAAAAACACCCGATAAAGATGGCATATAGTGAACATTTGAAATCAGCAAGTAACATAACAGTTTATCACGATACTCTCGAAAGTTGGCCTTCTTCGAAAACAAAATTATTGTGACAATAACAGTCACACTCTATACTATATATGTACTCAGGTTGTATTTACCGATTTACTCAGGCGATTGTCTTTCTTTACAAAGTCCCAGACATTTTACGGTATATTTTAAACGGCGAGTGATCTTCCGTCGGAGAGAGAGAGAGACAGGGAGGTTGAGATTGTGCTACTTTCAATATTCGTGAGCCGCCTAAAACCTGGTACAACGCACCGATGTTTCGTATTACGAGTAGCGGGAGATCGCTGCTAACGGAGAGCAGAGATAACACGAAGACAAATTAAATACCCAGAAAGAAACGTAGGTGTGGGAGCCACAAGACGATGCTGGAGACGTGCTCTCTAAAACGTCCGTCTTGTACGAGACCGGGAGCCGGGGCACGATGGCGTCATGAAACAGATTCGGCGATTATCGCCCAATTTCCTGTGGATAATAAGACCATTTATTCATCTAAAACAGTATACATCGGCTGTGAAGGTTAGCCTTCGGGTAAGGCGCATCGTTAAAGAAGGTGGGTGGGCTTACTTACCTGGGAGTTGACGATGATTTTGGCTGCGACCATGTAGAAAAAGCTGAGGGGCGAACCGAACGGCGGCTGGTAAATGACAAGGAAGAGCTGCAGCCCGAACAGAGGCACGAGGACAACGGTGGCCTTCAGGGCCCGCCTGTCAACAGAGACGGACGTCATGGGATTAGTGAGGGAAGGGCGTTTAATTGTAAAGTTAGGCGGGGGACTCTTTTGGAAGCTCCGGTTCCTTTTTAAATTAAAACTGAGGGGGTGGTGTTCAGGCTCCGATCTACTAGGACAGCGATCGCAGATGAGCGGCTACGACTTGGGGCGCGAGTTTTATCTCTCCACCGTCTTCTTTACGTGACGAGCTGCTTTTTCTTAGCAGTGAAGATTTCCTCTTTTAATTCCATCGATTAACTTTGGGCTTCTGGACGGTGGATTAGTCACAGACAGTTAGTTGAGAGAGAGGGGAGGGGAGAGGGAGGGAGAGAGAAAGAGATGGAATCTTAATTCTCCTACACTCTTAATGAAAGTAGTTCTGTGATTTTACTGCAACAAGTACCGGCGAATGTGGTACTAGCGCGACTCGAGAGGGCTATATGGACACCGGTGCCGGGAGTAGTCGATAGACGTCGTTAAAAGGGACATCAAGGTAACCCCGTCCACTTGATATAATCTGACCGTGAAAGGATTTTTTCGAAATAACTACAGACTGCGAATCCATTCATTTATTTATTTAATGTCAGTCTGCAGTTACAGATAATAAATAATATCGCGTTTGGGCTCCAGATAGAGGTTCAAGGAGTACGAGAATAGAGCGTCGGTGTAATGGCGGGGCCATTCTCGGATTAACGTTAGCGAGGTGATCAGTCGGCGGGACACGGCCTAAGTTGATTGGACTCGATCCTACCGGTACCCACCCCGGAAAGTCGGGGGCAGCGTAGCTTACCGTCTGTCTGCCGCGGCGGGAGGCCCGAGTTCAGTCTCCACTGGGGGTACGACTCGGCTTAACAAACCTCTGATGGCAAGGTTACTCCTTTGTCTCTCTATCTTTTTTTTAATGAGTCCGTCGGCACGAGTTTCTTCCGGGTACTGCGGTTTCCCCCCGCCGCGGAACTTTCGTTAGTTCGGACAAGGTCGGAGTATACCTGACATTTTCGTGCCTTCCACTGTTTCTAGTGCCACTCGCCCACGTTTCCGGCGTGACGTTTTTGTTGTTTTTTTGTTTTTTTTTACGAGCCCCTACCCGAACAAACAGGGGACACGACGATAACCCAACTACACACCACAAACCAACAAATAAAACTGGAGCCGACATCACCCCAACAAGCTCTATACTCCAAACCCCTTCTTTATTAACTCGCACCCTGCTGGACGATAACTATTTAAAGTACTTTCTCCGGCGTAGAAAAGCGAAAATTTTCGAACCCCTAAAAACAAACAACAACAAAAAAAGAGGGCAGATATTTACGTCTCACTATTAATGTTCCCAACCGAAATAGCCGAACGCGTTACTTACCAGAAGCCAGTTCCGGTAAACTCTCCAGCTCTCCGTCGGCTTCCGGAGGGGGCGGGGCACAAATGTGTTATCTCTACGACAGTCGATTGTTCACATCAGCGCTCACGAGTTAAACAGACAAACCTCACGCGACAGAAGCAGACGAATGGCGACTGATGGCTTGTTTGAGGTTTCACTTCGTTTACTCGTAAAGCTCTCAGCTGATCAGTTCGCGTCAGATTGTAAACAATAATCCCCCTTCCCCATCGAGCACCGAGATTACTCGCTCCCATTTCCCCCGCGAGTTCATTGCTTATCTACGTGGAGAACGTATTAGGCCGTTACAAAACGTTTCGTCGGGGTTTTTTATACCTCAACAACGAGACTTCATATTGTTGCCGAACGTGAAGTTTATTAATCAGAGTTAAGTTCCATTACAATCGATACAGTTCTGCCGACGAGTTACAAGCTCATTTATACCATTTTGAATAAAATTGATTTCTGAAGTCGATAAACTGTTGGAACCATTGCTGCTTGGTAAGAGAAGGATTTCTTATGGAGGAAGCTGTCGGGTGTTTGGAAAGGTGGTAGCCTGTGGGAGAAAGGTCTGGTGAATAGGCTGGGTGAGGGAGAACTTCGTACTCCCATGTTCAGTTTCAGAAGAGTCACTTTTGTAACATGAGGACGAGCATTGTCATGGAGCAGGATCGGGCCTCTTCGATCCACCAATGGCGGCTGTCTGTCGGTGGGGGAGTTTCTGATGAACATTTAATTCACGACAGCCCCCCAGCTGTGATCGTTTCACCAGGTTGTAAGAAGTGTTAGTGGATGGCGACAGTTGCAGTCCACCAGACAGTGACCTTGACCTTCTTTGGGTGGAGGGTGGGTTTTGGAATGTGGTTAGGCCACTGTGCTGATCGTTTGCGATTCTCGTAAAGGATCCATTTTTCATCACACGTAATGATTCGGTCAAGAAATGGGCTGTTCTTGTTTCTTATGACAAGCGAAGAGCAGGTCTCCAATCGACGATTTTGTTGTTGTTCATTTAACTTGCAAGACACCCACTCGTCAAGCCGTTTCACCTGGCTGATTGCGTCAAGATGCCAGGAAACAGTTGCAGTGCTTATGTCAAGCTCTCCAGCAATTTCTCACAATGTTTTTCTTGGATCGGCTTCAGCTGAGGCTTTCAGACGGTCGTCATCACAGCTGGAAGGACGTCCGTCCGCTACGTCCCTTATCTTCGAGACTCACATCGCATCGTTGTACTGTGCAGTCAATCGTTGTGGCCTCGCCCCATGCTTGCTTAATGTTATGAGTTTCCTCGCTCCCTTTGTGGCCTGGTTTGAACTTGTGAAGCAAAATGGTACGAAAAACTTTTCTATCCAAGTTTCACTCAGAACTCTAAAACAAATATCCATTTTATGATTTTTAAAAGGTAGGTTTTGCATAATATATGCCAAAGCACACGCTACAAAACGACATATAATTTATCTGCATACACCTTCACAATCTTGCAAAAAACGAACCCCAAATTAACATAACACAAAAACCGACAAAACTTTTGTAACGACCTAATATTTATCGTCCCCCGGGGGCCGGTAGCTCGCGATCTCGTCGCCTCGCACCTTAATGAATTCGCAGCGCTTTCTAAAGCAGTAGGCGATGTTCGTTGGCATGGAAGACGGAGTTACGCCTTTGCGGGCTGAGACAGGTGAGACGTGAAACGAACAGCTTTGAGAATGGAACTGTAACGCTGAAGACAGGTGAGACCAGAAATTTTAGAATAATCTACGAAAAACCCAACAACAACAAAACCGGGGTTTTTGTAAAATAATCAAATTAATCTGCCAGAGAAAGGAATTTTCGTAAAGTTCTGACGAATGTTGGCGGGGAAAACCAGCCTACGGAGCTACGATGTCAAGCATATGGCTGATCTCTTAAGAGAAAGGACATATTGACTTTCGAAGGCTCGATATCTGAAATCTGTAGAAATGGCTTCGATAAACTATTGGTCAGACGGTAATTTTGATTTTGAAAGATTTCGAGTTACTTCCAATCACGTTATTCTAATTAATTATTTAATTAGGCAATTAAAAAGAAAAGCAGACTGTAGGACTATCGAACCGATTTTTCCCTCGGTCGACAGAAGTCTCCCTGAATAGTAATTTGTCCCGGCGCCGGCGCCGACCTCTCTGTTAACCACACACCGACCGTTTCCTCCCTTCTCTGTTAACCACACACCGACCGTTTCCTCCCTTCTCTGTTAACCACACACCGACCGTTTCCTCCCTTCCCTGTTAACCATTAAGACCAATTTTAGTTTGGAATGTAACGCGACTGAAACAAACGTAACTCGTTGAGCAGACCGCCTTTTACCTTTCACCGTCTCCTCTGAACTTCCCCGTTACTTATTCCATAAACTTGTGTTTTTGAAGGCCGATATTTAAGCGGAATTTCTACCTTAACGTCGACCTCCAGATAGGCACCGACCGATTTCAGTTTTGCCTCCCCCCCTTTGCTCGCACCTGGCTGTGTTGTTGTTGTTGTTGTTTTTCAAATTCTACAGCCGTGGCCAGACGTCGCGCAATACAGTAACAAAACCACTCCACAAACATACGCTCCTATCGCCTGACCCTGTACCGACCACTTTAAAATGTCTGCTTTTTTTGGATATTTCTAATCGAGTCCTGTCCTCGTGGTTTAGGCGTGTCAGGGTTAACGTCCTGTCGACTTTGGCTCGTCGTCTTCACTGGTCACGTGATGCGATTACAAGACGGCCGCAAACGCGACATTGCCATGCACGTCTATCAGGTTTACTTCCTCCCTAAGACGAGGTGGGCTTTCCCGTGTTTTAAATCTACTTAACCGATGTATTGTAATACATGCCCCGCCACCAGTGGCTACATTACAGTATGACCATGACTCACCTGTAATTACTGGGTTCGTTCGGGTGGGACTGAAGCTGTCCCAGAAGAATCAGTAGAATATACAACAGAATTAACGCATTTCCCTGAAAGCAGAGAGATTTAAATTTATAAAAAAAATAAATAAATAAATTTTTGGTGTAAATATACAATGCACATACAAACATACTTTTATTCTACTTTACATAGTGATTATTAAATTTTAAATAATATTTTAAATTTTAGTCATCAGTGATTCGTGACGTGAAGAACAGATTATGCAAAACCATTATCACGGCGAGAGGTCAATATGCTGTCCGTCAGCTGGTCACTGACACGCCAGCGGTGTTCGCATATGATCAATAAGCTGCTAAGCATCTGTTTGTTCGGAGTGCGAAAGGGTTAACAAAAATCGTTAATGCGGTTAATAAGATGGTTTTGTCAAAGTTAGTTTCCGACTGTTGCGCTTCAGCGAGCCGGAGACACAAGAGTGCATCCGTGTTGTATGACCTGGAGACGGGAGCCCGAGCTGCTCTCAGCTGCTAGGTTGGCGTGCTTGACATAGAGCTACTTTCGAGTCCACTTACCACGAGGCACAGCAGATTCGGGGTGTGGAGAATCCATTCAAAATTCCCAGAGGTTTTCAGCCAACAGCTGTTGATATATTAAAGATATGAAAAATAACAACGGAAACGTGACTTTCGTAAGAGTTAGACACAGTAAAAGGCTTATTTAATCAGGAAAAAACGAGCTTCTGCATTATCTTTTGACGGGAGCTTGGAGCGCAGTCGAGTCTGTAGCCAGACGTTTGGCACGACGTTTTATTGTAAGCTATGCCACGTCAAATGACGTAAACCACGTGGCCTCTAACAGGTGCTCCTTCAGGTGATTCCTTGTCGATGCTGGTGGGGGGGATAAACGTTTACAATTAGTGGCGAACCTCTGCCCGAAGACCCCCTCCCTTGTCTCGCCGCTTTGATAGACTTCTGCGATTAGGGGAATCGCCAGCGGCTTCGAGCGAGGTCTTCTCTCGGGATAAGTAAACCCTGATATGGCACAAACGATGGTTAGGTCTGCTCAGAGCAGTTAGAATTCTCTCCGGATGTGGAAGAATGGGGATGACCCGACCGGCTCGGCACACGACAAAATTCCGATTCTTTGCTCGTATTCAAGAATTCGATACAGTTTGTGATAGGAGATGGCCTCACCGCAGGTCGGCAAGTTACGCAACACGGATACTAACAAGGCTCTACCGGGGAATGTAGACGGTTTTAACGGTACCTTTCTTCAGCAAATGTTTCTCGGATCACTGCATATGTCAGCATGAAGGCCAGCGGCACAGCTGTGGGAACAAAATGAGACAGGTGCGTTAGACCTTCTTCACGGATAGCGCAAACAAGACTACGTTTCACCAAAGCTAGAAAGTCTACCTACACGTAGACGTTGCTAGACTCCATTTATCTTTGTAAGTTATTATAATACATATGTTTTAAAATACCTTTCTCCATTAAAAAAAATCTTGTTAAAGCAGAGAAGCTGTTTTCCGGCACTGATCTAGAATTCTTACGTCAAATGATGTTTTTATGAACCTCTTTTGCCAATAAAAAGACGATCGGTGAATCTCTTGTATTATGGGAAAATCCTTTTCCTCCAAGCCCCTTAAAGACTCATAAACTTTGTATGCGAACACTCGAGGCGGAGTCTTTTCGACAGTTTGTACCCAACGTGACCCTTAATCAATGTCGGTTTAGAGTTCGTTAACGTCCAGCGACCAGGAACGAATCGGCATCGTCACCCACGCTCTTCGGTTGCTATACTTTTTTCTTATTTATAGATTGCCCCTTTATATTAAAGTACCAATACGGTTTAATAACCAGGCTGATTGTGGTGGCCATTACTCTAACTTTAATTTAGTGAGGTAGACAGTAAGACGACCAAAAAATGTGAGAAATTCTTGCATTGACTCTGAGGAGAGCCAGTCTTATACTGCACCATGATCGAAATCCAGTTCGGTAAGAAATCTCTTGGTCTCTTTCACAGCAAAGGAGCAGAAAAGGGGTTAACTTTGTTGGTTATTGTTTTGTTTTTGTCTTTTTAAAGAGAGGTCAAGATCCCGCGTTTAGCAAATGAATAACGAGGGTAACGTTAACTTAATCTTTCCGCGATATTTCACGTGACTTGGGGGGGGAGACGACGAATGAAATCAACACGGCAAAGAGCCAACTGGCGTTTCCAGAATTAATCGCTAGCATAGCTGAGGAACATTCCTGACGACGTCACCGTTTGGAGCCTATGCCCAGTCACCGCCACGCGGCTAAGGAAAACAACCACTTCGTGACAAACGAGAGGCGAAATTCTCATAAGCGCGCAGAACGGCCTCGACAGAAGGTGACCGCCATCGATAAAATGTTGCTGTTGTCCGCGAGTTTCGATGCTAAGAAAATCAATTAATTTTTCTCTCACGAACTTCTGCCTGGTAAAAGGCGAGCACCGAGAGGCCACGGTTCCAACCCCGACCCGGCCTAAGAGCGGCCCACACAGTAACCCGGTCGGACATCGCCAGACCACGAAGGTCCAGACGAAGCCTATCAACAACACGGAGCTCTGCTGGATGCTGCGTTTTGTCTGGATTCTATTGGCAACAAAATTACATCCCAGTAACTCATCTAAGCGCGCAAGCTACCAAACTGTCACCAACGCCAGGGGAGATCCCATCAAATAATAGGAGTTCCGGTATTTATAGTGCCTTCGTACTTTAATTTTGTAATTTCTTCTGGAGACAAAGCTGCAGTAATTTGCAATAAAACCCCTTTGTTTTAGCAAAGAATCTGTGAATTAGACACCAGCGAGAGAAGCCTAGGACTTCTTTAGTCGTCACACACCTAAAACAACAAACTTATAACTGCTATCGAAAAAAATCGTTTTCTGAAAGGAAAAAAAAAAGAGCGACGACAACAAAAACAACAAAGGGAGAAAGAACCCTTAAGTTTCAATCGCGATGCAAAAGAAGTGACCCCCCTATAAACATTTCGAAGTTTCTATCGCTCAGCTTGTTACCTCCACCAGTTTAAATATTTTGTTTTCTTAATTATCATCCATCTGGAAAATGTCCCCATTTGCGAAGCGCTTAAAGGCGTTATTGCGAATTAATAAGCTGAATTAATTTCGAAGCCAGAGGCGCTGTTTTAGGCTAATAAGTTACACAATGGAAAAAAATTAATCCCAAGCAATATCAGGACGTCATTTCCTGTTTTTTTTTTAAAACTACAGTGAGGTTAGGACGTCATTTCCTGTTTTTTTTTTAAAACTACAGTGAGGTTAAGACGTCACTTCCTGTTTTTTTTTTAAAACTACAGTGAGGTTAAGACGTCACTTCCTGTTTTTTTTTTAAAACTACAGTGAGGTTAAGACGTCACTTCCTGTTTTTTTTTTAAAACTACAGTGAGGTTAAGACGTCACTTCCTGTTTTTTTTTTAAAAACTACAGTGAGGTTAAGACGTCACTTCCTGTTTTTTTTTTAAACTACAGTGAGGTTAAGACGTCACTTCCTGTTTTTTTTTAAAACTACAGTGAGGTTAAGACGTCACTTCATGTTTTTTTTTAAAACTACAGTGAGGTTAAGACGTCACTTCCTGTTTTTTTTAAAACTACAGTGAGGTTAAGACGTCACTTCCTGTTTTTTTTTAAAACTACAGTGAGGTTAAGACGTCACTTCTGTTTTTTTTTAAAACTACAGTGAGGTTAAGACGTCACTTCTGTTTTTTTTTAAAACTACAGTGAGGTTAAGACGTCACTTCTGTTTTTTTTTAAAACTACAGTGAGGTTTAAGACGTCACTTCCTGTTTTTTTTAAAACTACAGTGAGGTTAAGACGTCACTTCCTGTTTTTTTTTAAAACTACAGTGAGGTTAAGACGTCACTTCCTTTTTTTTTTAAAACTACAGTGAGGTTAAGACGTCACTTCCTGTTTTTTTTTAAAACTACAGTGAGGTTAAGACGTCACTTCCTGTTTTTTTTAAAACTACAGTGAGGTTAAGACGTCACTTCTGTTTTTTTTTAAAACTACAGTGAGGTTAAGACGTCACTTCTGTTTTTTTTTAAAACTACAGTGAGGTTAAGACGTCACTTCTGTTTTTTTTAAAACTACAGTGAGGTTAAGACGTCACTTCCTGTTTTTTTTTAAAAACTACAGTGAGGTTAAGACGTCACTTCCTGTTTTTTTTTAAAACTACAGTGAGGTTAAGACGTCACTTCCTGTTTTTTTTTAAAAACTACAGTGAGGTTAAGACGTCACTTCCTTTTTTTTTTTAAAACTACAGTGAGGTTAAGACGTCACTTCTGTTTTTTTTAAAAAACTACAGTGAGGTTAAGACGTCACTTCTGTTTTTTTTTTAAAACTACAGTGAGGTTAAGACGTCACTTCTGTTTTTTTTTTAAAACTACAGTGAGGTTAAGACGTCACTTCTGTTTTTTTTTTAAACTACAGTGAGGTTAAGACGTCACTTCTGTTTTTTTTTAAAACTACAGTGAGGTTAAGACGTCACTTCTGTTTTTTTTTAAAACTACAGTGAGGTTAAGACGTCACTTCCTGTTTTTTTTTAAAAAACTACAGTGAGGTTAAGACGTCACTTCCTGTTTTTTTTAAAACTACAGTGAGGTTAAGACGTCACTTCTGTTTTTTTTTAAAACTACAGTGAGGTTAAGACGTCACTTCCTGTTTTTTTTTAAAACTACAGTGAGGTTAAGACGTCACTTCCTGTTTTTTTTTAAAACTACAGTGAGGTTAAGACGTCACTTCCTGTTTTTTTTTAAAACTACAGTGAGGTTAAGACGTCACTTCCTGTTTTTTTTTAAAACTACAGTGAGGTTAAGACGTCACTTCCTGTTTTTTTTAAAACTACAGTGAGGTTAAGACGTCACTTCCTGTTTTTTTTTAAAACTACAGTGAGGTTAAGACGTCACTTCCTGTTTTTTTTTTAAAACTACAGTGAGGTTAAGACGTCACTTCCTGTTTTTTTTTAAAACTACAGTGAGGTTAAGACGTCACTTCCTGTTTTTTTTTAAAACTACAGTGAGGTTAAGACGTCACTTCCTGTTTTTTTTTAAAACTACAGTGAGGTTAAGACGTCACTTCCTTTTTTTTTTAAAACTACAGTGAGGTTAAGACGTCACTTCCTGTTTTTTTTTAAACTACAGTGAGGTTAAGACGTCACTTCCTGTTTTTTTTTAAAACTACAGTGAGGTTAAGACGTCACTTCCTGTTTTTTTTTAAACTACAGTGAGGTTAAGACGTCACTTCCTGTTTTTTTTAAAACTACAGTGAGGTTAAGACGTCACTTCCTGTTTTTTTTTTAAAACTACAGTGAGGTTAAGACGTCACTTCCTGTTTTTTTTTAAAACTACAGTGAGGTTAAGACGTCACTTCCTGTTTTTTTTTAAAACTACAGTGAGGTTAAGACGTCACTTCCTTTTTTTTTTAAAACTACAGTGAGGTTAAGACGTCACTTCCTGTTTTTTTTTAAAACTACAGTGAGGTTAAGACGTCACTTCCTGTTTTTTTTTTAAAACTACAGTGAGGTTAAGACGTCACTTCCTGTTTTTTTTTAAAACTACAGTGAGGTTAAGACGTCACTTCCTGTTTTTTTTTAAAACTACAGTGAGGTTAAGACGTCACTTCCTGTTTTTTTTAAAACTACAGTGAGGTTAAGACGTCACTTCCTGTTTTTTTTTAAAACTACAGTGAGGTTAAGACGTCACTTCCTGTTTTTTTTTTAAAACTACAGTGAGGTTAAGACGTCACTTCTTTTTTTTAAAACTACAGTGAGGTTAAGACGTCACTTCTGTTTTTTTTTTTAAAACTACAGTGAGGTTAAGACGTCACTTCCTGTTTTTTTTTAAAACTACAGTGAGGTTAAGACGTCACTTCCTGTTTTTTTTTAAAACTACAGTGAGGTTAAGACGTCACTTCCTGTTTTTTTTTTAAAACTACAGTGAGGTTAAGACGTCACTTCCTGTTTTTTTTTAAAACTACAGTGAGGTTAAGACGTCACTTCCTGTTTTTTTTTAAAACTACAGTGAGGTTAAGACGTCACTTCCTGTTTTTTTTTAAAACTACAGTGAGGTTAAGACGTCACTTCCTGTTTTTTTTTAAAACTACAGTGAGGTTAAGACGTCACTTCCTGTTTTTTTTTAAAACTACAGTGAGGTTAAGACGTCACTTCTGTTTTTTTTTAAAACTACAGTGAGGTTAAGACGTCACTTCTGTTTTTTTTTAAAACTACAGTGAGGTTAAGACGTCACTTCTGTTTTTTGTTTTTTTTTTAGAGGCAATGAGTTTCAACTTTTAGCATTTTTCTATTGCTATTTACTTGAATATTTCCCTCTTTTGTTTAAGTTTTCGGCCAGCATACTTACCCCAGCTGAAGATATAGTATCTGACAAGCGACTTGGGTGATTCAAACGTGCGAGAAATTAGCCTGAAGAGGAAGAATCCTTCCGAGAACATGCAGAAGAAATTGGTCATCCGCGTGTACCGCTGCAGGAAGTACAAAACTTTACATTGAGGCTGAAGAAGCAAAAAAAAAAAAATTTTTTTTAAGTTGACGGTTAAAGTCTTTCTTTTAAAAAAAAAAACAACCGCTAACAGCAATGTTAAATACTGACTGCAAGACTTTCGCTGGGTCGATTTCGTTGCTCATTTTCTGTGCCCAAACACTCCTGATACTTTAAAAAATTTTTTTGGTGTGGGTGGGGGGGGGAGTTAAAATTCACTTCTGCTTTTGTATGGAAAACATCAAAAGTATCCTTGTGTGTGTTTTTCTTTTAATACTTTTGTCACGAAAAAATTTCTTTCGCTTTCCTTTATGCACCAAGCCATCTTGACTTTCCAGCCAGCCTGTTGAAGCCGTAACTACGTGACAGTCTATCGTTAACACTTATTATACAGCAAAACCCCGCTGAAAGCCCTCTTTCCAAGGAACGCATCCCGAGCTTTCAGTGGATCGGCTCTCAACAGGGTCCTTATAACAGACTTGATGTGGAAATAACGTTCGCGACAGTGTTATTTGTTACCTATGAGTGATACACGATGGCTTAATTTGGCTACTGGCATACACAGACATTTGACTAAAGAATAAACCAGGGTATATGTAAACACAAAATACACTGGAATATCATTTACTGATTGCTGAAGACTCCGTTATTGCGGTGAGCGGTGACAGCAGGAGTAGGTGCGTTTGAGTCCAAAGTGAAGCTGCTAGGCGCTGATTGGCTCTGAGCGCTCTATACGTCGTTCGTCATTGGCTCTGAGCGCTCTATACGTCGTTCGTCATTGGCTCTGAGCGCTCTATACGTCGTTCGTCATTGGCTCTGAGCGCTCTATACGTCGTTCGTCATTGGCTCTGAGCGCTCTATACGTCGTTCGTCATTGGCTCTGAGCGCTCTATACGTCGTTCGTCATTGGCTCTGAGCGCTCTATACGTCGTTCGTCATTGGCTCTGAGCGCTCTATACGTCGTTCGTCATTGGCTCTGAGCGCACTAATACACTATTCGTCATTGGTTCAGTAAGCGTGAACAAAATTGGTGCTTTCCATCGGTTCATTCGAATTCAGAAATTATTTACTTATAGAATTATTTTTAAAAGCCAAAACCGGGGCGAATCAGCTTTCAATGAAGGGGGTGTGTGTATTACTGTATTGCCAAGAATTCCTGCTTCTAACACCGTGGGGGGCAGCTAATAAATCAGTGGAGGTCCAGGGAGCAGAGACTAATTCGATTCTCTTTAATTTATCTTCGTTCGTGTTACAAACGTCTGAAGCGGGACAACGGGTGGCGAGGGCATGGCGGGCTGTCAGAGTCAGAGATACGCTGAGTGAACTGACAGAAGACATCTCATTCATACGTGTTTTCACAACGAATTAGTCACCGGACCTGAAACGATGCGGCTTTTCTTGACCCTACTGGTACAAATAAACAGATAAATAAATAACAAACGAATAAATTGGACGTGCGCCATGAAACAAAAACAATGATGATGCCAGTCAACATGTTCGCATCCCAGCTTAGATGTCACGGAACACAGAAATATGTAGTTTGGTTTCAGAGCAGATAGATGATTCGGTCCGCTCGCTGAGCAAAGCAGAGCAGCAAAGAAGAGTAAACAAAGTCCATATAGGAAGAACTCTCGAATACAGAAATACGGGTTTTCTGTCTTGGACATGCAAACAAAGGCTACATGGCTTATTTGCATATCTGATTGAATGTTTGCTGCAAAGGGCAATTATTTGTAATATAGCTGGATAAATCTCGATGTTCCGTTAATGACGGAAATCGATTATTGTATTTGTCTTCTCCCTTTGCTTGTTTATCTTTCCTCCGGTTACACTACTCGCTCGAGCACGGATTTAATTTCCTTTTCTGGTTTTTTCCCAGAGTTTTACAGAAATATGTTTGGGGGAGGAGAAGGAGAAGGATGGCGCTGGGAATCAAGTCATAATGGAGTCCTTCGGTAAGGAGCCACGTGCGACACCTCACAATAAGTATACACCTGCTGTGCGCGACGGTTTCCTTCTAAATGGAATCAGAACAGGTAAAAAGACAGAACGTTAAGGAATACCCCTTAATCTAAGACCGTTATTGATCGGTAGGGTATTTGGATAATTATTCTAAATGTTCGTCCTCTGCCCCCGTAGACTGCGGATCAGTTAGGGTCGGCCCGAGCGAGTTAGATCTACTTCTGACGACACCGGCTTTCTACACACCTGCTTAAAGCCGGTAAATGCCGTGCGGGTTAGGTGTCAAGACGAACTTTACTCTTGCTCACCACAGACCGCGGAAGAGAAAAGGAGGAACGGTTCCCGTCCGTTGCTGTCGTATAAAAACGCGAATACACAAATCGGATGTTGCACATTCGTTTCTCGTATAGCCCAATCGACCCGTACAGACGTTGAGTGGGCGTGGATCCACGTGTCGCTGAACACTCCCGGCTTGGCATTGTTAGGCGGGCGATGAGATTTACGGCCCGTGTCTGCGTGAGCCGACGATGTCAGGGTGGCCATGCTCTTTCTTTTTTATTATTATTATTATCTAATTAACCTACATACGTCTAAATCCAATCCCGCTCTTATCAACTGCTTTGTAAAAGAGGCGACTATAAGAAGAAATTAAGATGAGTGTTTTTAAGTAAAACGGAAGACAGCCGTTTAGAGCCCACGGCCTTGACCTTGCCTTATAGGATATTATTTGCGAAATAATATTTCGAACGAAAATGACGGTTAAGATAAGCCCTCTAAACAGCTGGTCGGGGCGTAATTAACCGTACCATCACCAGTATTCTGCTCATGGCTCAAAACCACACCGGGAAAGATGAAGGGTTAAAGCGGAACCGGAAGAAACTCCGGAAGCCGGCTGGCGAAGAAGAGCTATAAGTCGTGCCAGGTCAGAGAGGTGCGCCAAACCGAGCCAGCATCTGTCGACTCTGGCAGTCGAGGAGTCAAGCCCTGGACCAGCGGTTGTTATATATATATATGAGATATTGTGGGTAAAAACGTCTGACAAGTGTAAGTTATCCATGACGTTATCCACGTCGGTATAGCCAGTCTCACCACTGCGTGACGTAGGGAAAGCAATCTACAAATGTATTTACTTACATTTCTAAATACCTCGACTTTGGAAGAAGAAAGAAAATATGACGGTATTTCCCAGCGAATAGGTCGTAATAACAGCAAACCTACAGCATCGACATCTGCTGTCCCTATGTAGCAGAACACAGATGGGTGACAAACTTAACCCTTTTTCCTCCCTCCCTTCCCTGCACGATGACCTACCGGATTCTGGTACATGAACGCGTTTTCCATCTTGCTGACGATTAAGTCGTTATAGACGAAGATGTCCCAGAGCATATGGAAAAAGTCCGTGACAATGAATGACAAAAACAAGGAGAGGTGGAGCCGGATACGCTTCTGGATACGGAGTGGTCTGCAAGAGAAAAGTGAGAAACACATCGTATCAGATGTCGATAGCCGTCCATCTACCTTTTATCCTGCTTCTTCCCGTTTCTCGAACTAGTGCAGGGTTTGAATAACTGGAGGCTGTAACAGTAAAAGAAAAACAACAACAAATAACACTGTGACACTGGCTTACTGAACCTTTCGTTTCTCAAAAACACGACAGCCATCGTTTTTTTGTTGGTGTTTTTGTTGCTTAGAGCGCCATCTGGATAGAAGTAAAAGCAACATTTTTTTTCTCGGTGAAAGCACTAAATGTTTCTGTTGTTTGGCTGTATTGGGCAATATCGCCAGCTAATCTTACGTTGGCAGTTTGCTGGCTTCCTGATCGTCTTAGCTGCGCGCAGAGTTCCACTTCCGCTGTGATCATTATGATGGACGGGAAGAAAGGTCATCCCCCGATTCTATGAGGGCTCTGTAGTCTAACTTCTAGCCCACCGGCCGGCCGCCCCCCCCTTTTCACATCTTCAGCGTTTTAAAATATTAAAAAGCATTTGCTGGATAGAATTCAGAAGTTAATTTTAAAGTCTCGTTGTTTCTTAATCTGTGCGCTTCTGCGCATGCGTACAAGACAGACAAACGATCGAAGTGGAACGTTCTATAGCCCATTGCCGACAAAATTCAGATTAACGATTTACTTTCTTTCTACAGTCTTGGGGGTGGAAAGTCCCTAGGATTTATACTGGTTTCACGAGAAAAAATAGCTATAAATGAGGATTTGAGCTTGAATTCGCACTATTTGTATTTACCACCGCCGACACATCATTACATTTATCTTAAAATCTGCAAGGATAAAATAATTTCCTGATAACAAAACCCGTTGACAGTTTAGCCAATATATGATTACGTCCCCAGGGAGATGATAAAGAATTTTGACTGTCTGAGTCTACAATTTTAAATGAAATGATTTTTGTATCTTTTTAAAAAATATTTACGACTTGGGAAAAACTGCAAAGATTCTACGCTTTGTTGATGCGGACGGTAGTGGGATATTTTTGGTATCTCGTTCGGTAGTCCGGCTAATCCATGAAGATTAGTTACGTTAACAGCGCGAGCACATAGTAATTAATTAATAACAACTTTTAAATCTCTTCAACAATTTTTTAAAAAAATTATAAAACAAATTATGTTATATTAAATAGTTTTTAATACTTACAAAAAGAGATTTTTTTTTTTTATTATACAATAATTAGTATTTAGGGCTCAATCTACCTCGCCGTGTGCCTTACAAGTATAAAAAGAGGTCACGTGTGTGTGTGACACCAGAAAACATTGCGGCCTAGATTAATTTAATAAAGGACAAAAAATAAAATAGCTCTAAGTGCTTAGGTGGGTGAGCAGCGAAAAGACTGACTGTTTAGTTTGGCGATCTGTAATTCCAAATGATAAAGCAAACAATTTTTTTTAAGTCTTGGATATCATAGGCGTATAAACCTCATGGCCGTCAGGTGGCCCTTCAAACTCGCAATGCGGTAGTGCGCATGCGTCAATATAATATCGCGGTAAACTTTTCAGGTCATTTTTTTTCTCTTTTTTGATTACAAAATCTAATTTTAAAAATGCAATTAAGTGAAAATAAATACATAAATAAAACCAACCTTCAGGAAGAAATTAAGATAGGGAGGGTAAAAAAAAATAAGGAATCGTGCGATGCTTTTTAGAAGATTCTAAAGGATAAATGACTGGAGGTATTAAAGAGGGTGTCCGGCTTTACCTGTGCAAGGGCGGATAACTCTCCTAATGGTCCAGCGACCATTATCATCCGAATACTTCCGAATGAAGTTAGCAAGTCACGATGGGAAATAAATATTTTCTGACGGTCAGCCACCTTTTAGCGGATGGGAGCGAACTGAAACCGTTCCAGTCGGTGATCAGTAAGAAGAAAAGATGATAGCGGGGCCGGGTCTGTGGGGTAGTTTAAATATAGTGACGATTCCTCCGGACACGAGGCCGTGTTACGGTCGCTTTTCGCGTCCGCGATTCTAACGATAAAAGTGTCTGTCTGTCCGGGCATTTGTTGTGGACTCCGGCTTTACGAGGTTTAATTTTATAAAGTTGGCGGCGTGGTGATTCAGCGGTAGTCTGAAGTTCGAATCCAGGTCGGGATCATCCCCATTTGGCGTACCACCTTCCCACACCCTCCTCCTTAACACGGATTCTCCTCGCTCTTCGCCACCCGCCCGCCGGCCGCGTGGGTTTCCGCCACAATCTGAAGATCTGCTAGGAACTTTCCGGGGATAACTCTTGACTCGCAGCTCAAACGAGACCCCCCACCACCAAACCGTGCCCAGGTAACTCGCCTGGTCAACGAGGTAGATGTCCTCCCCTCTCCGTACCTTCCCCTGCTGCGGGATGTTGCTTACCTGGAAGTCACGACAGGGGGCTTCAAAGCGATTGGGTATTAAGTATATGTTAAATCCCATGCGGACAGTTGATAGCCGGGTAGTGGGAATTCTGCATTTCGTTCGTTAATAGGCTAGTTATACTAATTCCGCGATTAGACGGAAATCGGCCAGCAGCAGCATGACGACGACTTTGCAAGCATTCAAATAGCTAGCTAAACACACCGTTCTCTCCCAGGTACAGGTGCGGCCGAGTCATCTCGAACTTCATAAGCTTTGCCCATATACAAGAACAATACCACCGTGTAATGGATGCAAAAAGAATGATTATATTGAGCTTGTAAACGTGTATGAACTGTGTCCACCAGATTATCCATCAATGGTACCCAGGTTTCTACTGAACGTCTCTCACGTTCGCTCCTATTGCTAAAGCAAGATGATTTCTGTCTGTTTGGATCCGTAGTGATCGATCAAAATGCTTTTATAGGTGATCAGTGTCTCTCGAATCCGGTGTGGGGTGTTGGGAAGCAAGTGCGATCCATTCTCCGAGAGTTCCAAGGTGTAGCACTTCTAGATACCTAGCGTGGTTGTTCCATCTTCCGGCAGGATACAGTGCGACCGCGATGCCAAATACCTTCCTACATCACTGCTCCGAATTCACTCAACCACCACCACCCCACGTGTCCGTGGAACGTGAGTTGATAGCGGTTTGTTAACAGGAAACCTCTCCCTCTCTGCGCGTGCACTGGTAACGGCAGGAAGTCGTTCCTGAGTTAAAGCTTCCCTTCCGAAGTAGACGTTTAATGGTATGTGTTAGCATAAGATTGATGGAATTTCGTCCTGTAGCTGGCCAGCCTCGGATCGGGCCAGCTCGCTCCCATCTGATACAAAGGAAGAATCTACTCGACTATCACGTGTGATCGGACTCAACCTCTCTGTGAAAATGGGCCCGTCTAGCTGGGCAGTCTGCTTTATAGCGGTGACAACTGTGGAATATGTAAAGGCCGATGGATCCACTCATTTTAGAGGGTGGGTGCGCGTGTGTTCATATTACTATGTGTTAATGATAGAATATTTAGACATGTCGGCACCTAGGTCAGACTGGTGGTTAATTCTGCGTCGTGGAGGTAATTTTATAGTTCCACTGATCGCCTAAGCACAAACAAATAAGCAAAGGTCTCCGCTCGGTGTTCTTACCTGTAATGTAGGAATGTGATGCAGGCGGGCACAAGCAGCAAAAGACTGATCACGTGAAAGGAGATGCACAGGTAGCCTATTATCTGTAATTTCTGGAGGGAAAAGAAACGGACGTAATGGTTAGAACGAGCTCGAGATTTCAAAACAATGTGTTGTAATAACGAACAAATGGTTAGGCTTCCATTACCGCCTGACAGTTAATAGGTGCGATAAAAGGTATTTAATGGTTAAAATAAAGCGCCAGGCCATACTAACTTGACCACTATCATAGATGGTTCAGATAGGTGGCTTAGGCAGTCAGGGTGCATGGCGACCTGCCGTAAACAGGCGGAACCAGCGATCGTCCTATAGGCTGCTCAAGGTGTGGCCGGAATCATTGTCAGTTTTCCGAAGATGTCGGCCTTTCTCGTGGATCAACGGACAGTAATAACGTGACATTCGCAGAGATTAATGTCACTGCTGCGGGAAGGTGATCTGAGGGGAGTCATCATTAATGGTGAACCCACGACAGGAAGGCGGCACCGTCAAGCTTCTCTCACGAGCATCAGCCACGCAACATTAGATAAGACCAAGAGTGGGCCCAGCGTCATCTTCACAGGCTTGGCTACAGAGAACGTTATTCACGTAAAAATACCATATTCTGGCCATTAAGGATAACGCCTTTTGAAAGGTGCGCACGTCAGACCAGTAACGACGACGTCAAGGATAAAACCGGATCATTGCAAATGGTAGAACTCTGCGATTCCGTCTTCCGGTCTAAGTCTGTAAGGCTGTGAACGTAGTTTTATTGTTTGTACGTCTAGTGAGGCTGTCAGACTGATATGGGAAGTACTCCCTTTTTTGGGAGCTGACGGCTAATACGACCAACTTGCTCAGCGAGTTCGCTAAAATAAGTTCAGTGTTTTATGACTACCATCAATAAAACCGTATTTATCAATTTTTTTCTATCTTCCGTATTATCTGTAATAAAAAGCATATTTAGTCTCCTCCCTTGGTCTTTTCCGCACTCTAGTGTTTATCGCAGGTCCCTTCTAGTTTTCTCTAAAGCTGCACGTGACGGAGACCGGCGCTTGTGTTAACGGAAATGACGTCAGAGCACTTTCCTCGCGACTACGGTCCGAACATCTTCAGATGAGAAACAAATTTAAAAACCATGAGTATATTTCGCCTACGTGGCCCGCGTTTTAGAAACTAGTGATGGATGAAGGTAACGCCACAGACTCTACATTGGTAAAAGAGAGTTAGATGAAGAATGATTAATATAACAGTCTACAAGAGCAGAGGGAAATCCCTCACCTCTTCAGAATCAGGTGACGTATAATTCAAAACTGGAGTCATGCACACAGAATTTCACATAACAGCTGAAAAACGAAACAGTTATGTATGCATAATAAATTTGAAATGTCTTCTGAACCTGGTGTTGTACTGCTGTCGGTCGATTTCATCTGTTTTCTTTCGCAAATATGACGATGATATAAAGACTTGCACAAGCATGACGTTTGTACCAAAATGTATACAAACACGGTGTCGCTATTATAATTTATTTACATATGACTCTGGTGTAAACATTAATCCATGTATAACGTAATACAACATGAAAAATATCAAGTTTTCGTTAATTGAAATCTATGCACCCATCGGGTGGTATCAAGAACGCTAGGGATCGCTGATTCGACCACGTATGACGTGGGGCGACGCCATTTTCCCATAAGTGACATCACCCACCGTTGGATTATTTTGCTGATGCTCAAAGACAGTTGTCTGAACTAATATATTTTCTGGGCCGCTGTCGACTGGAAACGATCTCTGGTTTCCGCTAAATTTTGAATTATACGTATTCTTGTTTCGCTATACAAGACAACAGATATTATTTCCAAGTTTCACGCTGACATCCGTTCAGATTTTCTGCATTCAGCACCGAATGAAATCGATGGCGAGAAGAAAAAAAAGTTGATGGAGGGGATGTAAATTAAGATTTACTTTTGTTTTGAAAAAGAAGGGAAATAAGGGGTTATCTTTCGTGACGTGAAATGACTTCATCCCACGGAACATTTTTAACAAAACGACTTTTACTATTCAAATTTCTCCGCCATCAATAAAATTTACAGGAGACTTTTTCCTGGTGCCTCAAGAGAGAGAGAGGGAGGGAGGGCTGTCGGGATACTAAATTACCTAACGCCGCTTCGTGCTTTGAATAGATTAGACGGATTGATATCCATGCTCAGAATAGGTTCAGGAAGACGATCAGCGCCAGTGGAAATACGGAAAAATCAGATCGCCTCTCTGTCCGGAGTCTCCCCGCTGGCCGCTGATGGAGAGACTGAAGAAGTATGGCTGCTGTCAACAGCAGACCCGGCCGCTGCTGTGAAAACAAACAAATGCTGGAGAACCAAATCCGATATCGCGAATACCTAGAATAGAATAAATGGAGGTGAGCAGTCGATGGCTGAACGCCTTATAGCTGATACGTATGCGATTATTTATGTATTTTTAAAAAGAATTATTCAATATTAAGGAAATTTATGTGTGATTTTGGATAATCATTCGTTAAAGCGAAAATCTCTCAGTGATGTCGAGCTATCAAACGATCGGCGGACCAGGTTAAGAGGTTGTAGGATATAATAATTTAATTTTAACGAGCCATCAATGTTTGGAAAAGTGAGCTCCAATGCTAATCATAAACCACGTGGGATCACGTGGTTTCTTCGTGAGTATAACTCGTGACCTTTTGTCATTACCTAGCGAATAACGATGCGGGAGAAGTTCGACCTTTCGGCCGATTTTTGAATAGCCTCAAGCGAGTCTTGCTCGGCTTCGAAGGTTCTTGTTCTTCGGCTCAGGGCTATTCCGCCATCCGTTTCTGGTTCTTCCAGGAAAAACCGTTATTCTAAAGAGCATTTGCCTTTCTCTGACAAGAAGCCGTCCTGGCGATGGGCCGAGCAAGGAAACGGCTGCACATCCGTCAGTTCTGGAATCGCACGGAACTCAGCGTGATGTTTTTCGAAGGTTGTTGCTGAATAGTTACGCACAACTTCAACACACACAGATCGTGGAATGGAGGTGTATGCACGAAGAAAATGGTTCGTCATCACTAGAAAGCTTCACAGCCAGCCTGACTAAGCCTGTTTTCAAATCGCCTTTTCCATGACTTCGAAGTTTTGTTGCTGTCTTCATGACCAAACGGATGATGCGGCGGAGTTTATAGAAATCCCTGTTGTTTGGAAAAAGAGAGTATCCTAGCAACAAGAAATATTTTACTGGGCGGTTGCTGGTCGGCTCTTGCGCACAAGGCGATCCAGGATGAACTTGAGAGCGGATTGCTGTGGTAAATACTGCAGGTAAAACCATGCCAGCCAAGACCACTGTCGGGCTTTGAGATGAGGTCCGCGCTCGACGCTCCCACTGTGGCATTTGTTACGGCGATAAGCAGCAATCTGATTGGTTGACGTGCAGGCCGACGGCCGATGACGTCATCCCGTTTCGCCTAATTAAAAAAGAGAAACCCGTACGTGTGAATTTAATTAAATTAAGGAATTTAGTTAAATTAGAGGCAAATGGTACCGAGCTCCAAAGAGGAAGATATTCCCCATTGCTAAGCACTGACAACCACCTAAACGGGCGCCCTGCTGACGTCAGTCTGACGGAGAAACGTCGAAGGGGCCCGGTTGTTTCATCTTGCGTGTGGGAAACGGTTTCGAGGGCTGAATGATTGCCGCCCACTGCTACAGCCCCTTGTAGTTAAGTGGTAATCAGAGTCATAACAATTGACGTACCCTGTGCTCCGGGTGGTCAGAAGAGATCATACAGAACCGTACTGGAAACCACGCCAACGACTGATCAAAACCAGACCTTACAAAACCCTACACAAGTCTGAGCGACAAAGGTAAAGCTAGGCCCCTTTTAAAGGGTGCACCACGCGCTTCTTTTAGCTACGACTTCATTGTAACGAAGTGAAAGATGCCGTTGGCCTCCGCACTTCCCGTTCCACAAAAGGGGCAGTTTAATTTAGCTGGGAGCCATAGAACGGAGTGCACCGAGTAATATTTGTAAAACGTATAGCGACATAATGGCAGCAGGATTTTTCAGGCCTGTTAACAACATTAGCCACCCTTCTCCATCTCGATTTTGAAGTTTTCGATGTTAATCACAAAAGTCAACAACTTTCTAAGATCTCTTTTCCTCTCTCTCTCTCCTTCCCCTCCTGTACTGACGTCCATCTCTCTCTCACATACTGACGTCAATCCTTCTCTCTCTCGTACTGACGTCATCTCTCTTGCTCTCGTACTGACGTAATCTCTCTCTCTCTATCTCTCTCTCTCTCTCTCTCTCTCTATCTCTCTCTCTCTGCATCTCTCTCTCTCTCTCTCTCTCTCTCCCTCCATCTCTCTCTCTCTCTCTCGCCACTCTCTCTCTCTCTCTCTCGCTCTCATCTCTCTCTCTCTGTCTCTCTCTCTCTCTCTCTCTCTCTCTCTCTCTCTCTCTCTCCTCTCTCTCTCTCTCTCTCTCTCTCTCTCTCTCTCTCTCTCTCTCTCTCTCTCTCTAACCTGTCACCAAAACACCATGGTCTGAATAATTTGGGGTTTGTCCCCGGTGATACTCGCATCTGGTTGAGAACACCGGACACCGGAATTCACCAAGAGACCGGAATGTCTTTGATTCACGCTCCTTCCACGATTGAGAAAGTTGCATTAAGTATATCAGCACAAAAGCCATCTAACGCAGCGCTTAATAAGATGGATAGGCTACAGAAGCTTCTTAAACTGAAAACTTGGATTAAAAGAGCTGCTCTGGAGATCGTCAGCAGAATGTCAACACTGTTGGTGGTTTTGAGAGTACCTTTGGTTTACCTGAAAGGTCGTTATGAGCGACACCTCCAATTCACCTTGTTCTTTCTTTCAAAAATATATTTACTAGAATTCACCCTAAATGGTGAAATTACCAACCACAATTCAGTTTAGTCGTCTTTACTTGAACTCTAATTAATTTATCCAAATTAATTTTATATTTACCAAATGTATTCTTAATAGAATAACACATCTTAATTTACCTTAATTAACCTCACAGGTACATTATTTTTCCTAATCGGGTTAACTTTTACCACAAATCTACCTAGTTTACTACATGTTTGCTATGATTCATCCTAGTTAATATACAGTTAGCACAATTTTATTTAATTTACATCTACCACAGTCTGTTTAACGGATTTTATGTGTGCTACAGTTTGTTTCAGTTGACTTTGCATCTATCACTGGACAAAGTCGTCTTTAATGACTGGTATTGCGAACCATGTGACATGTACTGCATTTCATAATTAGCATAATTGAAATACGATCTACATCGGCCAATTATTAAAGACGAAGTAACAAAAGATTTTATGTAATGTACTACATGTTATTGTACCACAAAGCACACTAATTAGCTCTATATTTACCACAATTTTTTTTTTTAAAAAATCATCTTCATATCAATCAAAATTTACCGCTAATACCTTTATCTTTTCTTGATTGGCCATGGATATGCTGAATCCATTTTGATCCACTTGGCATTACTATATTTGTCTCACAAGTTCACAAAACTGACTAAAGAGAGAAACTACTGTTGCCATTAAAAGCCTAACTTCCCGTTAGCGTAAACGGGTAGGATCCCTTGTCGAGATAAATTCTCAATCTTACCCCGGCTCACCTGGCTGGTCCTGATGATGTCGATATGCCGATTACCTGAACTCGGAAACTCACCTCCTTCTCGAAACAGAACGTGTAGTTGCTCCATTCCGCATCAGTAAGTGGGTGACGCCACCAGGTTCCGTTCTCCGTGCAGTCTTTGAAAACTTCACCTGCAATCAGCATCAGAGTAGATCATCAGGTGACGCAGAACTCGTTACCAGTGTAACAAAACAACAAAACTGAGGTGAGAAGAGGCGCACCTGATTAACCATCGGTCTAAAATGTCCCGGAATAGAAAATTTAAAATGCTATTTTAAAGAAACGTATGGTTACCATTAATTTTCTTTTAAATAACCAGACAAGTTAGTACAGTTTCCGCGATACTTCTTGACAATATCTAAGATGATATATATTTAACTCAGCATTTTTATCCAATGACGCCGTACTTTATTAGATCCAAAACAAAATATCGATGCACTTAAGGTGGACATTTTCTCTGCCCGCAGCAAATGTTTCCATTTTAGTTATATCAAAAGGGTACTTAACTAGCTAGCCCAATGAGCGTAGGACCAACAACGTGGATGCTGGCAGGATGGAATCTGCGTCAAGGCCAAAAATCACTAAATCCACTCATGCTACTGTTCTGTTTGGGGTAGGACTCTGAGAGACCATCTTTTCATTAATACAAGTTTAGCGGCAGAGAGAAGGTAACATCTTCTATATTCTTATAAATAACAACGTCTTCGATCTTCTATGTCCGATAAGAGTTAACCGTTCCTGGTTGACAGCGAAACCTTAACGAAGTTATTTAATTCTCTCGCCAACACGAAATGTGACTTTCTACCGTTTTTGAGGAATTATAGTGAAGATATTTATATATATCTTATATATAACCTCTGACTTTTACATTCAAAGCATCGTAAAAGGAACTAGTTTGGCGACAGAAATAAATAAAGGACGTCACTGATGTGTAGCTACATTTAGATGATAATCACGTGCAGTTCGTTGTATATTTAAACATAAATCTATTAGAAAACAGGAACGAAACGAAAATGAGTTATCGATTTAATTGAAGCATTATAATAACCGAAGAAGCTATAGAACTCTGCGGGACAAATGAGGGGCATGCTTCAAAAAAAGGGGGGGTGAAGGCATGGAAAGCGGAGCTGGTGATTTATTTCCAGATGTACGCTAAAGCCAATAGGTCGGCGCGCGCGAGATGAACAAAAAGATTAGAAGCGCTATAAAAAGCAGAAGGAGATGATAAAGAAGAAGAAGATGATGATGGTGATGATGGTGGTGGTGGTGGAGGGTCCATTAGTCGCGCGTTAGGGGTGAAATCCTCTTTAAAAGAAGCCGGGGGTTGCCACGATTTAAGGGGATAGAAACACTGGCACCGACTACAAAAGCGGATTTTCACCCTAATCTCCGCGTTATTTCAATGCGAGAGACAAGAATCCTACGCCAAGAAAATCTGACGATTAATCGGCTCGACAAGAAAGGACCATAGATGGTGCTGCAGTCTCGGACGTCTGATTTAAAGTTAATTATGAAAAAAAAAGAAGGTTTCATACGTAAAGCCTCTTGGATGGAGAGGTTTTCTAAAAACCGACTTACGATTTAAAGAGTCACGTGGGTTTTGCTGTTTCTGTTTCTCTGGCCGATCGAGTAGCGTAGAGCAGAAAGTTGCACCGATCCTCCAGCCTCCGTCTCACGCGAGAAGTGAATCGAACCCCGGGACGATCGGTTTGACTCTAGACAGGGAGGCTCGTTCGAACCGCCAGCCTGACAGCGACGCTAGCGAAGTATTTTTAAAGGGGGGGGGGAGGAATCATCTTTTTGAAACCAATTTACCAACTTCTTGAGAAGACGACAACAGAAGAAATTTCGGACTGTTTTTCGTCCGGTCTCCTGCTGGTTCCCTTTTGCTAGCCAGAGAGTAAAACCGGCGCCAAACTAAAAGAAAGATACGCTTGCTAGTAAACGGATGCTTCAAGAAATGCTTCAGCTTAATCTGGGATCGGTAAAGTGTTAACAGGTAACGTGTTATAAATTACTCAAGCAAGAGCCACACGTCAGGTAACGTCTGCCTAGGTTCTGCACACCATGTAAGCCAGCTGTGCCTCGAGAAATACATGTGTTATCTTGTAGATTCTCTGGCTCTGATAATGTGCACGACGCCGAGTCTGTCTTCGGCAATAGATGATATTTAAATCCCATGTTTGATAACGAATGTAATAGGCAATGTCCGCGCCTCTACCATTATACCTGGGTGCCAAGACATCTTTGCTCAGAATAATACGTCCTTTGCTGACTTCAAGGTAAAAAAAAAAAAAAAAAGGTCTGGTGAATTCTCCAAACAGAACAACAACAAAAAAACGGTGCGGCCTCTTCTACTGCAAAAACAGACACGCGACTCGTGTGCGAGCAGTGATGGGTTAACCTTTCGTGAGAAGCACGCGCCACAGATTAATCCAGATCGAAGAACAATGTGAATATTTACAGCGTCGTTCTTCTCACTGTACCCGAAATCTGGCAGAGAAAAGAAATACAAACTTTCGGCTTCTTTTAGCGTTGGTGGAACCAGTGGGGTGTGAAGCAGGCAAATCTGATGAAACTTCATGGCCGTTGCTGATGTAGAGGATTTAAAGAAATCAATCTAAGGCGGAGGGTATGCCATAGATTTGCCACAATCTCCCTCTTCTACGCCATAAGCGGATATAAAAGGCAGCAATAACTTTATGTAATTACTCGCCCCTGACACGAGGTGGCGCTAGAATTTGGTTTTTTTTTGTTTACACAGGCGACTTATAAATACGAACTTTAATGATGGACTCTATTTATTTGTCTTGGTGATGTGGAGGATGAATATCATAAATTTAGTGCGGTCACTTACATCAGTTGACGGAGAAAACACCTAGTGGACGAAGAGGTAAACTAAATGTGTTGTGTGGTAGTATCATTATTGGAGCTGGAGGGAGCCCTGTCTGGACTTATCTCTTGATTTCTACAGTGAATTTCTTTTGACGTATTTTAAATTTAGGAAAACGTAAAACACCGGAAAAACTCTCGTCTGGAACTAAAGAGTTATGTTTAAAAGCAACTGTCATGTAAAGTTTAGTTTTATGATTAAATGCCACGAAAAGACCAAAATATCGTGTGTTCGCGGTATTTTATATTCTTTAAGGATCATCTATCTCAGCCTGAGTTTATACGTGTGTGGAAATCATGTATGACGGATGTTCGGTGAGAAGAGTTTCTAAAATTTTCCATTTTAAAACTATTAATACTTCAATAACGCGATTCTTGTCTCAATCCTCTGAAAACAAAAATAAATAATTCTAGCTTGTGCGGCGCTTTTAATCGTTTTAACCCTTAAGGGACCTGCGCTGGAGCCCTGAGTAACTTCCGTTCCGCATCCTCCAAGTGAATTTGCATTAAAATTTGCAAAATACAAAAAAATGGTTTCTGTCGTAGCTGCTCTTATACGACGTTTTTCATCTTTGTTCATAAACACCACCACCACCAGCGCGCGCCCCCTTTCGGTGATTCCTTATTACTCGGAAACATCTGTGCTTAGCCGAAAAGTTACGTCTTTTGTGTTGCTGCTATCTCCAACAAAACACGATCAAAACGAGGACGGCGTTTCCGGTCCCTCTCTCGCGCAAACACGGGTCCCTTCCGCCTGTCTAAAAACAGCAGTCTAATCGTAGGTATCGCAACGCACGTGTACCACAGGTCACCGCTGCCGATCCCAGATTGTTGGATACTGCGTATTGATATTGATCGCCCCCCCCAACCTTGACGCTGCAACTTGGCATTCTACCCACATCGTCTTTTTATAAGGAAACCAAACATTCGTTGATTTTTTTGTCTCTTCTCGAAGTGCAGAGTAAATACGTAACTTTAAATAAGCGATAAACGAAATCCCAGACAGAGAATAGTGGGAACGAATGGGGACAGCAAGTGGCAACCATTCAGACAGAGAATAGTGTTGGTGATGGTGGTGGCGGCGCGCTATCGAGCCCATCACCAACTTTGAGGTCAGGATCAGATCGAGGTTACATCGAAAATAACTTTAGGTAGCCCTTCTTTTCTTGTCTGATTTTGCGCACCCATTGGTTTTATAAACTTTTAAAGCTTCACTCTATCCATACGATTCTCTCTCTCTCTCTCTCCTCTCTCTCTGAACTGGCGTATCTCTATCTCCCTCTCTCTCTCTCAACTGGCTTACTCTCTCTCCACTGACGTCATCTCTCTCTCTCTGTGTCTCTCTCTCTCTCATCTACTGGCTCTCACTCTCTCTCGTCATCTCTCTCTCTCTCTCTCCTCCTCTCTCTCTCATCTCATCCTCTATCTCTCTCTCTCTCTCTCTCTCTCTCCATCGTAACTGACTCATCTCTCTCTCTCTCTCTCTCTCTCTCTCTCTCTCCTCCCTCTCTCTCCTCTATCATTCTCTCTCTCTCTCTCTCTGCTGTCTCTCTGTCTCTCTCTCTCTCGTCTCTCTCTCTCTCTCTCTCTCTCTCTCTCTCTCTCTCTGTAACTGACTCATTCCTCTCTCTGTCTCTCGCTCTCTCCTTCTCTCCTCGTCTCGTGTCTCCTCTCTCTCTCTCGTCTCTCTCTCTCTCGAACTGACGTTCATTCTCTCTGTCTTCTGAACTGACGTCATGTGTCTCTCAATCGTAGAGAGTCTAATTTATCAGAATCCTCTCTCTTAACATTTCTAAAATCATTGTCTCTCTGTTGCATCTCTAAACAGTTTCATTAAGGGACGAAATATGATAAAAGGGATGAAATATTGAAGGTTAATCGAAGGAAAGCAACTCAAGCAACAGGTTGTGTTTTCCCGAAGTTTGCCCGTATTTATCATTTGGCAATAATTACGAATTACCCAATAGTATTTTTCAAATTCGACATGGCATGTGACAACATCGGCTGCTCGGAGCCGGGCTTGATGTCAGTCGGTTGAACCGGTTGCAGTGTAGCTCCGAGATGGGTTTCGGTGTCAGTCGGTTGAACCTGTTGCAGTGTAGCTCCGAGATGGGTTTCGGTGTCAGTCGGTTGAACCTGTTGCAGTGTAGCTCCGAGATGGGTTTCGGTGTCAGTCGGTTGAACCTGTTGCAGTGTAGCTCCGAGATGGGTTTCGGTGTCAGTCGGTTGAACCTGTTGCAGTGTAGCTCCGAGATGGGTTTCGGTGTCAGTCGGTTGAACCTGTTGCAGTGTAGCTCCGAGATGGGTTTCGGTGTCAGTCGGTTGAACCTGTTGCAGTGTAGCTCCGAGATGGGTTTTAGTGTCAGTCGGTTGAACCTGTTGCAGTGTAGCTCCGAGATGGGTTTTAGTGTCAGTCGGTTGAACCTGTTGCAGTGTGAGTTAGAACTTGGTTTGGTGTCGGTGAAATTACAAAAGGAATCAAAACGAGTAGAAACAAACAAATTAAGCTAAATCCCCGGAATATATTCCAATGCTTCTAAATTAATTACGATCGAATAAACAGCAATGAGAACTAAATAAATAATAGAAAGATCTTTTTTAAAAATGGAAGACGTCAGTATCTCTAAAGATTCCGTTCGCTCGTTTAGAATGATGCCATCGAAGCTGGTCAGATAGACGTAGATACGTGGTAACTTTTCCATTAGTCTCCCCACCGCCAAAAGGTAAAATTTAAATGCAATCTTAAATAAGGGCCAACGGGTTTAATGAGAGAACGTGCTGGCAGTCACACAGCTGGCTCGCAGGGGCAGACAGAGAACTACGGGAATTTCTCTCTCCAGGAAGTAGCCAGATTCCGGCAGCTCAGACGGAGTCGTCCCGCTGTTCGGTAAGAAAATCCCTAAGCTCTCAGCTGTTCACGGTTCCAATCGGTCATTTTGGGGTTTCGAATAAAAGTTCGCGGATCGAAACGAAATGGATTACCCACAAATAATCAGCGCCAATTAAGCCGACTTTCAGGCAAGCGCCAGGAAGTTAGTTCTTCACGTGTAAGTCTGGTTCGCTGAATTTTCTCAGGCCATGGAGACCCTGTTCAAGAAGCAGACGGCTCGGCTTAGATTCGCTAACCTACACCCGGATTTCAATCATTCAGAATAATCACACAAATTTAAACTATTATATCTACTTGGCCTGGCCATTTCTGGGCACTCTCTGGATTCCTTCCACAGCTGAAAATGACGAGTTCTAGGAAGAACTTTTATGCTGAGAAGCGGTCGTGCAACATACTTAGTGCTTAAAGAAACTATCCCTAAACTCTTAGCCAAAATAGGGATCTGTCGTAGACGAAGAGTTTGGGCACTAAACGATTGGACATAAAGGTTTTCAAAGTAATTAAGATCTTTGAGTGTACCGATTCTGAAATTCCTCCAGTGGTTATAAAAAACTAGTGGTCGTAGTTATAAATTGGCTAAAGTTTCAGAAAGGCTTAATATTTAAAATAATTTATTATTGGGAGAGTTTAAATGAATTCAGTTTTCTTTCTTCTTGGAGGATGGACTTTTAGTAACCAAACTAAATTGAACCAAGTTACGTGTAACCGGTTAACTTCTCCGGATTTTAATATACACGCAACCATGGACTTTCACCGAAGAATAATGTCTGCGCCCCAAAGACTTGCAAATCTGGGGGTCAGGCGAGTGCTGCAACACGAAACACTACAAGAACTCCAGACACGGCGGACAATTAAAATCTTGCGAGGAAGACAACTTGGCATTCCCTATTCCGCCATTAGTCGGCTTGTTACTTACCAATGATTTCACAAGGCCATTCTTGATAAACTCGCAGTGGACTTCCCCGTAAAAGAACCCCTACTAGGTTAAAGGAGCCCTCCGGAGAGCCAACAACACGGTGTCCGCCAGAACAGTCCCCCGGAGACTAAATGACCTTCGTTAACACGATCAACACATTTTAACGCGTCCAAGTTCGTCAGATCGACGCGGGTAAGATTATTGTTACTTGCGCCAAACGACCTTTTAGGTAGAATTTTAGGATATCAATAATGGTACACGAAACCAATCAAATTATTTGTTGTTTTTTTTTGCACCATATCGATGTTAGAAAAACGGTTCATCTTCACAGGGACACAGTTACCATAGCCAAGCCGTTGCGTGTGGTCTTTAGTCCATCATAAGTTGGCTGTGTATTTTATGAATGTAAACATATAATCTTGTTACTGTGTATGGAAGTAGCTACCGTGCAAGTAGTCTTCAGCCTGTTGTTCCTCATTTGACGACTGATAGTCGCCTTCTAGGCCAGTGTTCGTGAATTCTAACGGCAAGACTCAGCGTGCGGTGGCAGTGATGCAATATCTACAGGGTAGAGCGATTGTGTCCCTTGCATGTTCTGGTATCAACTGGGGCTCAGACCGGACAGAACATCCTCGAGATAGAATTCGGTGGTGTATAGAATCGGAATTCTTATTTCAAAACACCGATGAACAGGCCCGGGCTTCGCACGAAGAGTGAAAGAAATCTTAAAAGGTACACATTCGACGTTCTTTGAAGCAGAAACAGATGGCGCTCGTCTAAATAAGGAGTCGATATCAACATTAAACACGACGATCGAGGTTTCAGGACATTGTGAAGCTCCAACAGATGGCGCTCATCTATATCAGGAGTCGATATCAACATTATCGAGGTTTCAGGACATTTTGAAGCTCCAACAGATGGCGCTCATCTAAATAAGGAGTCGATATCAACATTAAACACGACGATCGAGGTTTCAGGACATTGTGAAGCTCCAACAGATGGCGCTCATCTATATCAGGAGTCGATATCAACATTAAACACGACGATCGAGGTTTCAGGACATTTTGAAGCTCCAACAGATGGCGCTCATCTATATAAGGAGTCGATATCAACATTAAACACGACGATCGAGGTTTCAGGACATTGTGAAGCTCCAACAGATGGCGCTCATCTATATCAGGAGTCGATATCAACATTAAACACGACGATTGAGGTTTCAGGACATTCAGTGAATTCTCCAGTGTACAATGCCAGCAGATCGTCTAACACCGTGCGCTTTACCACGATGGTATTTGTTTAATAAACGGTCTCTACTCCTGTCGCGCTGCCTGTGTTTCTGGTTTATAGACAATTCGCATGTGATCGACAGATGTTGAGTTCATACCAATTTCTATCATTTTACATAAAGAAGTCTGGAAGCTGCTGATCCGAAAGAACCACGCACGAAGGATCGTTAAATCGCTGGTGGCTGTATCTCTCATCACGCAGCGCGCACCTCCTGCGCTGACTTGAGGGCCCGCGGTTCGAATCCTGGTTGGTTCGGCGACCTCTTAAATTAAACCACGGGCTTTTTTTTTTTTTTTTCTCGCACTTCTGCACCAGAAGGCGGCCTGCGTAGCCTTCTTCCCACAGCTGAACGGGAGAGTGCTACCGCGTGCGCCCTAATCTCGAGTATTCGGGCTGAGGGTTGAGAGAGTGCGAGCAGATAAACCGACTCTCGCCTAAATCAACGCACTGAGCAGGTGCTGCTTTCACACTACGAGAAACACGACTCGGCAGCTCTCGAAACACGTTAAAATATAGTCCAGCTTTTTAGCCGAAACTTTATTTTTCTGTCTAGCATTAAAAGCCTCTGCTTTGAATCCTGTCAGCCTCAGAAGCGTCTTTCTTACTCCCCCCGGAGAGCAGCGATTAACGAGAGGACCAAAAAATAACTTTTACCATTAGCAAATTCAAAAGTGGGCAAGCGGGTTCTGAGGGACAAACGTATGCTAGAAACAGCAACAAACGAGGTCCGCTGTTACTACATCAGTATTCGTAAAGCTGAACGCCACTTTTACATTAGTGCATTGGCAGGCACCTACATGTCAGTGGTCCCTACAGTCCCCAGAAGGCCACGAGTAGTTAGTCGGCGTTAGTTTCTAAGTGAAGTCTTCAGGACGTAAACAGTAAAAGTCAGATCCTTACCTCCCGGTGAGTTGTAAGGCGTGATGAAATCAGGACACGTGATGTATGCTCTTTCTTCAGCTGGCGTGTCCTTCCAGCATCCGTATCCATCCCATGTTTTCGGACAAAAGGCGGTGCGATTCTCATAAACCCGCGTCGTACTGAGCTGGCTATCGCAGCATCGCACTGCAGCCTGGCAACACGACTTCCACCTGAAGCAATCGTCATGGCTGAGCGTGTCACAGACGGCCGCCATGGCGGTTCCGTTGTCAACGTCCGGAAAGATCGCCCCGGAACCTTTTCTCGGCATTAGCTGCATCGGTTTCTGACGGTCGACGTAAAGGGGCTTTTTGTCCTTGTGAAACAGGTAGAAGTAGCACATGGTGCAGGTTACAAGTCGGAAAGCGTCCAAATCGTAAAAACCAAAGCTGTGTCGGCACACTTCCGCCATGGCTGAGACTTTGTCTTCGACGGTGTGCCGCTGTTATATCAGATTCGCTCCACTAGCAAAGATCCAGAAGTTGACCTTACAGTCTCTTTACCTGGAAATCAACAACAGAAAGTAAACACGCAATTAAGATCCAGAAGTTGACCTTACAGTCTCTTTACCTGGAAATCAACAACAGAAAGTAAACACGCAATTATGATCCAGAAGTTGACCTTACAGTCTCTTTACCTGGAAATCAACGAGAGAAAGTAAGCACGCAATTATGATCCAGAAGTTGACCTTACAGTCTCTTTACCTGGAAATCAACAACAGAAAGTAAACACGCAATTAAGATCCAGAAGTTGACCTTACAGTCTCTTTACCTGGAAATCAACGAGAGAAAGTAAACACGCAATTAGCCCTGATGTCGTAGAAAAGAACCGACGGTTTCTATAATCGAAGCCCTAGTAATCTCCGCGATGATTTATTGTATTGAAGCAGTGCTTGTGCTTGTATGGTCTCCGTAATTGCACGTTAAAAATGCCACAGAAAACTGATAACCTCTCGTACACACAAACATCCTCTTGGCTGGAATATAATAAGAAAAAATGTCTTTTGCCTATGATAGATGGGAAAGAAAATTGGGTAAATGAATGTAGAGAAGAAGCTATTAGGTCCACAGATTAGACATAATTACTCCTGCGATGAACCTAAACAAAAGCAGCCAGTGCGTCGCTTAACGTATTTCCCGCATTAACAATTTCGATCACGAAGCAATCTGTTCAGGCGAAGTACTTAACTTAAACTAAAGCTCACCTACCCTTATTATTAATTAGCTTTCAGTTTAATTTTAAAAAAGGAGAAAATCATCACTTGTTATAAATTTCAAATTAATCTAACAGTACAGATTCATTGTTCCTTGCTGCTGTTTTAGGCAGGTGGATAATAAACCAACATTAACTATTTGTTTGTTTTTTTTTAAATGTTTTCATAGTTCTGAGAGATTCGAATGTCCTCTGCGGTTCGGTTTTCTTTCCTAACCAAATAAACAGGAATATTTAAAAATTATTGCTGTTGTGTCGGTATTTCATTAGAAAAAGGAAAGAAAGCCACAGTACACCTCAGTACAGAAGTAACGTTTTAAGAAAAACTAATTATCGCCCCCTGCTTTTGGACTTTGAACCGTGAATTTCCAATTTTTGGTTGTTTGTTAAATCTCTCTCCCCCCACCAATCTCCACGATTTCTTGGCTGATATTTATAGCAGGATCGAGTTGCTGTTTTGCAATATTCTTCAATTAAAAAAAATTTTCCAGAATTTTAATCTTTTAAGTAAAAAAAAAGCCTATTTTACTCTCTTAGTTGTTGCTTTTTCCAGACACCGGAACTCTGTCCATCATCGGACCTGCGCGGTGCCAGTTGTTGCTTTTTCCAGACACCGGAACTCTGTCCATCATCCGACCTGCGCGGTGCCAGTTGTTGCTTTTTCCAGACACCGGAACTCTGTCCATCATCGGACCTGCGCGGTGCCAGTTGTTGTTTTTTCCAGACACCGGAACTCTGTCCATCATCCGACCTGCACGATGCCAGTTGTTGCTTTTTCCAGACACCGGAACTCTGTCCATCATCGGACCCGCGCGGTGCCAGTTGTTGCTTTTTCCAGACACCGGAACTCTGTCCATCATCCGACCTGCGCGATGCCAGTTGTTGCTTTTTCCAGACACCGGAACTCTGTCCATCATCGGACCTGCGCGGTGCCGTGTGCTGGCATCCACCAGAGGAAACTCCTACTTTCAGTGTCCTGAACCAAGCGGAGAACAGAGCGCGACGTATATCATTAGAGATTACTAAATATGCACATTTTGGATTTTCATATTTGATAATAAATTAAACAAAATAACTACTTCGAGCTCTCCACCAAGAAAACAAAGGTTAGCTCGGTAGTTATGGCTCTTATTCTACGTCTGCGCAACCGTCGAACAAAGAAGTTCCGGCTTCGGGAGGAAAACTGAAGAGTATTTATTTATGTTGCAAGTGTGAAGAAACGCGCGCAAGCTACAAAGGGAGTTCATAGGCAACGTGACTGACATCCACGCGAGGTACCGCCCGCTAGCTGCACAATTTGGCATCCGTGACCCTGAAAAATTAGCATAAACCAATCACTTCCCCCGCGAACGCATTCTCGCATAAGTCTACTTTCCATGCAAACATGGAGGTCTTCTGACCACCGAGTTACATCCCTTGGCGAGAAAGAGGCACTAACAACAATTTGCTTCCGGTGCTGAAACCAAACGTCAGTTGCGTATAGTATTCATGCAGTAATCCTACCCACGACCGCTTGGTCACAAACGAGGCAGGTCTCTCAACAGGAAACCACCGACAAGTAATCTACTATTACTGTAGTTTGTCTTTTCTTTTTTCACTTTCTTTTAACGACTTCTAATCAGTTTGAATACATAAAGGAAAGTTGCTGGAAATATTTAATATCATTATTTTGTTTTCACAATCCGAGCTTTCATGAGCTCCGAGTGTACTGAACTCAGTCTTACATATTATCTATAAAGTAATCGGTTTGTTTCAGTGCAGTTAATCTTATCTTTTAACAAACAATTGCAGTATTCTCACGTAAAGGACTAACAGTAGGTGACGGATTGGTTTAGTACGCAGCGGTAGCTAGCTTTGTCGAATCCCAGTTGATCGCAGTGTCCGGCGACTCGTGAGGGAGGGAAGGAAGGACAACAGCCTGCCTGGGATCCCACATCCATGTCTCACCCCCTCCTCAGCCCTTTGTGTGTGTGTGTGTGTCGATTCATAACAACGAATTAGTTTAATCCATCACACATGAAGCAAGAACGCCATTCTGACTGACATGGCTAACCTAGGCTAAATAAATACGCATCATTGCTGTTTCGAAACTGACTTAAAACCCTGACCCCACTCTTCCGTAAAAGTGGGGTTTTCTACGCCGCTGGAGAGCAAAAGCCCCAACTTATCAACGAGATGAGTCCGTTTCTGCTACGACGGGAAGCCATCGTTTATAGATGTCGCAGAGTATCTTGCTGAGCCAGATTTTCTCTTTAAGAATAAAAACCGCAAAAGAAGTAGGTGGAGGGTTAAAATGAAAACGAAGATTATCCAAATAATATCTCTCTTACCGGAAAATAACAAAACAAAAGGGAATTAGATTAAGGAATATTGCCCCCTTCCCCGGTTTTTTTTACCTGGACAGAACAGGATAATGGGATGTACCGCAACATAATTAAATAAGGGAATCAGTTCATAGAAATACAATTAGAATATTACCAGAAAATAGAAAAATTCAGTAAACAGGCTGAGAGTGCAGAGAAATGGCAGACGAAAATCAAATGAAAGGTATTACCAAAAGGTAAGAAGATAAGACAGAATTTGTTTCCGAAGAATGATCCTTCAACAAAAGAAAAAGTAATAATCACAGATGCTAACGAACCAGGAAGAGAGAAATATCTGTCACGTGCGCATGTTGTGGTAAAACTACTGGTTAAAATGACTAGTTTCTAAAACACTGCACAAGTGACGAAATAAATGCGAATATACGTCTAATATATTTACTATGAAGAATTATTTCGAAGTCGCCTTCGTCACAGAATAGCAAAAGATGTATGTTAGGGTTTGCATTCCATGATTTTGTAGAAAATGGACCAATGAGGTAGCGCCACGTGTCGGGCCGCCACAGGAGGCTCGATTGTCGGGGTGGCCAATGGAAAGCGACCTCTTCGGCATGTTCAGCGGATGTTTAGCGCACCTTGCGAAGAAAAACGGCTCCCTGGGAGAAAGGTGAGACAACAGATCCACTTCCGCCCACAACAGTAAAACACCATTAACTAAGGGTGCGAATAAGAGGCAAATATGGAGGCGTGGAAGAGGGGCTAGAAGGTGTTTTATACTGGAAAGCTGGAGAGTACTTAGTGGCCAGCCACAGTGAAGCGTAATGGCTTGGGGATGTTTTAGAGAAGGTCAAGATGGCGACTTGTGAAAACGGATAATAGTGAAGCGGCCTGCGGGGAAGAATTCAGCAATAGGCAAAAAATACCTTCCTGGAATCCGACTTGTTACATGTCGTTTGGCCAGCCCGATCCCCAAATGTGTCTTCACATGAGAACGGTGAGACAAATGATGCTACACAACGCAGCAGCCTCTAAACCTGTTAAGTCCCAGTCCATGGTATTTCGAACAATTGATCCTGGGCTACCTGGATTTCGAAAAGTAGCTATGAAAGCAGAAGATGCTAGTATTATTCGTCTATAAATATATTAAGCAGGTTTGTTTAATGTATCAGCTAGTTAGTAGATTTGTTATTGTAAGTAATAGTTTTAGTATAATATAGATAATTGACAGTTTCTCAAGATTTCTTCCAGATTTTTGGTTGATTAAGCATTTTTAAAACTACCTGAATCGAATTTAGAAATAAAATATGTGAGTAGATTCTTAATCAGTCTTTACAGCAATGGGGTGGTAAATAGCATCTGTTATCTGCCATTAGGAAGAGGCTTGGAAGGGAAGGTTTTTGGTGTGTTTTTATCTATATCGAAAACTTATACGTATAAATTGTGGAGATTTAAGAGAGAGAGATGGAGAGATGTGGAGAGAGAGAAGAGAGAGAGAGAGAAGAGAGAGAGAGAGAGAGAGAGAGAGAAGAGAGAGAGAGAGATGTGAGAGATGGAGAGATGGAGAGAGAGAGAGAGAGAGAGAGATGGAGAGAGAGAGAGAGAGAGAAGAGAGAGACAGAGAGAGAGCTAGAGAGATGAGAGAGCGCTAGAGAGAGAGAGAGAGAGAAGATGAGAGAGAGATAGGAGAGCTAGAGAAATTTGAGAGCTGGAGAATAGAGAGAGAGCTAGAGCTCGACGCTCCGGCGCTGTCTCTCTCTCTCTCTCGATCGAGAGCTCTCTCTCTACCTTGTGCTCGCTTTCGCGCGAGCGATCTCTCGCTCGAGCGCCTATCGCCTGCTCTCTCTCCCTCTCTTTCTACGCTCTCTCGCGCTCTCATCTCTCGCTCCCTTTGCGCTCTGTCGCTCTCGCTCTCTCTCTCGCCCTCTCCCGCGCGCGATCTCTTCGCGCGACCTTTTCCTCGCTTGCTCTCTCTCTCTCTCTTCCCTAGCTCTCTCCCTCGCTGTCTCTCTCGCTCGCGATCATCTCTCTCTCTCTCTCCTCTCTCTCGAGATCTCTCTCTCTCTCTCCAGCGCTCTCCGCTCTCTCTGTTTACTCGCTTTCTCTCTCTCTCACCGCTCCGTTTTCGCTCTTTCGCTCTCTCTCTCTCGCTCTCGCGAGCTCTCTCTCTCGCCTCTCGCTCGAATCCTCTCGCTCTATCTCTTTCCTCTCTCGCGCTCTGCGCTTTCTACGCTGTCGCGCTCCTCTATCTCTTTTGTCTCTCTTTTCTCTCGCTCTGCTACTCGCTCCCTTTTCTTCTCTGCATCTCTCGCTCTGCTCTCTCCTCTCTCGCTTTTCGCGCTGTCGCTTCTCTCTCTCTCGATCTCTGCTCTCGCTTTTCTCTCGTTTCTCGACTCTCTCTCTATCTCTCGCCCTCGCGCTCTGCTATCTTTTCGCTCTCTCTCGCTCGCTCTCTTTTCGCTCTTTCTCTCTCTTCGCCCTCGCTCTTTGCTCGCCTGTTTCTCTCGCGCGTCTCTCTCTCTCTTTTCTCTCTTGCTCATCTCTCTACTCTCGCTCTTTTCGCGCTTTTCGCTCTCTCGCATCGCGCGCTTTGCTCTCTTTCTCTCCTCTCTCGCTCGCTATCTCTCTCTCGCTCTCTCTTTTTAACTCTTTCTCTCTCTCTCTCTCGCTCTCTCGCTCTCTCTTTCTCTCTCGCTCACCTTCTCTTTCCTCTCTCTCGCCTCTGCTCTCTCTCTCTCTCTCTCGCTCAGCGCTCTCTCTCTCTCGCGGCTCTACTCTCGCTCCCTTTTCTCTCCCTGTCGCTCTCTCTCGCTCTCTCTCTCTGCTTTCTCGCTCTCTCTCCCTCGCCTTTTGCTCTCTTTCTCTCGCTTCTCTCTCTTTCTCTCCTGTCTCTCTCTCTCCCTCGCCTTTTTCTCGCTTGCTCGCTCGCGCTCGCCTCTCTCTCGCTCTCTCTTTGCTCTCTCTCTATCTCTTCTCCTGTGCTCGCTTTCTCTCTCTCTCGCCGCTCGCGCGCTCGCAGCTCGCGCGCTCTTTTCTCTCTGTCGCGCGCGCGCCCGCTCCATTGTTCTCGCGTGCTCGCGCGCGCTCGCTCGCGCGCTCTCGCTCCGCGCTTTGCTCGCCTCTCGCGCTCTCTCTGTTCTCTCTTTCTCGCTTGGCGCTCGCTCTTCGACTCGCGCTTTGCAGCTCTGCGCGCGCAGCTCTCGCGCGCGCTCTTTCGCTCGCCTCGCCCGCTCTGGCTCGCGCTCTCGCTCTCGCTCATCTCGCGACGAGCTCGAGCGCAATTTGCGCGCTGGCGAGCGCTCGAGAGAGAGAAGAGATGGCGAGCGAGCTCTCCCGCCGTGTGAGCGATGGAGAGCGCGCGCGCGATGTTTTCGCGCTGGATGCGCTCGATCGCTCCGAGCCCGTGTGAGCGCTGAGCTCGCAGAGCGCGCGGAGCAGCGAAGCGAGAGCTGTGAGCGCGAGCTCGAGCGAGCGCGCTGTGAGCGCTGGCGCGCGGCACGCGACCGTGTCCCGCGCTGGCGCTCGAGCGCGCGCCGCGCGCGCGCGCTGTGCGCTCTGGCGCGCGAGCCGCCCGCGACTTGTGCGAGCTGAGCGAGCGCGAGCGAAGCTGTGTTGGGCCTGTGTTTTCGAACAGTCGGATGGTTTCTTTTTGATCTGTCCCAATCCTTTTAGCGTGCGATTTGCCCGGATACTGTGCCCCCCACCCTATTCGTGAGAAGAAATCTAGTGAATTTAATTTGGCACTGTTGTAAATTCCGGGTGTTATGACTAACACCGACTAGTTCAGATCAGAAATCAGCTACAGAGACGGCTTACCTGGTCAGTAGGGCCTGACCCCCTGTCGGGAAGTCTGCTAACTGAGCACAAGTCCCTAAGCTTCCACAGCTAGGCAGGGGCCAGGGAAGAACTAACCGTACCGCAAAATATTATAGAGGTTTTTCTTTTGCTATTTATTAGATAACCTACTACCACTACTACTATTAATAATAATAATAATAATAATAAAATAATATAATAATAATAATAATAATAATAAGAGAACATAATGTTTAACATCACAAGACATAAACATGATACGAAAGCAGTTTAATACATAATAAATGAAGCTATATAATGATTACTGCTGATTAATACTTTATGCTTAACCGTTTTTCCATTAGGGAATTTCAGTTTTTTGCTCGCTTAGCGTCGGACCGCAGACCCACGACCATCTCCCCGCATCAGTACAGCAGGGGGCGTTACTACAACAGCTCTGCAAACCAGGATGCGACGCGTGTCCATGAGCCCGTGTGTCCTACCAGACACCGACTTGCTGAAGCTGTGGTGTCACGTGACGCTCCGCCATAAGCCGTGGTGTCACGTGACGCTCCGCCATTTAAAGGCTGTGAGGTCAGTCGGTAAACCGTTCGTTATAGATGTTTGGTAATTAAAACCAAACCCCATTTCCGTCCATCTTTGCGAGCATGGCCGACACAAGTAGATAATAATGAGATGTGTGCTTCGACAAAACAGTATATTTCGGTCTTAATGCTTCGATTTAAATATTAAAAATTTTCCTTGTCTACCCGCAGAGAGAAGTATCCAGGAAGAATGCCGGTAGCTTTGTCTTTGCCTTCCCTGGAGATGACAGGCTTCACTCTTTTCAATCAAAAACGTTGTGACGCAAGTTTTCATGTATGGAATTTCTCGGTATTTTCTTTTTTTCAAACTTCATTAAACTTGTCACCAAAGGGCATCTCTAATTCTTAAAACATTCTTTTTTTTAAAATCTGATTTAGAGGCCGATTTCCTTTTTACAAGAACTGCGTCAAGTGGTTTCTCATCAGAGCTCGGATGTTACTGAGGCAAAGTCGTCTACATTCAGTTATCCTCCAAATCGTTTACCTAAAGAGGATGGCTCGCGGTTAGGCTTTGTAGCAGGGATGAGGAGAAGTTATTGGAGTTCAGCTACTCAGTATCATTTCACCAATTATTGTCTTCGGCTAAATGGGATTATACGTAACTTTGTGCATTAGAAACATTTAATTAAATAAAATTCAACAGTTTTATTTGCAACGCGGAGAATTTGGTTTGGATAGCTAAATATAGTTTAAAAGATTCGCCTCGACTGATTATGAACTCCGGGGAGTTGACGAACATTTCTTTTAAAATCATTAAACTTTGTCTATTTTAATGCGCAATGATGCATATGAGAGTTGATAAGGCAGCTGGACCTTGTGTCGATCACGGCGCTATCAGGGTTAGGGTTAGGGTTAACCCTCTCAATGCGACCTTGACACGCAGACAGACTTAGTTCTCAGTCAGCACGGCCTGGCCCCCGTCGGAGCGTTTAGAATCACGGAAATCTCACGGCGATCTTTATGTAAACGTCAGCATTTTTCGGTGCCCGGCTTATGGACTCCCTTTAAGATGGAAACCAAAATTGTATCCAACCGGATAGAGATCGGGTATTGAAGTCACCATTCTGCCCCCCCTTTTTTTCCGGAAAACTTTAGTTCAGCCAAAACTCGCAGTCAGCTTGACGTCTTCGGTTAGCGGTGCTGAAGAGAGTTTACGATGAGCGCCGGGGCCCGGCCGGATAAAAACATCGTGAAGTGATATTTGGGGTTGGCAGCTTCAGGGGACAGATCGAGGCTGCTGACATCAATCTTTTTCTTCTCCTCCCACACAAACGCAATACATACGTTGTACGAGAATCAGTGGGTATCGGCAGTTAGTGCCAATTAGAGTTTTTTTAAACATTGCTTTCTACCAAACCTTAAAACTTCATTATAATGAAGTGGAAATGTTGTTGATCTGCGCATCAGAAAAGACTGAGATCGGCGTAAAAATAATCGTGGATGTTCGGGTTGCTAATTAAATGTATCTAATTGGAAACTGATATGAAAGTATTATATTTCAATCAGTTTTTGGTCGTTGTTTCTAATGTTCAATCCAGTTGGAAAGAAAAGGTGATTAGAACATCATAGTTAAAACTAACCTGTTTTTTTTTTTTAAAAGATCTCCAGACTAATGAGAGAACTGATCTGCTTGAGGTGAAGCTGAAATAACGTGCGGATGGAGGACTCGACTTCTCGAGTCTCGCAGGTAAACCTAATAACATGATGAGTAAGAATCGTTTCATTTTCTACACTTTGAGGGGCACATCAGCTCAGTAGGAGTGATCGGAACTCGTTATGGCACCAGCTTAGGGTGCAGCCCCTGTTCTGGCAATTTGTCCGGCCTGTATCAACGTTCCAGCTCATTAAATTCTATAACACACCGCAGTATATTAAGGCGGCAGTGGATACATGCGTGAAAACTACCCAAAGGCAGCGTGTAGCTTTACACTGTTTATCCGACGGAGTCTTGTAAGATTTCTCTCCTTGTTGCTGTATCATCTGTGGACATGGAGGAACAGTTAAGACGGAGAATCTTGCGAACTTTGAAATTCGGCAACAGGACAACAGATAAACTGAACTTTTTTAAAAAGTAAAACAAATAAAAGTATGAAAAACCAAATGCAGCTCGGTTGTTTAATTAGATATTATTCGATTTAAAGTGAAATAAAATAAATGTTAATGGTAGGAAAAGGTAGAGAACTCAAATTTCTCCACGTTTTTCGGTCGTTTGAGGCGATAGCATAACGGGAACTCCAGGAATTTACCATACGCACTCTAAGACCTAAAGTTTGATGTTAGGGACGACATTCGAATGATGTATAACGTAAATGGGATTAACTCGACATTAATGGACACAAAGGTCTTCACTGCGGCTTTGTGCGATTCGTCAGGGCTTGGTTCTCTGTTCACTTTTATTTCTCCTTCCTCTGTGAGCACTACCCTACATTGATCTCTCCCCCCACGAAGACGATCTGTCCGCGTTTTTGTTAGCCAGATGATGGCGCACACCAAGTAAACGAGGCCAGGGGTGGCTTGACCCCCGGGAAACTAGTGTGGCCGAGCCCATGGAAACGTGAACTTTTGGGTCGAAATCCTTAAAGTAAATAAAC